>CM038471.1:69693850-70343850 GCA_021464415.1 Lonicera japonica
CTCGGCCCAAACACAAAAGTTGTAGAGGGAAAAGAAATGAAGATGTGGCCGCAAACTGATAGTCGTTTAAACATTGGATGAAAAAGTTATGACATCTCAAAGTTGACCAGAAATCGATGAATCACGAAAGGTCGAAACACGCGACTTTCACCTCGAATTTCAAATTGGACCACCCGAATAACATAACAATTAACATAATATACTTAATATGACATGCTAGAAGTACCAGGTCAAGTACGAAGGGCTCGAAACCCAATACTCGCGCTCTAATTAAGATTAAGCCTTAATCCGGGCTTAAGAGAAAGTTATCGCAAAAAACAGAACACATGATATTACAATGTATCTATCTATATCTGAATTATAATTTTAAAAACTATTTTTTAAGAACAAAACTAAAAATGCGTGGTGGTTTTTTACATTCTATGATACACTTAGATAATGAGAATTTAAGAGAGATAAATAATAAATTTAATTTATGAAATGATATGTAATTGATTCTTAACGTAAAAATGTATTTAAAAAAGGATAAAAATGTATATATAAAATTTATAAAGAAATTTGATTGGTCTTAACAAAAAAAAAAGAAAGTGGGACGATAGAGAAAAACAATTATTAGGAAAAGGAAATGTGAAAAGCTGTGTGATATGGAGATTAAAAAAAATAATAAAAAATAATTATAAAGGACAAATATAGGCATGTCCTTAGCATAAATGACACCTTTTTTTTCCTATTAGTTCGCATGACAAATTTTTTGGTTAAAGGGCCAACTTTTTAATGAAAGATAAAATATTAATTATTTTAATTAATTAAGTTGAATTTTAATACTACCATTCTTAAAGATAAATATAATTAAATTCAAAATTAAATTAATAAAAATAAATTCAAACAAATTAAAATACATATCACAATAAAATCAATCAAAAAGATAAACATAAAAATTATTCAATCAAAAAAATAAACAAATTAAAATATATATCACAACAAAATCAATCTTCTTTGTCGTCTTCACTACAAGTTCTTCCCCAAATATCCCATTGCTCTGACCTCTAGTAGAATTAGAGACTTTGACAAATGTGCATACATTTTGTGGCGCATGCTCCCCAATGCTTATGCTTTCTCTAAAAGCCAATGCACGAGCTGCCAATGGACGTGGTTAAATTTCGGAAGGAGGTGCAAAGATATTGTGCCCAGTTAGCTCCTTGCACTTTGCATTAGAAAGCTGCTCCTTGCACATGGAGCGAGACAATGTGTAATGATTTCTTTAATTTTAATTGAAAACTTTCTTCGTCTTTTTCCAACATAAAGAAATTTACTTTTATTTGCACAAGTTAACTTAAAATATCATTTAAATACTTAAATACATTATATAGTTTCTGGGGACATTACATTTCAAATACTTCGAAGTTTTATCATAAGATTTTCTTTCCCTCCCTTCCTTCACTTACTCCATTTTTCATTCTATCAAACGAACTATAATTCCATGCTTTTCATTCATTTTTTTCTGCATTAATTTCATAGATTTATGAAAAATATCACTTTATCGTTGTTATGTTAGTCAAAATGTGGTTGGGTGATAATGCCGAATCACTACAATGATTCTAACTATTTATGGATATTCAAATTTGATTTAATCCAGAATATTAAAAACAAACATTAATAATCCTATAAACTTATTATAAATATCTTGTTTATATGTTCGATTCATTTTTAATGGTGACTATGAGAAATAAATAAGTAATGGTAGATGAAACCGAATAATCAAATTATACAATTAAACGTCTACATTTAATGTGAATATTACATTTCATAATTTTGATTTGTGGAAGAGAAATGATCGCAGCACATGAGGAAAAAATGGCTTACAATTAAATTAAAGGAGAACATTAAATTTATGATAATTAATGACATAATTAATATAGTAATTACGGAGGAACTTCTTTCATTTTACTATTGTGTAATACATATATACTATAGAAGATTAGTTTTAGATTTTCTCGTGTTATTACCTCCTAAATAATAAAATGACTTAACACCAATTACGGAGGAACTTCTTCCATTTTACTATTGTGTAATACATATATACTATAGAAGATTAGTTTTAGATTTTCTCGTGTTGTTACCTCCTAAATAACAAAATGACTGAACACCCCACCCCGGCCAAAACCCACCAATATTTATAATTTTTATTTTTCTTTTTTATTGGCCCGTCAGTTAGCTATTTTTTTTTTAAAAAAATGAAAGAATGAAATAAAGGAACTTTAAAGTTAATTATTCTACCAAATAAGGATGGGTGTCACCGGAATTATTTGAGAATTGATTCGGATTGATTTCATACGAAAAACCAGTTGAATTGGTTTCGAGTAGGTTTTATGTTTGCAAGTAAATCAAATTGAATTGGAGCAAATGAATTTAATGCATGCGCATATATTTACTTTTCTGAGTTTTTTTTAAAAAAAATAATAAATAAATTAAAGAAGATTTAAGTCTTTTTTTTTACCTTATAAATAAAGAAGAAGAAAAAATTCTTCTTACCTTCATAAGTCAAACCATTGATTTCAAAATAATAACAAAAATTGTCTACCACTATGCTAAGTTCTTTCCGTAATTTTGTTAGCAAGGAATGTAAAACATTACACTTATGTAATTGATTGTGAAAAGTGTGAACTTTTGTTTTTAGTTTGACACGAAAAAAACATGTGAATACGTACTTTTATCAAAAGCACGTATTTTAGTAGATAACCCAATGTGTAAATGTTTAACATCATGGGTAATTTTAAAAAAGGGAAAAAAATAAAAATAATAATCTTTGGCGTATGAGGAGGTCATATAGAAGGTAAACTAGGCACTTTATTTTACATAAAAAATTATTTATTTTGCCCCTTTATAGACAAATTATAAAATTTTATAACTATATATTTTTTTTGTTCTTTATTACAAGATGTCAAGGCAACTTTCACACCTCAACTAATTCTAAAAATTTGAACCTATCCCTAACTACAATTGTTTTTTCCTCAAGATTTGAACTCGTGTGGGGAGAGCCTCAAGATTCGAACTCGTATGGGGAGCAAACCCGCCTCCACTGAGCCCAGTTCTAACGCAAGATGATCGAGCCATTGGGATACAGGTTGTAGTTTACCTCTATTCTGGTACTTTAAAACTGACTTTACATTCTTTTTGACACCTTCGAAGTGTCATTTCTTGAAAAAATAAAGTGTCAAAGGAAAGGAGAGTTGCATGCATACTACATAGGATTATTATTTTTTTGCTCCCTTAACATTAAATCCCGGCTCCCCGGGTAGAACGACACTTAATTATTTCCCGTGCGCACAATACGATTTAAAAACCTTTTCTGCATTAACAATACGTTGAAGCTGCATTAACAATATGTTGAAGCATGTGAGTTCGTGGTCTCGAGTCTCACTCTACACCACGGTGCTTTATCATATCACTGTCATAGATAAACAGAAATAAGATTGCAGATCCAAGCTAAAAGAACTCAACACTCACATTAATTGCCTAAAATTTCCTATAAAATTTCCTATGATCAACATATACAACAAACATCATCCAAAAAATTTATAACTATTTCATCATCAATGATCACACTAGACGCTAAAAAGAACCTCAAATACCTTAATCTCCTTGCTACCACCACACTATACAATGGAAGCGTGCTCTTTCACCAAATTTAGTACAAGCTAAACCATCACCAACGCCACCGACTCCATCTAAATGTCAAATAAATGATGCAGTAACTTTTTTCTTTCTCTTTCTTTAGAAATAAGAGGACTGCTCATGAAGCACATTTAACTGAGCAAGTATTTTGGCAGCCAAAGGTTTGATGTTGCTATCTCCCCTTTGAGTCAAGTCCACTAAAGGCATTTGGGCCGACCCTCCATACTTCTGTTTAATTTCAACCAAACGAAATATCCGCTCCAAAGAATTCAAAACTTTCTCCTGCAATCTTGGGGAAGCTACGTTAAGTAATTTTATAATCGGAGCTATGGCTTTTGCTTCAGCAAGTACCTTAACTCCGTTTTGCAGCCTCTCGCCTTCAATCAAAGTCAATAACGCGTCTAAAGAAGCTTCACATGCATTAGGGTTCGTTTCCCCAAGAAGTGCCACCAGAGGGACAACCCCACCAGCCTCCACTAAGCAAAATGATGTTTCAACTGTACAATACCCTTGATGCACGGGGCACCCAGCTTCCGGGGGAACAGAGAAGCACCCTAAGAATCCCCGGTGCTTTGGTATTGGTCGACACAAAGCGACAGAACTCATTGAAAATTGAGCTAGACAAATGGCAGCTTGCTGCTTGGTTGAACTGGTTCCCGTTTCTAGTAAGTGGACCAGAATAGGAATAATGCCAGCTTCAGCCGCTTTCTTCTGTGAATTGTGGTTCGTTGGAACGGTAAAACGGGATAGGGCACCAACAGCATTCTCTGTTATCTGATTCCTATGTGGGCCATTATTCCTGCCATTGGAAAGATGGCCGAAAATGACAGAAATACCCCCAGCCTCCAGCAGCCAATCAGTGATGCGGGGGAGCTCAGGAAGGTTAGAGATGATGCCCAATGCAGAAGCGATCTCTTCTTCATCCTTAGAAGTCTTGATGATTTTAATTAGGGTTTCAATTGAGTTTGAATTCTGAGTCACGTGCTCCATTATGGTGGTTTCATCAACATCTTCTATCAAGCATGAGAAGAGGTTAACGGCACTTGATCGTACGTTCAGGTTATCGAGCTCACATAATTGAACTAGTACTTGTACAGCTGAGCCCTGTGAAGGCAATCAATTAGCCAAAGATTACCATCTTTAATTTACTCCTAGTCAAAGCATATAAACAATAGAGAAAGCGTAAGGACATAGAAAGATATCCACTCGGCCGGTGGATTTTAAGAATGCTTGAAAGTGAAACTCTATAAAGTTCACTTAAGGGAGGCCTTAACCGATCGATGTTCAGTTTTGTAGTAAATGGGGGCCTATTGCTGAGGCTCCTCAAGAAGTTGTGCTTAGTTCCTCCCAGAAAATTGATGAATTAGTACCGCAAAACCAAGGTGGTGAAGGGACCAATAGGTCAAACAATCTATCTGTTAAGAAATGGGGTGGTAAAATTGTTAAAGATAAAGAGTACTACTCATGTTAGCAACATGTTTGCTGCTTTGGATGATAGCAAGGAGTAGTCGTCCCTTGAGGGACCGAGTAAAGGAAAACAAAAAATTGATCAAGTTGATCAAATGCTTTTGGCTAAGGTTTGCTTCGATGATCTAATTCATAAAAGCGGCAGGCCAAAAAGGGATATCCACAAACCCATCTGCTAGTCTGCTACAAATAATTTTTTATATTTAGCTTCTCTAGCATTCTCCTAGAGGTTTGGTTTATGACCCCTCTAGTCTTGTAATGTTTCTCTCAATTTCAATAAAATTTTAGTGAGTTTCCTCTTTTCGGGAGCAAAAGGGGAGGCCTTAACAGGGCAATGGTTACAAATTTCCAATCTTCAATGTATCTTAGCATCAGTGATTCAAAGAGAGAGAGAGAGAGAGAAAGGGTTGCATGTCTGCCTTTCACAATTAAATGCAAAGAAAGGAAACATCCCTTCTCCCCAACACATAGAGGGCTTCCTCCACAATTTCTTTTTGCAATAAGGACACTTTGCAATGTTTGCCCATTCCAAGGACACCCAGTTTTTGAATGGTCAATTATAACCCTTACCACACTTTCTTTTTCCTTCTGAGACATGCGTGGCCACCAGGCCTCACCAACCACCACTGTCAACCCACCCCGAACCCTCCAATTGTCACTCTGTTCGACTATTTCATTTATTTGTGGAGGTATATATACAAAAAATTGTTTGTACATATGTGTGTGTATACAGAAATTTGTAAATGAAAAAGAAATATGAAAAATAAAATAAAAAATGAAGGTCAATAAGGGTGGGGGGTTGCATGTAGGTATGTACCTGTGCTAACTTTGCCTTGACAGGTGCGGCAGAAGGAGATTGACACAAGGCATGAAAAGCCCGGAGAATACTTTGTTGCACTAAAGGCACTGGTAAGCTAGCGAAAGAAAAGAGTGTGTCAATATCTTCATCAGATTCCAACAACGAAACCTGCGTTCTACTCGAATTTGGAGACAACGTCGATACGGCAAGATGCATAATTGTGACCGCTATATGTTCACGCAAAATTGAAGATGAGGTGGGATGGTAAAGTACTTCAAGCAATTGGCCCACACACCTTCCTCTTATCATCTGCAAACCATTCTTTGGTAAGCTTGAGAGGCTCTGCAGAGCTTTAGCAGCTACTTCCTTTAGCTGAACATCACCTTGAGAGACCAAAGGAAGAATTAAATCTAGTGCGCCTTCTTCGACTAGAGATGATTTATTGTGATCGGTCAACTCCATTTCTGCCAGAGTTGTTGCCATGATCATCTTGGCATTTTCTGGTCCTGCAAAAACCAATGGCATTAGAATAAGTATCACCATATACCCTATTATTGGTATGAGCAAGTGGGCTAGCTTGGATGGAAATGGTGCCCTCCCAGGCCCCAGAGTACCCAGTTTCGAGTCACATCTTGTTATTTGTAGATTGTAAAAAAGGAAGAGACTTAGACCTACCTTTAACAAAAAAAGTTGGAAAAAGAGATGAACAATTTGGTAAATTTCTGGAACTTTTTAGGTTTTCCATGGAATAAAATTCTTTGGGTGGTGTAAGAAAAAAATTTCCATGGAAATTAAGAAAAAGATGGAAATTTTTTACCAAATCACTATCTGTTTTTCCAGCTTCTCATATAAAATAGTAGTGTTTTCAATTATTTTCCTAACTTTTTATCAAATGGATCCCTAGTATAAAAATATTTACCCAAGAGCAAGTAAATTGAACTTTATACGCTATAAATATAGTAGTCGGCAATGGTAAACCAAAAACTATGTCTTCGTTATATATGTTTGTGTGTAGCGTTGAGAGAATAAGTCGATTAACTAGACATTGAAGCTGAATTTTAACATATCATAGCTGAACAAAATGTTGGCTGTGCACAGCTTGAATAAATAAATACCTTTTATTCTTATGGGGATCACAAAGCCCCTTGTAACAATTGCAAATTATGAGGGAATTTTCCAAAAATAAATAAAAAATCTCTCACAAAGATCAAAATGTAACTCAACGAGCACTGGCCATGCTACTCTTGCACAAAAAATTAGAACTTGAACAAAAGGTTATAAAGGAGAGTCTTTTTTCTCTTTGTTAGGTAACATGCAGATTCCTCTGTGGACTAAAGATCTGTTACTTAGATGGGGAAAGGTGAATGATAACCCCTGTGTGATGTGAGGTACTGCAGTGGAAAACAGGGAACATTTGTTTCTTCAATGTACTTTCACCAGGTGCATTTGGAAATGGGTGATGCAGGAATGTAATTACTCCTTTGATGGTGTAATTTGGGATCAGATTCCAGATTTTGCTGTTCTGCATTTTGGGGGTAAACAATTGGGAGCTAGGGTGCGGAAGTTAGATATGGAAGTTTCCATCTACTGTGTTTGGCAGGAGAGAAATCAGATAATTAACCAACAAAGGATCAAGTCTGCCATGCAAGTGTCGAATGTTGTGGAGGCCAATGTTAGAGCTAAGGCACTGTACTGGCTGTGAAAATTGGGTGGTGTGTTAAGAGTTGGGGATTAGATGAAAGGAATTTACTGTAATTTGGTGTAATTCTTGTCTGTTGTACTGAGTAATCTGCTGTAGTGTATTGTTTTGATTTCCTCTTCTTCTTCTTCTTCTTCTTTTTTTCTTTTTTGATTTTTTTGGTGGATAGTTTCTTTTTCATTTTTGGTTTTTTTGGTGGATAGTTTCTTTTTCTTTTTTGTTTTGTGTTTGGTGTTTTCTACTTGGTACTTTGATTTATAAAAGGAATTAATTTTTCCAAAAAAAATGCAGATTACAAGGCCAACAAATAAACCAGAAAAGAAACGGAAACAGCACCCAAAAAAAAAAGCTAAATTCTTAACTCTGCCAACGTTACTTCAATTTAATCAATATGTATGTTAGAAAGTTAAACAGAGTATTAATCAGTATTAGACCCTTAACACAAGTTTATTGTAACTATGCTGTAATTAGCTACACATAGATTGATTCATTGAAGGGCAATAACTCCTCTTACGTCATGAATAGTGAATTTTCCTTTATGCGTCATAGGGTGTTTCACACTAGGTCATTATTCTTATGAAATGATATTAATCGCATACTTAAAATTTCTTATTACTTTTCCCCTAAAAACCGGTCATGATGATCTAGGACCTTAGGAAATTTTGGCAGGCTATAGGCATTTTATGATTCCACCCAAGTACCTATAAGAATATTAAGGCGTGTTTAGTAGTATATTTTTTCATTATTTTCTCCCAAACCTCTGGTAATGTTTATCTAGGACTCTGAAGAAATTTTCAAGTTTGACAGGCGAACCATTTTATGATTGCAGCGAGTAACTACTAAAGTAAACTCTTGATATTACATTTTAAACAACATTAATACATTATCAAGTTTTAGGTTTGATTAAGGTTAGAAGCAACTTCTGAAATATCAGAATGCTAACATGCTCTTTCAACTGTTACAATGCTAATAAAATAGCTATACTATTAAAGTAGAAAATAATGAGAACCTGATTCCAGTCGCCGAAGGAGGTGTTTAAAGTAATTAGCCTCCTTTGCCATTTGGATAACATTCAGATCAGAGAAGGAAAGATTATCTAAGAGCTCCCTTGCATCTGTAGCAGCTTGATTGTCATTACCGCCTGACATAGTTACCAAGAAGAATATGCAGCCCTTCACCTTCCCAATGCATTCTCGTACTGACTCACTCTTTGATAATTCCAATAGTAATGCCACTGCTAATTTCCCTTCCCCAATTCGACGTCCAAGAGAGCGAACAATCGATTCAATAGCATTATCAACTTTTGCAATTCTTTCCTGCAAAATTTTTCAATTTCAATGCAAGTACACAACTGAGACCACCAACCAACTTAGATTGAATATAGCTCCATCCCAAATTAAGAGTCCACTATTCCTTTTCAAAACATAATCGACGTACCAAAACTCACATTGGAAACAAGATTTGTTCCAAACCATTGATTGTGATGAAATTAGTGCATCCTTATATACAGTGAAAGTCAAACATGGACTCTTAATTAGGGACCGAGAAGGCGAGAAGTATAAACACAACGGATTTAAGAAAGAATTACCTTCACATCATTGCTATCCTTTGCCAGTATACAAAGGATTACAAGAGCATGCTTCCTTATTTCTCGATTTTTTTGGTCAAGAAGTTTAATAAGAACCGGTATATAATTCTCCAAAACTATCCATTCTCGGTGCAGGTCTCTTTCTTGACAAAGATCCTCCAGCTGTTCTAGCAAACGTACCACTTCTTCCTCCTCCTCCGACAAGAGTTTTGGTTTAATGGAACCAATTGTAATCATGGTATTTCTATCCTTCCATTCTTCGATCGACTGTCGAAGAGTTTTGTTTGGCCGTAGCGCATGAGTATCCAAACGGATCCTGGAGATCGGACACACATCATTCCCATCGTCGAGCCACTTTACAATGGCACTTCTCTCAAATGTGTGCCCTGAAGAAGTCTCCACGGGGTCCACCATAACGTCCTTAGTGATCGGGCAGTAAAATGAAAGAAGAGGTTCCAAAGGTTGACTACCCAAAGAATTGCGTTTACTCAAGTACTTGATTTCCTTCTCCTCGAGAGAAGAAGTAGCATCTGCCCTTTCTAGCAAAGCAATTATTTGCTCCAATTGTATCGCTTCAGCCCGGTCTTTCCTCAGCCGTGCATTCTCTATCTCACTCTTGAATTCTTCGAATTCCTTCTTCCATACAAATCTTTCACGCGAAATCCCTAATGCATCGGCTATACAAACCAATAAATTATTCGCATGGGAGCGATCGACGTTCCTCTCTTGTATGGCCAACTCTATTTTCTCCAAAATCTCTTCCTCGGCCATAGCGGCCTTAAATTCTTTAATTCGCATACTATCTCTAAGATGGTTAATGTCCTCAACTATACTCGATGAAACTTCCAGTGAGCCAAAAGGGATCAAACTTAATGCCCTACTAATCTCTCTTGTCGTTTCTTCTATACGTTTTGCATATGATCTACAGTTAACGAGGAGATAGACTTTGTTCCTCTTGCTACATTCCGAAGTGAGTTGCCTTGCGGCTTTAACCTCTCGATTAAGAATATTAAGAAAACTGCTTAAGCCTTCAGATTCATTGATATTGTTGTTATGCAACTCTTTTAAGAGTGGAACAATCTTATAAAGATAAGATGCAAGATCAGCAAAACTCGCTTTCTCAATGAAGACATCCTTGGTAGAAAATACTACCTCCATAATAACCTCTATGGTTTTAGAAAGAGCTTCTGCAACCGTAGAGGAACCGGTAATCATTTCCAATACCATTTTGTTACCGTATAACAAACATTATCAACTCATATTTGGTTCCTTGGCTTAACTTAAGAAACCCTAATGTCTTCGTCCATTTGCTGCCTTAGTACCTACAATTAGTTATATTTTCTGTCAGAGTTATAACTCATAACTTGTCTTTGCTAATTCATCAGGAACTTCATATTAATACCAAATAACCCTCTGGTTGGTTGTTGAGAAACTAGAGAGGAAAATGCATGATTTACATTTAGTGCTTATTTGATTCAAGTTTGTGTTCGTTCCTGATTTACAATAGAATTCTCTTATAGTTCATGTGAAAGAGGTTGAATCAGAAGTTATCATGGCTCAAACTTTCCATAGAAATTACCATTTTGGATTTCACGAACGAACAAAACTCGAACCAAATGAACACTTAGCCTAACATACTTCGAAAATATGCAGGGATATGCCAATTGGAGATCAAAATCATTAAAATGGTATCAAAAAGGATCCCAGCTCTCCAATTCGAAGTATCGGAAATATACGGAAGCAGTGGTATAAGAATTTAGGGTTTAATTTAGTGTATCAGAGAAAAATAACCAAGTCAACACCAATTCAACACCATTCAATTAAACAGCAATTCGAAATTAATAGCTAATAATCGTTGAAAGAAACTAAGAGCTGACCTTAGAAAAATGCGAGCAAAGCTCTCCAAAATACAAGCTGATGATCCACTATTGTACTCTTGTAGAATTGACGGAATAATACTTTCAGTAATCACGAAAAGTTGATTATCCCGGGAAAATGTAACAAGTTTCCGGGAAAGTTACGAAGGAAAACAAAAACTTCTAGTATTGGAAAGTCGAAAGGATCAAGAAAGGGTAGCAGAACAGAGAAGCCGAGGTTGAGAAGGAATTTTATTAGAAAGAGAATAAGTAAAATCTAATGAAATCACTCATCCACAACAAAACATTTTATCACTTCAAAAATTATTTTAACGACATAAACCTCTTAATAGTCACCATAAAAAACGACATAAAATTTGTAAGACACTAACATGCAATATGTACCATACACGAGTATTTTACTGTTATTTAAAATTGTTGACATAAGGTCTTAATTTTATTTTGATAATAACAATAAATCAATCATGTGTAATTTAACATGTTTCTTGATATAAGTATACAGTTCGTTTACTTGAAAAATTCAAGAAAAACATGACAATGATCAATCTTTCACTATTCTATTATTGAACAAGACAAGAAAGATCAAATCTCTCAATGCAAATCATAAAACACAAAGGATCAAAAGACTATATGAAAAGCTTTCAAGGAAAAAGTTTCAAATGAAGATCAATCCGAAGAAACAAATCAAAGCATTCAAAGACTCGTTAATTCAGTAATTTAGTGAGTGCTTAAGATTTATGTAAAGTTACTTTATTGATCAAATCCTTATAGCTCAAACATATTCATGCATCTTTTAAAAGATTGATTCAAACAAGCTTGAAATTAAATTTATTTGAAAAACATCATTTTACAAAGACCGAGTTTCAAAATAAATTCATATTAATTTTAAATGATCATATTTTAAGCTATAATAAAAATAGTTATCTTAGAAACATATCTTTGAGGTTCAAAAATTATTAGAATTTTATTTGCAACTAAATTGTTAAATTGAAAAAATATTTTTATTTTACATTTAAAATTCGCTCAATTTTTGCCCAGTTTTGATCTAACGATAAGATGGAGGCCTTCCTGAACTTCAATCATTTTAAAATTTTTACAGTAGTTAGACAATATCTCCTGGCACTTTTGACTAAAATTTGAGCATGATCCAACGGTCAAACTGGGAGAAATTAACAAAACAAATTTGAATTTGTTTGTCAAAACTATCTGTTAGAAAGTTTGAAAATGTATACCTTAAAGCCAAAACCTTTCTTAATCATCCTTAACGGTCATATGGTTTTGCAAGCTATAAATATGAGGTTCCAGACATGTTATAATACACTTGAATCATTCTACAAACTCATTTTACATATATACAAAGTTATTCAAGTATTCAATTCATTTCATTGATTAATCTTTCATCTTTTGAGCTATATATTTTTTATCAATCTTGATAACTCTAGTGTAAACTTCATTTGTAATCTTCAAATACACTTGAGAGTTATTCTATTGGTGTGTATCACCATAAACAATTCATTTTTTATTTCAAAAGAGAGTTTGTCTCTTTGTAAAGTAAAAGAGCATATCTTGTGAGAAGTGTAGTGGGTATAGTTACATTGTGAGTGTTGTGTGCATAACAACATTTGTATTGAGGTTTGATCATCACCCGAAGAAGATTGAATAGTGGAAGTTCTCGGGGAATTAATCGAGCACGGACGTATGGTTGAAGAACCCGAACCGTAAGGACAAAAAGTTTTGAGCTTCAAATTGATTCAATCTCTCCAACTCAAGCTCTCTTTTTATTGCTAAATTATTGCTTGTATTTTGAAATTGCTTATTTGCTTATATTATGATTGATTACTTGAAATTGATTATTTCCTTGATATTATTACTTAGCTAAGTTGCTTTACTTAAATATTTTAAAAAACGTTTTAATTCCGCATTAAGTTTTTAAAACCCTATTCACCCCCCTCTAGGGTTATTTTCCGACCAACAAAATAATTTAGATCATTTAAGCGCCTAAATTTTTTTTATATGTGCAATATATATAAATATATTTTAATTTAACTTTTTATTTTAGAAATATATATATTTTTTTCATTAGCATGCAACTAGTGCGATACACCGGTAGTTTACCATTATCTAAAATACTTTAAATCATTTAAGCCTTTAAAATTAATAAATATGTGCAACATATAAAAACATATTTTAATAATTTAAAATCTCGAATAAACACGTACTCATACACCTATCTCACGTAACTAATAAATTAATATTCAACCTTTTAGTAATAATATATATTAAAATTACAAAAAAAATCTCAAACAAACTTTTTAGAAATATAATAAATAAGCAAACATAGTCGATTCGAATAAATTAAATTTAAAATAATTAAAGTACATTGATTATTGAGTTAAGCATATTACATTCTTAAGGTGATCATCTATGGAAAATGAGAGAGGAGCAAGATGAGAATTTTGTTGTTTTGTCTAACTGCATGTGGTAGTGAACAATAAATCTTGGTCAATATAGGGAGTAACGGTTTTTCAAAGTTAAAGTGAGAGTGCAACAATTAACAAAACTCCAATACAACAAAAACAACATTGATGAGGTAAAATATTGCGCGATTAAAACATGTCTTAAATAGTAAAAACATGAATTAGAAGACATAAACGAAAGAATTTGGCCGAAAAACAACGTGCATCACTGCTAAAGGCCAGGCCCACACAATTCTTAACTCGCCACCTTTTGGGCCAGGAGGGCTTACGACGGTCCAGTGTGGCTAAGGCAATCACGAGGGGGCACCTGGCAATCCATGTTAGCGACCTAAACAATCTGAAAAAGGGAGCTCAAAAGCTCCACCTAAAGGCCAGAGTATGGGCGTCCGACCTAAAGATTTATTTCTGTATTTCAAATTAAGGAGCTCGAACGTCAGAGCTCTTCCGACGAGCTCTAAAACTCCCTGACCAACAACCGTATCAGAGAAAGTATGGGCAGCATGGGCGACTGCTACCAACTCCACTGACGTAGCAGAACCTCCATCAACTTTATTAAATGCTTACCAATTGTATTTAATACACCAGAATTTATGAAGAAGCAAGGTCAGAATTGGTGATAATGGAAGCATTGCCTCAGACCTGCTCTGAGAGCTCTGGCCGCACGTTTTCTCTCAATCATATATATATACAATAAGCATTTACTTCTTTCAAAAAAGATACCAGCAACCAGACAAACCTAAGAACCAGATAATTAAATTAATAAAAGATAATACAGCATTCAATAGCAAGAAGATCGGAGAGAAATAAAAGCTCGAAATACTCAGTAGAGCTCCTAAAATAGAGAAGTCAGAACTCGTATAACTTGAGTATACTCGTATTGTAATATTGTGAGGATATAACAGTTAGAAAGACTTTTGTGAGTTTGTAATAGTTGGTTGTTTATCATTAATATAAAGCAAACCGAACTCTTAACTCTATTCCACAAAGGAGGACTAACATGTATTTTCATACGAGACCAACTTCCTTTATACATTATTGACTCTGTTGGTTTGTTATACTTATTATATTAATTATTTGATCTAATCATTTGACTGTATGATCTAAAATACCCTTCCAGTTTTTAACATCAATAAAATGTAATTTTTGTTTTTCTTATATAAAGTGTCAGTTTAATTTTTGTGTAGTACTTTTGCTTAAAACAATAACATAAACATTACTTGGCTAAACATGACATTATGGAGAAAAAAAATAGAGAAAGAAAGAGAGAGAATTACCAAAATGACATTATATATATGCCTTATTATAAAAATGTCATCGGTCATATTTAAATTACAACTTTTTTTAATATAATTACAAAAATATAAAGTATTTTTACTTTGCTATCTATGCCCCTTCTAGTCTTTATTTTCGGTTACCTATTTCCCTTTAAACAATCTCTTATTTATTAAAGCAAATCCCTTTTGAGTTAAACCACTTAACCACACACTTTCGTCTTCCCTCCTCTCTTTGTAACCATCACCAGCAAAACTCTCTCCTCTAACCATCACATAAGACCATTTCTAATGATAATTTCTAAGCCGGGCAACTTATAACAAAACACGATAATACGACACAAAATCGACAAGAATTTACTAGGTTTGGGTGAACCCTTAACGGGTGTGGGTCATAATCGAGTTAACCCTTTAAACCCGTTTATTAAAAGAATCGATTTCATGTATAATCGCGAAACTCGAATAAAACCGTTTAACTCGGTAAGAATATATACAAGTCGATTTTGGGTCGTGTAAACTCGTTTGTAACATGTATAACCCGAATATATAATATATATATTTATTTAAATTATTGTGTGTGTATATATTTTATTGGTTAATCAATTAATTGAATTATTAGCGGGTCACTAAATGTTATTCATATACGACCTGGATTGAACTGTTTATTTTAAATAGGTTAAACGAATCGGGTCGTATCATTTGTTAATTAAACGGGTCGTGTATGAATTTGAATTTTTCACCCATTTGTTAAACGGATCGTGTACGGGTGGAGGCATTTTTCATCTGACATGATTTCAACCTGACACAAAACCGCCCCGTACACGACCCGTTGCCGGGCCTAGTAATTTTTATAAATGCATTTTTATTTTATGTGTCATGCTATTTTTAATATATTTTTATATATATTTAGCAATATAATTGTATAGATAGAATAATTTCAAATAAAGTTTCTCCAACAATATCATTTATATCTTATTTTTTTGTCTTACTTGGCATTTATTTAACTTATTTAAGAATAAATAAAAATTGATGAGTTTCTTATATTCAATGAGGATGTGCTATATCACATTAAAAATTTCTATGACAATTTATACTTGTAAAAATGGTAATAGAAATTCTTCATGTGACTCAACTTCTACTTCACATAGAAATAGTTATAAAAAAATCACATTAAAGCATATTTTTTCTAATTTTCTTTTATATCATAAAAAATTTTATAGATAAAAATAATCATTGAAAATGACCTAATACACTGCTGCTAGCGGCTATAAAACTTGTTTAAAGGCCCCACCATTGGCGGAAAATTCCTCTCCTCGATTTCTAACTATCATCGCCCAACCCACTACACACTATATGAACCACTGGTTGCCGGTAAAATTTGTCCAATCCACTCGTGTTTTTCTTTTTCTTTTTTTGTTTCTCTGTCTTCATTCCTCTCTAACTATACAATAAGGTGCAACCACGAGTTCAGAATGTACCAATTTCAATTACATTATGCACTTGTTCACTGATCGAGACTAATTATGATTGGTATAAGACAATTACAAATAAATTTTATGATTTGTGTAAAATACAAACTCAATTTACACAACCACATCACATAATCTCGCGTCTATTTTTCATCATCCCGTATCTAAAAATAAATGGATTTAAAAAGCAAGGGAAATAATGTGGGATAAGTTTTACTTTTTACTTGTGCATATCTAATTGGTAGTTTAATATTTACACAAAAGTTTAGAACTGACTGTTGGGTTGTAAAACGATTTTTTTATTATTTTTGTGTAAATCTCACTTTGACACATAGGATTTATACAAAATTTATACAATACAATTAGAGATGCTCTAAACGACGTAAAACCTTTCGGTTGTAGTTTTCCCCTTAAATAAAATAATTGTTAGTAATTTAAGTCAATACTCAACTAGTAACGTATAAGGTACCATTTTTGTTCATACATACCAATTTGAAAACTTATGTACTAGTTGGTGTTCAATTACGTACCATTTTTTAGTCAGAATGTGCACTATTTTGTTTTCAATTTTTGAACCGGTGCAACATGAAATTGAAATACTTATATGACGTGAGGTGAAAATTTGCCAAAATATGTTGCACCGATGTTCACTAAAAAACAAACTGCTTTTTATTTGTTAAGGATTTTGAAATTTTAGAGGGAGAAACAACTCGTATAGATATATCTTTTGTTTCGAAAATTACACTTGTTTGGAACTATATATGGAATGTCCTAATGTGGATATGTTTCAGTTTAATATGAAGATTTGTTTGTTATGGAACTTGCAATTCTAAAATTATGGATTTTCCATATGCCTTTCAAATTGTACTTGTTGCGCCGATTTTCAGTAAAAACAGACCACTTATTGTTTATTATATGGATTTTGTAGTTTTAGAGAGAAAGACAACTAATACAGATCTATCTTTTGCTTCCAAAATTATACATCTTTTGAACTATGCAATGTGCCGATATGGTTAAAGTTATATAAAGTCAAGCTATTTCATGTGTAGACCTGTTTCATTTTAAACAAGAAAATTTAGCCAAAATATGTTGCACCAGTATTAGGTCAAAACGGACCAATTCTTCTTCGACTTTTGTAATTATCTATACTATATTATAAAGGGAAGCTTCAATTCAACCACCTTATTGAGACTGTGTCAAATTTTATAGAATTCCAATAATACCCTCAATTAAAGTAATTTATAGTTTACATGTGAGATAATTAAAAGGGGTAAAATAGTACATCTAATTATAATCTCTCTCTCTCTAAAGTGGCACACGATCTCCCACTCCCTCTTTCTCTATTTTATCTACCAACTATTTCACTCCATAACTTCTTCCTATTTATAGAAAATGAATAATGCAATATATTTGAAATAAATATTCAAAACAAACTTTTGAGAGAGAGAGAGAGGGTGAAGAAGGGTCAAAAGTTTCTCTCACTAACGTATTTCATCTATTAATAAAATTTCTCTCTTGAAAAATCTATGTTATCTTGAGAGAAGGAAGAAGTATCAACAACTCTCAGCTCAAAATCTAGCCTTGGCAATAATGAAAAGATTCCCCCTCTTTACGCGCTTGGTCTCAAATGCATCTGCTAGTGTCTCCCTTGCTTCTACTTCATTATTGTGTTTAGCTGCAAACAATGCATTTCATTAATTCATCAAACTAAATTGCCATCTATTTATACCTAAGAAGTGATATAATTTCAAACCTAGGCACAAAAGTGCATTATATATAAATTTCCATCTATCAATGAAAGTACCTTATTTTCAATCCAAATGTAGCCAAAAGCCAACCGATTGTCTGCCAAAAAAACCAAATATCATGATACACAAACGAAATTAGACAATAGAAAACATGGGTATAAAACATGGGTTAAGCTTAAAATATAAGCCTTTAACTAACAAGACTAAGTAATAGGGATAAATATAAAAGAGGAACATATCAGGAACACAAATTCATAATTTATCATAGAAATAATTTGAGAAAACAAAAGCTTCGAAGTAAACATCGGACTCGGAAATGGAACTCAATAAAACCAATTCACAAGGAACATGAACAAATAATTTTAGAGAGAGAGGAATAGGAATTACTTACTGGTTGAGGGGCTAGGGGTCTGTAATTGAAGCTAGCACCGGCCGTAGATGTGTAATTGAAGCTAGGGCTGTGAAGATGGAGGATCTGTAATTGAAGCTAGCACCGCCGGAACTGTATAAATAAAGCTAGGGCTTGGAGACGTCGGAGAGGGAGGGATCGACGGGATCAATTGGTGAAGCCATCATGCAGGCCGGACGGTGAAAGTGTAGGTGAGAGAGAGAGGGATGGGAAGGGAAGGGAAGGGAGGGAGGAGTAGAGCGGCGTGGGTCTTTTCTTTTTGGTCTGCAAGCGGCGTGGGTTGAGAAGGATTTAGGGCAACACTATTTGTATGTATATATTTTTTTTAATTTTTTTTAAATATAATTCGGTCTGGTCCGATTTTTAGGGGTAAAAAATTAACAAGACCAAATATCAGACCGGACCGGTTCGGTCTACAAAATTTAGACCGGACCGGACCGAATTCAAATGGTCCAGTCCAAATCGGTCTATTTTACGGTCTGGTCCATTCGGTTTGACGGTCTGGTTCAGTTTTTGAACACCCCTATTTGCCACACACCCCGACCCCACCTCCTTCGGCGTCAACTTGCCTTGACAAAAAACTTTTTTGTTAGACAAAATAATGTGTAAATTTATTTTATTTAATATCTTCAATTGAAAATGTTAACCAACCTTTTTTTGGCTCCAACAACCTACGTGGACAAGGGAATTGCGCCCCCCCCCCCAAACTTTTGCATGATTTTTTAGCCAACATAATACCAAAAATATATTTCATTTTATATTTTCTATATATATTAACAAATTTACTCTCCAAAAGAATGGTAGCGTATGAAAACAAAAAGGAATATTTTCCTGCTTTTCTTCTGTCCACGAACCAAAACAAAGAGCATGACGAAATTAATTTTCTTTTGACTTCAAAGAGAGTATGTAGATTTCACTTTTGGTTTGCTCAAAAGTGAAGAAGAGAAAAATATTTGTTTTCCTTATGTTGTTGGGGAAATTAATTTTCCATTGACTACAGAGAGAGTCTATAGATTTTAATTCTATTTCTTTTTTCTTCTCGAGCAAACTGAGAGCATAAGGAAGAAAATTATCTCTCTGTTCTTCACTTTGAGCAAACTAAGAGTACCTGAGTGAAAATATATTTCCACTTCTATCATGACTGGACAATTTCAAGGCACTACAGTTTTTATTCCACGCATTCTATTAAAGACTCCTGAAAATATGAGGCTACCATTTGAGATGACAAGAACACAGTTTCCTATACGATTAAGTTTTGCTTTGACGATAAACAAGTCGCAAGGACAAAAATCCCTCATGTGGGAATTTATCTCATTGACCACGTCTTCAGCCATGGACAACTATATGTTGCTTTATCAAGGGGAGTCTATGAGAGGTCAACCAAAGTTTTGGTTAAAAAGGGTTTCATTCATAATAAGGTTGGAGTTTATAAACAAAATGTCGTGTACAAAGAAATTTTACTACAAAATGTCACCCCTTAACATTTATTATCATTTAAAGGAGTTATTAGTTTTTTAACGAATAACATTATTTTTCTTCATATTGTTATCATTTTTGATAATTGTCCTATTATTTTCTTTAATGAATAACAAAAATATTATACTCTAACATAATAGGTTTTAAGTTATTAATTATTTATTACATTTATTTATCATTTAACCATGTTTATAATTAATACTTTGTATTCTATACTAGCTTCTTTTAAATCTTAACAGGAATCGCACACGTATCGCGTGTGCACTGTTGGCTAGTAGAGAAAGAAAGAACTCAATTCGTTCAGGACTCGTTTGGTTCGAGTTTTGGGAATGGAATGGGCATGGAATGTGGATACTTGATTCCTGGAAAGTTATTTTCCTGGCATCTAGGATGCCATGCCGATGTTTGGTTCAACCGGTAATAGGAATGGAATAAATTATCAATTACAAAAATACACTTCTTTTTATAAGATGAAAAGGCATCACCTACTAATTTTTCAAAAGAGACAATTACTATAATAAATTACAAAAACTACACATGCCTAGTTAATAACTATCCTACAAAAATTGTAATTTTTGTAATTAAAAAAAATTTACAACAGGAAAAAAGAAAAGAAAAAAGTTTCAAATATTTTTTTTTTTCATTTTTGTGCAGCAGCGTAATTAAAAAAAAAAGTTCCAAACAATATTTTCATACACTGATGGAAAAAGAATTATTTATTCATAAGGAAGAGTGTTATTTTAGTCTTAACATGAAAAAATTAAAAAAGATGCTCATTGGTAATGGTTTATTCCTTATGATTTAAATGGGAGAAGTTGGGGGGAAAGGTTTGTTCCTGGAATCATTTATTCCAGATTTAAAACTTGAACCAAACGCGAGAATCGTTTCGCAATGGAATGTAGCATTCTTGGAATGGTTTAAATCTTGAACCAAACGAGCCATCAGGGTGAGGAAAGGACTTTTTTAGAGAAACATCAAACATGGTTGTAAGGAATGGTACGTAGTATTTGGTGAAGTTCGGATTGTTGGCGAAGGGATATGGCGGCAGTCACCAGAAGTGGAGTTGCCTAGGGTCCCCGGACTTCCGTTGGACGATATAAGGTGGAGTGAGTTTCTCTTTTCTTTTTTCTTTTTCTAAAAATAATTATTTTACATTAAATTAAGAACCACGATGGAGGGGCAAATAGGAAATTGAGGAAACGAACAAAAAATGGTAACGTTGGAGCTTTTTTTTTTTTTTTTGTAAGCATTTTCAATGAGGTTTTGCTTTTGTAATTTGATTTGACAAATTGCAAACAATGTTGTAATTTAGATACGGTTGTTGACATTTTTGTATTAAGGCTTATATATATGCTGTCATTTTCTTAATTCTCCCCCAAAAAATAATTTTCACATTTTACACTTAATAAATAAAAAAGAGTAAAAATATATAAAATTCTTTCATATATATTATAACTAGGGTAATGCCCGTGCTCAAGGGCACGGAATAATATAATAAAAATAAAGGTGATTTAGACTTTGTGTGTCGTTTGTTCTTACATATTAGACGTTGGGTGCAAAAGTTTTGCATAATAGGTGTTTGGGTGCCATTTTGGACAGAATTCGTTAGTCAACGTGGTCAACTGTTAGTTCCATTAATTTTTGACCATTTTACCCCCAAGCAAGATCAATATGTTTTGTCTTTTTTTAGGGGTAAATTGGGTAAAAATAACAGAGCTGACGGTTGACCACGTTGACTAACAGATTCCGTTGAAAATGGCATCCAAACACCTATTATGCAAAACTTTTGCACCCAACGTCTGATATGTAAGAACAAACGGCACCCAAAGTCTAAATCACCCTAAAAATAATATTTAGTGATAACTTTACATTAATTTTTTGGAATACTTTTTTTGTCACAAAAGAATATTTTAGAATGAGAAAATTATTTTTTGTAGAGTACTAATATCACTAACTAAAAAAAATACTACATAATAAAAAAATATTTTTTAAGATATACCAATGCCACCCGGTACTATTTCGAAAAATTATAAACTTAGTGAAGTCAATGGACCACATAGCTATATACTTAATTACGCTCATGTCACTTACACCTAAGATCAAGTAAAAATAAAACTAAGAAAGGATAAAAATAAATTATTTTTGCCAATAGAAATGAATATGTGGCATTAGTGGGACGGTGCCGGCAAGTGTTGATTCTTCCATAAGAGCGGATATATTAGAGCGAGAGAAATAGTGTAAGTTTATAGATTTTTTTTTTTCCAAAAATAAGAGATAAAATGGAGAAAATTAGGGGACAAAGATTTAGGGAGAAGAAAATAAATGCAATTAATATTGAGTCAAGATTTACTTTTCACCTTTAGATCCGTGTAAATCAATTTAGGCCTTTAGATTTTAAAAACAGTGGTCTCCATCGAACGATGAGTGCTTTATTTTTTACTATAGATTGTTTTGTCCGTGCCGTCCGGCACTATTTCACTTACTAAAATGCATACTATAAATTATATTATATAATTAGAAAACTCAACTACTCCAAAATTACGACACTCCAAATAAACATTATAGCACTCTAAGCGATTCTTAATTTAATAAAAAATAATTAATATTTTAATTATTTATTGCATTTGATTGCAGATATACTTTGTCTTAAATGGATTATTTAACTTTCACTTTGGTATCCTTCGGTGAAACTTTAGTTTGACCTAATCAAATATCAAAAATACACATTATTTTTACTGTGTGAGATTTAATTAGTTGATTGTGTTATAAAATAATTAAGAATGCCAAATTTTGAATTAACCCCTTTTGAATCATACACATTCAACAAACAACCTTAATTCCTATGTTAAAAGTCTCTACTCGCCACTTCCGCTGAACAATCAAATCACCACTACTCCATATAACTCACCGTACATCCTTTCACCAATATACCCCCAACCAATAAACCACTAAATCGGTAAAATTACCTCCATCTTAACAAAAGAAGAGAATTAGGGCAAGCAATATTTGACACGACATGCTAACCCGACACGAACTCGACACGGAGTTAGCGGGTTTGGGTCAAGCATAAACGGGTTGTGTCAATTTCGGGTCAGACACGCTTAACTCGCAAACTAAACGGGTCGTGTTCGGGTTGACCCGCTAACTCGAAATTGACCCACAATTAACACGATTATTGTTTTTATTTTCTTTTACAACTACATATATATATATATTTTATTTTGCCATCTTTCTTGAACAATTATATTCTTATTTGGAGTATTGGTAGTAGATGATAGTTATTATGTTTTTAATGATGGATAAAGTACTAATTTTTTATGTTTATGCTTCGGTGATGGAATGTTATATATTTTGATTCTAGATTATTAATATTGAATTTTGGTATTGGGTGATACTTATTATTACTTATTAAAAATTTAAAACTATTATAAAACAAGTTAATTTTTTTTACATGAGACTTAAATGTCATTATAATCTTAAAAGGTTAATCATGTCGTGTCGAGTTACAGATTTAACATGACCTATTTATTAAACAGGTTAGTCGGGTCGTATCGTGTAACCTATAAAATAAACAGGTCGTGTTCGAGTTAATATAAATGACACGATTAGTTAAACGGGTCGTGTTCGGGTTGACACTAATACTGTAATACTTGTGTGTTGATACGACCCGAACACGACACGCGAACCCGAATTACCAGTCCTAAAGAGAATCGTAAAATTTAGTTAAGTGAACCTCCATTGATAGACATAAATTTGGAAACAAAAAAATGTCAAGTTTAAAGAGAAAATGGGAAGATATACATATATATATATATATAGAGAGAGAGAGAGAGATAAAGGGAAAGAAACAGGGGGTAATTGGCTTAATGGGTACAATATAGAGAGAGTGGTGAGTTGTATAAAAAATTTTAATACGATAATAGTTAAAAAAAAGAAAAAGAAGTAAAAACTCTACTAAGCCATCATATCACCGTTAGATTCATTATAGTCATTGAGGGCCATCCAATTTTAATTGTAGTTGTTAATTCATGTACAGGAAAAGGTGCTCTGGATTGTAATATAGATAATTTGTATTATATATATGTATTATAAATATACCCATAGAATAATAGATAGTAGGATATGCTTGTGCTATCCGGTACTATAAAAAATTTAAAAAAATATAAAATATATTTTGTGCAGTTAAAAAAAATGTTTAATGTTTAATATAATTCGAGTTTTCTTCTTCTTTCTTTTTTTTCCTTTTTTTTTAAAAAAATGTGTACGACCATTGTTCATTGTACTGCGACAGTAGTAATAACTTTTGTTTATGCAAAACATAATTCTAGGATTTGGTCCTACCTACTGCAAGATAATAACGTGTCAACTGTCACGCTTTACTTAGTTTTTGAGCTCATTTCTTCTCCATTTAATTTTATCTTTTTAGATTAAAATTTTTGAAACAGGAGAATTCAATTTTAAAATGAAAATGAATTTTCGATAAATTTAAAATAAAATCAAACTCAAATTTTTTTAGAGCGAAAATCAAAAATATTAATGGTTTACCCAAGATTACGATTGCAAATTAAGAGTCCATATTTAATTTTTATATTTGACAGAAAAAATTTATATTAACCATGAAGTGTAAAAAAAATAAAAAACATTGTTTCCATATTTATTAAATTGATTTTGTTCAAATATGAATTGATATACAAAAAGTTTTCTTAATAAACCTCACTATTTGTCTTACTCTCTGCAATATCTAAAAGTTATTAAACGATGTTTAAATAATGACGGGGAAAGTGATAAGAATTCTACCATATATATGCTTTTTTGTTCCATTGGAGTAATGGTGGGGAAAAGAGATAAGAATTCTACCAATGGTGAGATTGAGCCTTAGTTAATGTCAAAGTGAGTTAGTCTCATACTAAATAAGCTAACCTTTTAACCCGGTACAAATGTAGTTTTTACATAAAATTTTAGTAAAATAGAGATTAAAATAAATAAAGTCTGGTATAACACTGTATGAAAGTAAATATATAGTTTTTACCTAAAACCATCACTGATTTTATCAAATTTAAAGTGCACTTGACAAATTTACTAAACTAAGTTTTGTCATAAAAATTGGTTATGTAAAACTTTATAGATTTAACTTTCAAAACTAATTTATTTCTTGTCTACTAAAGATAACTTAACTTTTTTTATATATAGAATAAAAGCAAAGTTAATAAATTATTTACAAATAAAATTATTAAAAAGTTTAAATAACCAATATTTTTATTTGAAAGTATTAGACGGTCGGCATAGTTTATAGGAAATGTAGGGCCGTTCTTATTTGGTCCAAATTAAATCAAAATACCATTGGAACTGAATCTATTAATATTTTTTGGAATATAAATATCTTCAATTTCTTCAATAAAAAATGCCATTGGAACTGAATCTATTAATATTTATTGCAATACAAATATCTTCAATTTTTTCAATAAAAAGTATAAAACATTAATAATCTAACAAAATAACATTCTTATAAAAAAGTACTTTTGTTTTATTATTATTTTAGATAACACCATTTTTTTTTTTAAAAAAATGAAGACAATAACCTTGGGAGAGGGTGTGGGAAGGAGTAGTATTTTGTGAATTATTGTCCTTTAAGAAATGCAATAAATTTGACCTTTAGAGCATCCGCAGCGGATAGGGTAAATAGATAAATTTACCTATCCCCCTCTCCAGCGGAAGAATTTGGATGGACAAAATGGATGGGTAGAGAACGACTAAATTACATTCTCTTAAATTTTACCCTATACGAATTTCGATCGTATGAGGCTACGAATGTGGCACATTCTAAACCCATACGAATTTAGCTCATTCGTATTTTTGATTATATGTATATTTTTTTTTGTCAAAAACCCATACGAATTTGGCTCATTCGAAATTTCTTGTTAAATTATTTTTTTTTAAGTTATATGTGTGAGATAACAACAAATATAAAAAAAAAAAAAAAAAAAAAAATTACAAATTAACCCATACGTTTGGCACATTCGTATGGTTGAAAAAGTATGCCAAAACAATTCATACAATTGTTGTCATTCGTTGGCATTATTTTTTTTTTTTTTATAAACTCATATGTGAAATTCGTAGAGTAAAAAATTTACCATTTCCGCTGTGTGCATGTTTTGAAATTTGAAAGCAATAGCTAAATTTAGCGGTATCCGATGCGGATGCTATATAAATATATGTTTCAACTTATCTAAACCCTTGAATTTTTGCAAATAATTTGTGAACGTTAAATTATTCAAGTTAGCGGTCGTTGTCAATAAATAGTAAAACTCTAATTTGTATTATAAATTATATAAATATATGCATTTTTTACAATTATAGTAAAAATTGTAAGAGCTGCACAATAAGTGCGCATGTTGGCTTTTAGGCTGCCAAAGGGGAGAGGACCAAAAAAAGTCGCATAAGTCGCCCTTTGCTTAACAAGTCTTCGCACGAGAAAAAAATTAATAAAGCGGGCTGTTGCGTCGTCATTAGGGACAACAAAGCAAAATCTCTTCGTAGTTCGTACTAGAGTTATCAATGTGCCATGTGTAACCTGTTTTGGCTAAATTCAAAGGGTGACTACGACTCTCAGCTAGTGAAGATTTTGAGGTTATAGACTACCCTCTTGCTGTAATTGAGTTTAGAATTGTAGAATAATTAGGGTATGTCTCGAATGTACGAAATAATAAAAAAATTAAATTTATGTTTATAAATGACAAAAATTATTTATTTTCATTTAATGTACTTTTGATATGATAATTTATTGATAGTAAAAGCTTAATTTTTACTTTTTTTTTAACGTAAAAATATAATAAATTCAAAATTTATTTGTGTTTTAGTAAATTGTGTTTTTTAAAAAATAGTTAAAAAAATAAAAAGAAATAGTTTATAAAAAAATACAAACTAATTAAAATTAAATAAGTTTTGCGTGCCCTCGAGCATGGGCATAACATAAAATTGTGTGTGATTTATATATTTTATTCACTTATCGCAAATAACAAAATGATATTACATTGTCAATCACTTTCCAACCGAATTGATCATGATCAGTTTAAAATTAACACAAATTAATAAATCGTATTCGTATTCCAATTTCCACATCAGTAGGTTTGGCAACGGCTGCGTATTCAATTGTATTCAACTTGGTTATCTCAAATCATTTGTTAAAATAAAAAATATAGTTTGAATATTATTTGTTTGCCAAGGAAAAGAAAGTCATTCATTTAAATCCGAAACGATAACATCTAAAATTCGATAAAATACCATATGAACACGATCCAAATCAACTATTGATATGTTTAGTGAAAATATCAATTAAGAAATACAAAAGGTTAGTAACAATTTGGGTTAGATATATTTCACACAATAGAAAACATGCTACTTATTTTACCACCAATCAATTTACATTTGTATTACTTTTTTCTGGTCACAAATTAAGTCTCACGTTTTTTTTCTTATATCTCAAATTAAGGGTTTCAAATAAAATATATCATTTTTAGGAAATACTCTTATTATTATATTAATTAAAATTTTACAATTTTAAAAGTTATACGTAAGGGGACAGAGGGGAAAGGGAGAGTGTGGGGTTCGGGGGTAGGTGTAAGTAAAGAGAGGTAATGAAGTGAGAAAAAAAAGTAGAGTCTCTAGAATATATATATATTTAAATAAAAATAAGTGAGGTGTGATTTTAACTATTGAATTAGATGATAAATATGCATTTTAATCTTTAAATTGTCCATGTATGACAATAGTCACATAAAATATCATTTATTAACTCTCTTTACTTAATGGTGGTTAAACTTAATGGTTAGAACGGATTAATTTAACAAAATCCCAAAAAGGTAATTAATCGGAAGAAATCGAAAATAAGAATAAAATCATATGTAAAAAAAATAGTAGATTAAAGTTGAAAATAAATTATCTGAATTGTACGTATTTGAATTGAGAGGTTCAATGAATAAAAATACAGCTTTAGTGTAATTAAGTACATTATATCTTATTGGTTCAACATTTCAAAAATGCCATTGAAAGAATTGAAATGTTAACTAGAAAAATATCATTTCAAAGTTACAATAATCAATCATAGCAATAAAATCACCTATAAAAAAATAGTTATTTAAGGTTGAAAACAAATTTCCATTGAATTGAGAGGTTCAATGAACTAAAACACAGTTTTAGTGTAATTATCATCTATGTAAAATTAACTATTTTATTAGTTTGATTTTCTTTTTCTTTTTTATTTTTTTTAACTATTTTTTTATAACTTTTATTTTTTGTGTTTTGGTTATTGGCAATTTTTTTGTTAATTGAGTAGATAAAACTTAAAGCGAAGCTAAGGGAACTGCAACTCAGATATACTAATAATTTTATTTCATTTTTAGACTTTTTAAAATTATACTAAGTTTAATCTAATTAATTCCATAAGATAATATTTTTTTATTTCTTTTTACCATAGGGTTTAGTACATTAGTTATATACGTCAAAATAAATAAATTCAAGACACCTGAAAAGGAAAAGAAAAACCGTAAATTAGAGCATAACTAATTATTCTTTTAATGGAATTTTTCAATTATTTCAATGGCATTTTTAAAATGTCAAACCAATAAGATATAATATACTTAAAAGTATTGTTTCAGAGTTAGAATAATCAGTGATATTCTAATCATTTATGGTAAAAGTAAATGCATAAAAGGAGAAAAGGAGAAAATTGAGGTTTTTAATTTTACATTATTCTTTAAACAAATAGTACACAGATATACCTGATACTCAACCACGGGAAAAGAAAAAGGGAAACAGGATTCAGTCAAAAATAAATAATATAAATTATTAAGTCACTATATTTTTTTTGTGAATTTATCTGAACTGATGATTAAACTTAATTAATGGTTGAGATGGATCAATTTAACGAAATCTCAAAAAGGGAATTAATGATAAGAAGTCGAGAATAGCAATAAAATCACATGTAAAAAAATAGTTATTTAAGGTTAAAAACAAATTTCATTGAGTTTTTTATGGAATTAATTAGATTATCTTACGGAATTAATTAGATTAAACTTAATATAATTTTAAAAAGTCTAAAAATGAAATAAAATAATTAGTATGTCTGAGTTACGGTTTCCTTATATTTGCTCTACGTTTTATCTACTCAATTAAAAAAAATTGACAATAACCGGGAAAAAAAGTTATAAAAAAATAGTTAAAAAAAGTAAAATATAAAACTAATAAAATAGTTAATTTTACATAGAAGAAGATTTAAAGAGGGTGTTAAATAAATATCTTTATGCTTAGCTCTTGTATCAAAATAGTAAATTACCTTATTAATTTTAAATAATGAGTTTTACTTTATATTCCAAAACATAACTAAATAAATTAATAATTAACAAAAAAAAATTGCCAATAACCAAAACACAAAAAATAAAAGATATAAAAAAATAGTTAACAAAAGTAAAAAAGAAAAAGAAAACAAAACTAATAAAATAGTTAATTTTACATAGAAGAAAATTTAAAGAGGGTGTTAAATAAATATCCTTATGCTTAACTTTTGTATCAAAATAGTAAATTACCTTATTAGTTTTAAAATTGTATCAAAACATAACTAAATAAATTAATATTCTAAGGCTCCGTTTGATTGCAAAGATAGAAAAGAAAAATAAATTTAGTTAGTTTGTGTAAAAAGATAGAAAATAAGGTGATAGATGTTACTCATGTTATGAGTACATATCTTTCATCCTTCAATATTTTTGGTGGAAAATTTTTACTTACCACTAAGCCCGGCAATTTATAACACGACACAATAATACGACACGAAATCGACACGAATTTACCGGGTTTGGGTGAACCCTTAACGGGTGGGGGTCATAATCAGGTTGACCCGCCAAACCCGTTTATTAAACGAGTCGATTTCGTGTATATTCGCAAGACCCGAATAAAACCCGTTTAACCCGGTAAGAATATATACGAGTCGATTTCGGGTCGTGTAAACCCGTTTATAACCCGTGTAACTCGAATAAAATTTATATATATATATTTACTTAATTAAATTATTAGCGGGTCACTATATGTTATTCGTATACGACCCGAATTGAACCGTTTATTTTAAACGGATTAAACGAATCGGGTCGTGTCATTCTTTAATTAAACGGGTCGTGTATGAATTTAAATTTTTCACCCGTTTATTAAACGGGTCGTGTACGGGTGGAGGCACTTTTAACCCGACACGAAACCGACCCGTACACGACCCGTTGCCAAGCCTACTTACCACCAAGTAAAGAAAATTTCTTCATGGAAAAGCTTAAAAATTAAGAAGATATCACTTTTATCACTTAACTTATTTTCCATCTTTTTACAAAAACTAACACAATTTATTTTTCTTTTCCATATTGCAATCAAATGGAACCTAAATGTATCAAATTATGTGCCGTTGGATTGTTGAATAAATCTTGACCATTGGATTATTGAATTTATTTATGACCTTTGGATTAAAGAAGATAGTAGTCAAATCAATGAATAGCATTTTCTTGATTTGTATTATAGATTCATCCATTATTGTAGAAGTACACTGAGTTTGTTTTGGGTAGGACTGATTTAAAATAAAAAATTAAGAGGGGTACTAATAATTTATTTTTATATATATTAAAAAAGGAAAAAAAATTAATTTATAATGCAAATTTTCAAAAAAAAAACTCAAGTTTTCAAAACTTTAATGGCGTATAAGAAAACAACCTCTCCAGCTTTTCTTTGATTCCTTTTTCCCAAATTTAATTTTAATCTTCTCATGTTATAAAAGAGACTTAGAGGGGCACCGATATTTTTTTTCTTTCACTCATATTGATTTCAGAACAATAAGAAATAATTAAATATTTAGGCTCCGTTTGATTGCAAAGTGGAAAAGGAAAATAAAGTGAGTTAGTTTTGATGAAAATATGGAAAATAAGTTAAGTGATAGAGGTGATATCCTCTTGATTTTTAAGTTTTTCCATGAAGAAATTTTCTTTGCTTGGTAGTGAGTAAAAATTTTCCACCAAAAATATTGAAGGATGGAGGATATATACTCATAAAATGAGTAGTATCTCTCAACTTATTTTCTATCTTTTCACACAAACTAACTAAATTTATTTTCATTTTCCATCTTTGCAATCAAACGGAGCCTTAATCGTAGTGTTTTTGCAAGGTTCTTTGCAATTGTAATGTGTTTTTGGTGATATGTAAACTCTTATCATTGAAACAAAATTAATTTATTTTTTCATATAATAAAATTAATATATTTATTCATAAGAGGACACATTTTAAAATTTCGCCTAGGATATCACAATAGTTAGGACCGAGTAGATTATCACAATTGCTTGTATTAAAAATATATATACACAATATGTAGGTATGAGTTATCTTTTTTATTATTTAAACATAATTTATACGCGAGTTCGCAAAATAACTTTTATATTAAAGAAGTCTTTGAGTCAAATGTAGATTGAGAAAATTATGAACTACAATGAAAGGATTCAAATTTCAAAAAAGTGTGAGCGATATACGGGTACAAGGTTTCTTTTCTGTTAATTTAACATTAATTCGTTATATCTACATAAGTCAGCAAAAAAATCTTAATAAAAAAGTCTTTAAGTCAAATGTCTATCGAGAAAATCTTAAGCGAAACTACGGACTACAATGGAAGGACTCGCATTTAAAAAGCGTCCAACTTATGAAGATTTGATGAACTTATTATGAAGATACAAATAATTTGACAAAGTTACGGAAAGGGACAAGAAGATTTTTCAAAGGTATGAGAACTACACAAAGATAGTGTCAAGGTATTTAAGATCAATCAATTATATATTTTCATTTTAATAGTGTTAAGGTATGATATCGAGTGCGCAAGTTTGTGATTCTGGCGTATTAGGTGATTTAGGGTCGGTCCTATGGTCTAAGGGATCCTGTGTAACAACTTAAAATATAACCCTTTTGCATAATTATGTATAGTTATAGATTGTATTAGACATTTTATATTATTTTACAACAACAAAAAATGTTGTAGCAATTGAAACTTTTTTTATTTTTTTTTGGTATTATGCTTTACTTGTTTTAGTTTTATTTCTAGAGGGTGATATACGAAAAGCGAGGCTAGACAGTGAGGGTGAAATAGAGAAAATCGCTTTGAAGAAAAAGAAGAGAGGGGAGAGGGTGAGGGTAAAATAAAAGAATTATTTTACTAAATTTTTTTTTATTCCAATGAGATTCTTTAAACAAAACTTTGTAAAAATTGAGGAGAGGGGAGGGGGGAGAAAGGCGAATTAAAACAGGAGAGAGAGAGAGAGAGAGTTTTTTTTTCAAGTTTACTTTTAATTGAGAAAAATAAAATAAGAGAGAGAAATTGAGAAGTTGAAAATGTAAAATGAGAAATATAACGATCCAAAATATCCCACATCGATAATATAATGGCAAAGTTCTTGGTATATATATGTGGGAACAATAAACCTAACTTACAACTTTTGCTTTTAACCCATCATTATCATTATTAATATTTTAATCCACGCAAAATAGTAAATTTCATATATTTTAAATAATTATTTATCTTTCATTAATCAATTAAATTAGTAATTTTGACCAAAAATATTAAAATTAAAATTAAGAATAACATATTGATCAAGTTTTTTTTTAAAAAATATTTCAAATTAAGAATCTAATATTTTGTTTAATGTCTGAAATTATAAGTATTTTATTTTTTTTATTTGTAAATAATTACTGCACCAAACTTTATAAGGAAACAAGTTACAATTTTAGTAATTCAATTAGCCTCTTTTAATGGTTTTAATATTTTAAAGCCTTTTTTTTATAATTATAAATAATATATTATATACTTTAGCATATCATATTTTTAATTAGTAATAAAAAAATTTAATTTAACATTGATACAAATGTCATATAGTTAAATGTAAAAGTCTAATTTTTTTATCCCAGTGGGTAAGGCTTCCTAGTACAAGAGGATCGGGAAGGACGCACCTTTGGTGTACTTTGGCGTCGCCCTATCTTGCTGGGGCACGAGTGCCCTTTCTAGTTTTGGGGCTTTGATTGGCAAAATCAGTTTTCGCCTTCTAGCAAGCAGTTGGAGGTGAAACTTCCGTTGTTGGGGGGATTGAACTTCAAGCAGTAGGTATCGAAGCGATGTCGTCTAAATTTTAGTGTAAAATTTATTTAACTTCTTTTAATACTTTAATAGATTTAAAGTTTTTTAATAAATCTAAAAAAAAAAAATATTATATACTTGAACATATTTTATTTTTAATTGGTAATAGAAAATTCAATTTAACAATAATATAAATGTCAAATGGATGGATTTGTAAAAGACAAAAAAAAATAGCCTTAATTTTGTAATTAAGAATTTAATGATAGTTGATTTTCTTTTCAAAACTAAACACAGAGTTTGAATAAAAATGGGCATTCTTTTCAAATTTGTGATTAGAAATTATCTGTAAGTTTAAAAAACTTACGGTGTCTTTTATGTTAGCAAAATCCAACAAGAAAATATGATTTCCCTGAAGATTTAAAGAGCCGTCTCCTGTAAATTTATAGTGTTGCAAGATTTATGACAAATCTTGAACGGATTTTGGAAGTTTCCAAGGATAATATTTAACAGATTGAATTTGGATTTATTGACCCACTTGAAATTAATATTGAAAACTTGGTTAGAATGTGGTGCATTAACACCATCTTAACTATAGTAAATCTGAACCTATTACCATTGCGCTTCTAGTGTTACAATTGGGCTAATCCTCTGAATTCCAGTATCATGTGCAGCTAAATTAGTTGCTTTGCTCACTGGACTTTTTAGTACTTTGGTCACAACGAGTAGTGACATCTTATTTGAATAGGCTTTTTATCCTTATGAAAAAAAATTCGTGGTGGCTCTACTTTTTAGGATTTTTATTCTAATGAAAAAATTCATGGTAGCTCCACTTTTAAAGGTCTCAGTGTGCAATTTATTTCCCTTTTTCAAATTATGGAAGTCTACTTGTTCTGATGGGTGGGCTGAAATTATATTAATTTTCACATAGTTGAGTTTAGAATAAAGAATTCAGTACCCTAGTGGGCTTTACGATATGCTACTCATCCGGTATTCAATAAAATTGCTCTCTTCTCATTCTGTAGTTGTCATCATACGCTCTGAAAAACTATTCTGCAACTCAACAACTTAACAAAATCCAGAAATTTCTATCACCATTTTTGTTCACAGATTTTTTTTAATCTACATAGCAATAATTAATTAAAATTACATAAATGCCTACTAAAATAAAAAAAAATAATAAAAAATAGAAATAATACCACTATATAATTTTTTTTGTTGATTACAAATCTGAAGCCGAAAAACAAAAGGAAGAAACCAAACAAAATAAACAAGGAGAAGCCAAAAAAAAAAAAAAAAGGACTATGGTGGCTTAAAGCAGCAATACAATGCCGAATAAATCATTGAGGGAGGAGAAGACACCCAATTAGGAGCAAGCATATCCTTACCGGCGATGATGCAACACTAAGCGGTGCCCTACTAAACTTCCTTTTAATAAAAACAATACGGATCCCAAATGAAGTATACCTTTGCCGATATTGGAGACATCTTCTGTAAGATTTTTCCATCAACTTAATATTATTGTCAAATAGGCTTAAAATTCTCTTAAAAGTATAATGATATATAGGATAGAATGAAAGTAGATAATTTTATCACTTCTCTAAATTTTCTAAAAAAGTAGATGATAATTTTTTGGACAGAGGCATTCCCTCTTGGTTAGAGGAATCACAGATCGATCTCTTTTAATGTTTCTTATATCTCAAATTCTCACAATAAACTTCCGTTTGAAAGCACTTAACGGAGGCTTCCTTACGTGGCCAACAGATGTGGACAATTAAATTGACAAACATAACCCTAAAGCCAGGGGTATTTTGCAACTTTAACCTTGACATTTTAATTTTAACAATGTTAATCCTAAAATTTCTTTGCTTATACAATATCAACCCTCCATTCACTTTTATTTGAAAGCTCTTAATGGAAGTTTACATACAAAAACAATAACACCGAAACGGGTTGACATTGCATGAGCAAGTGGGCTATCTTAGTCAAGGAGGCGCTCACTCGGACTTGAGAGAAGGTTGGAGTGGGTTTTTTTATTTGTAGTTAAGGGAAAAGACTAAGAACTCTCTTTTCAGAAAAAGGAAAAAAAAGAAAGAAAGAACTTGAGGGTTGAACTTGCAAAATTCCAGTCAAATTTGTCAATTCATTTGTGCATGTTATATGATAGATCCACATTAGCTCCTCACGTAAGCTTCCGTTAAGAGCTTAATTTCAAACGGAAGTTGATGGAAGATTGATATTGCATAAAGAATGAAACTTTAGGGTCAACATTACTAAAATTAAAAATTAGAACTAAAGTTGCAACAAACCCAAAACTTTAAGGTCAAAGTTGTTGATTCGCCGGGCATATGTAGATGGAACGAATCACTCTAATTATGGGAACCACCCTTAAGTTTTATGTTTATCTTTTGTATAATTGTTATGGATATTCATTCATTTTTGTGGAACCATTTTTAAATGATTCTGGTTAAATATCAATGGCTACTAATTCTACCTGATCAATTCCTCCCCAACACAGCAGTTGAAATATAAAAAAAGGGGTTTTAAACAAACTCATAATACAAACAAAATCTACAAAAAAAAAAAAAAAAAAAAAAATTTTTGTGTAATAGAAGGTGAAATAGTCAATGCCATACCAACTAAGGATATAACCTAGACACATATGTACCACTTGCAGGTGTTGATTCCATGCCAGTAACTACAAGGACAAGTTGACAATATAATGAGGAGCGCTCAACTAACATCATGACCAATGATGAGGTAGGCCCTTCTCATACTACAAACCAACTAAAAGCATCTAACCCATTTTCAGTCACATGCATCTAACTCCTAAATATAGGAAACTACACCTTTCTTTTTACCTTTCTTTCTATTTCTTCATTACATAAAACTACGATTCACTTGATTTTTTTTGATAAATGTTGCCTAATAATACTTTTCTTTTTCCCTCATTTCCCCATCTCTCCCCCCTTGTTGTTTAGACTTTAGATATATGCAATTTATAAAGTCAGTGACTTGTTTATATTAAATTTATACGGGGATCCATTTATTTAAATTGAGATTCTATATTCAAATTCTTCAAGTACAAATTTCATTGGGCTAAGCAGGCTTAGTTCCGTAGAAAATGAACTCGCATTAGGTTAAATTAGACATTCTCTTAGGCAATTTTATTAGAGATAATTTTTATAAGACTTATTCATCACATAATTTTTTTATTCCACTTAAGAGATATCCAATTTATTTTTACATTGAAAGTATCTAACATTTTTTAATGCTATTTTATCTCTTTATTATAAATAAATAAAAAACATATTCCAAAATATGTATCATTCTAAAATATAAGCATACACTGAAAAAAAAAATCTAAATATTCCTGTTCCTCGTAGACAACGCATTTACAAAGTTCCACAATATTAGGTAAAATCAACTTGCAAACACAAATACTAAACTTCTTTACAAAAGGAATTCTAACGACAATAAAAACAGACGATACTGGCAATCAAATTCCTAAATTTTCCCTATGGAATTTTTCGTCTTTATATTTTAATGTATAATATTTTTAAATTAATAATCACTTAAAAATATAATACATTAAAACACGAAGGTAACAGTACTAGAATATGATGGAATAATATAATTATCAGTCATCACCGATCAATGGTAACGGAAGGAGGATCCAACGGTCCAGATCTTTTACTGCTCTTTAATCGCAATAGACCGTACAACTTGCGTATTTCCTTCATTGCAGGCACACTGTCCATACCACCGACGGCACTGGATTCACCGGACTCCTCCGCCGGCGACAAAGCGTTCTCGCTTAACCGCCGGTCAATTTTTCTGGCGGCTCCGTTAACTTGCAACGCCGTGATCACCGACTTCAGCGCTCGGCTCGGCGAGCTCCGGTTAACGATCATGATCTCCCCGATCTCCGCTGGACTTATCGCCGCACCGGTCTGAAAAATCTCCTCCACTTGTGGAAACAACTTGTGGTCTTTAAGACCTAAATAACTGTTAGCTAAAGACTTAAAGGAATTGAAATCACATAGAGGAAAATATATATGAACATCGATTCGTCCAGGTCTGAGTATAGATGAATCAATCTGTTCTTTGCTGTTCATGGTAAACACCATAACTTTCTCATCACCGCAGCACGAGTTCACAATTCCGTCCATGAAGTTCAATATTCCTGATAAGCTCACCGCCGTTGAATTTGACTTTTCCGTTATGAACCGTTCGAGATGTTCAACGACGATCAGCGATTTGTTCGTGGTTTGTAAGAGGAGCATTTTGAGGTCAGAATCGTCGGAGATTATAGACAGATCAATGCTGTAAACGTCATAAGACAGAAATTTGGCCATCGCGGCGATGAAACTGGACTTTCCGGTACCGGAGGGACCGTAGAGTAGGTAGCTTCTTCTCCAAACACGGCCGAGTCTGTGATAGTACTGCTTGGACTTCAAAAATGATTCTAAATCGGATTTTATTTTACTTTTCAGATCGGAATCCATTGCAATGGTTTCGAGAGTTGACGGATGCGTGAACGGAACAGATCTCCACCGTCCGTTGGTTCGATAATCTGTTTTCATGTTCATGTAAAGCTTCACCTCTTTCCATCTCTGTTCAATATCGTCAGCTACGGTGTGAATGTGTTGAAGATAAGGACGAAGGATTCTACGCTTATCCTTCTTTTTCATCCTCAACACGAAAGTCGTACAACTTTTATTATTATTATTATCATCATCATTTCTTTTCTCAACCTGTTTCTTCCACGAGATACTCGCTCCGAGAAACGTGTCGTATACGATCTGATCATCGTCGAGACAGAGAATAATATCGTTGGATTTTTTACCGGAGAAGAGATTTGTGAAATCGGAATCCTCGATCGACGATAAAGAATTGACGTAGGCGAAGACTTTTCGGTAAAATTGATTCTCCTGATTGTTGTCATTCAATTGTGGAACTTTGAAGAATTGGTGGACGTGTATTCGATCTTCAATCCAGTTAGCACATTCCTTTACGAGATAAATCAATGCAGTACGATACAAAAGTAATCGAATAAGGATAAACAAGCATCCAAGGATAAAAAATAATAACAGAAAGGAAGAAAACATGAGTGAGGTCCTAGAAATGAATTAATTAAAAGTACCTAGAGGTTCTTCTCTACTGAACCGAAGAAAATCATCTTCTTTTTTTGAAAGTAGGAACGACGAGTGATGAAAAAGGCGAAGAATTGAAGCGTATAATTATGAAGTGAAAAGAGAGAGAAAGTGGCTAGAGGAAGAATCACTGCTGTGTCGATTTAATTTGCTTTAAATTTATTTTTGGAGGGGAGGGGAGGTGGGGTTGGAGGAGAAATGATGAATGTAAGAATGAGGGAGGGTTTCTTTCTCCGTCATTTTTTAACCACTTTTCCAGCTAGAGAAAGAGATTTTTTAATCTAAATTTATTCACCCTTTATTAAAATTTCAAACTTAATCTTACTTTATGATTTAATTCTATTAATAAATCAGATTAATTCTAATATTCAAATACTTGAACATTTATATTTTAATTCCGCAATTTAGAATTATGATAGCGTAATAATAATTATCACTACATGTTTAATTTATTAATAGATATAAAGTGTTTGAAATCTTTACAAATTCTTGGATTATATCTTTATCCATTAATCATAATAATAATTATATGTTTAATTAATTTATTATTAAATAGGGGTCTTTCAAACTATTTCAATTTCTTGATTTTTTATCAACAAATACATAAATACATTATTTAATTTATCATTATATTTGAAAGATAAGATCTAATTTTTTCTTTTTACTTCATAATAATAATAATAATAATAATAATAATAATAAAACTTGAAATATATAACAAATGGAAGTCACTATCTTTTATCAATATTTTACCTATAACCAATACATATTATCATATATCTGATTAATTTCAAAAAGGAATAAAATTATAAAAATTAGTTCAATAGAGCCCTACCGTACCAATTACAACACTTGAGGAGGTAAGTTGAAATGGGTCACATCAAGTTCAAGCTCATGCATATATTAAAAAGTGAGAATTCAAGTTTTTTGATACAAAACTTTTGTTTATTTGGTCAGGTTATTTTTAATCGGTTACTCATGCATATTGAATTTTTACTATAAATATTCTTCATATTACAATCATCCTAATGAGTCAGGTTTGCGATGGTCTTTTTTTTTTTTTTAAGATCAAGCAAGCTGAGTATAGGTTCCACATAAATTTGGTATAAGTTCGGGTTGGGTTTAAGTTCGCATAATTTTAACCCATTTCATTCGACTCGAGATGAATATAAGTTTTATATTTTTCTTTAAATACTTTTATAATATCATATAATTACAACATGAAGGGGTGGGTCAGGATCAGACAAGTTGAGTTCGGGCTTATGCATATAAAAATGGTGCAAATGCAAGTTTTTAAAACAAAACCTACACCAGTCGGGTTAGTTTTTTCTCTATTAGGCTACTTTTATTTAATTTTGCTATAAATATCCAAAAGCCTAAGATATCTCTCTAATAAGTCAAGTTTCATACGAGTTTTTGGTTTTAGGTTCCACGATAAAAACAGTTGTGGGCTTAAGCAATAGCAAGTAGGTATAGAAAAAAGGCCCCACTTGACTGGTTCGACCAAACCAACTTTAATGGGACATGTATTTCTCTTTCAAAATCAAGACGAGTATTAGAATATAGATACAATCTTAGTTTAGTTAAGTGTAGGTTCACATAAATTTAGTTAACTGAATCATAACTGATTTACATATATGTTTATAGTCTAAATACTATAACAATGAATACATATCATTCCAACAGGCCTACGAGGGTTAAGGGGAGCAAGTTCATGTCATATAATAAACGACACTCATTTTTTAAAATTGACTCTTTTAGGTTGGGTTTGTAATTGGAGTCAGGTCAATCATATTTTCAAGTGGGTTTGGAGTGGGGTTTGGCACCCCAAACTCGACCTATGGCCATCCTTAAGCAACTATTTAAAAATAAGATTATGTAATTTTTTGTTCATGTAGCAAGTACGAGCATTACTATTAAATCTATTAATAAATCAGGCCAGTCCTATTATGCTATCAGTCTTATAACTTATGTTCCTAACTTGTGGTTCAGATTTAATTTGAGCATTTGTCTTTTAATCTAACGGATCATATATAACATTCAGTTATCTTCCCAACTGGTGGCTCATATTTAACTTCAACATTTATGTTTTAATCCGACAACTCATATTTATCTCTTAATTAATTTATCTCCTAACTAATTTCAGTGGTGATAAACCAAACAAGTATTTATTAAATATGTATTTATCTATTAATTAGTTTGTGATAAATTTTAACTCTACTTTAATCTCCTTTCTCCTTCTAAAATTAAACATAAAATTCATACGTACTTTTGGATCTCTCCATTTGCGCTTTGTTTCTATTTCTCCTTTTGAGTATAGTTTGTTTTTATAACATGTAAAAACCTATTTCTAGTTACTTCTTTTTTTTTCTGTTGACGTTTATTAAATAATATTCGATATAATGTTGTATAACGATTATAAAATGGGTGTGTATACAATCTGTATATATATAGCAATATTAAAAAGTTGCAAACATTATATGTAGTAATATTAAAAAGTGGAATAGTCAATATGTAATGTAATTGATTATTATAATTTTATCATAATGAATTATATATAATTTTACGTAATGGGTATATCTAATATTTTTACGTAATTTAGATTATTGGAAATATGACTAAAAAGATGGGTATATGCTGTTCAAATTTTGATATTCAATCACTGTGTTAATTTTAAAATGGGTATGTGTACAATGATCTATAGCATATTTTTAATGTTATCGTAATGTAATTGATTATTAATTTTACGTGATATACAAACATTGATTATTAAATTTCACAAAAAATTATACTAATCTTCTTATTTAAAAAAAAAACAAAAAAATCCAACATTCTTATCACTTAAATCATACCAAAATTAATGAATTCAAATAAAAATTGAATAGCTTAAATTAAAATTATAATCAAATTTTTCTTTTGTTACTGAAATGACTTCTTTAATTATATTTTTTCGTATCTTTATTTGATTATTAGGCATGTATGAGTATTTTTTTACTATTAATATAAATTATTTATTAATATTTTAATATTTAGTTATTTTAAATTCAATGAAACTTTCAATTGCTCAAAATTATTTATATTTTTCTTATCAAAAATGGTTTAAATTAGTTTTATAAATGTAGAAATTTTAATTTTTAACACCTCTTTATTTCTAAAAGACAAATAGAAAGGGTACCATGTCGTATATACATTTAAGTAATGATATTTGCAATATAAGTTTGTTTGAAAGAAAGTATAATTAATATGCGGTCCAATAACCGCATTAGTATATGATAGTGCTAGATTCCAGAAAATTGTTAAAATTAGGGCATAGATTTAGAAATTTACCTGAAGACTAGGGGTTGACGCCGAAGAGAGATGAATGGCGGAGAGCAGAACAACGAAGGGAGGAACCTGCGACTATGAGGAGAAGCGTGTGTCAGAGAAGTGGCGAGAGTACGAAACCGAAGTGAGTATGAGAGAAATGGTGAGAGGATCATGACAAGGAAGGGGGTGAGAGGAACGGCGGCGAGACGAAGGGGGTGAGAGAATCGGTAGCAGCGGCGAGACGAAGGGGGTAACAGTGAGCTAGGGATTTTTTGTTTAATTCATTTTTCATTGAGTGTGAGAGCTATTTTGTGTTTTGATTTTTTTGTTTAATTAAAAAACTAAGCGGGTAAAGTGAAATTTTGAGCGGCCTTTTTTTTTGGGTTTAGTAACACTTTTGTAACGGATTAATCGTTACACCTCTCATTTTTTTTACCAATAATTATTTAATAGTGGAAAAAATAACATTTATTTATTTAATAACGGATATTTTACATTAGTAACAGATTAAAAATGTTGCTAGATTTTAATGGATTTAATCCGTTACTAATTGTAAAAACTGTGTTACAAATTTCACAAAATGGTGTAGTGATTAATTGTGAGAAAGGATAAAAAAAATTATAAATAAGTTAATGGTTGGTGATAAATGCCTATCTAATATTATATTTATTATTTTTTCTAGAAACTAATTTTAATTTTTAAATATTATGTTGATTTAATGGTGTGTTTGGCGCCCCAGATAATGAGGTAGGATATAATAACATAAATGTCGGATAGGATAAGAATCGGAATTAATTGAATAGGAATTATGTGAGATTGGATAGGAAATGAATTAGTCCGATAATAATTAAATGGGATCGGACATGTATAATATGATAGGATAAATATTTGATAGAAGAAGAGTTGAAATTAGTTGGATAGGAATAGTGTGAGTTGGGATAGGAAATGAATTAGTCCGATAATTATTAAGTGGGATTGGACAAGTTAAGGATTAGTCGGATAAAGATTTAATAAACTTTGTATTTGATGGAGTCCCGCATTACAAGCTTGCAGATTATATAACATAACTAGCTTTTGTTTTAAAAATACATGCAATTTAAATTGTTGTCAACATTTTTTTTTGGCTAATGCGATTAACCTATTTATAAATAAGTTTCGTAAAAAAACATTCCGGAAGAAAAGTTTTATATTACATACAATATTTACGAGTTAGGCATTAAGTACAGTTTCAAATTTTGATGTATTTTTTTTATATAAAATTAAAGTTTCTTATAAATTAATTCATTTAATAAAATAAAAAGAAAAATACCATATTATACGATAAATAATTTTATTATTTGACTTACTGTGGTTTTGGTTGATCGAAAATTTTCATTTATCAATTTGATTATCTAAAGAGCGTAAAGAAGAAAATCGAAATAAATTATTTAAAAATTTATTTTTATATTCGTTTTGTTATCTGGATACTACAGGATAAAATAATACCAGCTATAGGGGTGGTATAGTTTTATCCGGTTATAATGAAAAAAAATAATCCTTAATGCAAACTCGTCCCATGTTGCACCAAACGTGTTATAGGATAAATATATCATATCTACTCTTGCACCAAACGGAGGATAAGATTTATTTATTCTATCATTTTTGACAACAAATATCGGATAAGATAAATTAATCCAATTATACTTCTAATCCAGTGCGACAAACACGCCATAAATGTAAACATATTAATTTAAACTTACAAAATTATTCTCTTGCCATACGTATATCTTATATGTCATCATTAATTTCAGAATTTTAATAATCCAATAAGTAATAATAGATATATATAAATGGATCATGTCGAGATTAACGTTATTTATAATGAGGCAATAGTCGAATTTACGGTTTTACCAAATTCGAATTTGATGTATCTAAAAATACGATTACATGAAACTAAACCTGACTAAAAACTTATTTATTTAAAAAAATAAATTTAAACATACCCTATTTATTATACGTATAAACCTCAACTCACTTTTTCACTCCTCACACGTTGTAATTATATTGTATCATAAATGTATTTAAAGAAAAATGTCATATTACAGTAGAGTTTAGTTTAATGGACAAAATTTATGTGAACTGGAACTTAAACCATTTGAATTCATACTTTTCTTGATTATAAAAGAAAAAAGAAAGAGTTCCTTATATTAAGATTTGCTTAGTTGAAAACCTGTCAAATCAGGTAATTTTCGATCCATAATTGTAACGGAAATGCAATTACACTGACTTAATTTATTTTACCACTTTTTGAACTATAGGCATACAATTATATTTGTAAATTTTGGTTAAGGTTAAAAATTAAAATTAATGTGGTAAGAAAAAAAATTTAATTCTTCTTGCTCTTAAATTTAGAGTATACTAATAGTTTTTTAGAACAATTTTAAAATTAATTTATATGAGAAATAACAAAGTTAGAATAAAAATTCTTAATATGAGATAAAAAATATTAAAATTACGAGTAGTTACAGATATAAAAAAGTAATAATAAATATGATTTTAGATAGTATTACCAATTACATATATGTACAATCAAATCATGCCGGAGGAAAGGACATTAGCTAATATATATATCATATCATTGTTATATTATTATAAAGAGAGTCCTTCCGGTTAAAATTTAACTATTAGTACATCAATAAATTTGAACTCGATTTGTTTTCTTTACAAAAATGCTAAATATATTAATAAATTACAACTTCATCTAACTAATACTACATCAATAAATTTGAACTCCATTTGTTTTCTTTTAAGAAGTGCTAAATCTATATTATAAAACACCATTTTTGACCAAATTTTTTTTCAAAAGTATGAGAATTTAATGGTTGAAAATATACATGTTATGGTGTGCATTAGTTCTACACCCTTGGATGAGTTTTATACACACATTAAGATGTCACGTCAAAGTTAAAACACTTACACCAATAATATACACCCAATAAATTCTCACATACTAATAATTTTGTCTATATTAAAAATGCCATAACTTAAAATAAAACATTCGAAATTTAATAAAAAAATAATATTTATAATATACTAATCAAGATCAATTAAACAAGATCGATCATGAATATAGAATTATGTAAAAAAAATCAAGAAAAAATATTTAGTAACATTTAAGAACGTATTTTTTTTTGACCATTTTCAAATCATACTTAGAGATGTGGTTAGATTATTTTCACATGTCCTTGAGTTTAATTTGTTAAAATATTATTTTACCGAAATCAAAATAAGATAAAAAAAAATACGATTAAAAGATTATTTAAATAATTAAAAACAAGTCAGTCTCATCAAGTCTACCTTTTGTTTTTCTAACATGAAGATATCTTGAACTTACATTTTGGTTGTTCAAAACATTAGATCAGGTTAAATAATAGGTTTAAAATAGACTGATTGATATTTGTCGATTTATATTCATCACATGTTACCTTTTATTTTATTATCAGATCTTATTTATTTCACCATGCCAAATGACAGGAGTATATCCTAGTATATTAATAAATTACAAATATTTTTAAAATAAATATTTGTGTCACTAATTAAATATGAAATTATGTCGATTTATTAGAATATTATCACTTTTTTTTGACAAAATTAAAATAAATCAATCATTTTTATATTCTTTTATGTATAAATTGGTTCGGGTTTTGATGCGGTTGGACACTTTTTATTTTTTGTTCAACGTATCAATGCCTTTTTTCTTATTTTTTTCAAGTACATAGAAAATATTAATTACGAATGTTTTGACTACATGAAACTTGTTCCTACCCTAGTAAATGAATTGGCAAGAATCTCTTCCTATCGATACAATGGCGAGTTTTTGATATAAAGCCCAACTCGTGATAATATGATAAAGGTTTATTAGCATGCATAAAAAATATTTGAATTAGTTTATGGTAGGTTTTGTGGTACAAGTTCATTAGAAATTGCTAGCCATGAGCAGAAGATATATACAAAATGAATTAAAATATTTGAAACTAGCTTAAAGTTTCATGACTAAGTTACTTGATTGGAGTCTCTCAAAGTTAAAGACTACTAGAACTTGCTCATTAGTCAGCAAAATTAGTGAATTATTAACGGTGTAGTGTGTTTCAAAATGTCCCAGATCAGCTTAAGGGCATTAATTTCCATTTTCATCTAGTCATAGGAAGATCATTCATCTTGGGCTAAAGGATTTGTAAGATATTGCTCTTGATGCCCAATAATTTGAACACAAAACTTATCGTTTCATGAGGTATCAAATCTCAAACATCAACTGTTAAGCCAATCCGAAGTACTACTTCCGCATCTTATTCGCTAAATTCAAAAGCAAAAAACTTGTGAGAATTGAAACTTTTTGCATCCTATTCCAAGTTTTTGATTCAATCTTTTTAACTTTTTTTTTTTTTTTTGCTTTTTCTGAATTACTTTTGAACTTTAATCAAGAGTGTGACTTGTCAGTATTTCAAATAGTACCCTTACGCGGAAAAACGCTTTTTAGCCACGCTTTTAACATATATTATTTATTCATTTTCTAAGTAAATAGGATTTTCTTAAACTTTTTTAAATTAAGAATATATATTTATATATATTAGATAAAGGGAGAAACACACTTTATTAAAATAAAAATAATATATGATTAGACACCGCAATTACCTAGAGCGAATGGTTTAGCTACTAATAGTAAAAGCACTCACCCGAATCTAAAATATCCCGAGTTTAAATCTTGCTAGAAATAGAATAGGATTTTTTTTCATTTTATTGTACCTAGTAGAAGAAATAGACTTGAACCTTCAATTTTTTTTTTTATTAAAAAAAAACTTGATTAGGAAAAAAAATAACAGAAAAATAATTATGAAATTAACCTTGAATAAATTTCCTGGGAAATAAAACCATAAATTTAAATTAAGAATTTATCTGGGGGCGTGCCATTTAATGTATGACCACCTTTTGTTCAAAATAAAATAAAATGTATGACCACCTAGACAGAAATACTAAAATATTTATCTATATTATAAGGGAATAAAAGGTCACATCATCCAATTATCTAATCAATGGCTTAGATTTGTCTTAAAAAATACACATAAAATGTTAGCCTTTGGATATGAATTTTTTTCCTAAGAACATCACATCACCACACTAATGGCTAAGATTTATTTACAAACAACACACAAAATTTGAACCCTTAGATGTACTTTTAGGATATCAAACCAAAAAATTCAATATTTGTTTATCTCTCTTTATATTATATCAATCTACTCTCTCCCCCACTTTTCTCTCTTATTAAATTTTTTAAAAAAATTAAAAAAATTAACTTTAAAGACAAAAACTAAAAATTATTAAAATATTCATATTTAAAATTTATTAATCCATACCTATCTATATTATAAGAAAAGAAAAAGTCACATCACCAAATTATTTAATCAATGGGATGATGTGACCTTTCCTTTCCTTATAATATAGATAGGTTGTATATACAGTTTTTTTAATATATGTTTTGGATTGTACGCTATTTAGGTATTATGTATTTTTTGGTCAATCTAACTGTTAATTTTTTTTACATTGCCACCCCGTTCGGTACGGGCAATACCTAAGGGTCTCTTTATTTGTATTTAATATTTTTTTATTTCACTGTGCCAGACGGCACGGGCAATACCTAGTATTTAATAAAGAAGAAGTTGTTGTGATGATATATGGACAAAAAAGTCTTTGCGTGTTAATAACTTAATATTGCAGCAGGAGAGGCTCCGAGCTTTCTCTCCGGCCCGTCACACAAATATCTTTGATTGAATTGAACACGCAATTAAACCAAACATACCTAACACTTCTCGCCCTTTTTATTTTTTTAATAAAAAAGATGAATACTATTTCTACACTTTCCGTAATCCCACTTTGTTCTAACATATTTATTATAATAATTATCTATCTTCCATTTTATCCATTATGCCTTTTTCCAATAAGTGCCTACGACATAAAGGACTTCGTTATTATTATTATTATTATTATTATTATTATTATTATTATTATTATTGTTATGGTTGTTGTTATTAATAGTGTAAGAGGTTAAAAATAGAGTATTTATTTGGGCTAGGTATTCTAAAGCTGAGTCCAAGTAAGCCGGACGTTTTTAAAACAAGCCTAAGTAAGAAACAAAGGCCGCAATAGTCGGAAGAAGCCACAAGTTGCAGGCCAAGTATAATTTAGTTAGTCGAGTACATCTTCATTGTTAGGAAGTAACGAGTGTCGATATGGTTGACTTAGCCAATAAGGCCAAGACACCTGTACTAGTTGAAATGTTTGGCATTCTCTGCCGAGATAGGCGTTAGAGCGAATAATCGGTGGATACTTGTAAAGTGCAAAGTTAGTTATAGATAATGATATACCCTTCACATGAAAAGCGCTAGTTTAGTACACAAGTTATGCCCCTTATAGTTTTTTTACTTTTAATCTAATGAGTATTGTGACCCTGATTCTATACGTATAAATAAAAAGAGATAGCTCATTAAGGGGATTTCATCTTTGATTTACCTCACACTCACTCCCACAATTTCTCTCTTTAAGAGAAGAACCACCATTACTGTAATTACTCTGAATTAGGTCATTAAAGCCAAGTGAAAAACACACACTAGTGAAGACGTACTGCCGGATTGGGTATAATAGCCATCGGAGGACCCTACCCACAAACAAAATCTCATCTCTATTCACTACAATTTTACTGTTCATCTCCACCACCTTTGATACATCTGGTTACCAACTTTGTTATTTTAGGACGATTCTATCTCTGTTGGGTTTGGTCAGATTTCTACCACCCACAATTGGCGCCGTCTGTGGGAATTGGCGACGGAAAGCTTGTTTTTCTAGTAGTTAGATCCATTTTCTCTTTCTACAAGTAATTTTTTAGCATTTTTGCTTTTATTGGTTGTTCTTCATTTGGTCATTCTCGTTCACATCTCCATACCAATTTTTGAAAAAATTGGTACACACTAGGGAGGACGTATTGTCGGATTGGGAATAACAGTTACCGGAGGAACTTGCCCCACAAACAAAATCTCCTCTCCATTCACTGCAATTTTACTATTTATTTTTACCACCTTAGATACATCTAGTTATCAATTCTGGATCGATTCTATCTCTATTGGGGTTTGCCAGATTTCTACCACCCATAAATAGATTGTCACATTTTATTTTTGTTTAAATTTTCTTCACATGGAAAGCTAAGTGATGGCCAGATCAAAGAGTTAGAGAGGATCAAGTAAATATTCGTTACCATGGTTATATATATTAGCAACATGACATAACAGATTTAATGTCATCGGTTGAATTTGTGAGTTGCAGTTTGCTTTAATTTCGTTATATATATAATAATACTTGTTATCTAAATAATTATAATGCATCACTGTTACTACAGTTACAATATAATTATATCCAGTAGTCCTATAATTCTTTTAAAGAGATATATATAACTTAATCAAGTTCGGTCTTCTTCCTCTTTGGTCAAACAAAAATGTCATTTGAAAATTATACCACCGGCCAACCTATTTTTGGGCCGCCACCTCCATCCATCTAGGGTGCACCTCTGGGTGGCACCTGTACGTAATAAAGATTGTCAAAAGGTTAACCACTTGAAATTATTCTCTATATAATAATTCTAAGATTAATAAAAGAGAAAAAAGTGGGACCTAAAGTAACGAGAATATGATATTAATGGCATCGTGGTATATCCTGTAATTTTATGTCAACTTCAACTTAGCTTAATTAATTCTTCTACTAAGATTTCCCATTGTAAAGTGTCTAATTATATTCTAGGTGATACAGTAATATATACCTCCTAGCTAATTAAATAAGCATTTTTATGCGTAACGCTTTGAGAAATTCCATGCTGGAATGTCTAGCTTAACTTGTAGGTGAGACAAACATTTCTAAAAATGAATTATCTTGTTTTCCTTGCACGTAAAAAAATTTGTCGAATTTTGTTATTTTTAGTGATGTACCATATGACGAATTTTGTTGAATAGGCCGATCAATTGAGCCGACTAAATTCCATATATATATATATATGTGTGTGTAAAAGATATTTGGCAAAAGTCATGACTTTTAATTTGAGAACATATGACATGAGGATTTAGTTTTGTAAGTCTTAGTGCATTTCTAATAATTGTATAAAAATGGGAAATGATATTAGCACTCCACTTTCATCCTTAGGCACTCCACTTTCATTTTTAGTGACACTTATATATATCATTTGGGACACTTTTTATGTCACTAAAAGTAAAAGTGGAGTGCCTAAAGATGAAAGTGGAGTGCTAATATCATTTCTCATAAAAATTGATGCGTAAATGTGTAAATATTACGTGTCAATCGCTGTAGTTTACATCAAACTTGTAATTTGAGAAAGAAAAATAAAATATCTTGTATGATACCTTTATAAATTCGTGTAAAATTTGAAAGAATCAATGAAATATCAACGATATATGTTAAATCTCATTTTATGTGATATTCATGATTCTTCTCATATTTAACTTTATATATAGCCAAATTAATCTTGTTTTATATAGGTCTTGATGTTACAAAAAAAAAAATCTAAGTCTTGATGAGTTAGATTTCAAATATACAATTTTATTAAATTAAATCTATACTTTGTATTAAAAAGAATTCCACTTTAAAATTTTATAAAAATAAAATGGATGAAATAAAAGCTGACGTAAAAGTATAAATTAGATGTGTATTTTACAAAAAAAAAAAAGAGTAAAATTATTTTTATACAATCATTTTATATAATACTATTTTTTTTTAGCACATTGCAGATATTTTACACAAATCATATTTTCATAGAACCATTGAAGATCGATCTTAGACATTTTCTATATGTACGTGTATTTCATCTCAGATTCTATCAAGGTGGGGGTGACTAGCTAGCATATATTTATATATATATATATATATATATATATTCCCTATACATGATTGCATCCGCTTGTGTGTGTGCGTGTAATATATACGCATTCTTAATGGAAGTTAGTGGTCATTCATGCATTTGTTTATCAATATATATATGTATGTCCGAAATTCGACAAGAATACTGAAGGAAGCTATCCGTATAATAAATTAAAACAAGAAGCACATACACTTGGTTAGCTTATATATATATAAAATGTTTAAAAGAAGGAAAAATATATATATATATATATATATATATATATGTGGAATTAAGATTAATTGATGTTTAGCAACATGGGCGTAGCTGTGCTTGGGCTACCCCGGGCTGTAGCCCGGGTCTAATTTTTTTTTTTTTTTTTTAGTAGTAGACTTAAATTTTATTTATAAATATATGTGTATATAAATGTGTATAGCCCACCTCATTTTTTCTAATATTACTACTCTACACCTATTAAAATTTTATCAATGCATTTACCACCTTCATTTTGATTCTGTTAAGGAGCGCAAGGTTCAATTACGATAGGCAATTATGTCTTTTTGTTTGTATTTATGTCGTACATGGCTTAGATATAAGGGGAAATTATTATATTTTTTTTGTATATTTTTGAATATTTCATATCTACACTTCCAACGTATATAAAAAGTTGGTATCTTTTGAATGCATTTGAATATATTATAATTGCATTTTGGTTTGTTATATTTTAATGTTGTCATTGTTTAATTCTTAGCTCGGGTCACTTATAATTCCTGGCTACGCCCCTGTTTAGCAATATAATCAAATCCCCATCATATGTTGTACGTGGTGGTGCTAGCCAATAAGTCTCCTTTTCGCGCGGTGCAGCTGCATGTTTTATGAATATTAATTAATCATAACAAAGAAATGCTTGATCTGAAGCAAGCAGCAAGGCACGCCCAATTGCATCCAAAGCTCAATGTGCAGCAGTGCATTTAGTCCCAAAACCCAACTTAGTGGAAATTAAGATGTTAAAGCCCAATTTAAGATCATGCCCAAATAAGCCTTAGTTCATGCCCGGCTCAGCTAGACCTTCTTTTCCATAACTACGTAGTAAAAGGCTTTTCCATTTTTTACTACACTCTGGTGTAACTTTTAATTGTAGTTAAAAGTCTACTTTTATGCAACTAAAGGCAAATCGTAACAGATATGATCTAAAACTCAAAGGAAATCGTAATAGACTTTTGTGCATATTTTATTATGTGTTTTACTAGTTTAATTTCAATTCTTTTTCTTTCTCTTTTGTATAATTAATTAGGTCTTACCCGTGTCATACGGTAAAATTAAGAATATTAATAATAAAAATGATTTTAGCTATAGTGAAATGAACATTAATTTATAATTAAAGAAGAAATTCTTACTAACTTAACTTGAACCGAATAATAATTACTTACAAAAGTTTGAAACATATGGATTGGCTCAATTTTAAACCCTTAATCGGTTAATCTTAGCTAAATTAGCCATATTTTAACAGTCTTAGATTAAACTTTAGTACTTTGTTGCTTTTGATAGTAAAATTATAGAGAGAGAAAGTGAGCATCAAATGACTTGATTATTTAAAGTATTTAAAGTGGTCGAGTATTTATTGTCAAAAAAAAAGTAGTTAAGTATTTACACATAAATGATTTATTTATCTATTTTGTGATGCGATTGTTCTTTGATAAATACATAAAAATAGGGTGGTAATAATGTCAAAGCAATTATGCTTACCCGGAGCAATACACAACTTTAGAACTATACAATATAACTTCTCAAAGTAATACTATACTATTGCAAAGAGATAATTTCTTTAGTAATATGGGTAGCCTAATTTTTGTTATATTCAATAATTTTTCTCAAAAAAAATTTATACAATTTTAGGTTACAATAGAACTTTATTTTATAGATATTGATTTTAAAAATATATTTTTTATTAAATTCCAATTTTTGGATTTAAAGTTATAATATTTTAAAGTTTTTAAGAGTCAATGAGAGATAAAAATTGATGTAACATTTCAAATTTCATTTTAATAGTTCATATGGATTTAAACTAATTTAGCGAATTATTGACCATTAAATTTAATAACTTTTAAAATGGGAAGGGTTGAAAAAAGTTTTCTTTATTATATAAATTACGAGTAATGTTATAATTATCGAATATTCTTATTGACATGCATTATAAATTGCACTTTTATGAAATATAATAAAAATACAATCTATTTAATGCATCTTGTTGACGTAAAAGTCACTAATCTTGTTTCGATAATAACAATAATATTAATCATGTGTAATTTAACTTAATTGATGTTTTAAGTATAGCCATAAACTCAACAATATCATACGCGGAACAAAACTGACAAAACCAATGGTGAAATCAATCCTCAACATGTATTCTAAAAAACATTAGTCTTCATCACTCATAATTTGATCAAAGCAAACTTACATGACAAATCATTGAAGATCAAAGCTAAAAGCAAATAAAGAATCGAAGATACAATCTAAACATTCGAAGACTCGTTAAATTAAATTTTGAGTGAGTACTTAAGATTATTGTAAAGTATCTTCTTTGATCAATTACATCGTTCATACATATTGATATAACATTCAAAAATTGATCAAAATCAAGTTTGAATCAAATTTCATTTGAAAACTTCATGCTTATAAAAATCGATTTCAAAATAAATTCATATTAAATCCGTTTGAACATATTTTGAGTTTTCCTGAAAATAGGTATCTTATGAACATGTTTTTGAGGTCCTTAAAGCATTAAAATTGATTTTGAAGCTAAAATACAAAAGTTCAAAATTTGGAATCTTGACTGGTTGGACAGTGGCCATCAGTCGACTGATAAGCTAAGGCTCAGTCGACTATTGGCCTAAAAACTAACCGTTGAATTTTTTATTTTTTACCATTTTTTTCACCAAACTTATACATTCTCTATTAAAACGGCCATAACTTGTTCCAACATATATATACTCATCTTAGATACTTTTTAAATCACTTTGAATCATTTTTACTCACTATTCTTCATCTATATTCATTATACAAAGATTCAAGCAAACCTTTTGATCATTAAATCTTTAGTTTGAGCTATATAATTGTGATCAAACTTGATAACTATAGTGTGAGCCTTATTTGTAATCTTTCAAACACTTGAGAGTTATTTTACATTGGTGTTTACCACCAAAACTTTATTCTTCAAATATTGAGAGATGTTTATCTCTTAAAATAACAAAAGGAATTCTTGTGTGAGTGTTGTGAGAAAAGCAATATTTGTAGAGTGTAGTAAGACAATTACACTTGTAGTGGTTTGACTTTCACTTGGAATAAAGTCGGTATTAGTGCAATTTCTCCAGGGCGTGGACGTATGGTCTAAACCACCGAACGCTTGAACAAAACGACTTTGGCTCATTTATTTTATTCATTCCAACTCAAACTCTTTATTTTATTACTATATTATTGCATTTGGTTTGGATTGCTTGTTTAATTGGCTTGATTCTTGATATAGATTTTAAATCTTCTTAAAATAATTTTTAATACTGGATTAAGTTTTAAAACCCTATTCACCCCTCTAGGGTTTTTTCCGACCTACACATCTAATATAAATAGGGGACTACTATTGACACACTCCATTTGACTCTCTAACACACCCTCTAAAAAAGGTTAATTATTATATTGACACACACCACTTTTTTTATTTTTAATTAATGATTAAAATATTAAACTCAAATTAATAATAATTAATAATTCTAAATCATTTAAACCCAAATTAATTATTACCACATAAACAAAAAACTCTTTTCTTCTTTTTCTTCTCTATTATCATCATTTCTCTCCACCACCAACATTCTCGCCGCTGCTACCACCACCACCATCCAAATCATCATCCGTCTCCAAAAGAAGTAGGATACTTATATTTTTGGTACTTTTTTACGTTTCATTTCATTTATAATTCATTTACTATAAAAAAAACCCAGATACAAGGCATAAAGAATGTTTACGCGGTTCCTAAGAACCAAGTGTTGTTCATCATACTCGGTTCAAAGGAACTGAGTAAAGCATACTAGTTTCACTCGGTCCTAAGGAACTGAGTTAAGTTGTGGGTCATTTTTCTAATTTCATTCGGTTCCTTTGAGCCAAGTATGATGAATACTATTCGGTTTTTAGGAACCTAGTAAACCTTTATCCATGGAAGATGTAAATAAACCTTCATAATCATCCCTTTGAATAATATCTTTTTCTTTCTCTTTCCTTTTCGTAAAGAAATGAATGAGACCATCCACAAATGGTTTAAATATAAGATCCAGTAATATTACTGCATCTAATGGAACCGTGAATAATCATTTCATTTGTGAAAAAAGAAGTTAGGAGGATAAGATTGATGATGAGATTTATGAGGTGAATAGAGTGGTTTAATTTATTTTTTTGAATTGTATAGAGAGATAGTATTTTTAAATTAATATTAATTAATCTTAAAAATAAATAAAGTGTTAAGAAGAGAAAATATACACTTATCAAGTGTTAAAGAAAAATAAAATAATAGATAATTAAATAATATGCGTGAGTAACAACTCCTATAAATAAATGTTAAGAATTATAGTTGCTCAGCATCCTAAGAAATAATGCATTCAACTAGTTGCAAACCCATGCCATGCACGGGTGGTTTACAAATAAAGTAATAAAAAAAAAGAAGATATTGCGTCACAAAGTGTTACAAATCTTAATTAAACATTAATTCAATAAGAGGCAATCCACATTAAAGTCCATGAAGAGTTGTATAAGCATAACATATAAGGAAAATCTCTTAAAAATATACATGAACCATTCATACAGCTTGATTCAGACCTTTAGATGATTGAGGTTACAAATTTGTTTAAATTTCTATGCAACCAACTAAGGCCTGCATAACCCCTCATATCATTCAGGTCATAAATTTGTTTTTTTGCAATCACAATTAAGACCTGCATAAAAATTCAAAAAATTAGACTAACTATTATTTAAAACACACATGCCAATAATTTCTCATTGTGTTTGCATCTTTTGTTTTCTTAGAAAACTATTTTGCCTCCTAGCTCTGAGAATCCGAATTATGGTGGGGTCATAGTAAAATTGAGTAAGTAGAATGGAAAATCATGCAAATAATATACTTGTAATCTTCTTTGTAAATCCATCAAAATTTGTTCCACTGAGAGGAATTGATGAGCCATTGATTTAACAAAGAAAAATATTTGAAAGTAGAAAAAGAGAGAAAGATAGCATCGAATGACTTGATAATTTAAAGTATTTAAAGTAGTAGTTTAGTATTTATTGTCAAAAAAAAAGTAGTTAAATATTTACACATAAATGATATATTTATCTATTTTGTGATGCAATTGTTCTTTGACAAATACATAAAAATAAGGTAATAATGTCAAAGCAATTATGCTTATTTGGAGCAATGCATAACTTTAAAAGTATACAATATAACTTCTCAAAGTAGTACTATACTATTGCAAAGAGATAATTTCTTTAGTAGTATGGGTAGCCTAATTTTTGTTCTATTCAATAATTTTTTCTCAAAAAAAATTTATAAAATTTTACTGTAGGTGGTGTTTTATCGTCTCAATACAGGTCCGGCCCAAACTGGAAGAATGATCACTGGACCTCTCTCTTTTCCTCTCCTTCCTTTTGTTTTTTGCCACCCCGTGTTTTTGTGGACATCCTTTTCTATTTATACTCTTACATTTCGTGTTTCCCAAGATGAATTAGGTCACAGGTGAAATTACTATCTGGGGCATTTTTAGGGTTTACGTGGCACTACCTTCTCTCTCCCTCTGTCAAGGAAATAGCTGTTATAACTAACCTTCTTTCACTTTACACGTGTTGATCAGCCATTCGTTGGTACGGTAATCCCTCATCATGGGACGACGCCAGTGAATATCCTTTTCTCATTGATGAGCTGGCTTGTACGTATATATCCTTATCCATATACCCAAAGTTACTCATAAATATATCATCTTTGATCGGCGTAACCCTCTCATGTTCGGCAGATCTGTCTTTTTATTCGGCATTAATTCACACGGTTCCCTTGTGCTTATTGGATTTCATCCGTGACTCCTTTCATTCCTTGGGGTATTCGGGTCCCGCCTTGTATATTCGGCCCATGAGGGGATTTTGGAACTAATTCGGCCCAAGAACAAAATGTTCAAAACTATACTCCCACAATTGCCCCCCAAGCCTTCAAGTCATTGTATTCCCATGAGTTCGGAGGCTTAATCTTCTTCAGAACAGCCCTTTATCTTTATTCCGTTTTATTATATATATATGTTTTTGAAAAATTTTAAAATTTGTGGACAAGTTCCATGTGTCAGATTACTAATCGCTGGTTCTGGTTGAGCATCATGAGATAGCTGTTAAATCTCATTAATTGAAGATCACTTCTTGCACACAACCCAGCGAAGCACGAAACGTCTCTTGGAGGGAAACAAGGAAAAAAACATCCTTTTAAGGGAGAGGTATAATTCTTTCAACCCTAAATCTTACTTCTTCATTTTCTTCTCATCTCCGCCGAAATTTTTTTTTGACATCTATATTTGATTGTTTTGTTTTAGCTCGTTTCATCGAATTAGTTGTTCGTCTTATTCATTAGCAGTTCCCATTTCTCTGTAAGTTTCTAATTCCTCGTTCCCTATTTTCCCCTTTTTAATTTTTTGCGAAACCCTAGTTCTTGTTATCGTTGTTTTTCGTCGATCATCATGAGGGGAAGATACGCCTTGAACACCGATGTGGACAGGTTGGAATTCGAGAGGGTCTATATCCCCAATGGGATTTCTTGGAGAGAATCGGAGCCTCGTGAGGACGTTTTTAAGGATATAGAAATAGGTTTGCTCCCATCTCACAATGAATATCCCATTTACACATCCTTCTTCAAGGTTGCTGGGTTGAGGGTTCCCCTTGATCCTCTACTAGTAGATTTTTTGAGGGATACCCGTTTTCACTTGTGCCAGCTGACTCCGAATGTGCTCAGAATTATTTTGGGCACATCTGAATTGAATAGACGTCTTAACCTCAACCTTGGGTTGAAGGAAATCAAGTATTGCTACCTTCTATCTGAGTCCGAAGGTAAATGGAACTTGAGGGCGAGACCCAATTCTCCTTCCATTATTGAGGGGCTTGCGTCATCTCATAAGGGGGCCCTTAACGACATAGTCCTTCTTACTGGGAATATTGAGCCCGATCCAGTTAACAAAAACGTCCCTAGGCACTTCGGCGCACCTGGTTTGCATTTTGTTTATTATGGATGTTATGTTTGCATTTCTTGTTCACCAACTGTTTGATGTTTTACTTTAGTTGGTTCTCTCTTTTTTTTTGTAGTTGGTGGAGCGAAGAGGTGTTTCAGTAAACCGCTTTTGGACGAGCTTAACCTTGACCATCTGAACGCAGCTATTAACTATGACGGGCCTGATAAAGTAGGGCCTTCTCGCCATCCAAGATCGGCTCACGTTCTTCTGAATTATACTCCCCCGTATGCTTCCTTTTCCAGCCGCACTAATATTATCAAATGGGTTGGTGCTCCCCTCGTGGATAAGGATGAATATGACTTTTTCAGAAATCACAATATAGTCAATCCCTGGGTGGTTCAAAAAAGTGAGGGTATCCAACGGCGTATTCTTGCTGGGGAATCTCCAGACTTAGAATTTCCGGGATTTTTGGTTACCCAGGAGACTAGAGGCAAGGGGAAGAAAAAGAAGAGTAAGAGGCCGGCAGTCAAAGTAGCTTTTGCCCCTCCGGTAGGTCGTCCCGTGCTGCAGGCCGAGAATACCGAGGGTGTTTCTGTTGCAGAGCCGAGCATCGCCATTCCGATTTCGAGGAGGCGTGGTGCGGCTTTAACTGCTCCTATTGGAGAAACTGAAGTGAACTCTCCCGACGAGGAGGAGTTAGAAGAGGTTGAGGAACCTCTATTGCGAAGGAGATCTAGGAGCGGGGTGCATATTTCTGAATATTCTAATACGGAGATGGCCGGTCGGCGCAGCGTTTTGGACTCCTTGAATGCTCGGCTTTATAAGGATAGGGCCTCGGGGAGTTCGGCCACTCCCCCTACTAAGAAAATGAAGGTGGCTCGGGAGGAAACTCCCGTCATTGAGGTTGAAGAAGAGCCGGTCGTAGAAGAAACTCGTGCTGGTGTCTCCTTTGATGCAGACGTTGAGAGGGCTGGGCCTTCAAGGAATTCTCCTCCCCCAGTTGAGGAGGAGGAAGTGGCTCGTGAGGACGCCGAGCATGTGGTCGACTCGTCACCTCATCCTGAAGCAACTGAGGCCCAGGAGGATATTCCTTCTGAGGAAACTCTTCCTGAGGAATTCGTCATTAAGCCTCGGATAGCTCATGATCAAAGGCCTGTTAACATAAGGGATTCGGCTTTGACAAGCAGTAGGGTTGCGCACGCTTTAGCAACTGCTATGGTTTTGCCAGAGGACGGCAAAAAGCTGGGGTCTGTTTCCCTCTCCGAGCTGGAATATAGAGGCTTCCAGTGTCAAGTCGGCGTAAGATATTGTTTCCTGCTTTTATTGAGCTTTATTATTCTCTTTCAAACGATTTTTCCTGTTTTGGTTTGAACTATTTTTCGATTTATTTTTTTTACAGTCAAATCAATACTTCGCCGAAATGATTTCTCGACATAAGCAAGCCAGAAAAGATCACAAAGCAAAAGTGGCGAGGCTAAAGAAGGACATTTCGGAGGCCAAGAAGGAAGCTAAAGCCGTGGTCAACGATGTGACCAACCAACTTTCTTCCCTTCAGTCCGATTATCACGATGTGACGAGGACGGCCGAGGAGAACAAAGCTCATTTCGAGGGCCAAGTTCAACTTCTTCAGGCTCAGGTTGCCGATCTTCAGAATTCTCTAATGCTAGCTCAGAATGGTAAGGCTCAAGCTGTAGCTAAAGCCAGAGAGGAAGAGAAAAAGGTGGCCGAGGCAGCGTTGGAGGAGCTTAGGTCTCTTCATTTTGAAGAATTAACCAACGCCGAGACGACGGGTTACAACGAGGCCTCCGATGAAGCAGCAGACCAGATTATAAAGATAAAAGATATGATCTATAAAGCTGGTTATGAACTTGGTTTATCTGCTGCAGGAGTTGTCGAGGGGGATTCTCTTTTCGATAAGACAGTTCTTTGTCCTCCAAACCTATTCGCTCCACCACCCCCTGCTCCTGGGTCAGACCAGGAAGGTGTTGATGTTGCCGATGAGGGCGAGAATTGAGTGATTTTTTTTATTATTATTTTTTTTTAATTGTAACAAAATATTTTGGAAGGACGGTATTTGGTGAAATATTGTAATGAATTATTCTTTGCACTGTCCGATTATGGCTTTTGTATGACACGAGTCTTCTTTTGCCGAGCATATTTCTCTTTATATATATCGTACTCGTACTTTGATTTATTATTGATCAGTTGTGATTATGCCCCACAGTAGGCCACGTGGGCGTTATGAAACAGCCACTGTGTAATTAAGTATAAGGGGTTTTTTGTATATGCCCCAAATCGACTCTTCGAATGAAGAGAACAATAAATGACGCATGCAGAAGGCATTAAACAGTGAATGCTTTCTCGTATTTCTAGGACATTCAATGCATTGGGTCTTTCGATCCCCTATATAATCCCTACCTGACTGCTTCGTTGTTAATTCTTTTTTGTGCGTGACTAGAAAACAATCCTAGTTTCAGAGTTTTCTTTTAATGGCGGATCTGACTGATATTTCCGATGCCGGTTCTCCATGCGTTGAAGAGGTGGATACTACGTAAGTGGTCAATATGTTAGAAGCTTTTCTTCGTCTTAAGCGAAAACATCGTCGTCTAAGGGAAAAGTATGACCGCCTTGCCGGTCGATTTCTCCGTTTGAAAGAACGATTTGTGTCTTTCAAGCGGAGGTGGTCCTCTGGAAGAGAGCTTTGACAAAATTAATAAACAGCTCGAGAAGGTCATGAGGGTCACCGCAGGCGTACCCTTTCATGGAGATGGCTTCTTCTCTCTTTCTTTTCTTCTTTTTTTTTTTTTTTTTTTTTCTGGGCCTTAAAGTCCCACCAAGTGTATCTGCGTTTTGAATTAATGGAATTTCTGGGGCTTGAAGTCCCACCAAGTGTATCTGTGTTTTGAATTGATGAAATATTACTTTGTAGATATTCATTGCCTTGCAACTGTCTCTATTGATTGTGACGAATAATTTCTGTTTAGTTAGTGAACGATTTGACTAATTCGGAACAGAGTCGAGTGTAAGTAGATCTTTTTCGTTCGCAACACACTTGTTCAATCTTATGTTATATATCTCTGGATTTACCGAGGTTTTGAGTCAAAACCTCTTGTTGGTTATGTTTGATGCTTAAGCCGATCAAGGCCTTGTTTATTCGTATTTTTATTGCCTTGTTTATATAATTGTCTTCTGCGTAAGAATGTTTTTTTTTTCTTTTTTTTTTTATTAATTTCGATGCCTTGGCCTAGCAAGATCTTTTGCGATTGCCATCCGTAAAAGAGGGTCTTTTTATAATTTTGATGCCTTGGTCGAGCAAGGTCTTATACGGATGCCTTCTGTGAAAGAAGGTCCTTTTATAATTTTGATGCCTTGGCCGAGCAAGGTCTTATACGATTGCCTTCTGTAAAAGAAGGTCTTTTTAAGATTTTGATGCCTTGGCCGAGCAAGGTCTTATACGATTGCCTTCTGTAAAAGAAGGTCTTTTTAAGATATTGATGCCTTGGCCGAGCAATGTCTTATACGATTGCCTTCTATAAAAGAAGGTCTTTTTAAGATTTTGATGCCTTGGCCGAGCAAGGTCTTATACGATTGCCTTCTGTAAAAGAAGGTCTTTTTAAGATTTTGATGCCTTGGCCGAGCAAGGTCTTATACGATTGCCTTCTGTAAAAGAAGGTCTTTTTATAATTTTGATGCCTTGGCCGAGCAAGGTCTTATACGATTGCCTTCTGTAAAAGAAGGTCTTTTTATAATTTTGATGCCTTGGCCGAGCAAGGTCTTATACGATTGCCTTCTGTAAAAGAAGGTCTTTTTAAGATTAGATAGAACACAAAAATAGAATATCTTTATAATTTCCACATTTTCAAATCGGCTAGAGTAATGGAACCCAATCTTGGGATTACAATTAGTGAAAATACGCTCTTAGATTGGCCACATTCCAGGGGTTTGGTACCGGACGACCCTCCATATCCTGCAGACAATAGGATCCGGTTCCAGTTGCCGAGGTAATTTCGTATGGACCCTCCCAATTCTGCTGGAGTTTCCCGTGACTGGGCTTGATTGCTGTGCCGAGTACTTTTCTCAAAACCAATTCTCCTATCTTAAATTCCCGTAATCGGGCATTTGCTTTGTACTGTTTAGCCAAGGTATTCTGATAATTCGCCAGATGGATTGCAGCTATCTCCCTTCTTGACTCGGCCAGGTCTAATGCTTCTTCCATCTTCTGATGATTGTTCCCCTCTTCAAACTGGGATGTTTTCAAGGTAGGTAAGCCGACTTCCAGAGGAATGATTGCCTCCGTTCTGTAGGTTAAAGAATAGGGGGTTTCCCCCGTTGATCGGCGTGGTGTTGTCCGAAAGGCCCAGAGTACAGATGGTAGTTCTTGCGCCCATTTTCCCTTCTTTTCCTCTAATCTCTTCTTCAGACCGTCCAGGATTATCTTGTTTGATGCTTCGGCCAGGCCGTTGCCTTGGGGATAGGCCACACTAGAAAAGCGTTGTTTAATCCCGTAGGCGTTACAAAATTCTTCAATCCTTTGGTTCTTGAACTGAGTGCCATTGTCGGAGATTAGTATCCGTGGAATGCCGAACCTGGTGATGATGTTTTTCCACAAAAAATTTCTCACATTAGATTCAGCTATGTTTGCCAAAGGTACTGCCTCTATCCATTTCGAGAAATAATCCGTGCCCACCAGAAGAAATTTTTTGTTGCCTGGAGCCCGCGGGAATGGACCCATGATATCCAAACCCCATATGGCAAAGGGCCAGGGGCTAACAATGGGATGAAGGGTGCTAGCATGTTGGTGAATCATTGGGGCGTGTTTTTGACATTTGTCGCACTTTTTCACGTATTCTACGGCGTCTTTCTGCATGTAGGGCCACCAGTATCCTTGAGATCTGGCCCTGTGGGCTAGAGATCGGCCCCCAGTATGACTACCGCAACTTCCTTCATGCAGTTCGAAAAGGGTATGCTGAACCAGCTTTGGGTGAACACATCTGAGATAGGGTCCTGAGAAGGATCTTTTGTACAGCTTTTGCTCGGCGGATAACTAATATCTGGTGGCTTGGGCTCTGACACGATAAGCTTCAGTACTGTTGACCGGGAGTGACCCGTCTCTCAGATGATTAATGATGGGGTCCATCCAACTGACACCCAAGTTTGTTTCAACGTTGCACACAATTGGTCGTTCATTCGCTTCTATGCTCGGCGTTGGCACAAACTCGACCTCTACTGTTCGTTTTATTTTGGAGTTTACTGCTGAGGCCAGAGTGGCCAATGCATCCGCATGGGAATTGCTTGCTCTGGGAAACCTTTCAATATACACGGAATTAAATTTCTTTAACATCTTTCGAGCCAGATTCATATATGCTGCCATTCGTTCATTTTTCGCCGCATACTCCCCGGTCAGTTGATTTGCCACTAACTGAGAATCGGAATTGATTATCAAATCCTGGATTCCCAGTTGCATGGCCTTTTTCATGCCCAAGATCAGAGCTTCGTATTCAGCCTCATTGTTGCTTGCTTTGAAACCAAGCCGAATTGCCTGTTCGATGATGGCTCCTTTTGGAGTTTTCAAGACGATGCCGACTCCCGACCCGCCACTTGCTGACGACCCGTCAATGTTCAGGTGCCATGGAACTGAATTTGGAGTGGGGGCTGTTGTTATGATCGGCTCGCGCTGTTCTGATGCCGCCAGTTTCTCATCTCGATTCTGCCCACAGTTTAATAGTTGGCCTTGTACAGGAACTTCAGTGTTCCCCGTGAATTCGGCAATAAAGTCGGCAAGTACCTGCCCTTTGATCGCTGTCCGGGGAACGTATTCAATATGGAATCTCCCCAATTCAACTGACCATTTCTCCATTCGTCCAGACAAATCGGCCTTTCTGAGGGTTGCTTTGATCGGACTGTTAGTAAGCACTTTGATAGGATGAGCGTCGAAGTAGTGCCTCAATTTCCTGGATGCTGTTATCAATGCTAATACAAGTTTTTCCAAAGGCAGGTAATTTAATTCAGGCCCTATCAAGCATTTACTAGTAAAGTATACAGGCTTTTGCACAGTACCGTGTTCTCTGATTAGGGCCGAACTTACTGCCCGATCAGAGGAAGCTAAATACATAAAGAGTTGTTCGTTGGGATCAGGGATGGATATTAGCGGTGGGCTGGTCATATACTGCTTCAGCTCGTCGAGAGCTTGATCACATTCTGAGGTCCATTCAAACTTTTTTGTTCTTTTTAAAGATTTAAATAAAGGCATGCATTTATCAGAACATTTCGAGATAAATCGGTTTAGGGAAGCAATCATACCCGTGAGTTTTTGTAGCTCCTTCAGGGTTGTCGGCCTCTGAATGTTAGTAATTGCTTGTACCTTTTCCGGATTTGCTTCAATTCCTCGGCAGTTGACCAGAAATCCCAGAAATTTTCCCGAACTAACCCCGAATGTACACTTTGCAGCATTCAGCTTCATTTTGTAACGCCTCAATATCTCAAAAGTCTCGCCCAAGTCACTAATATGATCGGTTTCTTGTCTACTTTTCACCAGCATGTCGTCTACATAAACCTCTATGGTTCTGCCGATTTTACCTCGGAACATTTTAGTAACAAGCCGTTGATAAGTAGCTCCTGCATTCTTGAGACCGAAGGGCATGACTTTGTAACAATATAACCCCATTGTGGTGACAAAAGCGGTAGAATTCTGATCTGGACCATATAACGGGATTTGGTGGTACCCCGAATAGGCGTCCAAGAAACTGAATCTTTGATGACCGGCTGCCGAGTCGACCAGTTGATCGATTTTGGGCATTGGGAAATTATCTTTGGGGCAAGCCTTGTTCAAGTCAGTGAAGTCAACGCACACCCTCCATTTTTCGCTCTTCTTCTTAACTACCACAGGATTGGATATCCATTCCGGAAAGTCAGCATCCCGTATAGCTCCAGCCTTAAGCAATTTTTGGACTTCCTCTTCCACAGCCATAGCCTTTTCAGGAGATGTTCGGCGCGGTTTCTGTTTAATCGGCTTAAAGGTAGGGTTTGTATGTAATCTATGACACATTTTGTCCGCCGATATCCCGGGCATCTCATGTGGTTGCCAAGCAAATACGTCAACATTTCTTCTCAGAAAATTAGCGAGACTTTGCCTTTGTTCCGTTGTGAGGCTGCTGCCGATAAAAAAATATTTCTGCATTTCGTCCGATCCTTCCACGGTGGGGATTTTGAGTAGATCTTCAAAGACCCTTTCTTTTGGTCGTCCCCTGACCCCATTATCAACAGGGGGACCGCTCTTTGATTGCTATTGACAATGTTCCTTGCCCTTCCCCTGGCACGAGGGCTCGGGCGTATTACTTTCTTTCCCGTTTTCTTGGTTCTCTCGTTCAGCGGTATAGACCGGTCTCGGTCCTTCAGGCCGAACTGTTTCTTTCATTTCTGACTGTGATCCTCTGATTGCCAAATTGAAACAGTACCTAGCATCCTCTTGCTTGCCTCGGACCACACATTCTCCTTTAGGAGTTGGGAACTTTAGTTTCTGATGGAACGGCGAGGCTACCGCCCTCATTTCTCCCAGCCAGTTTCGTCCGAGCAAAGCGTTGTATGGAGATTCGACATTCATCACGAAAAAATCCGTTACTACAACCATTTCTCCGATTCGTACCGGGACACTGACAATGCATATCGACCAGACCGCGTCACCACTGAAACTATAGATGGGGAAATCCACGTGCCGAACAGACTTGTTCGAAATAAACGGTTTTAACTCGTTGTACGCTTTCAGATACATCACTTCCGAAGAACTACCCGGATCGATTAGGACGCGTTTGACGTCGAAGTTGCAAATATTGGCCATTATAACCAACGCGTCATTATGGGGAACATCTATTCCTTCCAAATCCTCCTCTGAGAAAGACAGCTGATAGACAACATTGTTCTCCCGATCTCGTTTCGGAGGAGCTGATACCGACATGATTTCCTTAACCGGATGAGCCTCTGCCCATAGCCTTGCTCGCGCCAACCGTGCTCGCAAATAATTCCTCGTTGCTTCTGTGCTATTAACAACGCCATGTATGGCTTCGATTGTTCCCACCGCAGGTTTGGCCACCTGAGCCGAATCGCGATTTGCCTTGTCCATTCTCGGTTGTTCATTGGGTTTTGTTTCATCTCGTTTCGTGTACTTGGTTAGTCGGCCTTGTTCGACCAATTCCTCCAAAAATTGCTTCAAAGTCCTACAGGTGTCGGTGGCATGTCCATGGTCTTTGTGATAGAAGCACTTGAGTGAAGAATTCTGCATTTTGGGGTCTCCGAGCATAGGCCTCGGCCATTTAAAAAACCTTTCATCTTTTATTTCCTGCAAGATTTTACTAATCGGCTTATTAAATACAGTGTTCACGCCTTTGAAAGCGTTTGATTTCCTATCTTCATCAGCATTGTCCTTTCGATCTGTTTTTCTTCTATTTTTCTTGTCCTGATTGTCATCTTTCCGATCGCCGTTCACATTTCTGTCTCTCTTGAAACCCTGTTGTTTGCTCATAGCCTTGTCATCATCTTCCACCCTCGAGAATTCATCAACCCGTGCGAGCAGATCATTGAATGTTTTGGGAGGTCGGCGAGTGAGATCATTATAAATGCCATTGCCATCATATGGCAAGCCGAACTTGAAAGTGCTAAGGGCGAATCTCGGATCACAGTCCTCTGTCTCTTGATACAATTCGAAGTACCGTTGGGAATACTCACGCAAAGTCTCACCAGATTTCTTTCTGAGTTGGGTCAGGGCTTCGGGACCCTTGATCATCCTGCTATTGGTGATGAATCGAGCGGCAAACTGCTCGGCTAGCTCTCTGAAACTGTCGATTTTAGCAGGTGGCAGCTTATCAAACCAACGCAATGCCGTATCTCCAAGGCTTTCGAGAAACATCCTGCACATGAGGGCTTCTTCACCTCTCCAATAGGCCATAACTTGCTTATAGTGGCGAACATGATCGGCTGGGTCAGATCGGCCGTCATATATGCTGAACTTTGGTTGTCCGAATTTTTTCGGGGGTAATGCGTTCTGAATTCGCTCGGTGAATGGGGAACCGTTATCTTCTCCCAGGGCTCTTCTCGCCAATTGCGCGACCGATTTCTCATCCTCCGTCTTATCGGCGATTGTCGAATGAATTAGTTTTCGCAAATCCTGCTCGGCCCAATTGTTCAACGGGTTTTCCTTTCCATCGACTACTTGGACTGACTTGACCCCTCTAGTACTCTTGCAGATTCCCTTTGTCCCCAAGCGTTCGAAAACGCTGTGATGCCCAGAGCGATTCGGACTGGCTTGACGCTTCTTTTCATTAACAATCTCCTCTCGAAACCCTCTCTTAGAATTGACTTCGTCATGATCATCTTTTGAGGAAGAGACGACTGTCTCGGCCTCTTTGAGCTCGGCCAACTTAAATGGTTCACATATCGTTTTTTTAAGCATTTGCTCTTTGAGGAGTTGTGACAATATTTCATTTTCTCGCCGCAGTTTGGCCATTACGACTGGTTCGTTTAGAGCAAGGGCGTCCTCTTCGGGATAGTTAGGATCAAAGAGGTTGTTAGATGAGTGGGTTTGTGAATGGTCTAGGTTGGGTTGCCTGGGTGCCGCAGCCACCGGCCTATTTGCAATCGGATTCACATTCGTGTTGGGGTTTGGATCTGTTTCTGGGGCTAAATTTGAATTTTCACCTATTTGTTGACTTCTAGTTTGAACCATTTTAAACAGGCTATGCAAGAGACTTTAAATTAAGCAAAAAACGACTAGAACGCAAGATGGATAAGAGGTATAACGGAGAGGAAATAGTGAGGTGAGTAGAGGTAGAAATCCGATTACCAGGATATGAGAAATAGCTTTTTGTTGCGCTTTCCCACAGACGGCGCCAAATTGTAGGTGGTGTTTTATCGTCTCAATACAGGTCCGGCTCAAACTGGAAGAATGATCACTGGACCTCTCTCTTTTCCTCTCCTTCCTTTTGTTCTTTGCCACCCCGTGTTTTTGTGGACATCCTTTTCTATTTATACTCTTACATTTCGTGTTTCCCAAGATGAATTAGGTCACAGGTGAAATTACTATCTGGGGCATTTTTAGGGTTTACGTGGCACTACCTTCTCTCTCCCTCTGTCAAGGAAATAGCTGTTATAACTAACCTTCCTTCACTTTACACGTGTTGATCAGCCATTCGTTGGTACGGTAATCCCTCATCATGGGACGACGCCAGTGAATATCCTTTTCTCATTGATGAGCTGGCTTGTACGTATATATCCTTATCCATATACCCAAAGTTACTCATAAATATATCATCTTTGATCGGCGTAACCCTCTCATGTTCGGCAGATCTGTCTTTTTATTCGGCATTAATTCACACGGTTCCCTTGTGCTTATTGGATTTCATCCGTGACTCCTTTCATTCCTTGGGGTATTCGGGTCCCGCCTTGTATATTCGGCCCATGAGGGGATTTTGGAACTAATTCGGCCCAAGAACAAAATGTTCAAAACTATACTCCCACATTTACGGTTACAATAGAACTTTATTTTATAGATATTGATTTTTAAAATATAATTTTTATAAAATTCCAATTTTTGGATTTAAAGTTATAATATTTTAAAGTTTTTAAGAGTCAATGAGAGATAAAAATCATCCCTTTGAATAATCTCTCTCTTTCTCTTTCTCTCTCGCAAGAAAATGAGTGAGACTATACTATAAATGGTTTAAACATAAGATCCAATAGTATCATTGCATCTAATTGTAAATGATCATTTCATTTGTGAAAAAAGAATTTAGAAGAATAAGATTAAAAATGAAATTTGTGAGGTGAATAGTGTGATTTAATTTATTTTTTTGAATTGTACAAAAAAAAATATTTTTAGATTAATATTAATTAATCTTAAAAATAGATAGAGTGTTAGGTAGAGAAAATATATACTTATTAAATGTTAAAGGAAAATAAAATGTTAGAGAATCAAATAATACTCCTATAAATAAATGTTAAGAATTATAGTTGCTCAACATTTTAAGAGCATCTCCAATAGCAATGTGTAAAATAGATGTGTAAAAAAACATGTGGTCTAATAAATAATTGACATTTAGTTGATAAAAAGTTGTTTTACACATAAATTATACACATTCTCATTTTTGCTTCAATGGTTCATAGTTATTACCTTGTGTAAAATTATGATGGACCAATTATATGAAAACACATGGAATATATAATATTCAATATTTTTTATAAATATTTTTTATTTATAATTAAATAGTAAAAGTGGATATTGATTTAAAGATCTTGATGAATATAATTCAAATATGCAAGTTTTATTACATAATATATTTTTAATTTTTAATTATACTATTTTGAAATTTTTGTAAAAAATTGGAAAGGGAAAATATGAGGTGGATGTATAAAATGGATGCGTAAAATACTTACACATCCATTTTATACAAAAGATGATGTGGCAACTAAAAATTATACACAATATATAAATTTTACACAAATTTTATATGATATGGTTTAAACCATCTCCACCGGTTTCTTAAAAGTGTATGGTAAAATTGTATAAATATAGCATACTTTCTACCATGCACTGTATCGTAAATGGAAGGAAAAGGGTAAAAAACCAGGGCTGATGCACTGAATGCCGGCCAAAAGTTTATTTAGCCAGAGATGATGTATTGTACATCGGCTGTGGTTTATCCCACGGACTATGTACTGTACATCGGCTCTGGGTAAAATCCCCCCAAAGGCTATTTTCAAACGGTCATTTTCTCTCTGTCATCTTCTCCCTGCCCAAGTCCCACCATTTTATACCGACCAGTTCCACTCTTTATACATCTCCCCTCTTCATTCTTCATACATCTCCATTTTCACTCGTGATGCAAAAAAAATTTAACTATAGCCCATTGTATGCATAGTGAGGGCTGGAATTTGCATGTATCCATCTATTTTTTGAGGTAAATATTAATTTTATGGTTTTATTTTATTGTATTTGAAATTGTATTAATTTGTTAATTTTCTTTAACATTTATTAAAGTTCATGTTTATTTATCTCAAATTTAGAAAACAAAATAATAGATTTATGTTATTTTATTTTGTCTAAAAATTTAAGTCATAGAAATTCAAATTTGTAATGGAAATGATTTTGTCTAGAAATTTGATTCATAAAAATTTGATTCTAAAAATGATTTACCCAATTGTTTTTTTTCATTTATAAAAATTGCAAAACATGGGTGTTTATAATATACAAAATCATACTTATGTTTTTTATATTTAAAAAATTAAAAAACAGAGAAAATAAAACCCAATTCTTTATATTGTTTTTGCTAATGGGTACTTTAAAACAATACAAAAGCCAACTATTAGATTTTGTTTTTAAATATTAAGAACTTGGTTGTTTTAAATAGTTAGGTTTAACAAACTTGGGTATCCTTATCTTCTTAAAAATTTCAACTGTTTTTTTTCTAAATAACAGAAAATAAAAACCTTGGTGTTCTCTTAAATAAAAAACCAATTTATATTTTTTCACTACACAACAAAACTATATATTTATTTATAATAAAATAAACCATATGTGTAATTAATGTATGTTAAAAACCAAATATTTTATCTAATGGAATTATTTTCTTATTTATAGAAAATGAAATCAATGAAACGGTTCTTCGGGAAACAATACAACAATCGGCTTTTTCAAGTAAATGAAACTACAAACGATTCACCTCGATCAATTTCTTCGCGCTGGCAATCAACCCAATCTTCTACTAATCCTGAAATTTCATCTATAACATTGGGCGAGTACTCTAAAATATATGACGATAATATGCATATATCATATGGGCCCGATGGCCCAAATCCCGACGGGTCGTGGTTCGGCATACGTTCTACTTGGTGTATTGCAAATTTAATTTATCAAAAAATTTCTTCAAATGTGGAAGTTAAAGGTATTATTGACAACACTGGGTGGTGTGGCATATTTAGACATGAAATGCCGAATTCAGACCGATATGTTGTTGAAGCTTGATTTTTCGTTGATGGGATACTATACACACATTTCAACTTCCAAAATGTGAGATAGGCATCACACCTCTTGACTTCACGATGTTAACAGGTACACATTTCTTTTATATTCATTTTTTTCACTTTACTTTATATATATTTTATTTGCTTTTTATATATTTTTAATACTAGCTTAACTATTTTAGGAATTGCCATTGAGGGTCTTTTAGAACCACTGCCGCCATATTCCGATGAGGGGTGTAATGATCAATCAATAGTTTAAGAATTCTTTCCTAATCTGAATACGCGTATAAAGAAATGTTGCATTTCTGGTTCCGCTATCTCCAACTATTTGTAAGATGATGCCATATTGTAACTCCTTGAACCTGTGCAAATTGCTAGAGCATTCTGCTTCTATGTACTTTGATACATTTTTTTCCCAAATACATCGAATAGTTGCCAGGTTGGATGGCTTAACTATCTTACAGATATGCATACTGTTTCTAAATTTGATTGGGGATTAGCAATATTATCGAGGATATATTATTCCCTTAATGTTGTCTGTAGAAAAAAGATTAAAAGATTAAATTGTATGTGGCAGCTTATAGAGGTACAAATTTATATCATAATTTTTCAATTACTTTATATATTGATGTTATAATTATAATTAATTCTGATATGAAGAATTTTATTTACAGTTCTTCTTTTACGAGCATATATCTGTTACATGCCCACTTCTACAATCACAACTTAAAGACACGTTTCCTCGAATTCACCGGTGGGTGAAGGCAAATCACGTTGAACGAGCAAAGAATTTGGTCCAGTTTAATTTAGAAGTGACTAATCAACAATTAAAGATGCAATCAATCCATTCAATTATATGGCACCCGTACGTCAATTAGATTGCGATGAATTACCCAATTAATGCTGTGTCGCTTGTTATTTCAAAGTCACAATATGTCTGTTACTCGACCTATAAACTAACGGCAATTGGTACTTAGGTGATTGGTGTTATAAGCAAATATTCGGTGGTTATGCAATTCCCGCTGAATTACCAAAGCCCATTTCTAAAATCTCGCGCGATGTCTTCTTTGAGTATCAAAGAAATGGATGGCTGACATGTACACAGTTTTGCCGGCCTTGTTCATTGGATGAATATAATAATTATTGGGCTTCTGTATCAAAAGGTTCCGCCTTAGCTCTGCTTACTTATGGTGTTAATATTGATGTTATTGTTATGCCTCATTAGTAAGAGATGAAGTTGAATTGCCATGTAATCCACGTCAGCTACAGGGGCGAGTATATGATACGTAAGGTGCTTCTTCATCATCTCAGCCACGCTCTTCAAATTGGACGTATACTATTTGTGGTACGAATGGTGAACAAATTACATATCCGTTGCCAAGTACTGTATGAAGCATTGATGCGCCGCCAGCACGTACAGTGCCTAGAGATACTTGGCGTGATATGTACATCGATGCTACGAATTGTGAAAATCAATTACGTACAACACTACTAGCATATAGCATTGACATGGCACGACAGTTGAAAGAGAAAGATAAAAAAATTGCTTTATTACGAGAGACCGGTTACCGTCCTACCATGGAACCTGATAATGGTAGTGGAAGTGGCACGCATTTTGATTATCAATATCCTTCAAAAAAATCTTCATCATGGCAGGCATTAGACGATATAATGGAATGAACTTATGAACTGTTATATTATTGTCATATTTATTTGTAACAATTTATTTAATTATCGTATTTAATATATGAGCAGTTTTATATTGCAATGGATGTTATAGATTTTATTACACAAATGTACTATTTTAGATTTTCTTATCTAAAAATCTCCACGGGCCCACTATTCCATACACACATATCTAGATTTATTACATAGATTTCCATGGGGCCACTTATCCTTATCTTCTTATCCTTATATAGATTTTCTTATCTAATAGTTAGATTTTCTTATCCTTATCTATATTTCCATGGGGCCACTTATTCTGATCTTCTTATCCTTATATAGATTTTCTTATCTAATAGTTAGATTTTCTTATCCTTATCTACATTTCCAGGGGGCCACTTATCCTTATCTTCTTATCCTTATATAGATTTTCTTATATAATAGTTAGATTTTCTTATTCTTTTAGGAGATTTTCTTATCATTATCTATATTTCATTATCTACTAGTTCTCTTATAAATAGATTGGTTCGTAAAACACAATAATCACACAATTCTATCATCATATTATCACTCAAAGCAAAATGTTTACTTCGCGTTCCTCTGGCGTAAAAGATGAAATCACAATGTTAACCTAAATGATGGGTTACCTTCAAAATATGGAAGATGAAGATGTTGTTATTGCATACAATGAAGAGCAAAGATGCTTGGCAATTGCAAATATTAATACTCTTCAGATAAAGGAAGTTACAGTTAAAATTGCAAAATTCAAAAAAAAAAAAACAGCACATGCTAGGTTGTGGGCGGAATACTTTTATGAAAATCCAATATATCCAGACAGTGACTTTCGGTGCAGATTTTGAATGCATAGGCCTCTATTTAACCGCATTTTAGAGGTTGTATGCACTTACGACAATTATTTTGTTCAAAGAGAAGACGCTGCGAACCGGTTGGCGCTAAGCCCGCACCAGACAATAATAGCAGCTCTACGGCATATCTATTATGGAGTATGCGCCGACATATGGGGAGAATACCTCGCAATAGGTGAGTCAACTGCTATTATGGCATTAAAGCGATTTAGCAATGCCATAGTACAAATATTTGGTAATGAGTACCTTAGGTCCCCTACTTCGGCGGACGTTGTGAGACTATCTGCAGAGAATACGGCAAGAGGTTTTTCGAAAATGCTAGGAAGCATTGATTGTATGCACTGGCAGTGGAAAAATTGTCCCACTGCCTGGCAAGGTGATACAGGGGTCACAAAAAAACTCCTACAATTATCCTTAAAGCAGTAACATCTTATGATATATGGATATAGAAGTCATATTTTGGCATGCCCAGTTCAAATAACTATCTGAATGTATTAACAAAATCCGATGTGTTCGAAAATTTATTGCATGGTAGAACTCCACCAATAAATTATCAGATCAACGGCAACCATTACGATATGGGCTATTATTTAGCTGGCGATATTTACCCACGATATGTAACAATTGTCAAAATTATGAAGAATCTAAATACAGAGAAAGAGATGGTGTTTTCTAAAGCATAAGAAAGTGTACGAAAGGATGTAGAACATGCTTTTGGAATTCTTCAAGCGAGGTTTGCAATCATACGTTAACCAGGGAGGTTGTGGAATGAAGTTATACTGAGCACTATAATACAATCATGTATACTATTGTACAACATAATAGTTGAAGACGAACGACGTTTGGACTGGCCATGTGAGTATGATCAGCTTGAAGAACTACCATAATTGCATAGAAATCCAACTATCGTTTTCAATAATTACATGAGCGTCGAGCTGAAATGACTGATGCTAACACGCACAACTGTTTGCGCGCTGATTTGGTGGAACATATATGGGCTATACATGTAGATTTTTAAATTAGTTTATTTTAATGTATGTTTTATTTGTGAGTTTATTTTATGCATTTGAATGTTGTATGTTTTAATTGCGAGTTTATGTTATGCATTTTAATGTTGTATGTTTTAATTGCGAGTTTATTTTATGAATTTTATTTTTACGTGACAAAGCTAATTCAATTTTATTATCTACTTATGCAAGTGGTGTTTTGTTAGTTGAATGTTATTTTATAGGGGTATACTCAAATAAATTTTTTTATTTATATTTTAAGATAATTAAAACAATTTTAAATTGACTTAGATAATATAAAACGCAATACAATTTATACACTTTTAAGGAAAATTAGCAAACATTGAAACAAACGACATTGACTAAACTTACATAACATTACAACTAAAATGGTGAAAAATGAGAGAAATTTTGTGTTCATAGCTGATTTTAACGTCTCTTGTTGAACAATTCTTGAATTCGATAATTGTATAGTTCTCGTTGTTGATCATTCATACGCGACAAATCCATATTCATTAACATTGCTTCTTCCGTGGCATCTTTTCTTTGCTCCTCGCGCTCCCACCTTTGCTCCTCGCGCTCCCACCTTTGCTCCTCACGTTATTTTAGATTTACTAAACGCTCCATTTGATCACGCATTCCGTGAAGGTGTTCATGATTTGCCGCTGAATTCTTTTCGTAAAGTTTCGACATTCTCTCTGCTCTTTGAAGTGAAGCATTTTGTACTGACAAACTTTTTTCTTTATCATTTTTTTTTGTAATTTAGCTTCATTTCGCCCAGTAGGCCTACTTTCGTCGGGGCTTTCAATGTCAATAGGGGAAGAGCCATCTCCAAGTTAATCGATGAACCACCACTGTCACTTGGACCGTAACGAGAATGTTGCGTGTTTAACGATGTAGTACTCATGTCAAACTTTTTGTGTTCTTTTAAAATTTGATAACAATTATCAAATTTAAAAGGTATTTTTTTCTCAATTAAGAAAGCTTCTCGCGCTTTTTTAACCTGGACAAATTATTGGACAAAAAGTATAATTTATAACTGTAGTAAAAAAAAAATATACGTATGATTTACGAAAATTACCCAATCAACTTCGCTTGTTCCACTTCCATGATTATCCATTGCATGGGACAACTTAGCCACAAAAGTAACAATTGTAGAACTAATGTACTGATAGCACGATTGAAGAGATGATGGCGTTCTTCGAACGATAATACCACCTTGTTGGTGGTATATCGCGGACACAGCTTCCCACAATCGCTCATTGGTTTGATTCGCACCGGTAATCGAATCGACGCTAATTTGTATGTATGCTCGACAAAGTGCTTTATCTTCTAGCGGTGTTATATTCGATCCGCGATTTTTAGACATAATTAAGTAATGAAAAAAACTAATATTTAATATAAAAAGTAAACAATAAATAAATAATTTGATCAAAATCTCGAACTAAATTTGAAACTGTAAAAATATAATATTAAAATTTATTTAAGAAAAGCGAAAGCAAAAAAAGTGGTAAATTAGAAATGAAATGTGAAAATTTATTTTAGGGTTGAAATGTATATATAGCCGTCTAAAAATATACGTTAAGGAACGACTAGTATTTAAATTTCTTGGCCGATTTTGAGTATATCGGCTGTGCATAAATCCTATGGCCGTTCTATTGAACATCGGCTATGGGTATTTTGAAAAAAAAAATACACGGCCAACGCTGTGAATATCATCCATGCACGGACGATATCCACATTGACAACTATGGTATATGTTTGTCGGTTTTCACATTTGGCAATGCTTTACCATTTCATATAGCAATTCCTAATTTTAAACTAACGACTGCACTTCGAAAAAACTAAAATTTACCTTATTAGACCATCTCCATTCCATAGGCTAAATAGTTACATTTGGCTTTTTGGTTGCCTTATTCAGTAAGGTAGAAAGGTAAAAAAGTAGCTAAAAGTGTAAACCAAAGCCAAAAGTAGCGGCCGACAAAATTTTAGCTTACACGATCAATGATTAATCGTGGCAGGTTATAACACTCTCACGACACATCATGTGTCGTAAGAAATCAAGAAAAAGCTTGGGACGATAGATGATGTGTCGTGGGACACATCATTCAAATTTCCTCCCGTTGGTACTCTTTCAAGTATTTGGAAATGGAAGAAGAAAAAAAAAATGCCTGCCACGACACATGATGTGTCGTGGGAAGCAAAAGGATCGGCCGATACATCATTTATCATGGGATGGCTTCATAGTTTTGCCCGACACTTCATAAATCATGCAAAGTAAATTTAGTTTATTCCCTCTGCAACTCTCTATTACTAAATAGTGTAAATATATATTTTTATCCTACTTTTTTTACATTATCCACTAAAGATGATCTTAACCTACCCATAAAAAATAATGGTCTTACACATGCTTATTGAAAATACTTTAAGAAATAATGCATTCAATTCCAAAACTAATATCCCGTGGGTCCCCTCCTTAAAGATTAAAAAATAAGGCCAATCGCCCTCTATTGAAATCTCACTTCCTTATCTTCACCTGCTGCTAAGTAATCTTTTCTTTTCTATCACACAGAGAAAAGAAAGAAAAAGAGAGAGTATGGCAAGCACACTCGCCCTCCTCAAATTATCAGTTCTTCCTCCTAAACGGCAACAAAGAGACACTCACTCTAAACTCCAAATTCCCTCCGATAATTCCACCAACCTACATCTCTCAACACACACACACTCAGATGCCTCCCAGAAAGTCCTCAATGCCAATGATATTCTCCATCGCTTAAAATCCGCTTCTCTTCCTCTCACTACACTGGCATTACCCTTCTTTTTAGACCCAAAGGCAACTCTCATTTGCTTTCTTGCTTCTTTTAAGGAGGGGCTTTTACTGTCATGTATTGAGATGCAAGTTTTAAAGAAAGAATGTTATCCATAACTTTTTTATTTTTTTGAAGGATGCAGTTCCTATATATAAACATTGCTGACTGATACTGATATTGTGTAAAGACAGTAATTTAAGACAGTTACTGTGACATATAATATAAAATTGAATCATCACCAGAAATCATCGATATATATGGTGACAAATACTACCTTTGACCATGCTTCAGTTTTGTAATATATATATGTCCTTGCGCGGTATATGTCAGCGTTTGTCTTGGGAGACATTTACCTGCAAGACCCATCTTTTAAAATTAAAATAAAAAAAAAGTAGTTGACTGGATCTATTTTTATTATTTTTTTCTTGATTTAAATGACATGAAAAATTTCCACTGAATTTGATTTGTGGATGAATAACACAGGATGCAGTTGCTGCTGGAGGGGAATTTGGTATTTTGGAAGGAAGAACATTAGCCCTAATTCATCCGCTTGTAATGACTGGTCTTTTTCTGTATACATTGTATGCTGGTTATTTGGGATGGCAATGGAGAAGAGTGAGGACTATACAAGAGGAGATTAATGAGCTGAAGAAACAAGTGAAGCCTGTTGCGGTCACACCAGACGGTACACCAGTTGAACCCCCCAGGCCATCCCCAATTGAAGCCAAAATTCAGCAACTCTCTGAGGTAGGCTTTCCATTTCTAATCTTTCTAGTGTTTGGTGTTTAGCGTCTTAGGTGGCGTTTGTTTTCTTCTTTGAATGTGAATTATGAATCCCTAATCCAAAGACCAGTATTAAGTCTAAAACTGAATCTAAGGAATTTGTTTAAATTTTTGTTTCAACGCATATCTGAATAGGCATTGCACATATTACTTTGACAATAATAATGTCCTATCCTTTGAAGTTAGACGAAAAGGGTGAAATTGAGGCCTTTATGGGACCATTGAGACTTCATTAATCATATTAAGAGGTTGCTTCTAAATTTTATACCAAAACAAGCAGTTTAACTCATCTCTCAAGTTTGAACTTTGGCCATTCAGACTTCAGATGTTCAAGACGAACAAACCTTAAGTGCCGAAAACCAAATTCTAAATGCTTGATATTGAATGGAACTTTTGACAAATGTGTATGTTTTTTTTTTGTCTATATGAACATAGTATTTTAACAAGTATACCCTTATTATTCTAATATACCCCGTCCGGCTCTAAGTGTGTGCATAGTTGGCAATTTAACTAGACTAAAGATTCCTATAACTTGTGTAATATTTTAAAGTATCACATTAGGATAAGGATCGATAATATGTATTATATTGAAAAATACATTTCATTTTTACACAAAGGCCTATGTTACTCGGGACCAGCCTTGCTATACATTAATATCTCACAAACAGAGAGCAATACTACTGCTGGAATAAAATTTCGGTAAGATGTAGCATTCAAGCTTTAACAGTTGCTCGACTCCAATGACGAATCTTCATCATATTAGCATTAAGATGTAAGAAAACAAACGCTGCTATTATATGTTAATACTAAATAGCCTTCCATTCAATGCCGAAGCTAGGATTATTGGCTAGTGGGGGTGAAAATCATTGGTGTAGTTAGGATTTATCTATGGGGCGGGATAGGCTAAAAAGAAATATGAGGGGGGTTTGGGGGTTATTTTAAAATATTTACCAAATATTGACTTAAAAACAATAAAAAATAAATACTTATTTGAATGAAACAAATGCAAATACTAAACACTTGTATAATAACATATCATAATTCGAGATCTAAAATAGACAAAAAGTGTTTTTTGCTATATCTAGTCACATATGATACAAAAAAATACATTATATAATCTAATGAAGTTGAACCCTACGATCTTTTCGTGAATCAAAATCATTTATGAGTAAATCCAAATCAATGTTTTATTTTTTAAGTTTTGAATTCTGACCCCAATAGTTTTACAAATACAATTTAACCCCCCAAAAATTTTTGTTTTTTTTTTTCTACCAGTGGGGTCGGCCGCCCCCTGTAGCTCCGCCCCTGCTTCCATTAAGCAATATAATTCTTCCTTTTTCCTTGTGCAGTACCCAAGCTCAAGACGATTTCCAACAAATGTCCTAATACTGTAAACACTGCTGCACAAACGAACGTAGACCAAATGTAGACTGAGAGACTTTTTTGTTGTGAGGAAGGTTTCAAACCATATGAGGATGTGCATGAATATGAATTGCAGAAAAAGAGAACACACAAAAAGTAGGAAAAAAAGAAAGAAAAGCTGCCTGTAAATTGAGTAAATGACTCAATTTATTTGTTTAATATAAGTTAAACTTAGCTCGTTAAGGCACGTAAATGAGCTGGAACTCGATCTTGTTTATCAATTCATTAATATGGTAGCCTCCCTAGTCCTTCCTGACTTTTGTCACTGCCATATAATCCGCCTTTTGCAATAGCATGCGATTTCCAACAGCCACAATTGCGCAAAATTGCCAATGAAGACAAAAATCCATTTGAAAGCTTTCCATAATGAACAAAATAGACACGAACGACGTTATAAAGTAGAGACTAATGCACAATAAGATCAGATTTATATGATTTAGCAATATGAACATGTCCACAAATAGCAAAATATCAATCCACTTCTAAACCTCAAAAGGTTTCCATAGCTCTCTTAAAAAGCACTCAAAGAAGCATAACAAAATTTCTCAAACCTATTGCAAGCTTCTCCTTTCTAAATTTCTGCAGTCAAACCTAAAAACTGGGCCATTCGGACAACAAGTATGGCCTTTTGAACATGAAATCTGAAAAGGCATATCATGTGCTTAAAAACGCAAATTGAGCCCCGAAACTAATAACACTATTTCCATTCTTACATCAATATTTTGTGCTCATTTTGTTACAAGAAATCTTATGCTTGTTTTTACCAAATCTATTACGTTGTAAAGTATCTGACCATTTACTTTTTGAAATTCAGGAAAGGAAGGAGTTGATTAAAGGATCATTTAGGGATAAACACTTCAATGCAGGTTCAATACTGCTTGGATTTGGAGTGTTTGAGGCAGTCGGTGGAGGAGTCAACACCTATTTGCGGACAGGAAAGCTATTCCCTGGGCCTCATCTATATGCAGGAGCAGGTAAATTATGAGCTTTCCATTTTGACAAGACAGATTGAAATTACATCTACTCAATATCAAATGGTTAGACTAGACATTGTTATTTGCATTTTTTCTTATTAATATTATGCGTTCTTACATATACTCAATGGTTTATATTTTTGTGGAACAGCAATAACTGTTCTATGGGCAGCTGCTGCGTCTCTTGTACCTCCTATGCAAAAGGGAAGTGAAACGGCCAGAAATCTTCACATTGCGTTGAATGTGTTAAATGTTCTACTCTTCGCATGGCAGATCCCCACTGGATTTGATATAGTTTTGAAAGTGTTTGAGTTCACTAAATGGCCTTAAGAGTTGCAGCATTTCAACAGTGAGCCTGCTCTTGTTCCCGTTTAGGTCGTTATAATATATAAGTTCAAATTTTATTTTGTGCATTACCCTCGTTAATAGTTTTGTGTCGTTAAATAACTTTTATTCAGCTATACACCTGTTATGCATCGCAAGACTTGTGAGACTTGAGCCGTTAACAAGAAAAGGAAAAAAAATATAGGATAACTGGGGGATGAAAATTCAGGGTGTTGTACTTATTGTAAATTTCAATCTTGAAAACTGATTGTACTTTCAGTTTATAAGTTTGAGAGTTTACCATTCTTGTAACAGGCTTCTAATGGTTACTGAAAAAAAATATTGGATTACCACATTATTTGGTATGACACTCTCATGACTGGTTAACTTATAGCTAAATCTGAATTGTAGCTCTATTAAAGCTCACCTCCACCCCAAGGGCTCAGGCCGGGCTTTTCATATCCAAGGCCTTGAACATTTGTTATTAATCATCATTTAATTATGTCTGTTTCATATCATCTTATGTTGATTACTACCGACATCTTATGTTGCAGGCTTATATATGTATAGTAAACCAAAGAGTCATGTTGACAAAAATATTAGATTTGAGCCAAAGTGTTATCTTGACAATGCACTTAGCTAGATTTAAGTAAGGGCTTACTTGGCCGTTTGGCTGTGTTCGGAGGAGGCCTTTAAACTTTACAGGATGCTGTTTGGGCCCAACAACATCGGGTCAACCCAACCCGCCCAAACGATGCTTGGGTCACTAACTTGTGAAGGAGGATACAAAATCATCTATTTTGAGAGACCCTATGAGAATAAAAAATGGAAAAAAAGAAAAGAAGAAGAAGTTTGAATTTGGGGACAGAGAATCCTAGAGGAGCATCTGGTCTTGTATACTTGTAGGGACCAAAATAAATATAATTTCTTTTCGCTGGGACTGAGAATCTTTTCTTTTGTTTTTACAGTAGGATGTGAGGAACAGCTATGGAGATCTCCCTTATTCCGCCAGAAATTAACAATGACTAGGACACACCCACATAAACAAATGGGAAAAAAAAGGAAACAAATAAGGTAAATGATATCTGCACACTACTGGTATGGTTATATTCAACGGCTGAAATGTATGTGGAAGACAGTTATGAATTGAAGACATCCTAAAAGGTAAAGGAAAATGGAATATAGAGCAGAGAGCATAATACCTTACACAAGCAAAGTCAAAAATAAGACAGAGACACTAGCGATACGAATAAAATGACACAATCCCTTTTGTGAATTTGAATTCTTAATAATGTACTTTTGCGGAGATTGACGGGATTGTTCAAGAATAGCAGCCGCAATTAGCACATGAACTCCTAGCTGGCTCCATTCTCTTGTCTTTCTCACTGTGTGTGTGTTTGAGATAGGGAGATTGTGCACAACAGAACAAGCATAAACACAAACAGTGGGTACATTTTTACCAAAGTGAAAAAGCTTGTCAACTAGAGATGTGTTTTTTCCTTTAAGTACATGGTTTAATGAAGGTGGTTCAAGCTTGATGATTAAGTGACCCTTCAATTCATGGGACCAATTAAGGGAAAACTGTTCGTTAACTTTTTTGAATGATATTTTGATACCAAGCTTGAGTCTACCAATGAGGTTTTGTGACCTTTATTGGTGGTGTGATGAATCTGATACCTTCCTCATTTTCTGTCTCTGTCTCTCTCCTGTTTGAGCATAGATGATCATGTTTCTCGTGATAGCTTCATAATGAATTTGTTAGCTAGAGTCTATATAAGAGCATACATTACCCTCTTCATATTCACGTTCATTGCTTGCTTTGTTAGTTACCTATAGTACTATTAGCTGTAGACAATTTACTTGCAAAGTTTTTTAGCACTCTTTCTATATTCTCCACCATACAATGGCAAGCCAGCAACCACCTCGACCATGGTTTCGACTAGCTTCTATTCGACTACCCCCACCCCCGCCAACAACTCCATCCCCAACCCAACAACCCGATACAGTTCCCCCACCTAGACCTGTTATTCGACCTGCATTTTCCCAAACCTTTAGGGCCCCACTAGCTCCGCCTCAAGAAACAACCCCTCCATCACCACCAGCTGCCACTGCAGCACCACCACAGCTTCCTCCTGTCACTGCTCCCACGCCACCTACCATTGTGACACCAGAACGGCCAGCACCACCTACTGCAACTAGAGCTCCAGAACCATCGCCATCTCCTCCTGCCCGCACCTCACCACCGCCACCTTCTCCAACCGCACCACAGCCTCCTGCCACCACCACTTCATCGGTTCCACCATCTCCAATTATCAAAACATCAGCTCCTTCCTCCTCCTTGCCAAACTCTCCTCCCGCAAACATGCAATATGCATCCTCTTCTTCAGTACCACAATCCCCTAAACCGAAAGTTTCAGCCCCTCCCTCTTCCTCTTCACTGCCCGATTCCCCATCCCTCAAACCAGCCACAAATGGACCTCTCACATCTTCTAATTCTTCTCCTAAACCAAAATTCTTAGGCCCTTCCTCTTCATCACCATCTTCACCAGCCCCAAAAGTAGCTTCTCCTTCACCTTTAGCACCACCACCGTCTCCCTACCCGCCACCACCAGCCACCGCCACCACCATCAGTGCTCGTTCTTCACACCCAACATCATCCCCTAAAGCCATCACCCCTCATGCAAATACCCCATCATCATCTCCTAAAATAAGGTACCTTTCTCACCCTCCCTCTCCACTAACCCTACCTCCGGCGCAACTCAAGTCCGATAATGAGCGTGAACCCAAGATTCCCCAAGAAGCCGAGCAAAAAACCGTGCTCGTTCAAGAGACAATGGTAAAACCAAAGTTGACAAACACAACTTCCAACAATCACCAGCAGAAGTATGTTGATGAGATCCGCAACCTTAGCAGTGGCCAGAAAGCGAACCGAGAAGTAGCCAAAGATAAAGGAAACTATAAGAAAAACTCGGACTATGAAGATTTTGGGATGAGGGTTATAACAATTGCAGGTGATAACAAAGGTGCTATAATGGAGCTGAGCCCTTCAAGAAAGAACAAAGGTAATCCCCGAGCTTGGAGCGATGGTGAAAATTTAGCAAAAGGCCACAATGATTATAAGGCACCAATGAGTACAACTATGAATAGTAATGTGCAGGGAGTGAATAATTCTATTATGTTCAATGCTTCTTGCACCCACCATGATCCTGGTGTTCACCTTTCTCTCTCGAGAAATAGCAATGGTGGCCGCAGAATTCACATGAAAGACAGTGATTAAAGACTAATTAACAGAAGTTTAAGAGTGGATCAAACTTTTTATGATTTATTTTGTACGTGTTAGTACTAAATGCGAGGGAATAAATTTGAGTGATCGTGATAGATGAAGATGAAACAAAGACATGGATTCTGGATCTTCAAATGGGTTTTGTTATTGTCAAATATATGCATGATGGAGGAAGTAATAAATGTTCGTTTTTCGATTTCTTTTTATCTCCATTGTTATGTAACAATTAGCTAGCTTTGGCCAACTGCCTTATAACAATTGTCATCAGCACTTCAAATCCTAAATCAAAATCAATTGATAATGAAGGAAGAAGCCTGAAGATCGTATATATATATTTAGATGCAAAGTTTAGAATGCTGCATACGAAACTTTATTTTACAAGTAGAATAAATCACTTTATTCTGTAGAAGAAGGTTCTATACAATTCAAAAACAAATGCATTGCTTTCGGGTTTTTTTTTTTATGTAAAAGGAAAAAGAAACTCAGAACGATGATGGGACCCCAGTGATTCCAATTACTTTGATTCTGACCCAATCATCAGATTGAGCATAAGCCACTTCTAGTTCTAGCAGGTCTTATTTGTTTGAATTAGCTCTGAAACTTTCTAATTCAACTGCCTCTCCAAGCATGCCCCATGTGTATGCAGTACAACAATATTATATAACTTACTAAAACATTTCAAAATTATGGAATATGATTTTCGTTCAATGCTAGGATATGTATTATTCACGATAAAAATATTAGGTTTAGGTCGTGTTTTGAGAATTACATTTTATTTATTTTTTGTAAATTGTGAACTAAATGAGGGCAATTTGATAATTTTGTGTATATGCCTAATTATTTTGATGCGTTTAATATATAGCATAAGGGTTTTTTTTTTGGGACAAAAAACCAGAAAGGATTTAAAAGAAGAAAATAAAAGAACGTCCATTTGGTTTGTAATGTTTCACTCAACATAAAACAAGAGTCGATGGAATCTTCCTCTGACAAAATATTAACTCGGAGGTTTCCCTTTCCTAGTCTTCCCCTACTTAAAACATTACAAATTTTAGAAATTTAAGATGTCCTTCCTCCTTGAGTTAATTACAACTTATTTTGAACACAAACACTTTTTAACTAGGCCCAAAGAATTATAAATATTTTGATTTTAGAAGTAATTTGACTAATATACTCTTTTCAAGAGAATGAGAATCATGTGATGTGTAATATTTATTTTGTGTTGTGTTACATTTCGGTTATAAGGTTTTGGCTAGTAAAAACACCGGATTAAATTCATATTTGTCGGAGGAGGTTTGGGTGCAAATTGTGATTCCGCCGAAGGAGAAGATCTAAAACAATCAGGTGAGAGATTTGATTTATTTGTAATTGTGTGTGTAAGCAGTGTTCGAAAAGGCGGCTTAGTCGCCAAGCGCATCCTATCCGTCGCAAATAAGGGCAATTCATTTGCTTTGGGTGGCACTATTCACTAGGTGGGTTTGGGCGGAGCTAGGCAGCTTTGATTTTTTTTAAAAAAAAAATTGAACCAAAAAGACGTTGTTTAACATATTTTTAAATTTTTTTTTTAAATAAAGAGTAAACTGTATGCAATCGTTTTACCTAACCTAAGCCGTTGCTTTTCTTATTTTCCAGCCGCACAGAGAGAACGTGAGAGAAGAAGAAGAAGCACTGCCGCACTGCTTTTCTTATTTTCCGGCCACACTGCTGCTTTCCTTTTCTCATTTTTCCATTGGGTATGTGACTACTAATTCTTCTTCTCTTTCATTTTTTTTATACAATTAGGGCTTTCTTAATTCTTTTTCTCTTTGTATTTTTTTCTTTCCACTTCTTAATTAATAGGCTTGCATCTTGAGAAATTATTTTATTGTTGTTGTTCTATTTTTTTAATTAATAGGATTTCGAAATCAGGCTTTTTTAATTATTCTCCTCATTTTCTTAATTAATTATCTTTTCTTTATGTATGTTGTTATTCTGTATTGTTTATGGCTATTTTGTGAATTGCTTAGTTTCAATTTTTTTTATAATGGAACCAAATGCTTCTTTAGGAGCATCAAATGCTACGACACAATCCGACAGTATTTCGAAACCTATTGGGTCTAGTTAACATGTGATAGGAATATGGAATGAATTATGATCTTACGAACAAAAACAAAGTGAAATACAAATTATGTGGAAAAGAAATGAGTGGAGGAGTCAATAGAATTAAAAAACATATAACACAAGTGAAGGGAAATGACACTTCTTGTTCTAAGGCTACTGATGAGGATAAGAAAAAATGTCAAGAGGACTGAAAAGAAGCAAAAAAGAAAAAAAGGTGAGAAAAGAACCTATAATGAGCAAGTGATGGAAGAAGTTCATATTGTTAATAACGATGAAGGTGGCAAAGAGGTAGGGTTAAGGAAAAGGCCGCACTTTCTCGGGCCTATGGATAGATTTACATCCACTATCAATCTCGAATTTTTAATTAATCCGGAAAAGAAGATGCGCCAACAAAATATTATTGATACACTTTGGAAGAAAAGAACACATAAAATGCATCAATTTTTGGCTTGATGGGTTTATGAATCAGGAATACCTTTCCATGCTATTGATAATGATAGTTTTAAAAGTTTTGTTAAAGTAGTAGGTCAATTTGGCCCGGGCTACCAACCTCTTAGCCAAAATCAATTAAAAGAGTTTTTATTGAAAGAAGAGGCTTAGAGGACCAAGAACTCATTCAAGAAGCAAAAGAAATAGTGGGCTTTGAATGGTTGTTCCATTATGACCGAGAGCATGGACCGATAAGAAAAGAATAAGCATTATGAATTTGTGTTAATTGCAAAGAAAGCACCACTTTCCTTTCTTCCAAGGAAACTTCTGACGTCGCACACACGGGATAATATATATTTGATTATGTGAACAATTGCATTGAAGAAGTTCAAGTTGAAAATGTAGTGCAAGTGGTGACCAATAATGTTTCTAACAACATGGCCACGGCAAATTTATTGAGGGTGGCAGGACCAAAAATATTTTGACTTCATATGTTACTCACACTTTGACTTTCATGCTTGATGCAATTAGCAAGTTAATGAAATTCAAATAAGTTGTTGATAAAGCAAAGTCTTTATATATTTTCATTTATGCACTCCATAAGAAATTGGCAGTAATGAGGAAATTTATGGAAAAAAAAATAAACATCGTGAAGTCGGGAGTAATTAGATTTGCAACTGTTTTTCTTACTTTGCAAAGTTTAATGGAAAAGAAAAATTCCCTGAGGTTAATGTTTACTAGTGAGGAATGGACTAAATTCAAATGGTCAAGGAATGCAAATGGACAAGTGGCGAGTAGCACCGTACTAAGTATACATTTTGGAATTCACTAACTTTATGCTTAAACGTGTTTATGAATTTAATGAATGTGCTTCGGCTTGTTGCTGTGGATCGAAATTCGTCAATGGGATTTTTGCATGGAGAATTGAAGCAAGCAAAAGAAGATTTCAAGACAGCATTCAAAAATGTTGAGCATAACTACAAGCCAATACTTGATATTATAGACTCAAAATCGAAGGCCGTCTTAATAGTCTAGTACATTTGGTGGCTTATCTCTTGAATCTTTACTACTACTATAAAGATGATAACATAGAACACGTTGCTTGTGCTATTGAAGGATTCGTTACTTATGTTGAGTAATTCTTCCCTGGTGACCTTGAATGCCACTATTTTTGACACAAGTTGAGTTGCTGAAGTATAAGAACAAAGAGGGTATGTTTAGACGAGCTTTGGCCATTGCGAGATGTGCTAAAAATGATGGAACTTATGATCCGAGTATAATTTTATAATTGATTTATTTATTTATATTAATATTTATAATAATAGTTAGCAAACTAAATTATTGACCACTAATTAATTAATCTTCTTTTATTTGGCTAGTTACATGGTGGTCAAACTTTGGTAATGGAACACTTAACTTGAAAAAAATTGTTACAAGAATTCTATCATTGACTACTTAGTTCGTCCAGGTGTGAAAGGAATTGGAGCGCATTTGAAAGGGTAAGAGTATATATAATTAGTATATTGTATTATGGTTTAATAATTTTAATTTTAAAGTTTATATACTAATATAATTGATATTTATATTTTTGCAGATACATACGAAAAATAGGAATAAACTAGATGCACCAAGATTAAACAATCTAGTCTATGTCCAATTTAATGCGAAGGATACGGTGAAGAAAAAGTAGAGAGCTAGTCACTTTGTCTTTGAGTTTGGACAATATATAATTTTTTACATTTTTTGTGGTATGTTTGTTAATTGAACATTTGAGCATCTTTTATGTTTATTTGAGAATTATATTTGATTTGATAATTTTTCTATGTTTTATTATGTATATATAATTTTAGATATATTTAAAAATTAAAAAAAAAATCGTTTAGTGCCTAGCCACCTAAATTCCGCCTAAGCGCTAGGGTTTCAATCAAATGCAACCCCAAGTCATTTCATTGGGTTCTACGATCACAACAAAACCATTTTTTAATTAATAAAGATGAAAGAACAAAGCCCATTAACTGGAGACTAGTCTTTTGGCCCATATCTCCTTGAGGTTGACCTTTTACTTAATTTCATTTCATGTAGCCAAAGCCCGCTTTTAATCCCCAACATCATCCGAGGTTTCCATGTTTTATGCACTTAACAAGGGTACGTTCATTTCAGTAGTAAATAATTAAAAATATATATATATATATATTTTTTATAATACCGTAAAGTTAGATATATTAATTTTGTTTATCTCTTACGTTTATATCAATAGAGTATATATATATTATCTCTTACGTTTATATTTCAAATTTGCAATTAATAAAACTGTCAAAGACTGAATAATATTTTAAAGAGTAAAGTAGCGAACAAGATGAAGTCTCCATTCTCCAGGAGATGGAGTGCATGTAATCTAATTTTGGTGCAGCTAAGTGGGCCAGTTGTGCTGTGCAATAATAGTGTAAAGTTTTGCACAACCTGCAGTACCACTGGATAAAAAGATATAGGGTCAATGACTGAATCTATACATTCATCATCACCAATATATATATATATATATATCTACAATCCCACCTGCCATTGCCTTTGCTCTTAAAAATTGTGGCTTCTCGTTACTTGTAACCCTAGCAACCAAAAGAATAAAAACGATCTTCCATATAAAGGATATGGGGTCATGCCACATAATCCTATCACCAAAGAATATTTCCTCTTCTTCTTAGGAAATATCGGATTCCGTATTTTCAAACTCATTTATCACTTTGAATTCTTTAAATTTTTCTTAAGGTGCGTTCGGAGCATGAAATTCTTTAAATCTCAACTCCTTTTTTTCACTCAAACAAAATATTTGGATATGAGATTCCAAATCCAAATCTCAAGCCCAAATCCCCTCGCAAATCCTTAATCCAAACACACCCTTAATATATTTTTTTCTTTTCCCACAAAAAAAAATGTAAATAAAGAATCAAGTATTTCGTTTAAAGGTGTCTCAAGTTAACTGTATTATTTTTTTTAAGAGATAATCAATATACCAAATTTTATAATAATAAATATATTTTATTTTTGCCTATTAATTAATTAGTTAAAAATTAGTTTATACTTTTAGTTTAAAACGAAGGAGTACATCCTATCTTTTTGGCCTTTATAAATCGAATAAAATTTCATGTATCAAAAGGAATAATAATAAAAAAAAAATTTGATATTGTAATTAGGGACAATGTGTATTTTTAAATAAACAATATATTTAAAGAGTTGACCCCTAAATATAACGTCTCCCAAAATATTTTTTAACTTTTCTTTCTTATCAAAGGCAGTCTTTTTCCTGCTACAAAAAAATTTCCAAATTTCTGTATCTATTTTTATATGAAACCTGGATAGTACCTTTCAGAAAATTTGAACGATAAAGAAAATACGTATGCTTTATTCTTTGGAAGGTGGGAGAAAAGATAAACAGAAAAAATCAATACACCTAATTTACCATACAATAAACTGATGTGGTCCACTAACTCGCTAAGTGCAATAAAAAATTGTCGGATAATACGAGCGACATCCATATAGAACTTCAACATTACATCAAGAATATCTTCTATGTTGAAAGACCAAAGGCGACACAACCGGACCATACTTTTAACATTTTTTCGTATCACAACAATACACACACATATATATGTAATTAACTTTGTGAAGGAATCCAAAGCAACATTTTGCATAAGGAGAAGGGGATGTTATACGTGATGTTATTAACTTTAAGGGAGCAACCATAGGCCCCATCTAGATAAGTTTGGTTTTAGCTTTTGTAATTAAACAAATAGACACATCTCTTCAGACCCCCAAAAAAAAAAATAGACACATCTCAACTAACAGTCAACTTTTACAGTAAAACCTCCCCAACATTTCTCCATCTATAGTTTGGTATGTCTTAATTAACACGTCCCTTTTAATTGGTGCAAACATTATACAAAATTAACATGCTAAAATTGTCTATTTTTAATACTTTATGCTTATCAATAGATTGACTCTTACTTAGACGCGCTCATTTAATTTTACACAAAATAAGTTAGAGGGACACACACTTAAATCTTAAAGGAAAAAAAAAGAGGAAAAGAAGAAGCAATCACATGCGGCACATATTTGTGATATGCATGTATGCATTTTTCTATCATAATCATATGAAGTTAATGGCAGTTTTATGATACTTGAGGAACAACTTCAAAAACATATATGAAGATTTGAAGTATGATGATTACTTTTTTTCGATTTGATAGGTATTAGGGAGTTTGCTCAAAAAATGGTTGAAACCAAAAGCATATTAGTTATCAATTGGTATATTTGCTTGTGTAGTTGACCCTAATTTTACCAGTTGTGACAATAAGTACATAGCGGGCATTCTCAACAATTAAAATCATTAAGAGTTCCCCACGCAACTGAATGATAAATAACTTTATGAATAATTGTTTAGTGATATAGATTGAACAATACATTTCCAATAATATTGAAATGGAGGAAGTCTTGCAATACTTTCAAAATATGAAATCATGTATAATGTTATTGTAACTTGTAGTCAATGTTCACACTTGGTTGTATGAAGGACTAATGCTATTGTGTTTATGTTAAAAAAAATTGGATTTAGAATTATATTTTTGTGTGCTCTAAATTTTGACCCTTGGATGAATTCCTAGCCTTACCATTGCAACCGACATTGCTGAAAAATAAATGTTACAATTGTTGACAAATTAATGGGAGGTTTCGAACTAAAACCCAAAAATAAAATTACAAACTTACCTTAATGAGACAAGTATTGAACATGTTGTCCTAAAATAAAAACTTTGCCCTTAACAAAGTGTTGTCGCTACCGAAATCTACCCCTAAAGCTCAACAACAATCCTCCAGAAACAATACAGTTTTGAGGGTTCTGGAATCACAAACCCCAACCTACTAGATACTACAAGTTGAGGAAGAAGAAGATAATGTTTTGATTATCAAAGTGTGCGCAATAAGAATTTATAACGTTTCTTCCCACAATAGGGATATAATAATCGTGGACCTCTTCTATGTTATCTTTCTGTATATTACCAACAAACAATCTTTTCTTGTTAACTTGGTAGAGAAAAAAAAAATATAGGGCACAATCCTTCTTTTTAGAACCTTTTATCTTACGGTCCACAATTTTTTTTAATAACTTATGGTCCTTAGTAACTACGATAACCTGTTACTCAAGTATGATAATTGGTTATCCAACTATGGTAACCGGTATTTCTTGGTATTTTTTTCAATTAACCAATGGTAACTGGTATTTGTCCAGTTGCTCAATTACAGTATTTATGGATGTAATTCTTCGCAAGAGGCAATTCGATAACATAAAAAATGATAGGAACCGCATGCTTGAAAAAAATAAAAAATTGTGGACCGCAAGTTAAAAAATTTCAAAGATAGAGACCATCCAAAAAACTTCCCCTCAACGGAATACAAGAAAATAAAAATAAGATTTAAAAGAATAAAGGTAATTATATTTTAATCTTAATAAAAAAGGAATGGGCCTAAATAAAAATACCGAAAAGTTATTTGATTTTCAAAGAAGTTCAAAACTTTAGCTCAAGTGACACTGACCCTCGCCTTCCATTTGGGAGATTTATGTTTCATTCCTCTCTCCATAGAAATTTTATAGTATTCTAAATAAAGAAACTTTAGACTTTTCTTTCAAAATAACTGTTTTTTATTATTAAAAAAAACCCAAGTCCCAAGTAAAAGATTTTTAATATAATAAAAATAGGGTGTTCTTAAATGCACCCACAAAATCAGTCTTCTCACCCTAATGTGAGAATACTTTCTTCTCACCCTATCAAATCTTTAAAAAATCTTGCACTTCACCCCAGTGGTAGGGTTAGTTTATTGAAATAATGTAGAGACGATAAAGTTTTGTCGCTAAAAATAAAAATATTAAATATTTCATTAAAATAAGACATAATAAACAAAAATTACATTGTTCTTAATAAATTTCATTAAAAATTCCGCCTAAGTAGTTCCTCTGAAGATACAAAATATTAATTGTGATAAATACATTTTTAGCAATTATATGAAATTTCATATAATCTTTTATTATTCATTGCTCTTAAATGGTTATTATTCATATTTTAAATTTGTCTACAAATTTTATTTTTATCAAATTAGTAAATATAACTCGTAATTCAATACATCAAAAATCTTAAAAGATCAAAAGCTCTAATTCATATATATATATATATATATAGTGGTATGTTTGATATACAAAATAAATTTTCCATGCACTTGAAATATTTACTCCGTTTCCAATCAAATTTAGACCATCCTTTAATTTTTAGGCATTTTGAAAAAATTATTAATTATTTTCAACACAATTATTAATAAAACAAAATTAAATTGATTTTTTTTATAATATGAAAATTTAAACATTAATTATATTTAAAGAAAAACCCCGATAAGCCCTTACACTATTTTTTTTCTTTATTAACTTTTTTTATACATACATTACGTAAACTATCTCTCTCTAAAATGTACATGTAAGCGATATGGAGTAATAAGTTAGGTAAGATTGCAAAGATTCGGAGGAGCTGTTGAAATTAACTAATTAATTAACAAAAGTAATAATTAAGTCTTATACTATATAAATATATGTCTTAATTCACTACATCAAAAATATTAAAAGATCAAGTTTATTTTTATCAAAAATATTAAAAGAAAGACAATGGAGAAAAAAAAAACTCGCAAAAAAAAAAGTGAATAGCGATAATTTTTTCCTTAGAAAGAAATTGGGTGAGAAGAAAGTTTTTTATAATATTTTTTAGGATAAGTTTGACTTAATTTTGGATTTTGTTGGAGTAGGAAGACTGATTTTTTGGATGCATTTAAGAACACCCAACATATAACTGTGTGAAAGGAAAGCTCAAAAGACTCTACCATACCGCACTAGTATAAAACCAACAATACAACTTCAATCCCTTTGTATTGAAATGGCTCTCCAAGAAAATAATGTCAAGTTCTACGCGCACGAAAATGTATACTCGTATGGCCTTTAAAATGAAAAATTGGCAAAACGCAAAATGAAAAGTATGCCCATTTCTATTCTTCCCCATTCACAATCAATTAAAAATATTGATTAATCTAGAAAGTAACCAAAATGATTTTTATTGTTGGGTACTATATATATATGTTTTGACCTCCTAATTAACTTCATCATGGCTTCATATCCCATATAACCAGAAGCTTGAAGCTTTGATTGAGATGGAATTATTTGGCTGAAAAGTGATCGGAAGGCGCTAAATCAAATGCCATCAAGATTTGTTGTACTTGAACCCCTCAACCCTAGAGAAAATGGTTTAATTTGTTCCTCAAATTAGTCATCCATACGTCATGTGAACTTTATAATACAAAGAGGTGCAAGTGAGTGAAGTGAACTAGTAGTAACAGAACAATTAGAACCGAAGATTTTGAGTTTAAGTTTAACTTAGAGTTGAGAGAATTTTTTTATTATTTATATTAAGAAGCTAGCTTGGCGTAAAAAGGGTTTTTTATTATTATTTATAATAAAAAAAATAGATATGTATACCTTCTTTTACAAAAAAAATAAAAAAAAATTGGAGGAAGAAATAAATTAATACGAGAGTCATATGGCTGAGTGTGTAGTGGACCTGCATAAGCCCACTTTTACATTCACATGCAACCATAAGAAATTCTTTCTTCTAAAGGTGGAATGCAAAGGTCAATATCATCTTTTGCTAAAAGCCACTTTGTATATTCACGGAATGGAAATTTTTTCATACTATATATATGATTGTCTAAGGCTATGTAGTGTGCTATCAGAGTTTATACCTACTTAACTACCTAGACTCCTCCTTATATATATATATATATATATATATATGAGTATTTTATTTAGAATTATAAATCAAATAACAAAAATGCAACTTCTAGATCAAAGAATGAACTATAATAATAGATCGAACGACAATAAATAAAAAAATTGCTTGACAAATAGTGATCTTAAAGTAGACTCCTCTCCGCAATTTATCTATTAGAGAACTAACTATAATAATAAATTGAACAACAATAAATAAAAACTTGTTTGACAAATAGTGATCTTAAATAAAGAAAAAGAATAGTGATAACCTTATAACTTGAACACAACAATTGAGGAGAGATTGAAAACTCTCGATAATGCAATTTTGAAAAAGCTTGTTAAATGAATAATGCAATATTATACTCAATGTGAACTTTGATTCTAATGTGGACTCTTATTAATTAGTTAATAAGAAGTCTCTATCAATATAAACTTTGATTACAATGTGGACACTACAAGTTTAATAAATAATACAATATTATACTCAATGTAGACTTTGATTCTGACGTGAACTTTTATTAGTTAACTAATAAGAAGTTTCTATCAATGTAAACTTTAATTATAATGTGGACTCTTATAAGTTAAATAAATAAATAATAAGAAATCTAATAATAAGTTAAAAATTACATCATTTTTAAAGTTTGGATTCAGTATTCAGCAATCAAAAGTTAAAAAAACAAATGCACCCATAATTTTTTTTTTCTCAAATGCATATTATTGAGAAGAATTAATAGGGGTAATTATATTTACACCCTCACAAACATTCTACCCACGCTAAGTTCTAAAATTTGATATTGAACTTTAATAATTTTTAACCAAACAGCCCCTTAAGTTTCTTTTCAATTCCACTGCCCATCCTCATCCCCCACCACTGCCACCTTCAATTCAACGCTTTCCGTCCAACTATTTTCGTTGTACAGGCAACAATTTGTTGGCAGAATCTTTGCCCCAGTTAGATGATATTTGAGTCTATGAATCAATAAAACTTATCGGCAAGAGAGTAGTAGCTTAACATTTGCTTATATTAACCATAACAGCAGACGACCATTAATATATATATCACTGCCCTCAATTCGCAATTGTCGTTGTTTTGGGTTTTATCTGAAAAGATGCCCTTGCTTTCTTGTTTACACAGTGAATTCAAAGTTTTTGGATCTAGTAAAGAAGACCCTTTAATACTTTCTTCCTGTTTATTGTAATGTGACTTTTGTTTTTCTTATCATTCGTTAAAAATCGAGAAGCTTTTATGGGCTAGGATCGACAGATTGCGGAGGACCACCGGCTGCCGCTGCAAGAGTTCTGGCTGTTGAGAGAGAGAAGGGATTCATTCTGATTCAGAGGAGGGGAGAGTTAGTTAAAAGTAACAAAAGTAATACGTTGGGATGAGAAGTAAGATTTAGTGAGTGAGTTGAAAGTTTTTGACATAAAATAATGGAAGTGAATTGCTTGCTTTCTTCAATTGAGGTGATAAACAAGATTTAATAGGAGCGTCTAAATTTACCCATGAATAATCATACATACATAACACGTCATTGATCAATTCAACTATTTCAAATGATGTAAAATAAACACATGTAATAGGTAGCTTGCCTTAACACCTAATACAATGGCACTAAATACATGTAACAATCTGTTCGCAACACTCGTTACAAAAGTGTACCACATGCAGTCATCCAATTATATATAATGTAATACCTCATATTGTGGACAGCTTTTGGTGACATTTTTTTTAGTCCAAACATTTTTCTTTCTCAAAAGCTATCTACTTAATTGGTGACACGTGTTCCACATACGCCTTCGACGGTCTCAACCCCCTACAGTTTCACCAATAAATTCCATACGCACACTTCTCCCAAACACCAAAATTAATTTCAGCAAAAAGAACAGAATGAAGGTATTTACTCTTGCATTTCTGTGTTTCATAATATTTCCTTTTATCTTAAGCTTATTATTAATCTCATAATCTGTTGTTTCTTGTGAATAGATCTTCAACTGGGTGCACCGTAGGTTTCATCACAAAGGTTGTGCAAAAAAAAGAAAGAAAAAAAACTCGTCTATTTTACTATTAACATTTCAAATATACTCTAAAACAGGCTCGTCCATAAATATTCTTATTATTCAAAAGTTTGTGTATGAGTTGAATGTATTTTTATTTTATTTTTGTTATCACAGATGGATTTGGCAGATATGCGAACAAGGGAGAGTGCATTGAGAATGAGAGTGAAACACAAGCTCTACTTAAAAATGTAGCTCTTGCTGATGTGATAAATGGTTGGAATGAAGGCATTTTAACTATTGGCACATTCGGGTTCGACCCGAAAACAGAGAACCCTCCTTTTATTAGTATTATTAACAAAGAAAATGAACAAGATTACGAAGATGCTGCTGAAGAGGAGGGAGAATTGAATCCATTGGTGGTTAAGAATGATGATAAATTTGAATCACATTGTGATGATGAAAATGATCAACAAGGTGATTTGATCATGACCATTGATGGGAATGTGCTTTGTCCCTACAATAAGATGGAGAAAGGAGAAAGAATTACTCTTGCAGACTTGTTTTCGGCTGATTCTGATACGAATAAGATTGCGAATCCCGAAGATATTGGGAAGCTCCGACCCGATTCAATCAAGAAACCCTCTCCGAATTCCAAGGATGGAGTCTCATTCACCAAGAAGGTTAAAATTCCTCTAGTAGGAGACGATCCTCATCTTATCCAGAAAATACAGAGAGTGAGTAGTTAATCCCTTCTCAATAAACTTTATACATCTATAAGTATTGCTATGGATTGTTTTTTAATTATTTTATCTCTTTGCTAAATTAAGGTTGTGTTTGATTACGTGTAATGTTGGTGGAGACGTTAGACATTAGTTTTCAAAATAAATGAAAATCAGTGATTTTGGTTGGCACTGTAAATGAAAAGATTAATGTTTTATTTCTATCAGCTTTTGACAGTTTGATGCAATAAAACAACTGCACGGGGCCAACTAAACCACGATAACAAACTTGACAAATAGTCAAAAACTGAAAAAATAATTACGCTTTTAGATATGTCCAATCAACTTTTTCATCTCTTTACAAATCTATATCTCACGGTGAACACACAACCACCTTAAATAAATTGACATAATATAATAGTCGATACCACGTCTATGAGAATCGGACTAGTGACTTCCTTGTTAGGAAAATAAGGATGATGTAAACTAGTACAACGAGTTACTTAATTATGTTTCTATGAGCATAAATGCATAATAAAAAATAGCGTTTATAAGAATTTTGTATGGTAAAGTAACTAGCTAATTAAATGGGTGTTGAAATGTATAGTTGATGAAAAGGATGAAGAAGAGGAAGATCCATCCAGAACTTGAAGGCAAGCTGGAAAAGAAGGAAGGCACTACTACTACTACTACCACCAATCCCACCGTATTAGCATATTTTAAAACTCACCATGGACTCAATGAATCTGCTTCTCTTCTTCAAACTCGAGGTATATATATATATATGTATATATATATAATTGCTTCTAATTTTTATTGTAATATATTATAGTGATTAATTGTTAGAAAATAAACAGTAATATATGTAAAGGAATTTTCTTTGAATTATATTAATGAGAAATGAACCCTTAACCAACTCCTCTTAATTCTTAATGCCAATTATTATTGGCATCTTACATACATATATAAAAATAAAAATCCTAAATGAAGAAAATCTTACCGAAGACGAAAATAAACTTTTCCTTTTACACACACGTATATATATATATATATATATTAACTTGTTATAATTTGCATTTAATCTTACAAATAAGTAACCGAACTTATTGTTAATTAGTTTGCACTTGTAATTAGTAGGTCATGCTTTATCATCAGTTGGGTTTTGCCTTTATGTCATTTTCCAAGATGTGATATAACATTCCCATGAATATTAGTCCCACGGGAAAGATTCCAACTGCAAAGTATATAAACTTTAATTTGGTAAAAGAAAACACAGAAAAAGTACATATACTTTAACACCTGGAGTTGCTAGTAAAGTTAGAAGAAAATCCTCCTTCAATTTGCTGCAGTTCGATCTACACGATCCATTGAAATTACTCCGTCTCTTTTTTCTCTTCTCTCCCCCCGTCATCGAATTGAGTGTATTAATGTCTCGACTGTATTGTAAAACAGTATACATACTAAAAAACACGATGACATTACAATTTTTTTCGTGGTAAGTCTATATTATGAGATTTTTTCTAGTAGTGCTATCATTTTAGGAAAAATTAGGATATAGTTCATAAGTTTGAAGCTTTTTAGGATATATGCTTTTAAATTATTTTTTCTTTTTCTCTAGTCATCTTTTGCTTTCATAAAAAGCTACGATAGACATCTTGAATTATTTTTCGAGATATTTGTCACGAATTTTAGGAGAATATATTCTAAACTCTTTGCATACATTGGGGCAATTGAATGACATATGAGGCACATTAATTTGAGATATAATTAAACATCTCAAAACAAATTCGCAATACTTTTCCTTTTGTAAGATAACATGTTGCTTATTCCGAATACCTTCAGATAACACGTTGAGCTAATATTGAGGGACCTCAATTTTATCAGACGAGCAGAGTTAATCTCTATATCTCTCCATTATATTAAAGGCAAGTTTAGTGTGCATATTAAATTATTAAAATATGCTTCATGATTTAGAAAATAAAATAAAATGTAACTTGAACAAAAAGCCAAGCCCACAACTTTAACTACATAAAATGTTTTAAAGTACACATAATATACGCTTCACAGTCATTAAAATGTTTTAAAGTACACATAATATAAGGAAATTATAGGGTATACTTTTCTCTCTATAATTATTTTTAGCGACACTTTATACACATATTTTTTAATATGCCTTAATATTATTGCTTTTATTGATAATATTTCTCTCTTGCAGATAGTATGGTATGCGCGTGACTAGTAATGTGTATCGTTTTGGCTCTTCACATTGTCATGAAGCTTCTGTTTGGTTTTCTAAAAGACAATTCATTTAAAGTTTTTGCATGTGTATGAATAACTAAACCCATGTGATTTGCTTCCTTTTTTTTTTCTCTTATTAATATGGCTTTGTTATTATGAGATCGACATTAATTAGTTAGTGAATTGTATTTTTCATAAATAATAGTGTGTAAATTACGCGTTTAGTAGATATTTAACAATGAAATTTTTAACCACTAAATTAAAAATTTCAAGTTTCTTCTTACAATTAAATAGGAATTGAACCATATTGCACTTTTTGTATAACATTTTAACAATATATATCTTGTCCGGAATTGAGAAACAAATGAGTAATTATAATACAAAGTTGTGGGAAGAAAAGAAAATTACATTGTTCCATAAAATACTTCAATTAGATAGAAAGAATTCAAAGTTACAAATGATTTTTAACCTTGCAAAAAATTACTTTGTATATTCTTCTAGTGATTAAACTAGCTAATGCCCGTACCTACGGCACGATTTGATTGTGCATATATGTGATTGGTGACACTATCTAAAATCATATTTATTATTAATTTTTTTATATCTATAACTACTGTAATTTTAATATTTTTTTATCTCATATTAAGAATTATTATTCCATCTTTGCTATTTCTCAGGTAAATTAATTTTAACATTGTTCTCAAAAAGTATTATTATAATCTAAATTTGAGAGCAAGAAGAATTACATTTTTCACTACCGCATTAATTTTAATGTTTAATCATAACCAAAATTTAAAAATATGATTGTATGCCTATTATTCAAATAGTGGTAAAATAAATTAAGTCTGTCTAAATGCACTTCCATTGCAATTAGGGATCGAAAATTATCTGATTTCGACTAAGCAAATCCCAATAGAAGGTGAACTCTTTCTTTTTTCTTTTAAGATCAAGAAAAGTTTGAGTTCAAATATTTTAAGTTCAAGTTTATATAAATTTTGTCCATTTAACTAAAGTTTATTGTAATATAACATTTTTCTTTAAATACTTTTGAGATACAATATAATTACAATATGCAAAGATGTAGTGACGAAACCAGGATTCGAGTCAACCGGAGGTGAAATTTAAAGTATACTAAATCATATTTAAAGTCTTAAAATTTTAATACTATTTAAAATTTGTCCATTAATATTGTTTTCAATATAATAAAATAAATTATTAAATAACTAATATTCAACAATTACGAATTTAGATCTAAATCACTAAATATTCAATAATTAATCAATAATTTAAGAAATACACTTAATATTATGTAATTAATAATTATGCAATTAATCAACAATATAAATAAAATTCAACAATTAGCGGTTTAAACCTAAATGACCAACTATTCAACAATTAATCAATAGTTCAAGAAATATACTTAATATTAGGTAATTAATAATTATGCAGTTAATCAATAATATAAATAAAATTCAACAATTGGGGGTTTAGACCTAAATCACCAAATATTCAACAATTAATCAGATGTTCAAGAAATACACGTTATATTAGGCAATTAATAAAGAAACAAAACTAATATTACACAAGTAGTGAAGGAATAAAATAATCCCTAATTTTGACAAGTAGATTTGAAAAATATACCTAAAAATATAGTGGGTCGTGCGCGTGATCGTCGTTGTGTGGAGGTTGAGCGATGAAGTGGTGTGGTCGTGGTAGTATAATTGTATATTTGTGTGAGTGAGACAAAGAGAGGCGAGTGAGAGAGATAAAGAATAGAAAATCAGGTAAGTAGTTGTATGACAGTGATAATGAAATCGTGGAGACATGGGTTTGTTTTGTTTAATTTGTAAAATTTAAAAGTTTTCAAACAGCTCATAAAGTTTTGCTCTTTACAATAGCTTCGCCTATGCGAGGAGTGAAAAAAGTTAGTTGATGTTAATACGTATAGTATAGTAAATAGGGTATGTTTTAATTTTATTTTTTTAAATAACTTTATTTTTTTTTCAAGTTTAATTTCAAGTAATTATATTTTTAGATATGTCAACTTTAAATTTGGTAAAACTGAAAACTCGATTATTGCCGCTTTATAAATAAGGTTAATCCCAACATGATCCATTTATATATATCCATTAGTACCTATTGGATCATTAAAATTCCGAAATTAATGATCACATATAAGATATGCGTATGTCAAGAGAATAGTTGCTTTAGTTTAAATTAATATGTTTATATGTAGGGTATGTTTGTCACGCAAGATTACATTTATAATTTGATTAATTAATTATATCATGTGTTTGTTGTGAAAAAAATTTGGATTAACAAATCATATCCTATATAATTTGGTGCAAGAGTGGATATGATATATTTATCATATCCCGCGTTTAATGCAACACGGGACATGATTGGACTCATGATTAATTATCCTTTTATCTCTTTATAACCGGATAAAACTATACCACGCTTATAAATGGTATTATTTTATTCCGTGTTTATCGGATAACAAAACGAATATAAAAATATAATTTTAATTAATTTATTTCGTTCTTCTTATTTACGCCCTTTAGATATGAAATTTTTTTATCACCAAAAATCATAGTAAGTCTACTAACAAAATTCATTTCTCATATAATATGGTATTTTTAGTTTTCTTTTATTAAATGAAGGAGTTTATAAAAAACTTTAATTTAATAAAAAAAAAGATTACATTAGAATTTGAAACTATACTTAATACCTAATTTGTAAATATTGTATGTAATATATAATTTTTTTCCTGGAATAGTTTTTTACGAAACTTATTTATAAATAGATTAATCGCATTAGTAAAAAAAATAAATTGTGAACAACAATTAATATTGCATGTATTTTTAAAACAAAAGTAAGTTATGCTATATAATATTCAGACTTGTAATATAGGACTCCATAAAATGCAAAGTATATTAAATTTTTATCCAACTAATCATTTTCATGTTTGATCCCACTTAATTCTTATCCGGCGCGCCAAACACACCCTCATATCAATATGATATTTAAAAATTAGAATTAGTTTCCAGAGAAAATAAACTTTTATTAATATATTTTGAAAAAATTAATAAATAAAAATTATATATGCCTTTATCACAAACCATTAACTTATTTATTTTTTTATCATTTCTCACAATTAATTATATTTTCTTTCAAATAAACTGAAATTGCAAATATCATTACTTAAATGTATATAGGGCATGATGCCTTTTCTATTTGTATTTTAGAAATAAAGAGATGCAAAAATTAAAATTCCTACGTTTAGAAAATTAATTTCTACCATTTATAATAAAAAAATATAAATAATTTTGAGAAAGTATAAATAATTTTGAGCAATTGAAACTTCAATTGAATTTAACATAACTAAATATTAAAATATTAATAAATAATTGATATTGATAGTAAAAACTACTTATACATACCTAATAATCAAATAAAGGTACGAAAAATATAATTAAAGAAGTAATTTCAGTAACAAAATCAAAAGTGAATTTTAATTTTAATTTAAACTATTAATTTTTTATTTGAATTTATTAATTTTGGTGTGATTCAAGTGATAAGAATTTTAATGTAAGATAATTTCCAGCAAGTGAACATTTTTGTACATGAAATTAAATTTATATTAATAATGTTATTTTGAATAAACTTATGCAATTTGAAAAATAATTATTAAAATGATGTTAGAATTTTTATTTTTTTAATAAAAAGATTAGTATAAAAAATTGTGAAATTTAATAATCAATGTTTGTATATTACGTAAAATTAATAATCAATTACATTACAATAAAATTAAAAATATGCTATAGATCTTTGTACACATACCCATTTTAAAATTAAGGCAGTGTTTGAATATCAAAAAATTGAACAACACATACCCATCTTTTTAGTTATACTTCTAGTAATCTAAATTACGTAAAAATATTAAACATATCCATTACGTAAAAATAAGCTGTATTCATATGGAGAAATAGAAACAAATTGAAACGTAAATGGAGAGATCTAAAAGTACGTATTAAGAAATAAATACATGTTAAAATTTATAAGGAGATTAAATACATGTTTAATAAATACTAATTAAGAGATGAATACATGTTTAATAAATGCTTGTTTGTTTTTATCACCATTAAAATTGATTAGGAGAAAAATTAATTAAGAGATAAATATAAACCCTCAGATTAAAACATAAAGACTGAAATTAAATCTGAGCCACCAGTTAAAAAGATAAATGAATGTTATATATGAGTTGTCAGATTAAAACATAAAGACTCAAATTAAATATGAATCACCATTTGGGAACGTAAACATAAAGAGTCCTATCATTTTAGGACTGACATGATTTATTAATAGATGATATGGAAAAGAATAAAAAAAATTAAATTAAACTTGCAAATAAATAATATTACAAAAAACTTACCGCATGTAATCAGTCTCTTTTATAGTCAGCTATTTAATAATTTTAAAAAGTCTAAAAAATGAGTGAAGGAATATAAATATAATAATATACAAAGAGAAAAAAAAAGAAAATATTATTACAACATGTGTGTAAGAGAGCGAGGGGAGAAATCACATATCTATAATATATATTTGCATATATATTATCTTAAGAACAATCCCAATGGCATTGATTACAAATCATTAGCTTGATATCTAAAGAGTTAAATATGAAAGTTACAAATGAAATATTTAAAGAATTATAACTCTACAAATTAAAGGGAGAAAATTTCAAAAGACAAAACCTATCAAATATAAATAAATAATAATTGAGAATTTGAAGAGAATAGCGAGAGTTATATTGTATAACTAAATTAGAGGGATTAAAAGATTACTTAATTAATATCAATGAAAGATATTTTAAATTTTGAAGTTAGAATTTGGAATTGTGGATACATAAATTAAATATGGATATGAGACATTAGATACTACAAAATAAAAGAAATTAATAAAATCAATACATTATCAATTATATATAAATTATTTGTAATATTAGAAATTACAATTAATATTATATTATATATATTAAAAAACGTAATTAATGAAAAAAAGTGTGAAAAAATAGAACGCATGAAAACAAGAAAAACATGAATATTTATATAAAATTTGGAAAACGTTAATGCAATAAAAGATACAGTGCAAAAAATAAAGAGGTGTCAAAATAGAAAAAAAAGAATATTTATGTAAAAAATGAAAAATATTAATATAGTAACATGTGTCACGATATGGTGAGAATAAAATATTTTAAATTCTATTTACATATGATACGATGAGCACCATTTTTTTATATTTAATAAAGTCCAGCCCGCTTATTTTATTTTATAAACGTAAAGTCAAACATTTTTCTAAATTGGGCCATGTATTTCACCAATAACTATTTTTTTTTAATTAAATCAATAACTTAACAAAAAAAAAAAAAAAAAAATTAACCTAAAGCCAAACTTGTTTTCTTTTGTTTTCTATGATATTATAAATAATTAATGTAGTATTGTGCCAATGCTTAGAAAAGTAAGTTTGTATTCAGGTGGCATTTTTTTTTTTACCTTCGTAACAAGGAGATCGCGACTATAATCTTAATTTGATTATGACAACAATATGTTTAGAAGCCCTCTTTCTTGTAGATATAAAATACCCTGTTATAAAAAAGAATAAAGAAATAAAAAAGACAAACCATTAGACATGGCCCGATAATTAGACCAATAAACAACGTTACGGGCTCAACAAAAATAATCAAAATGTTAATAGGCCCATCATAGCATTTCTATGTAGGTCAAGCGCCATTAGTAAAGCCCATTTTCAGTTCGGTGCAAAAACCCTAATTCTCACCCTCCATATAAAATGCAAAGTACAAACAACGAAGTCTCATTTCAACAGAGGCCGAAGGAGAAAAGCTGCGAAGAGAGAGAAGAAAATGCAGATCTTTGTGAAAACCCTAACCGGGAAGACTATCACACTTGAGGTCGAATCGAGCGACACAATAGACAATGTCAAAGCTAAGATTCAAGATAAGGAAGGTAGGTACTGTTAAAACGCATTTATTTTAAATGAGAAGTTAGGGTTTTGTATATTTGAATATTTTTGTAATTGGAATTGTTTTTGGCAACTTGTTTAGGTATTCCACCGGACCAGCAGAGATTGATCTTCGCCGGAAAGCAGCTTGAAGATGGCCGTACTCTTGCTGATTACAATATCCAGAAAGGTACGCCAAATATCAGACATGATTATTGATTAATTGTGCATGTACTTAGAGACTGAAGGGAAACTATATATATCTATATATATGTGTGGATCTTGAATATTAAAGCACGCTTAATTTTCTATGTATTCTTGCTGATTATCCAGAAACATAATTTTGAGCATTAAACATGATTAATTTTATGTGCTTAAAGGCTAAATAGAGAATTATATATATGTATGTCGATTTTGAATGATAAAGGAGTTTTAAATATGTTTGTATATTATTGCTGATTACAATATTCAGAAAGTTAAGTTTTGAATGTTATACATGGTACGTACTAATGACCAAAGAGAAAATTTTGATATAAATTTGCATGTTGATTTTGAATATTGAAGGAGTATTAGTTTTAATTTTAATTGTTACGGCATTCTTGCTGATTACAATATCTAGAAAGGTAGATTTGATAGACATTGCTAATTATGTATGTCAGTATGTGCTTAGAGGCTAAAGGGAGAACTACATATGCGTGTATGTGTATTTTGAATATTAAATCAGCTTTAATTTAATCATGTATGTACTCTTGCCGATTACAATATTAGTATCCAGAATGGTAGTTTTGCATATTAGAGAAGGCTAATTATTTAGACATTATGTATCTGCTTAAAGGCTAAAGTGAAAATTGGATATATGTATGTGTGAATGGATTCTGAATATTCTGGGAGGTGTAATTGATGTTTGTGCAGAGTCGACCTTGCATCTGGTTCTGAGGCTTCGTGGTGGTATCATTGAGCCATCGTTGATGGCGTTGGCCCGCAAGTACAATCAGGATAAGATGATTTGCAGGAAGTAAGCTTTTAATTTCAAATTTGAGAGCTTGAATATGTTCCTAATTATTACTTCACATGATATTGAATCTTGTGGTCTTCGTTTCTGATCTGAACTTAATTAGAAGTGGGTAATTGCTAAGTTGTGATTAATTTAGGCTTCTTTTCTGCTTCGCATGTACAATATGCATCTTGACATTTTTGGTCGTTGAGAATCTTGAAGTATGTTTAACATAGTTTGTGCTTTCGGTTCATTAGGATTGTTTTACCCATAGAGTTCTCCGAGTTCTAATGCTACCAGACAATGACCCGCGTTCAGTATTCTTCCGCTTTTGTGGAGAATTATTCATTCTTACAACAAATTATTTGTACCCATTTTAATAATAAGGTAGATTAGATTAATTTTGGTATGTGTTTTTCCAGATATCTAGGTTTTGAATATGATGATCTAAAATGTTCATTAAATTGAGTAATATTCGGCCTTCGGTCATCTCATACGAAAAGGCAACAATCCTAAATCCACCCGTGCCTTTGTACTATATATAGAAACTTGCTATGTTTCTCCCAATATTTTGCCAATTTTTTAAGTTTCGTCCCTGGACTTAAGGTAATTACGATATTGACCTTCCTTGCTCAGCTTTTCCTCTCCCAGAGGTGGTATAGACTATGATGAAACATTCAGTCCAGTTATCAAGATGGCAAAAAGAAAAGGGCGATTAGGTGTGGTTTGCTTTGAAAGTCAAAAGAGAAGTTTTAAGGAACTTTGCCCTAAGCAAACGCAATTAAGAAAATAAAAAAACAGTGGTCTGTGATTGTGTTTGATCTTGAAATTTACTTAATTCTTTGGCGTGCACCAGGTGTTATGCTCGCCTCCATCCCCGTGCTGTGAACTGCAGGAAGAAAAAGTGTGGTCACAGCAACCAGGTACTGTTTTGACAATTTTCACTCGTTTTCATACTCCCAATGTTCCCAATGGAGTTTCCAGTATTCCTCGTGATGTTACTTAAAAATTATGCTGTGTTTGAATTGCAGTTGAGGCCAAAGAAGAAGATCAAGTAGACGCCAAAGTTGATTATGAAGTTTCTGTCTCGGTCAAGAGGACATTTATATCGCAGTTTGTTTTTACTTTTGTGTGCTTGTAGTGGTGGCCATAGAGGACCATTTAATGAACTAATTTTGGTTTTGTTTAATTGGATTGAATATTGAGAGTTTTTTCTTACTTTTATCTTGCTTTTAGTCGGTTCATTTGTTCTTTTTGGGTTTGATATCTTTCTTTTATTTTGTGCTTTCCAGTTTCAACTGGAGATGGCCATCAGTCTGGACGCTCTTTTCATTTGTAAACGAGTGTTATTTTGTCCCATGCTAGGATATCTGTTCAGTTTATCTTTACAAAATTTTATTAGAAAATTAATTTTCAATATAATGAAAAAATTTAGAAGATGGTAATTTTAAGTTTGGAGGTTTTACTAATTATTGCACCCATTTTCTATGAAAATGTTGTACATCTTTTACAAATTATCTGAAAAATTTATATTTTTTATTCAATAAAAGACTAAGCGACCAACGCATGAATTTGAACAATTATTACCCTAATAAGAATGGATTGACAATGAATTTGATAACTATGTCTATGTAAAGGGCTACAAGGTCGTTGGCATCGGCTTCTATTTTCCTCCACCTCGTCTGCCTACTTGTAAATTGAATAATTTATCCGCTTTTCTTTCTGGCATCAAAACCGCTTCTATTTTATATTTCATGTTCCGATTTTACTATACAAGAAGGGTTTTAAAACTGCAAGCATACATTCTCATAAAAAAATTAGATAGATATAAAGACCACCTACTTTGGGTGAGGAAATAAAGGGGAAAAAATGCAGCAAAAACTTCTTGTGAAATTAATTTGTAACTCAGGTTGAAGTCCTACTACATGTCTACATTTCCCTCGGGGAACACACATTACTGTTCTAGACGTTGCACTGAATTTGGGTAATTCACAGGATCCTCTATCTCGGGAACCCCAAGGATCAGTCCATCAATATCTACCGGAAGAAGCAGCTTCCGCCATAGACATCCTGTTGATAGCTCTGGTGGCTCAACAATCGTTGCTACTTCTCCATTTCTGCGCAACGTTCCAATTACACTCACACAGCTGCCTTCCTTTATGTACCTGCTAAAACTCATAAAAAAAGAAGCTGCACTTTATTAGCTTCTTTCAAAGAATATATTAGTGTATGTGTGTGCGCTTGTGTAAAACCCATAACCGATCGCAAAATAAGACTGTTGATATAATATGAGCATTATTCTTCTTGTGTGGCACAAACTAAGAAACAATGGCGAAATTAGACTGTAAATACAAGTGTTACCCTTCTCGTGTGTCACAAACAAAACACCAATGGCAAAAAAGGACTGCAAATAAGAGCATTAACCTTCTTTATGTGTTTTTTTTGTGTAAAAGACTTGCAAATGATGGCAAAATAAGATTGCAACTACAAGCCTTATCCTTGTTGTGTGTGTTTCTGTCAAAAGCATAGAATGATGGCTAAGTAAGATTGCAAACACAGTCATTACACTTTTTGTGCATGCATATGAGTAAATTTGCCAGCCAAAAACTAAGAACCAATGGTGAAGTAAGATTGTAAGTAGGAGCGTTTACCCTTCTTCCAGACGAAGTAAACGAGTTTCAGCTGGGAGGTTTCTGTCAGTTAACCATTTCCTCAAGTGAGTTGATAGAGTCTTGCATTTTCTTGTAGTGTTCACAAGCCTGCTCTCAACTATCAATGGAATAACTTTACAATCAGAACCCGCTTTCACCAGAGCCCTGGTACCAGATTTCCTATCTGTAATGTTAAAGTCCGTGGAGAACCTCTGCCAATGAAAAGCCCTAGACATCAGTAGCATATATTTTCCTCAGAGATATAAATCGTCCGAAATCTATCACCACATCACAAGAAAGTTTAGTACAAACAATTTCTCATATTGTTGTATCTTGTATGTAAACCAGTTGGGTTAAGTGCAGATGTGACACCCGACATATTATCTCATCATGTAGCTGTGAACAGAATGAGATATTATTTTGGTACTCTAACTAAGGCTAAGTTTTCATATTGGGCGAGGCGATAATATTGGGTAATAATTCTACGGAAAATGAAAGCAGATCCAAATGGACATAGATGGAGATAGGAAGAAAAAAAATGAGGCACAACTTAATTTTTAACAGAGAATATTACCCCAAGGATGGTGAAACAGGATTTACGTATCGTAATTTGGACAATATGTTGAATAAGTTTGAGAAACCTAAAAAACCCATTGAAACAAAATTTGGAAGTTTGAACAGTGATGAAGAATCAATGAACACGTGATAAGAGTCGCAGATTGGCAGTTTTACTCTGCTCCAAATTTGTACTGTCAATATCAAACAAATTCTTTATAATTGTCAATATAGTCAAAGAATAGCACCATTATAATGTATAAATTAAACCTTAGGTTCACCAAAGTCCAAATAAATTCTCTTTAGATCCACGTTCATGCATAGATAGGACAGCAAGTAGCTCAGACATCGCCATGAATTGTCAGTACCCTATTACAGCAAATAAACATTTTCTCAAAAGAAAGGGTAATTGACACGAACTTTGGAAACATGAATCCTTGACTTTAAGCTATGTTCCTATTCACAATTTCAATTAGTTGGGATAAGGCATTGTCAAATAGACCTGAAACATTAGTGCTTAATTTTTGCTGATTTAAAATAAATAAATAAATAGAGGCAAGAATGTAGTATTTGGAAGAAGAAACTATTTACATTATACCCCAAGCATACATGAGATCATATATTGTGCGAGACTAAATAAGAACAACAAATTCAATTGGTGCAAGAATTTAGAATCTAATCTAGAATAAAGCACAGACCAAGGCAAATAGGTATAATGATGGAATTTATACTGACCTCAGAATAGGCTAGTCTCCACTGAAAGCATGATCTGTTAACATCTGCAGGCTTTAAACCAAGCTCTCCAAATTCAAACAATAGCGTAGATGTGTAAATACATCTTGGGACTTCCTCATATGATGATTCCAAGGAGAGACTGCCACACGAGACAAGCTGAAATCATCAAATTTGCAAAAAGTGATTCACTGGCATCAACCATAAATAAATATTACATTTTACAGGTGTGAAAGTAACTGTGATATTTCGGTAACATGTATCTTGCAATAGGAAATTTGAAGCTGTAATGTATATGATTGAAGCAAAACATATTCAAGACCTCAATTAGTCAAATTGAAATGCTGTTGCTTGTTTCTTATCCTTCCTCGCAAATGTATAGTCACTATTTCGAAAATTAAAGCTCCATTTGATAACAACATAGAAAATGATAAGAAAAACAGTTGATTTCTGAAAGAAGTTGGAAAATAAGTTGAGGCATGTGATGAGATATTTTCCTTTTCCATGCTGTTATCAAATAGACCCTAATAGTTTAAACAAAAATTTAATTTTGTTGTAATCTAGGATTAACCTCAAAACTCATTAAGGCTTCGTTTGATATCAAGATGGAAAATGATAGCAAGAATTTTTGTAAGAAGTTGGAAAATAAGTCGAGTGATGTGATGTGATGTGATGAGATGAGATAAGGCATGCTTATTTTCATGAGTAGAAGATGTACTCCATCTTGTTATCGCTGCATTTGTCAACTCTTTTCCAACTTCTCGCAAAAATGAATTTTTTTTCCCTACCATTTTGTTATCAAAAATGATTTTTTTCCCTACCAGTCTAATAATTTGAAAGGCTCAATTAGAGACAATGTCTTTGACGCAGACATTTGATGGAATTGAGTTGGACAATGTTAAATAAAAAATCAACATACATCAACAAATGCCTCACCAAAGTACCAAGGAAGATGCACCTTTCTTATCGTGCTTCAAATTTGTATTGGTAAAACATTAAATTTATACACATTATTTTATTTTCTGATAAAGTGTAAATATATTCAAACAAACAAGACAGGAGTGTACATGGGGCATGCCCATGCCAATTACACAAATACCCTCTCATTTATATCTACACCGTCACCAATTAGCATACTCCTAAAAAAGACCAAATGTACAGACATGGCTATCACATTGTCGTCAATATTCTTTACTACAAGTATAGTGTCCAACATTCACACTCCTATTCTTAGAAGCAAAAACCCTTTGATTTCTCTCTTGCCCTATACAATAAACAGTAGCAGCAAAAGATAATTAACTTTAAGAAACATAACGAATTACTAATCAGTTGAGAGTTTTTTGGAACAACAATCAAACTACATAGTGCAACAATGACATTGAGAGAGAGGGGTATAAATACACACAAAGAAAGAGTAATGATGTAATTAATTAAGAAACCCTAGAAATGAAATGAAAAGGAGATTTGGGGGGGGGGGGGGGGATAATTAAACATACCCCAGTGATCTTGACAATGTCGCCGTCTCGAGCGTAGCGGAGGTCAGAATCGGGGAAAGAGCGAAGATAAAGGAGAAGGGAAGCGTTTGTTCTAGAGTTGAGGTTGTTCCAGAGGAGAAATGCAGCAATTAGAGAAGAGAGGGAGAGGAGAATAACCAAGAATAAAGCGTTGTGGACCACGGCCAGGATGAAAATGGAGAAAACGAGGCCCATAAAGAAGAGAGGGAGGAGGATGTAAATGGCTAGAGGTGGGATTGGTTTGCAGTTGTAACAATGGCGGTGCTGCGGTTGCTCTGCTAAGCTACTAGTAGCGGCACCATTGGACAGGTTGTTCATCCCTCTCTCTCTCTCTCTCTGTTGTAGTAATCTCAGGGGAAGAAGAGAGAGAGATTCAGGGGTTTGGGGAATATTTGTTTGGATTTACCTGCAACAATTTTTCTTTACAACCCGCTTCATGCTACTCAAATTTGTGTAAAGTACCGAAATGCATTATATCAAGAGCTCATTATATGATTGTACTCTGATATAAATATTTAATGTAATTTTTTACTTATTATTGTGTTAATATAAGTTTTTTGAGCTAAATTTGTAATTAAGTTTTGAGATAAGATATTATTTGCTCCACGTGCACAATTCGCTATTTTTCGTTCATACTAAATCAACAAAATTCTATTTAACTTTATTTTTTTAAAAAAATGTTCTAGATGATATGTTGCAAACAAGTGAGTAAAAATAGAGACCAAAGTTTGGTTACGTAGATGAAAAAAGAATGGCACTTAAAAGAAACAAAAAAACTAAAATTGGTTTGAAATTTAAACTTTTAAAACTTATTTGCAATTTCACCCAAAAAGTTAAATAGTTAATACCATCATTAACTTAACACCATCCAAAGCCAACGGATCTATGAAAAACAATATATATATAGTTCCATACCAATGTGCTTCACTCGTATGGGTCATATGAATGAGCCACACTAGTATGACTCTACACTCGTATGTTATTTTTTTTTTTTAATATTTTTTTGTTCGGGTTTATCACAGCCATATGGGTCATACGAGTGAATGAAAGTCGTATGAGTGAAATTTAGGTATATGGTAAGTTTATTCTCCATCTACCATACAAGCCTAAGTTTGTCCATTAATATTTATCCGCTATAAAATGAGGTATGGTAAATTTACCACTGTGGTTGCTCTAAATAAAAGTATTGGTACAAATATTTTGTATGTTTAGGAGCGATGGATATATGGGTTCATTGGGAGTTTGGATGATAAAATGGTTTAGCTTGATTTAAATGGGACTAGTTTGAAGCAGGTCTCTTTTGTACTAAGTGGAGTTTGCGATTTTAAAAGTAAAATCTACCTCAATTTAGTTTCGGTTTGAGGGTGCACAAATAAACCCGTTTAAGCCAAGTCACTCCAAATATAATATTTCTCTGTTAAATATCTGTTTGATATTATCAAGTGACAACAGATCTAGATGGGTTAATGTAAATCTAAGTGCACAAGTAAGTCACAAAAATTTAAAATTTTTACATGAAACCAATCTCAGATTGAGCTATTCAAAATATACAAGATGAATATAGAGAGATTATATTAATGAATTAATAATTCTAAAATGGGTTACATTATTACTACTATCATACATTTAAGATACAAAATGACTAATATATATATTACTACAAAAGGAAAAATAATATAGCTTTAATGATTGTCTATAATTCCATGAGAGGTGGAAATGGTGATAGTGGGTGAGAAAGGAATTCAAGAAGAAGAAAGGATAGTGGGGGAGAAAAGAATCCAAGAAGAAAAAAATGATCCAAAAGTATTCTAACAAAGGATCCAAAGGTATTCTAACAGAGCTCGGATTCAAATTTGACTAAATCCATCGTATTGTCGTCCCTATTAGGAGGTGAAGAGGAGAAGGACTAATATTTGTTCGTCTCACTTCAACCACTTGGAAGAAGTATTAGATATATTACAAAAATAAAATCTTAGTGCACATTTCTCTTTCAAATTCATTAAGTATGGCTATTAACATTTCAAATTAGTAATATAGCACTCGAGAATTATCATCAACAACATTTTACATATTTTGTAACGAATTTTGAAGTATTAAATATTGGATTGAAGCATGAATAAACACACCCTTTAAGATTATTAACTAATAATGTTTTTGCATTGACAAAATATTTATTTTTTAAAGTTTCTAACTCTGCCTTTTTTACTTTCGAGAATTCTTTGATGGTGTTATTTTTGGGGATGATTACCTTACCCTTTACGTATTTTCACGTTTCAATTTTGTCCTTTTTATTCAATTTTAATCCTCACTTGACAGGTGATACTTTGAGATTAAAATAGCAATTTTAATTTCAATTTAAAGTTAATTATTTTTCTTAATTTTGGCCATGCAAAGTTATTTTATCTAGTTGAAGTTAGTTTCGTAGGTAAAATGATGAAACAAGAAGAAAAGACAGAGACATACGAAGAAAACAAAACAAAATTAAAAAGAAAAATAAAACAAACATAAGAAGAGAAGAAAACAGGGTAAAATGAAATTTATGACAGCCCTCGCCCTCCCCCTCCCGATGTTCAGATAAAAAAGTTCTGAATGAATCGGTATGGCTTTCTTGGTTCACAATAAGAACTTAATTTGTATGAGAAATAATGTATAGGAAAAGTTTATAGTCACTCAAAATTACACGAAAGCTGGCTGTCTTATTAATTGAGATATAGTTAGTTAAATTGAATTTGGAATTGAACTAATATTTGTTATCAAATTAAGTAGTCCCATTTAGGGATATAACCTTGTCTTTGATTTTAATATGTAGATTTTAGGAGGCAAAATCAATTTATATAATGTTCTGAAACAAGGCTTTTTGATGCATTAAACCTGTAAAGCTGATACGATCAAAAAAAAGTAGAGGTTATGTGCACCCCTGATTTTGTTAGCAGTCGGAAAGAATTAATCTACGGTATATGTTTTCAATAATTCATTCCAACCAATGAGCCGATCAGATTACCAAATGTTTGTGAAAGATAAATATGTATGTGTTGAACGAGTCGTATTTTTAGTTCACAGAGCTTGCAACACGGCGCGAAACTTATCCTTTTAACAGGCTTGATTAATTATAACAAGTTCACACCATTACCAGGCTGAGCCACTAAGCGCTCACATAGAGATGATGGCACAAATCTGCTATATCCATCTTTGATCAGCTTCTGGTTTCCACAAACGAATGGTATGCAAAAATGTCATCTATTATGATAGTTCTACATGTTTCAATTTACTTTAAGTACTTGTACAAGCCTTACTATGCTTTTGGCCGGAAAGGACCGACCCTTTTTTTATTTTCAGTTTGGAAACCCACGAAGAAAATCCAGCATATCAACATCAAAAGTACAAGGTAAAATGGAAACTGCAATTTATATGCATGACAAGAGCTAAATGCCCAAAGTTTCAGATTCCTGAGGGAGATCATAATCTAGCTCTGAAATCCTATCAGGGGCATCAAATTCTTCATTTTTCAAGAATTGACTCTTAGGTCTCATTTGGTTCACAGAAGGGAAACTAATTTCATTATTTTTCTCATGGGGTGGGAAACTAGAGTTCTCGTCAGGTTTCATTTCCTGTACTTGGTAAAGCATGAAAAATATTGAGGGAATACCATTTGATTCCGGTGTTTAATTGATACAGGAAAGAAAAATAAAAATATATCAATATTTCAATAATACCCGTGTGTTTTAAAATAAAAACATCATAAATGCTAGAAAGAGATTCAAAGGGGTAAATTTGGCAAAAATAGCATATTTAGGTAGAGGGTAATGTTGTCTAAAATTTTTGTAATAAATGTTGAAAAATCACAAAGGAAAATCAATCCCATGATATCTTAATAGAATGGTTTTTCTTCTTACTTTTCCATCTGTCAAGAAAGTTTTTCTCAAATTTATACTTACCAAATAAAGAAAAGTAATAACTTTCCCGAGTTCTCATCTCAAATTCGTGAACCAAACTAGACCTTAGTTTTCGAAATTTGGCAGACAGCCCCAGACGGGACTGCAGATATGGACCTGATTTTGTTGCTTGCCCTTTATAACTTGGAATGGTGTATGATGGCTGCAGAAAAGAGGTTAACGCTGGGCCTAAATAATACTAGAAAGTGATCCATGCACAATCTGCATTTCCCACTAGTGCATTCCACATCAGACACTTTTAATTAATTATGGCTACAAATTTATCATCTACTTGGTTGCGAAGAAGACATGCTAATGAGAGGTGACAACTAGAATTTTCATGTACATCAGTCTCTCTTTCTGTGTGTTCATTTTGCAGTTGGGGCTGGGAGCTCATCGTTTTCCGCTTTGCAGTTCTTACATCCTCTGTCTTCAAGTTTTTGTGCATTCTGAAATTGGTAATTTCCCTAGCAATGTTGTGAGGTTTAACACATAATTCAAAACCTTAACTTGAATTTTGGGACTTTACTAATTTAGAATTCCTAAGAAGTACAAAACCACAGATCAAAGGAGCACTCAAACTGCATTGAACTGTTTCACTTCTCAAGTCCTACCAACAGAAAGGATGATTATTTGGGTACATTTCCTCCACACTATTCAACGATATGTGTTTTCAAGACCAGAAGTTCCACCACTGATAACTACTGCTTGACTCATCTAATAGACCATTAGAGTCTAAACTTCCCCAATTATCAGGTGAATCATCTACAGGCTCCACCATATTCAGAAGCTGATCAGTCTCCTCATCTAGAGCCATGTACTCTGCCTTTATGCTGCTATCTTCATCCGAAAGCACACCCACTCCGTGCTCTGATCCATCCAGCGACAAACCTAGTCGCACCTCAGATTCGCCATTGATGTTCTCGATAGCTTTTAATTTTCCATCGGTCCTATCCTCCAGCAGACCACGGAGCCTTTGCAACTGCAAAATTAATTTGAGACAACATGCATCGATCTTCAACGCATGCTTTAAATTATATCCTAGTATGTTGTACGTGTACTAGCTAGAGAAAAATAGTCGTTGCAATATTCCATGTCTTATCTCTCTCATCTGGATACACATGTTAGAAGGTAGTATCGCAACGAATATTTTCTCTTCACGTGATGAGAGAGAGATATATAATTAAGATACATGTTTTATAGATATTATCGAAGATATGACACAACTGGTTACAACTAATATATTTCTCCTGTTTTAATTTGATCATCGAAGTGTACGTTACCTGTGTAGCTAAAGATTGCTTCTCTTTGTTCAGTACTTCGAATTGAGAAGCGAGAGAATTGTAATTGGCCCGTAGTATGTTGTACTCCCTCTCGAGCTGCTTGGACTTCCATCGAGCCCTTTTATTTTGAAACCAAATGGCAACTTGTCGCGGTTCTAAGCCAATCTCTTCAGCCAGCTGCAGCTTCTTTCGCGGCTCAAGCTTCGACTCAGACACGAAGATGGACTCCATCGATCTGATCTGGTTGTCACTGAACCTCTTTTTCTCTTTGCTCCTCTTCTTTCTCTTCAAGTCGTCCATGTGGATATACTTTGTCTCCCCCGAGGTAGAGTGCTCTTCTCCGCTTAACATCTTTGTTATTTTTGTCCTAAAACAAAGCACTTATATAAGAACACTTATGCTTTCCCCCTTTTTTCCTACAAGATGATCGACTTGATCGATTAAATTTATTTGAGCAGGATCTGCTGGAATTTATATGTGGCCCAAGCTTGTGTTTTTGACATGTTGCTTAGTGTGGAGCTATAATTTTTAATGTCCAAACATGTATTACAGATATTTTGCACTTTTTGTTACAAACTGATGTGTCTAAAAAAAGAAACTAGGTAAATAATTTACGTACGTTCTTTACAAATTTTGTTACAAACTGATGTGGCTGAAAGAAAGGCAAAGGTAAAAAATTAATTTGACAATTTTTTTTTAATCTTGATCGATATGCATCGTATGCATAAATTAATTAGTTTTACGGGTGTTTCACAACAATTCCTTTTAATCTAGCTAGTGTTATAAGGTTATCATTAGGATAACCTTGTGGTTGACCTCGTGTTCCTAAAGTTGACTCTCAACTTTATTAAAATAATGCTTGGCCAGTAGCATTTACACACTGCAAGTGGAGATCAATTGAGATGCGCAAAAGATGGTCTGAACACTATGTGGAGTAACTTTCAAACCAAAAATAAAATAAAATGAGAGTTCCACACAATAATAAATAGTTGTTATATGTGTTATTAAATATAAAAAAGCTAACGAAAATGTGCTTTTAACATAAACGTCGAATAATTTAGAAAAAAAAAGGAGTGTGCAAGTATTATTTTGTATTACTAGAGTTACATTGAAACAAATTAAAAGATGTTATTGTTCTATTTTTGTTACAATGTAAAACTTTTGTGTGATGTACATTTGATATAATATTATATGCCTTAGCACGAAGGTGCGGCTTAAATTAAGAAGGTGGTTGTTTTAAAACACACAAGAAATTAAGCAAGGCAAAATTTAGTGATAGAACATATTAATTTATATTATGATCGATTAAGATGTGCATTAATTGTGTATGGGAGGTAGCTAGGTGGATGTCATTGTCAATTCGTCATCTAAACGTTTGTCCTTAGCCGGATTGTGTCGGCTACGTGAATCACGTTGTGCCATGCAATTCAAGATAAGTCAATTTGAGTTTGAACGCCTTTTTGGTACTTTTAGATCATATATACATGGCACAACTTAAAGTGTCTTAAATATTGATATATATGTCTATTCTCATTTTGGATGCACTTGCCCTAAACTGGTGGATCAAATTTTGGGGAGATGAAACCAGACAATTTATGTCCTTACCATCTGACTTGGTACAAGTTTTTTATCTTCTAAATAGTCAAGGGTGAATTTATAATTCGTGCAAGGAGTAGTTTATGTAAAAAAAATAAATCAAAATTATCACAAAAATTTTAACGGTAACAACATCAAACATTTAAAACTTAATAATTATTTAATTACAATTAATATTTAAAGTTAATAACAAGACTATTTAAAATTTATCAGAAGTACCTAAAAATAATAAAGGGATTGAGGATTAGAAAAATATAAAGATATGGCATGAGATATGGAAAGAGGGAGGGAGATAAGAACAAAAGTTAAAGGTTAGATCAAAAATTTTAACTCACATCATCTCCATTAATATAAAATATTTTTTACCACTTAAATCACAAGACATGTTTATTTTTCCTTTTAATCAGTATTAAATTAATATTTTCTATTTGGACTGGGCTAAGCATATTTTAATTAACACTAAAAATATAAAAAATTGGGGTATGTTACAGCCCACCTACCCCCCTTCCAAATCTGCCCTTTGCAAATAGTGAACTTATCAAATTATATTGTGTTAAAAACATTGAACTTCTTTTCCTTAAAAAGTGGGAAAATAAAATTATGAATTTTAATATTAGTTTATTTTACCTTTTCATCAATGTTAAACTAACATTTTATACTTGGGCTGGCTAAACTTATTTAAGTATTTTAATTAACACTGAAAAAAAAATTTGGAGTGGGCTACAACCCCTCCTCCCCCAACCCCAAAATCCGCCATTGCAAATAATGAATTTATCAAATTTTATTGTGTTAAAAAAAAAAGTTGGGTTTCTTTTTCTTAAAAAGTGCGAAAATAAAATAATGAGTTTTAATATTAGTTTCGAAGCTTCATATGTCTCTTCGTTTTTTCAATTATCAAAAGAATTGATTAATAAGGAAATTAAACTAACCAAAAACATCTTAAATAAAACTGAATTAGTATACTGGTGTTTTAAATTGTGTGAAGTAAAAAGTAACTCTTAATTTAAAAAAGGATAAATTATTGAATAGATTTTCATGTACTTTAATAAACTTAACAATAATTATAAATCATGACTCACGTAATTAAAAAAAAAAAAAATTACTCAAATGTGCGTTCGTCCACAACCAGTTATGAAATATTACTCTTAACTCCTCTTTGTGTACGTTTTAATACATTTCATAATTATAGTAGAAAGCCTAATGAATGAAAGGAGCAATTTAGCAGTAAAAAATCTTCCTTTTCATTTGTAGAATTCATAACACGTGTCTTGGATAAACGTTTTTTTTTTTTTTTTTTATAAACCTTTGAAGAGGTTGCATAGTATTTTATTTCTTTGCCGACCTTTACATGATTTTTATTTTTTCATTAAAAAAAAAAACCTAATAACCTAGATTTGAACACGTGTGAAGAGAGATATTAGGACCAATGATTAGTTGGCGACTCTCCAGTACGTCGGGCCCAAAGAGTTCATCTTAATCTGGTAAGGGAATACATATGTCGAATGTATGTACGCCACCTCTGCACTGAATACCTTTCTGTCCTTTTTCTTCATCATAACGTGGCTTCAAGGTTTTCTTCATTGTTGACCCTTCTCTTGGACACGTGGTTGAGCTGTAATTTACGTTTGGCATTCCCAGATCTGTTTTATACATACAAATATATATAATAATTATGTTTAATTCAAAAATCTACTAACAAAATTTATACCCCTACTGAAATTGGATTACACAATTTGTTTCGGAGTTTGCAAGAGCAAAATTAATGAATGATACCGATTAAAGTTATTTTTAAGTTGTGTTTTTAAATTTTTTTTTTAAATTGAATAATATTACTCTTTTTAAAAAAAAACATCTATAATGGTAAAAGTAAGTAGTGCAAATATATTCTATAAGTGCACGCAAAATTGTAAGTTGTAACGCAAATTACTATTATATAGAGTATGCATATAATATATTTAGGTTCGACAAAGTTGAATACCTTACACTTTAGAGAATGTCAATTCATACCTGAACGCCTTACAATTATATGAGAAGGAGTCTCGTGCCTTTTAGAAAACCATTTAAAAGCTCAACACTATATGCAAAGGCATTTACAGGTTGTGGTTAATTAATTGCAAGGACGTTTTGTTTAGTTGCAATTCATAGTCTAGTATAGCATTAAACAAATGAGAGAATATAAATATGTTGGCTCATTATTAGTGTGGGGTCAGATGCTTGTACACTTTGGAATATGGCGTATGAATGTAAGAGTTTTATTAGTGTAAGGTCATGCGCTTGTACACCTTGAAGTAAGGCGTATGAATGTAAAAACTTTATTAGTGTGGGGTCAGATGCTTGCACACCTTGGGGTAGGGCATATGGTACACAATTGTTAATTGATCATTCAAGTAAACAAGGTATATTTATCTTACTTATCATACACTAAGTTTAAATATTGTGGATGTTCTAATGCTAGAGGGACTAAAGCCATTTTCATCGATAGAAAACTTTTATATAATTAACAAAAAAGTTAAACAAGGAGGAAATTAAAGTAGGTCTTTTAATATAGAATTTTGTATGAATAAAAATGGCCATTAAAAATCCATAGTTTAAAAAATGAGACAAAAAAGGTAATTTAAATGATGTAATATTTAAACATTAGAATGAGTGAATTGATAAGAATGTAAATCCAACCTACCAACTAATATATTAATATCACATTATTTGAATTACTTTTGTTAATCTTAACATTGAATTACCTCGATCTAAAATCACTTTTATTCATAAATCATAATCATATTTGCTCTACAGCCGCGTGGTGTTGCAGCACTGGTCTCCAAAACATTATTGATCGAGAAAAATCAGCTATCAGATCAGATGTGTGGTCTATGTCACTAAAATGGATGAGGTTAAAAACGAACAAACAATAAACATTTAATAAGCTAAAAAATGGATATTTGAGTAAAATTATTTCATAATCATCGATCTTTCTACAAGAATAGTTGGAATCATGGAATAGATCTAGGTGTTGTATTCTCATGACCCCAACGGTTGGGTTTAAAAGTTTAAAAATAGTATCAAAAATAAAAAAAGATGCGGACGAGATGGAGATATTAATTTATTTAGAATAATTTGCTGATCCACCACTCAAAATATTAATTGCATTATTTATTATGTTTGATCCACCACTCAAAATATGAACATCTTTCAATTCAAAATCGAAAAATCATTAAGTTATTTACGCTCTTACATGTTTGGCTCCAAATAATTAACATTTGTACTGAAACAAATAAAGAGTTATTTTTAATAAAATTATCTCTTGAACATATTCTGTCCAGTCATATCGTGTCACCCGATAATAAACTGAGTTGTATACAAATTTAGAAAATATCACTTGATAGCTTATTGGATGGAGGCAAAAATTGATCGCATTCGTTAAGATTCAACATAAAACTTATCCATTGACAAATCTACTGTGGAGCTAAATATATTATTTTTTTGAAATTAAGTTAAGAGAGAGATCGCCGGTTCCTGTAGGTGACGTTATTTCCAATGAAGGGGAAGGAGGTTTCTCTTGGTGTAAGCCGGTTGGTGGGTCTATTAATTAAATATAATACTGACTAAGTAGTATTTTCAAGCTTGGGGAAAATTGGGTTCGGTTTTGTTTGTCGTGATTCGAACGGGTTTTTTATAGCAGCAGTTAACGGGAATATCGAAACCGGTGATGACTTGTCTCTTGCCGAAGCCCTCAGCATGCGAGAAGCTATAAGCTCTAAGCTGAATCAAAGACATGAATTTTTCTAATGTATGTTTTGAGTCAGACTCCCTACTGTTAATTGCTACTATTTGTAGTGACATTTTAGACTCTTCTCACGCAGGCGCGATTATTAGTGATTGTAAATCCTTAGCACAGGATATAGTTGGCTGTTTGTTTAGTTTTATTAATTAGGAGGTCAGGCAACCAAGTGGCTTATGCAATTGCTAGAGCTTCTTGTTCTAATACTGGCTTGGAATGTTGGAAGAATGTTCCTCCCCCTTTTATCTTTGATTTGTTATATAGCTGTTGATTTTTACTTTTAATCTAAGCATTTTTTTTAAAAAAAAAAAGTTAAGAGAGTGCACATATATACTTGTATGACGAATCGGGGAAAGATTTTTTTCTAAAAATAGTGTGGGAAACAAAATGATGTGGATGCATATAAAGACTCATTTACATTTTTTATTTGTAAACAAAACCCTGATGTATACATGTAATTATGTAATCAACACAACCTAAGTTTAATGACGTACATGTTGAGAACCTACTTAAACTTAGGGTGTGTTTGACGTACCGGATTAGAGAGCCGGATAGGATTATTTAATCCCATCCGGACGGGATAAAACAAATCCCACCTCTTAGGTGGGATTTGTTAATCCCTCTCGCGGTGGGATAAGAAGGTTAAATGGGATAAATAATCCGCCCGGATATTCAATCCCGATGAATACCTGTCCTTTTATCCTGCTCGTCAAACGTAGCCTTAATGTCTTAAATATCAACACCTTTCTTCTTAGGATAAAACCTAAATTATAATCAATTATATAAATATATTCTTCTCAATCAAATTATGAATTTTGAAATAGGGAGTTGGTTTATGGAATATGGATTAATATATATTTTTTCAAAATATTAGAAAATGAGTTTTGCGTGAGACTATTTTCAGCAAAGAATTAATGAAAATGGTATCGTTTAAAATTAAGTATACACTGTATCTTTTTGAGCATATTATTACCTTTAAGTGTTTAACTAGATCCTAGGTAAGAATTTGCCTTGAGAAAATCAAAGTTTCAAGTTCAAGCTCTGGCACTCCCTCTCCTTCCCTCTTTCTCCATGTCTTGAATACTAGGTCTAACTAATATTTTATTGTGCAAAGTTAAGTTTGTAGTATGTTTTTAATAGATTATTATTTGACATAACTGAAGAATTATACGAGTAGCAAATAAAAATACACTTGCTTGAACGAAAAAAAGAGGCCTACACTCTTTTTTTTTTTTTTCTTCCGGAAACGTTCTTATTGAGGGCTTTTTGACCCATTTTCATTGGGTGCTAGTAAAAGCACCTTTATTTTTTGTTTTTGGCACCCATTTTCAAAGTACCCTTATGTAGATTTAAATTTTGAAAGAGTACCCATAATGATAAAAGCACCAATATAAAAAAAATATAAAAGGCTTTCATTTAAAAACAACTACCTTAAGGATTGACAAAGATAAACAACCATTTAATAACAAAAACGTTTATGATTTACGATATGTTAGCTTTGGAAGCCATTGAAAAAAAAAACTTTAAGAACCTTCTTATTATTAATGCTGGACATATATATTTATCCTCTTTTACGGACTTTCTATATTGTTGGAAATCAAAATCAAAACTTTATAATTGAACTCCACCCTCGAGTTTTTTATAATTTCCATGCAAAAAAAGATCTATGAAATCCAATTATTTTTCATGCAAACTTACCGAACCACTCAAAGAAATTATTTCATTTTTTTGTTTGATACAAGCAATGATCAAGGAATTATTCTTTTTCATACAAACTAATAACATATACCTAGTTGTCTTCTCCATTTTTGCATAACTATATGCTGTTTTGTATGCATGTTCTTCAACCTCAAAAATTATGCCCGGCTGTTATAATATATATATATATATATAGTATTAACTCCAAAATTTTATATTTTCAAACAATTGTATATGATAATAATAATAATCATCTTAAAACTTTAATAAAATCTACGAAATGACTTTAATGAAGTAACTATCTCAGATTTTGAGACCTTTAAGTATAAATTCAATTTATCAAGTAACGAGGCATTAGTGTTTTCTTGTTTCACAATCAGTAAGTGCTATTTCTAGACTTTAAAAAATTGGCATGGCCATATCCTTTTAAAATTAACCCTATTGTAAAAGGTTTTAGGGTGCCTTTAAAATAAAGTGCAAATAATTACGTAACTTGTTTTGTTTTTGAAAAGGGTGCCGAAACTATATATGAAGGGTTCTTATACCAGCACCCATTTTCATTTTATTTATTTATTTTCGTGAACAGAGTATTACTATAATTCTTCAATGTAATTTTAAATTTACTAGAGACCCTACCGAATGGTTATGGTTCATGGTCCATACGCAAGTTTCTTATATATCAGGCCCAATTATCATCTGCAAGCAGGCGTTGCCAGTCTAGAATTGGTCGGCCCATACTTCTGCCATAATGAAATGGAACAAAGGTTCAGCATTATATTATATTATGTTATAGACATTGTCTTTTATGAGGAAGTTAAATTTATTGTCTTTATTTAATTTAATGTTTGCACACCTTTTTTTTTCTCTATAATTTTTGTGATTATTTAATAACAATTTTCGTTGAATGCATGTCTTTTCCTCTTCTCTAAGTTCACCCTCATTAATTAACAATTAACAGTGGGGAAATTCTATTTCTCTCCATTCCATTTATTTTAATCTTATAAATGGCTCTTGCTGTTTTCCACGATATATATATATATATATAATACTCATTTATGTTACTACATTATGTAGTATCGCATCTCACCAAGATCTCTTAAAAGAAAAAGAAGAATAAAAACTTGGGATCTACCCTGGTGAAGTTGCCAAGATTGTTAGCTCATCTTTAAACAATTCAATCGCATTATTTATGTAAGGGATCAACAAAGCCACGCTCGCCACAGTGATATTGCACTTTCTTGTTTGAGATGATTGACCATAATTTTGAATAATCTAGTAAACAATTTGGATATGAATATTACTGCAATCATTCAATTATTGTCGTTCGTTTTTTATCTGGTTGTACTGGGTTCTATCTATTTATTTATTTTTGTTCAAATTTTTTGTTGTAGCTATTAATTCGGTAACTTAGAAGAATTTTGGTGAAATAAAAAGACACATGGATATATGTTATAGACCATTTAAATCAATTTATGATTTCAGTGTATGTTTATGTGTATATGTATGTGTGCGACAGCTTTTACTTTTCTAATAAATTAACGAAGATAATTATTGTAGCCATATGAGATTTTGCTCAAGTTTTTTCAAAAGGATTTGATAAGATCTAATTGTTAGGACAGTCTAAGTTTTGTATAATATAGACTAGAATATATATATATTGATGTACTAATACAATAATATAACTTTATGTGTATAACTATTAGGGCTAACATATAACCTAATTTGTTAGATTATTTTTTGGACTAGTATAGTTAGCATTATTTATTTGCTATTGTTTGATACTTATATTAATTTAAATGTCAAATATTATAGTATAATAATGTGGGCAGGCCTTGTATGGGGCTCATTATAATAGGTAAGTGGGCTCATTTATTTTAATATAAGGAGAGCCCCCTAACTCTTTTCATTGAGTAGTGTAATTGTTCCACTGAGATTACACAAACTCTAGAAGCACTCTAGAAGCACTGTGGAATAGAGATAGTTTCTCTTCTTAATCACAAATCGAAGAACACGACATCCATAGACTCATCTATACCAGGTAATTATTGATTCTAATGATTATGCGTAGTATTGATTGTTTAAACATGTTGCAATTTAGGATCATTACTCAGAATTAATATCAAGAATTTCATACTGCTTTCAATTGGTATCAGAACTTAGGTATACAAAAACCCTTCGACTTGGGGGTAGAACCTATTGCGCTATCTCGTTGTGTTAAACTGTTTGCGTCATTAACCTTGTTAAATTTTTTATTTTTTTGTTGGTTGCATCTTTCATCACATTACCTATGTATTGAGGGAAATGTTTTTTTTTTTTCATATGAGAATGGGAATGTACATATATAATGTAAAGCATATAATTAATGCCCCATCGAAATATATATATATATATATATATATTTATGTGTGTCCAAACTATAAAGTATGAAACTTTCTATCAAGAGGTTGGAGGATATTTTTTTTTAAAAAGGAAGTTTTTCATATCTTTATTTGACATATTATACTTTGCTTGAATTTTCTTAATCTTGAATTTTAATGGGACGTACTGTTTGTGGGTGAGTTTTGCAAAGTATATATATTTATATATTGCTATGTTAAGGGATTATAATAAAATAGTGCCTTTTGTTTATCCTTATGAGCCCTTAATTACTATTTAAATGACTAATTCAAATATTAGGGATTTGCCATTTTCTATGTGGGACCCAAGCAATAATTATTACAACTGGTTTTGTTAATATTTTTGCGTGAATTCGAGCGGTATATATTTTCTTGTAAAAGTGTAGATATGGTAGTCTAGACCATGGTGAGATATGCACATGTTTTGAACCTCAATTCTTTAGTGTTAGTATTCATTTTTTTTTGTCTGGATATTATATATGGATAACTTTATTTACATGCCTTCATTTCATTTCATGTATATGTATATATATTTAGGTTCACATGGTTGGTTGTTCACATAATTAGGTTCGTTTGTTTGCGGTATTTGCATGGCTAAAACATTTTGCAAAAAATAAAATAAAATAAATTGTTTTGCTTTATTTTGATTCATGATGTTGGATATTCTTGTGGAATTGGGTTGATCTTATCTTACTATTTTATCTCATATACTAGCTTTATTTTTACTATTTTTATTATATCTTATTTACTTTTTGAGCTATTTGTGGGAGGTAAAATAGAAAGATAGCATCGATTTGTAGTGGTATATCTTGCTGGCAATATATTTAAAGGGAGGTATTTTTTTATTAAAACTATGGGATGTCATAGCCCTTTTGGATGTATTTAGCAATTGCCATCAAAATATATTAGTTACTTTGAATGGAGCAAAGCTAATTTTGCAACAACAATGATTATGATTATTTTTTTTTCAAAAAAATAAAATAAAAAATACATTCCTATAGCTTATTAATTGACCAAGTTATTATTCTTCCTAGATTGACTTTCATACCATTTGTTAAATCTTAGAAAAGATATTTTTTACTTATTAGAAAAGAGATTTTCAAAATTAACTATCATGGCTTGTAATTTGGAAAGTTGAAAATAATAGTTTTGATGTCTCTTGGAAAATTTATGTAAATTGGTTTAATTCGTGTGCATGGATAGTTTTAAGTACCTTGATCTAATGCTTGACGCGAGTACATCAGGGTATCAATTAATAAGGGATACATAATAGCACTAAATTTGGTCAAAGCTTTTCTTTGTGTAGGTGTCGATTTTGTTCATTGTGATTTACTTGAGCGAAAAAGTATACATATATATTGTTTTTTACGAGGTCTGAATTTTTTTAAAGTTGAATTTTGTCCCCTCATGTGGTTTGACGTTATTAATTACTTGTGAAAGTAATTGAATTTTTTTGATAAAGAATGAAAAAGATGGTAATTGTGGAAAAAATGAATATCCAAGAATTTACATAAAAATGTCAGGTAGGGACATCACATTCCATAATGTCTTGACCAAGTTAGTATCCATGTGAAGTACGGGGTTACTCGTACCATGGGAAACGAGGTGGGCTTTTTGTACCATGGTTGGAAGCACCGAAAACAAACATATTAATTTGAGTAGGGATAGCACATCCCGTTGTGTCTTGGTCAAGTTAGTGTCTATTGGGGCACGGGGTTCACTCTCGTAGCATGGTTGAAAGCACCAAAAACGATGGGATTGAAAGATTCCTGAATATTTATGATTTGCATTGACGATCATTTTGATTAAAAAAAGAAAAGAAAATAAAAAGATAAGGTTTATATTCGATATAAATATATTAAAATTTTGAGGACAAAATTTGTTAAAAGAGGGTAGATTGTGAGACCTCAAGTTTTTACAACCTTTTTAATTTTGCGCGATATTATTTACTTGATACATCAAATTTGTAAAAAAATTAAAATTGCATATTTTAAATTGATTGATGCATTCATAATTCGAATTTTTTATTGAGATTTTACTATTTTTTTTATATTATGATATGATATTCTATTTTGTTTATGAATTTTATAATTGTGATTAAGTTGAGTTTAATTTTTTAGATACTACACACACAGAAATTTCGGGACGAAATTTATTTAAGGGGAATAGATTGTAAAACCCCAATTTTTTATATTTCCTAGAAAATTTTATAGAATAGGATAAGGCTACAATAATTGTTGACTAATATTTCCTTATTAATTTTATGAAATATTGACAATTGGTATATCTAATTATGTTTAAATTAACTTTGGTAGGTGATTTGATTAATCTCGTGGAATATATGTAAAGTGTGTGATTACCATGGAAAATTAGAGTCAACCTTTCTTAATTCATAGTCAAATTTATTAATTATTTTGTGTGTAAGTATTTATTGATATATATGAATTTTGGATCTAGAATTCTACACCAATTGCATATATAAATGGCCTTAGGTGAAAATAAATAAATAAACATGCAATTGATGGTTGGTACTTGATTTGAGGTAGGGGATAAATACGTATTGAGTTTCTATTTAATTATATTTTTGATCACATGTACTTGTTCATTTGTGTGTGAATTAATTGATGTGTTGGCATGTGTTGATATTTATATTATTCTTCTATGCTAGGTATAAATAGATTTCAATATAACTCAAAATAAATATCGTACTCTCGGAATTTGACGTTAAACTTTTTCCTGAGCATTTCCAGCTTTATTAGCTACATTATATAATCAGTACTCTCCTTAGTTGTGATGTTTGGCTGTATAAATAATTTTCATTTTGTCACAAGCTCGTAACTTTATTTAAATATTTAATTTAAGCACTATTTGAGACTTTTTTTTGGCATGGTTATGCACTCACTATCGTGGGATCAATTGTGGAAGAAGTTAGTATATATTGTGATTAATAGATCCTTTATTTTTTGTGAGGTGATTATATTAATATTGCAGTTTACCTATCAATTTGTCTTTATTAATGTGATTTCTAACGTTTGTGAAATTGATCGATTGTTATGGATTTGGGGTTTCAATATCTTATCGATATTAACTTCAAGGACGTAACTTTGATATTTGTGGGAGTTACTTGTGCATTGTAATTCGGGACCCTTAGGCGAGATTATAATGACATAAGCGCTTAATTGTAGTTTTTGCTCAATTTGCTATATATCGATATTCTTGATAAAATTCTTCTTCTATATCAGCATTGCCTATGCAAATAAATGGCTTAACTAGGTTAAATGAGACTAATTATGAGGACTGGGTTAAGTCTCTGAAACTTTATTTCTGAGTTTCATATTGTGGAGAGTATATCTAGGCCTCTGACCATATATTGTGATAATTCTGCAGTGGTATGTTTCTCTCAAAATAATAAGAACTCCAAACGTTCAAAACATTTTGATACTAAGTATATGTTTGTTAGGGAGAAAGTTCAGGAGTTTCAAACTCATATTGAGCACATATCTACAGTACTTATGGTGGCAAATCCCTTAACCAAGGGCTTAACTATTAAAGCCTTTGCAGATCATGTAATTCGTATGGGTATTGTGAGATTTTCTGATTTATTGGGTTAGTGTGAGTTTATGTATTATGATTAGAAGCAAAATTATATTTTATTATTATGTCTCGAGACTTTTTTTTGAGTAAGTTGTTACTGCAATTATTATTATCATTATTGTGATTATTATTATTGTTGCATGTTCCATATAATATTGTCATTCTGCGTAGTTTTATTGATTTATGGCATATTGTTTTGAGACATTTTGGACTCAGTCTCATGTTGTATTATGTTAAGATATTTGTTAGCATCGTGGGCGGATGCTAGGGTTATTTTGATTTTGGGATAGCATGATGTAATTACATTTTGTATGCTTTTCCACATTCCATTATTTTGTTAGGTCATAGGGATATGTGTGTGCTTGGTACATATATGATATCAGTACCCCTATTGGGTATGCTTTTCTATATTGCTATGGCACTTACGATCTCATTTTGGACAAGTTGTTAAAAATATTTGCTCTATTTTGGCATCTTATTGTAGTCACATATTGTAAAATTAATTTGAGTATTGTTTTGATAACCTGACGTATGCCGTCAAAGTGGGAGATTGTTAGATTATTTTTTGGTCTAACATAGTCAGCATTATTTATTTGCTATTGTTTGATACTTATATTAATTTAGATGTCAATATTAAAGTATAATAATGCGAGTATGCCTTATATATGTCATTGTAGAATAGAGATAGTTTCTCTTCTCAATCGTAGACTGAAGAACACAACATCCATGGACTCATCTATACCATGTAATCCTTGATTCTAATGATTATTTGTAGTATTGATTGTTTATACATGCTGCAATTTATGATCATTACTCGAAATTAATATCACAAATTTCATATTGCTTTCATAATTTGGATACCTTAGTAAATGAGAAAATATTTTAAAAGATCATCGAGGCGAATGACGTACATTTCCAAAATCTTATGTGGAAATGCTTCCTTCCTACGCAAAATAAATTTTGGACCTTCTTGGTTGCATAAATTGATTAATTTTAAAGTTACATCACTTTTTTTTTAAAATAATGAATTATAAATTCGTACATTGATAAATAATTCAATTTTAGTTATGCTCGGATACTTAATTGTGAAATTTTGGATGTTAAATAAAAAATGCATTAAATAATTCTATCTTTCTTGAAATTTTACGTAGAGAGGTATTAAAAAACGTAAATTGACTACTTTAAATCCAATTTTCCTCTTTCAAGTAAGATTCATCATATATACAAAGAGATAGAAAAATTGTAGTATAAATTAATATGTACGCTTATTTGATATTTTACTTTTTGTATATTCATTTCAATTAAAGTGTGTTAATAACAACCCCTTTAAACATTTGATTCAACAACCCAAAGTTTGACCAAAATATATAAATATAAATATATATATATATATAGATATTTTACTTTTTGTGTACTCATTTTATTTGTAAATGCAAGTGCCCGAAAAAGCCCACTAATTTTAAATAGTATTATATTTAAGTGTCCCGCCATAAATGCAATCATGCTTAGGGGTGGCATTTTCAAACCATGAACCGAAAATCGACCGACCGACCATCATTCGGTTGGTAACCGACCGACCAATTAATTACAGACCTAATTTGGTTGCGGTTGCGGTTTCTTTTATCCATGTGCTCGGTTATTACCGACCGACTGACCAACAATTAATATACAATTTTTTTTAATTTTAAACTGAGCATCACTAATTTATAATTAAAATCGAGCACCACTACAATCTACAATTCTACACTCTAGTCTATAATCAATAAGTCATTGCCTTATTGGTAAATAACTAAATAATAATTTTTTTTTATAATCAATAAGCCATTTTCCCTAATTTGTTTCTCCTTCAAAGCTTCAATGGCTCAAACAATCAAACCCAATTTTTCCCTCAAACCCTCACTTCCCCACAGAGTGTCTTCCTACTTCCTTCCTCAATTCCACCATTGTTACACTGAGCCACTGATAGGCCACGCAGCCACAGAGAGAAGCTGGTGACGGTGTGAAGACACAAACCCACACCCATTCGGCCACGCTCAGTCACTCCCCCACTCCGTTTATAGTCGTCCGTCTCTCACTCTCTCCATTGGCTTCATCTTCATTCTTTAGTAAGATACAAATATATCTTGTTTTTTGTGTTTGTTTATGTAGATCATTTGATACTTTGACCTCAATATATGTGCTCAATTTATTTTTTTCCGATTTACTCTGCTTTTTGCTTCAAAGCCTTCGATCCACTCATCCACATAATTTCTACTTTCACTTTACATGTAGATTTGACTTTTGAGTTTATTAATTAGTTAATTTTTATGTAGGTATTTTGAGTTTGTATAAGCTGATTTTAGTTCACTACTTCACTTGATATGTTGTCTGCTGATTAGTTAATTTTTGGGTTTGTTTTGAGTAAAATGTCGAAATAGTAGGGAACTGCCGAAAGAGTGCCATTATTTTTGAGTTTGTATAAGCTGATTTTAGATCACTTTATGTGTTGATTACTAGATTAGTTCTTTTTCTTAAATACTACCTAGTGTAGTAGTGCTAGACTGCCAGTGTTAACTGTTAAGTGTTAGTCTGCATTAAATGCTGGATGTGGTAGATTTTTTTATCTGTTTTGAGTAAAATGTTGAAAGAGTGAGGGTTTTGGTTCTTTTCCTTCATGGTTATTGTTGAAAAGTAAGATTGAGAGAAAGAAAGTTGTATTGTATTTATATTATGAAATTCTTGATAGTTATAAAATCTTGTATTTATATTATGAAATATGAATCATGCACATGATTTTGTTTTAATCTATTAATTTTGTTATGAATTCTTGTATTTATAATTTATATTATGAAATTCTTTCCAATCTTCTATTTTGATCTATTAATTTTGTTTACTTCTCAATTCTCAATTCTAACTTTAACTTTTATGTGTTGGTTTCTTGTTTTCAAGATGGATAGCCATTCTACTACTGGAAGTACACAAACTCCTACTTTTCTTTTATTATGTCTTATTACAAATACTCTTCCTCTTCCTTCTTCGCATTCTCACGAAAATCAAAACCCACCCCAAACTAATTCTAATGATGATGAACTAGAATATGATCATGGTGTACGGATTGAAGCATTAATTGCAACTGGTAAACCGTGCGGGGGTAATAAAAAAAAGCGAGTCAGGTGTGGTTGTATGTGACTAAGAAGGAAATTGTGGATGAGTTTGGGGGAAAAGGAGTATATATCTATTTGTAATGTATGTAAACTTGAAATGCCTACTAATCCTAAGAGAAATGGGACAACCGATATTATAAATCATTAAGAGAAATGTGAGCGTAGTGGTCTTTATAAGGATCATGATTCAAGTGAAGCAATGCTCACACAAAATAGCTTTGGGGGTCTGATGCTTTCTCAAAAATTTGACCAAGACAGACTTCATAGGAAATGTGTGGAATGGGTAATCAGGGCTGAGCAACCTTTTAGGGCAGTTGAGCATCCGGCTTTCAAGGCTTTTATTAATGACCTTCAACCTAAATTCAATATACCTAATAGGAAGTTAGTTGCAAAAGGGGTTTGGGATTTGTTTCTGACGGAGAAGGCAAAGATTATGAGTGTGATATGTGATTTAAGGGTAAGTATCATCACTGATACTTGGACTTCAATTCAAAATATCAATTACATGGTAGTAACTGCTCATTTCTTGGATAATGAGTGAAATTTACATAAGAGAATCATTAACTTTATCAAAATCACATCTCATAAGGGTGAAGATATATGAAGGATTCTAGATGGGTGTTTGATTAATTGGGGCATTCAAAAAGTATTTAGCATTACTGTCGATAATGCTAGTGCTAATGATAAAGCGGTTGAATATATAAAGAGAAGAGTTAAGAGTCGTGGTACTCTTTTACTTGATAGCATTCACTTGCACATGAGATGTGCATGTCACATCATTAATTTGATTGTCAAAGATGGAATGAAAGACCTCATTTCATCAATAGAGGGCATACGGAATTGTGTGAGGTTTATTCATTCTTCCCCAAGTAGATTAGATATGTTTAGGTCGGTTGCTAGCTTGGAAAAGTTAAATAAAATGGCAACTATCCCTATGGATGTTGTTACTAGGTGGAATGTAACTTATAGGATGTTTAGCAGTGCATTCAAGTATAAGGACGTGTTTACTAGGATGGCGGAAGAAAATGAACAGTTTGAAGCATACTTTGAAAAATTGGTGAGTAGAGAGATTGATGGAAAGAAGGTTCAAGCAAAGAGGGAGGGTCATCTGGTTGAAAAAGATTGGGCAAGAGCGATGAGTTTTGCCCACTTTCTTAAGAAATTTTATGATGCCACTATTAAACTAATTGCAACCAAAACTTCAACTTTAAATCTCATTTTATCAACCGTATTGACTTTGTAAGTAGAGATTGAAAATAAACTAAGGGATTTTCAAAATCTAACTTTACAAAATGTGGTTTATTCTATGAAGTTAAAGTTTGATAAGTATTGGGGTTTAATTAATGATGTGAATTCAATTATCTTTGTAGCTCAAGCACTTGATCTAAGTTATAAGTTTGACATGATTGAATTGGGGTTAGAAAAAATTGAGGTGGGGGTCTCCAAAATTGAGCAAATCAAGGAGTCGGTTAAACAATGCTTTAATGACTTGCTTAGAGCATATAAGGAAGGAAACATAGAAGAAAGACCAAGAGAGGTGTTTGTGGTGGATGATTCTAGTGCGGTGCAAGATGGAGATGATGTGGAAGCAATGTTTCGAACACAACTTATGAATAAAAGAAAGGCATTATAATGTATGGAGGTAACAAATGAAGTTGATAAATACTTGAACGACCCATTTGAAAGCCCAAACAATGATGAGTTCAATTCTTGGAGTGGTGGAAATCGAATTCTTGTAGATATCCAATCCTCTCTAAAATTTCTAGAGATGTGTTTGCTCTTCCTAGTTTTACTGTTGCTAGTGAAAATGTTTTTAGCCTTGGTGGGATGGTTGTTGATAATTTTAAGGCTTCTTTAACACCTAAAATGGTTGAGACATTAGTGTGTAGTAGCAATTAGCTTAGAGGTGAAGATTTTAAATTCTACAAAGAACATACGGAAGAAGAAGTTGAGTTTTACAAGAACTTGAAGAGGTTGAAATGGGTTAGTATATCTCATTTACTTCTTTTAAGTTTTAATAATTCAATAAGTAAAATTGAACTTAATTTTCAATTGTTAATTAGCCAATTACTACTTACTATTTTACTAATGTTTGTTTTATGTCTAGATGTGGATAAAATTCAACTTGGAGTTGGAGGTTTGAAAAGTCAAAATCAAATGCCACTTTCTTCGGCTTAAGTTCAATTACCACAGTCCACTTGTTTTTTAATTTATTTGGGCTTGTTGGCATGTTGCTACTTAGTTAGTTAAACTTATTTCTACTTATAAGTTATAACGTAAGCTTAATTAGTTAATTATTTTGTTTTGAATCACAAAGAGTAATTAATGAGTGTGGATTGTGGACTGCTAGTGCTGCTCAATAATTAGTTAATTAATTTTGCCTTTTGGTGCTTTTACACTCTGTATATGCTGCTCAGCTACTGTGCAAACGGATAGATCATAGATGATAGATTAGTCATCAGTGGGTGTGGAGTTGGAGTGCTGGATTGCTGGGTGTTCAGTACTGCACTGCTGACTTACTGAGTGCGAGATTGCTACTGCCTGCTAGTGCTGGATTGGTGAGTTATTTTATCTAATAATCTAATATAATATTATTGTAGATATTATAATTAGATACATGTAGACATCAGCTTCTTTGGAGTTTAGACAAGCTAATTTTCTTTATTTATTTGTATATATTGATGAATAGATTAGTGGATGTGCAAAATATTGGTGAATGGAGTTTGGACAAGCTAATACATGTAGACAGTAGCTTTATTTATTTGTATATGTTGGTGAATTAAGTTTGGAATTTGGACAAGCCAATTTTCTTCATGTAGACATTAGCTTTTGTTGTACTCTCACATATCACTTGCCCTTTAAACAAACTGATCTTTTTTATCTACTTGGTTTTTTTGTAGGACCAAATGACTAGTTGCTAATTGCTAATTGCTATTGCCTATTGCCTAATTGTTGATTTGTTGCTGCTCAAATTCTATAACATTGCAAGTGTTAAAAGATTTAATGATAAATGCCCAGCCCCCACAAGCCACACTACCACAACCAACATGCCAAGGGCAGTTTCTCACTTTTTTTTTCTGAACCTATTTATTAGGTAATTTAGTTATGCTTATAGAATTTTCAATTTTGTCCATATTTACTAGTAAAAAAGTGTATTGCTCAGTTTTTTGGTGGCCTTTATTCAATGAAATATTGAAATGTGCTTTGATAGTGCTGTATTGCTCAGTTCTTTGAGATTTTGTCAAATGTTCATATATTGCTTATTGCTTAAGTGCTCGGTTTGTTAAGATTTTGAGATTTTGTCTATATTTAATAAAAAATGGTATTGATCGGTTTATAAGGATTACTCCCCGAACCAACCGAACAATTCGGTTTAACCTACAATCGGTTTACCGACCAAGTTGGTTCGATTTCGGTTTCAAATATATAAAAAACAATTTGGTCAATTCAATTTAGATAACGACCATATCAATTCGATAACCGAACTGCGACCACCCCTATTCATGCTAGATGCCTAAGGAACGACCCTTAGTTGACATAACCAAGTGATTAGGATTTTATCATTGTCATGGTAAAAAACCAAAAAACAAGGATGAGCTAGCTAGCACTTCTTTGAATGTATTAATTCAAAATAGCTATATAATAATAATAATAATAATAATAATAATAATAATAATAATAATAACTTGGGTCAAAATAGCCTATAGAGTGTAAATAGCAACCTTTTTAAGCTGTCAATAGTTGGAGTTAAACAATTCAATGATTAGTTTATGATTCAAATTAACCATACACATAGTTTACCAAATAATTAAGATTTTTACACGTTTCTCTGATCTAAAAAGAGTGCGTGTCCTAGCTATATATCTAGCTATTGACAGCACCAGCCTACGAATTTATTATAAGAGTGATCCCTTTTTCAATTTATAGAATGAATTTGTGATGCGAATTAGGCATGTAGGAGGACGACTTATAATGCATAGCCTGTTTAGTTTTAAATTATTAATTAAAGTCACTGATACTTAGCGAAATTTGATAATGCGAGTATTTACACGTATTGCTCGTGTTCAAAATATGATTATGTTCTTTTTTTTTTTTTTTTTTTTTTTAAACTATGTAAATGTACTCACTATTTAAGTATAAAAAAAAATGTGTGAGGCTAAAGCATGAATAGTATGATTACATTATTAATCAACTTGTCATTATTAGTCAACTTATAATTATCGTATTATTTTTGATACTTTTAAGTGCTAGAAATATTTATTACTTTTTAATGCAATTCCTATTGTATTTGACTTTCAATGTTTGCATCCTCTCTAATGAATGCTGGCATACCCAGTGATGTTAAATTTGCATATACTCAATAGTTACTTTCTTGATTTTCTAATAATTTAGGAGAGAGTATCTTTTTTTTATTCTTTTTATTTTCCAATCATGGACACACCAATTTGACTTAAGGGTACCAAAAAGCTTAATTTTGCACAAAAGTTTGCTTTACCTTTTCCTAGCTATCTCCTTTTCCTTTTCAACTACTATTCATCCCTTTTCTAATTTTTGTCAATGCTGTAATCTGATTTTGACACAGAAGGAGATGGGGAGATGAGTCATACATTTGTGTTGGAGTCCCCATGCAGGGTGTAATTAACGTATTAATCCTCGAGAAACACAAGTTGAGGTGTAATTAACATATATATATATATATATATATATATATCTTAATAATACTTTTTCAGTCTTAAATTAAATATTTCTTCATAGATACTCTACAAAAATATTTTAACACTCTCAAAAACTATTTAAAGTGTAAAATTTTTTGTGACCTTTTACAATAGTGCTTGATTATATTATTTGCCTTGAGTTAAAAATGTATGTTAATTTTAATAATATTTTATTTAATCAGTAATAGGAAATAAATTTATTTGATATCATAATTATTTGAGAGAAACTTAAAAGTTTGATGATATAAATATTATAGTTTGACTATTAACAATTTAAAAAGCGTTTTCAATGTATAAAAAACTATATATAAATGGTAATTATATTGATAAAACAATATTTACTTAATCAAAATATATTATTGCTTTTAAAAATTATGTTATATACTTCATGATCTTTAGTCCCCAATCAATTGTTTTAGCATTCCAAAGACCATCTTCACATAAGATAAATTTTTAAAATTACTTTATGATTATTAAAATTTTAACCATATTAATTCAAAAATAATTAATTTATCAATAATACAATCCTATATACAAAGTCAGTAAATATAATTATAGAATACTAACATCAGTACCTAAATGTTAATGTAATTTAAGTATGAAAATGATAGTACGGACGACCTGCATTAGAGAAGGCAATGATTTGACATTTACTTCTTGTTACTTTCTCATTTCCTTTATTTATTTTTTCTCTCTCTTTCTCTTTCTACATATATATATATCTATAAAAATATAGATCTCTGTCAGTGATGCACAATTTTCCAGATGGACTGTTTATTTAATTAGGCATTGAAATCTGGAGCCAGAGTCGTCTTCTCCGTTTGTCACTCACTCTATTGTACACATCCCTATTAATCTATCTGTTTCTCTCTCTCTCTCTCTCTCTCTCTCTCTCTCTCTCTACATATACACATATATTACAAATACACATATATTACAAAGAGAGAAAGAGGGAGAACCGGCAGGTACTTGGGGATACCATGGTATGGCAGCACATCTTCCGGGCACCATTTAGTAGTATATATAATAAAAAAAGTAGACAATTTGAATTTAATTATTATATATTAAAGATGATGACCTTAGTATTACATAAAGTATATGCATGTGGAGGATCATCGAAGCTTAAACTTTGTTTGGTCTCACTATGCTTGAAGTGCTTAACATTTGTTTTAGTTAAAATTTTAATGTTGGCAGATTCTAAGTTAGGTGTTGAATAAATTAAAGTATTAATTGTAAAAGTTTGCAAAACAATTTAAGGTAGAATTTTTAATTTTATATATGAAACTTATAAATTTAACATAAGCTCAGCAGATACTCGATGTAACAAGTATTAAAAATCATAACAAACTTAATACACACGCAGTATAAAAGTTTCTTTTTTTTTTTCTTTTTTCTTTTTTTAAATATTTGTCTTAATTTTCATATATAGCATGCAGCTATGCGACATTAAAGAAATACACTGTTTAGGTGGTGGGTCACGAGAAAGAGAATTGACATTTGAAAATTAAAGAGAGTGGGGCTCCTGGGTGGGGCTAGCTATAAGGTCTCATTGACTAGTTAATGTGTACTAAAACTAGTCCCCCTTATTATCTGTCAACTAGCTAAGCTAGGTGCTGCTGTAACCATAAATGCACATTTTTTACCCCGCACAAATTAGCATTCGAATAACGAAAAAATATTTTGTATATATTTTTATCACATACTTTTATATGTATTATTTGAGTTATATTTTTAAATATACAATTTATATAATATATGTTATTAACAATATGCATAAAAATATCTGATGAATATAACACTGTTTTTTAGTAATATAAATGGATGATTTATCCAATTTAATAATTCTCTAGGTTAGCAACAAATATTAATACATATATATCTATATATATAAAATATAATTTAGATTTAGCACAAAAAATTTGAAAAAAAATAAAATATTGGTGCTTCAATGGTAGAATAAAACTAAGAGACCGCAGCAGGAGGGGAGTTCGAACTTGTGCAATAATATAATTAGAAATCTTACCCTCTCCAGATCTTCCAAAGAAAAGAGGTCTAAAATTATCTAATTTTTTTTTGGTTGTAAAATGTGCCAACTTTTAATACAAGTATTTTGATTTTTTTTAATTTATTTTCAATCTATATTTATCCGGGTTTATAATGCAAAATCCATGATAATTTTTTTTAAAAAAATAAATTTGCCAGAAGCTTAAAGAAAAATGATTTAAGATTACACGAAAATTATGAAATGAGTTCTTACACGTTTACTTCTTTTGTTTTTAACCGCCATACATTATACCTTGGTCCTCATTTACTTGGATTTGAAATTTCAAATGTTAAATAAGAGTTTGAAATTTGAAATCTCACTTTCTGGAATGTTTTAGTACCCAAATTGTGGCCCAAGCTCTTCACACAGTACAGTTTCATCATCCTATAGGGCTCATAATGATTGTGTTGATATATTATTACACAGGATGTGATGACTTTTTTTGTCTTATGCATATATTATTTAGGTTAATTTTCGTGTATTTTAATTAATTTTTAAGTTAATAATTTATGATTGTTCTTAATTAAATATTATTTTAAAAATCAACTTGAAATATAAATCTAATTAATTTTTATTTGTATAATAATAATTTTATACCACTAAGAAAAAAGTTTTGTACGGAGGTAACACACTATTTATTCACTCATTCACCATCGCCCAAAATCTAAGAGCCTTCATCTTTATTAAATTTAATTTGTAGCAGCACTAATAGTGTTGCCGTTACAGTGATAACCCTGTACGAGGTCATAAGAGAACAGTCTTATAATTAATCCAACGGTAGATATTTACATGATTTCGAATCTAGAGGTAGAATTAAGACTCTCTCTCTCTCTATATATATATATATATATATTTATGTGTCTGTCTATGTAGTCTGTATATCAAGTGCATGGGGTCGTGGTCATTTCTGCCACCCAGTTGGTAGGGTCAGTTCTGCCTAATAACTTTTGTCTTTTTTACATTACATTGGGCTTCTCTTCTCTTTTTCTTCATCTTCTTGGAAAAAAAAAACCTAAAATAAAAAATAATAATTCTTCAAGGTATTTTGGGCCAGTAATTTGCATACACCAGAGTAAATATTTCCATCGCCGGCTAAATACTTGGGCATAAGTATGATTGGTTAGGAAGTGCTTCCCATCTACCGATTGGACTTTTTATTTTGAATAATCAGATAATGACATTATATGTTATATAATTTCTTAACTTAAATTTTATTAATAGAGAAATTTATGCGTATCTGATGATTACATGAAAAATAAATTTTTTTTTTAATAATTTTGATTGATAAATTAAAAAATAAATTGAAATATATGATATATATAATTCATCACATAATTATTTTTATGAGTTAATATCATCATAAACGAAACTATATATAAGTTAAGTTCTTACTTCTCATTTTTTAGAATATAATCAATGATATTATTAAAACATAATTAATAAATTTTATTCTTTACTAATTTTTGTTGAAAAATGAGAATGTAATTTGAAATAGAGGAAATATATATGTATATATATATAAAGTTAACAAGTATTTGAGAAATTAGTTAAAAGTTATTCCTAAATTTTGTGTCCAAGCAAGGCCTTAAAGTGGTGCCGAAGAGGTTTAACTCAAGTGGTGGCCTTCAAAATTGTTAGTATGTTTTATGTATTTGGAGAAAAAATTACAAAAAATTTGTCGCATTCAAGAATATTTTGTGGTTTCGTCCCTCAATGTCTTCCATTCTCTTTCATTTTTTTTGGAAATTTTTCCTCCACTATCATCCAAACAAATTTTTTCTATGAATAAAGATAAAAAGAAAGAGAACATATGACCAAATATTTTAATTTGTTTTTCAATTTCTCATATAAATCAAGTGTTTTTCTTATTATTTTTTATTTTGTTATAAAAGGGAGCATAGTTTTCTTAATTAAACTTATTTTTAATTCTTTACATTTAGTTTACTCCAAACTTATTTTAATTGTTTCAATTGTCATCTTCATTGTTGGGCGAACCCTATATATATTTTAAAACAATATTTGCCTAAAAAATATTAGAAAGTAAAATAAAAAGAATACTTGATGACATGTACAGTATTTGAGATTTTATACTACGGTTGGAGGTGGTCTAAAGTTACTAGTAGCTTGCTCTCTTCTTGCCAGTGTGTTACTAAAGAGCGCCCCCCCCCCCCCCCCCCCCCCCCCCCTACCAACCCAAAACAAATCATTCTTTCATCATAACCATCCATCCATCCATCGATCTCTATCCCTTTTAACTCTTTCTCTCTCTCTCTCTACCCCCTCCCCCATTGAAGAAAGGCGAGACCTTTGGGGGATAAAGAGATAAGATCCCACAGAAGAAAAAACGACATCATATATATATATATATAGAGAGAGAGAGAGAGCGCGCAAAAGTAGAAAGCTGTGTGAGGGTTAAAGAAGGATCGAGAAAAAGAAGAAAAGGGGGAGGCTTAATTTTTGAGGGGAATGTTGTCTGGCTCGAGGACCTTTTTTCATTTCTTTGTTCAAATCTCTCAGACTACTTAGATCTACACACACACATATATATATATATATATATATTTATCAAAGAGAGTTTAATAATTTGATCAAAGCTTTTAATTTAACGTCGTCGGACCAGGCTTCATTCCCCTCAATTACTGCCTCCATTCCATCTATCCTAATTAGCCGATCTACAACTTTGGATGTGTCAACAAACATATATTTTAGTGTTCTTTCTTCTTTTTTCCTTTTATAATTTATTTTTTTTGTTTTGGTTTTATAGAGTGACTAATGAGGTTGTTGTTTATGTGCAGATTGGTGCAATGATGAGGGATCTTGACTAACTTTGCAGCTAAAAAGGTTCATCATTACTCCCTTTTAGGATCTGCTTCTGATTTTTTATGATGATGAGATGATGATTAATTGAATTTTTTGGTGTCAGTGAAGTCTACCTTTTACTTTTATTTTGCATTTAGATTAATAGATCTATCATTTCGAAGATTTTGGTAATGATGGCTTGGGGTATCTCGTCTGTCTGTTTATTCTGCTATTTATGTTTCAGATCTGGGTTTCTTTTGTCTGGATCTTTACATTTCTGTGGGCAGATTTCGGGTCCTTGTTTTCTCGTGAACCAAGCAGGAAATTAGCTATTTCTAAGAAATATTTAAGAATTGTCAAATTTTGAACATTTTTGTTTGTTTTTAATCAATTATCCGAGAATTCTTTTTTATGTTTTACTATACCTTTTTACATGGCAGCTCAAATGAATTTGAACCACGCATCTACACTAAAATCTAAGTGAGAAAAAGTGATGAGTAGTAAGAGATTTATTTACGCTTGCTTTCCTTTTTAAACATCCCACGTTTTTCCTACTTTCTCTCGGGCGAGAAGTGAGGGAGCAACCTCTTAATGTCTGGATATCCGGGGTTGCCATTCAGTTGTATCTTGGGGATTTTTGTACTATTTTGCATTGCAGATATCTCTGTGTTTTTAGTTACTAGTTTACGGGATGGAGACTTATCGCGGACTTGACGAGTTCACGATGTTAAAGTAATATATAGTTGTATCCAAGCGACCAGTTTCTCGAACAAGTGCAATTGACAAAAGGATTAGAGCACTTAAACTTTGATCCGTTAGTATTATTTTGCTTTTGATCCACTAGAGTGAATTACTTCAGTGGAATATTATATATGTTCTCATACGTGATTATATTTGCAAGTGTTTTTGCATTTTGTTTTTGATGATGATGATCTAGACCAATGTTCATTTGGTTATGGAAAGCAACAAGTTCTCTAAACAACTCTTTGAATGTAGTATAATGCATTTCTTGTCAGTTTAATCAGCTTGGTTTTTGTAAAAACATCAATTATTGAACTTGAGAATATAGTAGTCGGTAAATTAACGTGCAAGATTCTTGAAACGAAGTTGAAGCTCTTCATTTCTCCTTTTCTTTGAATCTGGGTTTTAGGATTTAAGATTCCATGGAAATGCCTTTTATGGTATTTGAGTTAGTGAAAGAATATTGTTTTGACTATTATCGAATTATATATATATATATATTTTTTCACATTGAAAATATTATTTGCTAAATCAAATGTTCAAATAATTTAATTAAAACTAATTACCATATATTATTAAATAATATTGCAAGTACGAAAGCAAAATCTTCGGCAAGCTTTATTGAAAAATAAAAAGGAAGTGGATTCAAGGGAATCTTCTTACCTTTACACCAATTTTGAGATAAGAATGAATATATGGTTAATTCTCCTTTCCTAAGAAAAAACTCGAACAAGACATTATAATCCTAGATGAGAAAAGGAATTCACGGTTCCCAGGAAAGCTCAAACTATAGTACTTATTTAACTATTGACTCTGTCATTCATATCAATGCATGTATTCTAAAAATCTAATATCATATCAGAAAGAGTCAACAAAAAACAATTTGGTACAAAGAATAACTGTTTTAGCCATTTACCTAAAATATTGAAAAAATAATGAGGACTTACTGTTCTAAAAAAATTGGCAAAGCATAATGTAATTTCTTTTTCTATTTTTCTTTTAATTAAAAAATTATTTGATTGTTTAACCTAAAGGCTAAAACCATTTGAGATCATGACTTCGCATTAGGGTACGTGGATTGAACACCGAATGCTAAAACTGGTTTTTGGCCATTGATTGTTGAATATTGAATGTTAAACTTTGAAAGCTTAATGCTAAACGGAAGATTTGAAAAATATTTTTGATTTTATTTGACTTTTAATGCTGACTAGTTAACATATTACACTTGTACACGTGTTATTTGATATATATATATATATATATATAGTTAATGAAAGAAAAGAATAGGGGGGCACAATTGAAATAAAAAAAAATTTATAGTTAAATTAGGTATTCAACACTGTACTTTGTCTTTTAACTCTAAATGTTGAAATCTAATATAATTCATCATTAAGAGGCGAGGGGAAAAAACACCAAAAATACCTCACTAAGTCAATGTCGGACTTGGCACCTCCTCATTACCCATTTAGTCCAATTTCTTTTAATGGTTCTATTTGATTGTCTCCTCATTACCCATTCAGTCAATTTCTTTCAATGGGATCTAGTTTGAGGGTTAATTTCTTTTAATGGAATCTAGTTTGAGGGTTAAACGGATGATTTTTTTGGTAAAACTTTGTGGAGATAATCATCTCCACAAAATTTCATTAATAATTTCAAATCAAAAGTAAGTGTAATAAAAATTTGATACATATATTCATTTTCGACAGTTAAAATTTGGATGATTTTGTTTCTATCCACGATATCTTGCAGCTAATCTGCGAGTACAGATAGACTGATAAAAAATATTATTGGTTTAATTTTATAAATATTATTTTTATTAATAATTTAATATTAAAATATCTATTAGATTAATAAGAACATCCACTTTAAAAAAAAGATTCGATCTAATTTACTAACCAGCAAGTAAATTATAATTAACTTTGAAGTAAAACAATAAAAACAAAACTTATGATAAAGAATCCATATAGGATATCTAGTTGCAAAATTGGTACGGTAACGATTTTAAAATTCACTTAGCTTGGTTTAATCGAACAAAACCGAACCAATTTTTTTTAATATGTAAAATTAAAAAATAAAAATAGTCCACGGTCACACATGTTCAAAACCACGCCCAAATCCAAAATCTCTCTCCCAATATCTCTCTCCTCTCAAAAAGCACTCAGTCACTCTCACTCTCTCATCTCTAGCCCACGGCACATATCATCCACCACCACCATTGGCCTCCAATCCACCACCACCATTGGCCTCCAATCCACCACCACCAACCATGCCTCTCTTCTCAAAACTTTCACTTTCACTTTCACACTCCCGAGTCCCATCTCTCATGGGCTCATGGCACCACATCCTCTCCTCTAGCCCACGCCTATGATCCACCACCATCATCGGCTGTGCCTCTCATCGAGCCCTAACACAGTACACGAAATCTACCAAGTAAGCCCTAAAATTTCATTTTATTTCAAAGAAATATATTCCTAATATGAACTCGGAATAAAGAAATTTCATTGTTATGTACTTATGTTATGTATAAAGAAAGATTATTTGGGATAAAAGATTGGATGGGGATGATTATTAAGATTTGAGACTGTGTTACATAGATTATTTGGGAAAAAAGATTGTGGTTTGTTCACTTGTTAATGAGATTTATATTTGTATGAACAAAGTCAGATTTGTATGAACTAAGTCACTTGTTGATTACCAAATAAGAGAGAGATCAATAGAAATACGTACACAAACTAAAGAGGGGTTTGGTCATGGCAAGGAATAATGGTGGTGATGATTAATAATGACTTGGATGTGTAGTTTCTACCATCAAATGACTCTGGTGGTGCCACCACAATCAATTTTGTTGCTGGCTGGATGACAGCAATTGCTGCTGGAATGCTGCTATATTTTTACTGCTGAATTTTTTAAAATATTTTTTACTGCTGGTATATATGATGAAGTTTGTATATTTTGGTAAGGTAAGATGAAATTTTGGATAATTGTAAGAATTTGGATAGACTGCTATAGGTTTGTATATTTTGGTATTGTGATATGTAGTATACTAATACTAGTATGTTTGCCAATTGCTAATTTGCTATGGTTTGAAACTCACTAAAACTGGACTGCTGCAGTGCTTTTTTTTTTTTTTTTTACTTTCGGTTTTACTGAACTTAATTAAATACCGAACCATTATTTCGGTTCCTGATATAAATGCGGTTTGGGATCGATTTATATTTTATCCATATCGAAAATATCGGTTCGGTTCGACATATTAAATTTTGATATGATTTGGTTCTCGAACCGTGCCCAGCCCTAACCTTCTAATGATCTCCTTTGAAGAAGACATCATGATAACAAAGCCCAGGCTTAATTACTCACCCTGACTCATGGTCCAATTAAACGTTTGATTTTCCCACTGTAATATACGTCTTCCTGAGAATATTCTCAATTCTTTTGCCAAGGTAAAGTGAGGGTGGCAATCATATATATACTATATTATAAGAAGAAAGTATATAATTGTAAGGATTTTTGTATTCTGGATATTGATGAGTTTTGGAGATTGATTGCTATTATCATCGGTATATAATTCAAAATTTACACACTTAATTTGTTTCAAAACTACCTTTTCTAATGTGCATTCTTTCGAGTTTATCCTCTAATAAGCAGGGGCGTAGCCATAAATTATAAATAACCCAGGTTAAGACTTAAACAATGATAATGTTAAAGAATAACAAACCAAAATGCAAATATAATATATTCAAACACATACAAAAGATACCAACTTTTTATATACGTTAGAAGTGTAAATATGAAATATTCAAAAATATACAAAAAATATAATAATTTCTCCTTATATCTAGCCATGTACGCCATAAATACAAACAAAAAAACATAATAGCCTATCGTAATTGAACCCTGCGCTCCTTAAGAGAATCAAAATCATCTACTACCGAATTTAAATCGATATCTTTTGGTAAGTTATCGTTCAATCTGGAGAATCATACAATTAGCAAAAAACTCATAATCCATTTCTGTTTCGAAGTGTTGTTTTGACAAGGTTTATAGTCAAGAATGTTCTCTCTGTTATTGCCGTAGAAACAAGAAGAATAAATACAAGACGGGTATTTGACATTTATTTTAGTTAATATTATTTAAATGGAGAGTGGTAAATGAATGGATAAAATTTTAATAAGTGTAGAGTAATAGTATTAAAAAAAATGAGCTGGGTTATACACGTATATATACATATATAATAATAAAAAAAAAATTAAGCCTATTACTAAAAAAAAATTAAAAAAATTAGATCCGGGCTATAATCTGGGGCAGCCCGACTGCAGTTACACCCCTGCTATTAAGGGTGTATTTGATAACAACATCGAAAAGGAAAATAAAAATAGCTAATTTTTGTCAGAAGTTGAAAAATAAGTTGAGATATGTCGAGATATGTTTTCTTAATTTGTTACTTCAGTACATTTACTTTTAAAATGAGTATGAGATGGACATTTACTCATGACATAACTCAACTTATTTTTCCAACTTTTTACTCAATCAAGTGTTTTTATTTTTCTTTTCTATATTATTATCAAACGGAGCCTAAGAGTTTTATTTTTCATGACTTCAGTAACCATTTTACCCAAATTATGAAATGGGTGATTTTATTTTTACTATACCCAAATTCTTTAAAGGAAATTAGGAAATAAATTAAAATAGAAGTACATTTTTTTTGGAAAATAAATAGAAGTATATTTTGATTAGGAATCTTAATTAAAACGGAATCTAAATTTATACAATTATAAATTAATTTTAATTGATGGATATACTTTTTAATTTTGAAAAAGGTAATATTGTGAAAGTTTATTCAAAATTTTCATAAATTAAGGGTGGATTAAACCGCAAGATGCGGATGATATAAACAAAATCACCCTTCATATTTTAGGTAATCATTTCACACAAATCTAAATTGAATATTCTAATGAAATGGTGAGTAAATTATCATTTATACCAAGTTTCATAAAAAAAAATCCGTTTCTCTCTTAAACTAGAACTCATCCAACGAAATTGAACTAAAAGCTAATAGAGAGGAGCCAAATCTAATAATTACTCTTTATTAAAGATTTCCATTCTCTCTTTCCCTACATTTTCTAATTAATCAAAAACCAACTATATCAATTTTTTTATTATTGACACTAAATAAATTATTTACTTAAAAATTCAAGGGCTAATTGTACGTTTCAAATTATTTTATTCATAGTTCATGGGCTTTCTTTTATATAAACATCAAAGCCTACCCCGACTACAGAGCTGATAAGGTTGAACTATTACATGTTTTGGGTTTTTGACATTTCATAGATATACCATCCATTTGGGCTTTAGGCTTTATTTGCTTCAACAACGTTGTTAAAGTTTCTTATATTTTTCAAGGTTAAGGTTATTATAGGCCATCTCAGTAAAAATATAGTATAAAAAGTTAAATTTTGACCTATTAATATAAAGAAAATTGGACCACTTAAAAGGTAATACATAGTGTATGGTCCCATTGATTATTAAAAAAAAAAAAAAAGTTGGTGCACACACTGAGTGTTGTCCCCGACATTACTTTGTTGAATATAATTTTGAAACAATGTTCCAAACATCATCCCAACAATTTTTATTTTTACTTTCTTTTTAAAAAAAAAAAAAAAAAAAAACCTTGGATTATGCAATATATCATTCCAAAGCTTGAGAAGATATATTGTATTTCAAACTGTGTTGGAGTTGAACGACACACAATCTATTGTCTCACTCAATTATTTGTCGGAAGATATTTTTAACATTGACTTAACAACTTCAGTATCCTATCACCTTTCCCCCTACACAGTGCATACAAATTTAAGCTAAAACTTGTCTAATAACTCTTGCGGTGCAGATAGCCTTAGTACTTTGAATGAATTTGATAATTTTAGTACAATGAGAACATTTTTGAAAGTACTAATAACCATACATTTTTTTAATGTATTAGGATTTTGCTATTTGTTGATAAATAATCGGGGAAGTGAGGCAACAATTTTACTTTAGTTTGTATATTATTATTATTATTATTATTATTATTATTATTATTATTATTATTATATAGTCACACACGCATCTATGTGTTCCCAATTCTAATTTTAAAGAAGAGAAATTATAATATAATAAGATCTTAAATTTCAAGTAAAATAAACCTGACTTTTGCCATATGCTAAACATTTTCTTTCAGAAACATCCGAATACTGTATTCCCCTCTAAATAATCCGAATAAGAAGATGAATAGTGCATCTCTAATTAATTTAAGATTAGCTAGTGATTTCTAAATTAAGCACATGTTTTCTCATAGGCGGTTACTACAAGTCTACAACATATGATGAATTCTCTTTTTCAGTATCAAATATATTTTGTGCTTTGCTGATACTTTTATTTAAAATCCTACTACAAGTCTACAACATATGATGAATTCTCTTTTTCAGTATCAAATATATTTTGTGCTTTGCTGATACTTTTATTTAAAATCCTACTACAAGTCTACACCATATGATGAATTCAAAAATATATTTTGTGCTTTGCTGATACTTTTATTTAAAATCCTACTACAAGTCTACACCATATGATGAATTCTCTTTTTCAGTATCAAATATATTTTGTGCTTTGCTGATACTTTTATTTAAAATACTAATAGTCAAAGAAAAAATATTGATCAAACTATTTTTGCTATAAATTTTCATTTTTGTTTGATTGAACCAAAATTAAGTATTATCTGTTTAATAATAACTATTGCATTATTACAAAGAGAGCGTGTAACCCTAAAAAGGTTATTGTCATTACAATCAGCAACCACGCATTCTTTATATAAAAAGAGGTCTGTCGAAAAGAAGTACGAGTTATTTCTTCTATCCCAAATTAAAATCTCAATTTAAAAACAAGTAATATTTAACAAATTTTATAAAATTTGATGATAATGTTGTAATTCGGGGAAAGGTGAGACCGCAAATGATGTAATTATTAGCTTTTGTACAAAACTTCAGTTTTGGCATATCAAATTTATTTTTTAAAAAAATAAAATTCTTAATTTTGAACAGTTTGACGTGCATTTACATATCGGCATTATATTCCGTGAAGGTGATCAAAGACAACTTTTTTTATTTAATTATTTTCTTTTTTGTGAGACAGCACACATGGGGAGGTGCTATATATTAATGGTTACCAAAGAAGACCAGCTCCCATATTTAATGTCCATCAAATTAATGCCATGTATTTATTTATATGTGTTTCATAAATTAAAAATATCCTCGACCAGATTTTTCTTTTCAAAAAGAGACTTTGGTGCCCATAGAATTCTCGCTTAAGTCAAACGAATTCTTTCCTGAAAAGAAATATTCAAATCCCACCTCTCCAACTAAACTGGAATGTCAAAAATTAACCACATTTCTAATGATAGTGTATAAAATAACATAAAAATTTGTATGTATTAATTAATTTTTATATAAAATATAAAGTTTTTTAAAATATATGATTTAATGATACATTTGCAAATATTGTGTAATAATTTGAAAAGACCAATACGATACGGTAACATATTAAATGCAATTTGATATAATTTTTTATTAAATTTTCTATAAATAATTTTACAATCACAATGGAGCTTGTTTTATTCGTTGTGAGATGTGGATTTCAGATATATATATATATATATATATATTTATATTAAAATTCATATTTTTTATTAAAACTTATTATAATTTAAAGTTTTTAAAAATAGATTGTAGAGAGAGATAGGGGTGTTTTCGGTTTCGGTTGGTGTAGAAATTGGAGTACCCCAAACCCTCCCCAAATTTCAAAGTTCGGTTTTCATATTTATGGAATCCAAACCCTCTCTAAATTATTCAGTTTCGATCCGATTCGATCTAATTTGATTTTTTTATATTGTTAAAAATTTAGTTAAAAATTGCACTTAAAAAAAAAAAAAAAAACTTAACCATACAATTTGTGTTGACGATGCCTCATTAAATAACAGGTTTCTCATCTTTCCGCGTACAAGTCAATACGAACAGCTCTGCCCATGTCGGCTCCTTCCCATCAGGCCTCTTTTCCTTCTATAATTGTTAACAGCAAAAGGCCAATTTATTATTACACAAACATCAACAACTATAGGATCAATGCAAATTTAATTTCAACAAGTATATGCAGTACCGCCTTTCCCCGTATTCGTGCAAAGCTCTTTATGCCTTTTGTGTGGTTAAACTTCTGTCATCCACGAATTTCCTTATGGCACTGTGTTTCTATATGTAGAATAATATTATCATGATTCAATTTCATTAAAAAATATAATCAATTCCATCGTATTTATCCAAAAAAAGTCAGTGAGTCATATTTGCTACGTACCTCCCCTGGCTTTCTTCAGAGTTCCAATAGGAGATGAGGTACTCCCACTGATCTGGAAGGACGCTCATCACGCTCATTCGGTTTGTTCGGTTCAATTCAGGTAGCCCAAACCGACCCAAATCAATCAGTTTTGGTTTTTTTTTTGGTTCGGAAATTTTCAGATCGCAATAGATCGATTTAGATCCTTCGGTCGGTTTTCAAATTTCTGATAGCACGTCTAGAGAGAGAAAGCTAACGTACCAGTGTAAATAAGTTGTGTATTTTATATTACACTTTTATACAAATTTTATGTGTCCAAGTATTTTAAAATGGTGCAGACAAAATAAAATTTATATATTTCACTCAATACAAAAATTTACACTACTATTAAGGATATTCTAAAAACCTCAATAAATAAAAGAAAAAAAAAGGAAAAAGAAAAGAAAAGAAGAAAAGGAAATTAAATTGTGTTTTGCTTTGTAAACAAGCAATATCTCACCACCCCACTTTGTATGGTCTCTACATTCCCCCCACCCCCACCCCCACCCCACTAATTAATTGACTTTTCCCATCGTCCTTCCCTCCACTTATAATTAAAACTATTTTCTTTCTAGTGACCATTGGTTTATGTTCCCGAATGAAAACTTTCCACCACTCAGTCTGCAGTGCCAATAATATCATTTGTCAAAGTAATCTATTTTTTCTGTACGAAATTGTTGTTATTATATAGTTTATCAAGTAAAATTATCTTTCTTAAATAGTAGAGTTAACAAAATTTGTCTAAAATATTGTCGCTTGACCGCTCTCATTTGTTACATATATATATATATATAAATCTACCCATACTATGAATAATTATTTGATAACATATTGCACATAAAACCACTTACAGATCAACATTGAAGGGGAGGAATGAGAAAGAAATAGCTAATTATGAGGAAAAATAATGGAATAGAATGGAAAGTATTTAATTTAATTTTATTATTGGTTGAATAACTAAGGACGAAAAAAAAAATTGGAATGAAAATAAATATTGTATGGGTAGAAAGAAGAAAAGAAAGGAAATGAATGTCATTTAATATATTATTAACAAATTAGCGTTAAATTTGAAATATACTGAATAATTCATTAAAGCATTTTTCTTTCACTTCAAATCCTCTCAATATTGAAAGTAAACAAAATAAAAGAATAGATGGCATTCCCTCCCATTACATCCATTTTCTCTCCACTCCCTCTCATAAATCAAACCAAACAAATGAAATATAATCAATCTTCTTCTTTTTCTTTTCTTTCCTTCTCATCCTCTCAATTCAAACAGACTGTTAGTATTATATATATATATATATTTAGGCCATACATTTTAAGTATTCATAATAAGTATGCTTTAATAATTAAATTTATTTGTGTATAAGAAAATAATTAAATTAATTGAAATTAAAATATGTTGGCGTAATTTCACGTACCTTTTTTTTATACATGTCATTAAGATTCTTATAATCATGTTTTCTATTTTCGAAATTGAAATTATTTGGTGAACAACAATTTAATTGGAGTCTATATAAAAAGATTTCCTTTTTATTCTCTTTTGACAGGCTGGCTGGTACAGTATTCCAAGCTTGTGGGAATTGCCTAATCAACTCTTTATTCGGTCGGTATACACCAAGTAATATATATATATATATATACACACACATATGCATCCTCCTCCCTTCAATGTTTCTTTGCCTCTTTGGTATTTAAAAAAGGAAAAAAACTTGCAGCATACTTTCTCGTTTCAAATCAAATGAAGAATCATGCTTTAAATATTTTCACACATTTTAAAAAGTAATAAATTCAGTACATTTGATAAATACAAACAATTAAAAATGTGCAAAAATAAAGAAATTAAGTATGACTATTAGCATTTGAAATAAATACAATACATAATGTACACTCCAATATGTATTTTTTTAGCAATTCTTTTATTAGGGCTATTATTATGGTAAATCATATTTAGCAATACCAAAACTAAAATAAGAATTTCAAAAACTAATTTTACCAGATTATCAATTGGTATTTGAAATTGAAAACCAATACCAAACCTCTCAATTTTTCTGGTTTTTGGTTAATCTAAGTTTCAGTAAACGGTACTGTAAGTATTAAAGAGTATAAATATTTTTTGTTAATTTCGATTTTTGATAAACAAGAAGAATTTTAGATTGGAAACTAGAGTTTTAGATTGTTAAAATGTAAATCTTACACGAATATTTACAATTAAAAAGAAAATAAAAGCATATCAAATTATATAATAATGTAGCAATTCGTAAGTATTAAAATTCTTGGTATTTAAACTTATTTGGCATTCTTTGTGTATAATTTTTCGATAATTTTAGTATTACAATATTTTAGCAATGTTGATTTAGTGTTTTCACCATTATTGGTTGGTATTCTCGACGTATTGTACTTTTCGGTAAAGTAAATTGGTATTTCGGTTTTTATACTAGAAATACCAAAAACAAACCAATTTGTTTTGACATTTCAGTTTTCGGTACTTGAATATGCTATATCAAAAGAAATTTTTCTTCAGATTAATTCGGTCAATTTCAATAAAAACTATGCCGGGTGACATCCCCACTTTATATGCATTTATAATGAACTATCAACTTTTGAGTGTTGGAATAATTATCAAATTGAGGAGGGATTACCAAAGGCATAAATTTCCCCATAATTTCTCTTTAAATTATCAGATTCATCTTGCAACAACCAAAATTTTACGCTTGAATAAAGTTTGTGGTGTGTACTTAAACTTGGTCCATTTAAATGGAGAGTGAAGAGTTTCTTTTCTTTCTATTTATATTCTCTTTCTTCTAAATTAAAGAAGGTTATATACAAGAAATAGACCAGGTGCATATATATATATATGGTTCTCTTCACACAACACAAGGAACAAATTTTTATTACTGTGAGATTTTATGTGCCCCACGAGTTGATCTTGTGAAGTCACGTAATGCTTTGGTCTACCATATATCTTGTTTTTTGCGTGACACATTGGCAAGTCTTTGTCAGGTTAATAATTTTGTTCTTATATATATATATATATATATGTGTGTGTGTGTGTGTTAAATGTTTAAAGGACAAATAATGTTCTTAAATAAGGTAGAAAAATAGGATGAACAGGATTTTAGTGCCCGAAATTTATGTTTCTCTTAAATTAAAAGTACACTTAATTTGACTAAAACCCTCTTCTATTATTTTCCCATATATTTAAAGAGTCGATCTCTATAAATTTTCTCAAATTTGAGAGAATGAATAGGGATCTCTAAATATTCTTCCAAAGCATTTCATTTTAAGAAGAGTTTACTTTATCCTTGTATTTGAGAAAAAATATGATTGGAGGGTATTTTTCTAAAATTTCCCCCAACGTAGAGAAAATGGAGTTGATCATTAAAAAAAGTTTATAATATGGCTCGATAAACCACCAATTATTCATACTAGGTGAATTGATAAACTTTATTTTCTTTTTTTGACAAAACGATAATTTTATAATACAATTGTTTTTATACAATTCAATTTTTTTTCCGTACAAACTGAATTCAAGAACACTAAATTAAAAGTACACATACAACCATAACAATAAAATTGGACCAACAAAAGATTCCCCAACTACTTTCATTTGAGTCGAAAAATAATTAATGAAAACATATCTATATACTTTTCCAAAATTTCCACGAGACATGTTCTCGACGTGCCATTGGTTGTCCCTTATTAAAAGTGACATCTCATCTTACCATTCATTGCCATGTTCCTCCTACCGGTCCATTTTCCTCTCCTTCCAGGCGTCTTCCACTTCTTCCACTCCTCCATTATGTCTTGCCGTTCGATCCAACGATCCAATTTTGCCAATTCTTGACATTCATATTTCCGTTACGTACAACGGCTAACCAATATTATATATATATATATATATATTAATCACGAGTCTTAAATAGCAAATTAAGAAGATTTCAACTTTATTAGCCTTCCTCTAGATAAGTTTTATCCTAATCTTTTTATGTCAAAAGTAGAAAATTCAACTTAAATATAAATTGTTACTTACTTTTGGCCTCTAGTTTCAAGATTTCTTTGAAAATTCGAACAGATATATTAAGGGAAGGTAGGGGACGTAAATGGAAAATGCTCTCATTTTTTTAGATAAGTTATATTTTTAATTTTTTTTAAACAACTTGTACTTGGAGAGATTTAAACACAAGATCTTCCACTAAATATATCGATCTCTCACAAGAACTTAGTGAACCACCATGTCACCCCTAAATAAGTTATAATTTAGTTTTACAAATATAAAAAACTTTTAATTTGAATCATCTTATGAAAAAAAAATATAATTTTGAATTTGGTGCTGATGTATATAGTAATATTTTATTTTGTTTTGAAATAGTAAATAGTAATAAATTTAATTAACCGTTACGGAATTAGTGTTTATTAATCAAATTTCTACTAAATTTTGGTTTTATAAATTCTATAGTTGAGGAGGTATTCGATTTTAAATTGATGAATATCGATTATTTTAACAAAAAGTTTTATAGTCTATTTTACCCTCACTAATTGCCCAATGGTTTAAAAGTGCCGCAAGAGAGCACCGATTTAAATTCCCCGCCTACATTTCCTCACTCTCAAACTCTCCATACTTTTTCCTCTGTTATAGAATTTCTAGTTATATAATAATTAAAATAGTAATTATAATTAATTTTAGAGATAATGGGTTATAAGGTCTCGCTCTGTAATGTGTTGTAACTCTAAGGACGGATTCATGTTTAATAAAGAGAAGTAGTACTAATTTCATAATTTGGTTTTACAATAATGACACTTTTCATAATATTAATTTATTTTAAGGAAAATGATAAATGTTGATGGACAAAACTACCCTACTATATCATTTATTCTAATTATACAAAAAACATATTATTCTCTCTTACATACACATAGTTTAGAGAGAGAACAAAAAATAAGAGAAAAGAGAAGTTGTCTCACCACCACCACCACCACCACCACCACCACCTTACTCTCCGATCGTATCTCCAAGAGGATCATCGTTCTCATCATCATCATCATCATCATCATCATCATCTTCTTTCTTCTTCTTCTTCTTCTTCTTCTTCTTCTTCTTCTTCTTATTCTTCTTTTTCTAGATTTACAATAGTAAAACATATATAACTTTTGATCAAACCGTTGGATTTGGCTAATTTTTGGATATGTTGTTCGGAAGACAAAGTTACTATTATTGCGCGAAAAATTAAGACGATCAGAAGTCGTTTTGCTATCGAAATCGATCAATTTTGACAGCCCAGCGGGATTTGAAAAAAAAATATGATTGTAACTCTTTTTTTTTTATTTTTTTACGAACCCTACGTCGATCCATATCTATATACATATAAATAAATTGAGTGGATGTTGAACTCATCAATTTTGTTGTTCTCTATTTTGTAATGGTTCTAAAATTATTTTAGCACCTTTTGATTTGTTGTTCAAGTGATGTTATCTTATGGTTGTTGTTCAGAAGGTGCTAAATGCATTTAGCACCTTCTGGTTGTTGTCTAGATGGTGCTAAATGCATGTAGCACCCTTTGGTTACTGTCCAGATGGTGCTAAATACATTTAGCACCTTCTGATTGTGGTGCTTAATGTATTTAGCACCTTCTGATTGCTGTCTAGAGGGTGTTAAATGCATTTAGCACCTTCTGGTTGCTCTCTAGAGGGTGCTAAATGCATTTAGTACCTTTTGGTTGTGGCGCTAAATGCATTTAACACCTTAGTGGGTGCTAAATGCATTTAGCACCTTCTGGTTGTGGTGCTGAATGCATTTAGCACCCTTGCTGTCTAGTGGGTGCTAAATGCATTTAGCACCTTCTGGTTGTGTCCAGTGCTGAATGCATTTAGCACCCTCTGGTTGCTGTCCAGGGGGTGCTAAACGCATTTAGCACCTTCTGGTTGCTGTCCAGAGGGTGCTAAATGTATTTAGCACCTTCTGGTACTTTTTGGTTGTAGTGCTAAATGCATTTAGCACCCTTTGGTTGCTGTGCAGGGGGTGCTAAATGCATTTAGCACCTTCTGGTTGCTGTTGGTGTTATAATGAGACGATATTATAAAGAAGGGGTAGTGGTGTCTTTTTTGTATAGTGTCCTTAATTTACATAGCTAATTTTTAAATGTCCTTTATAATTATATTATTATTATAATGAGCCCTTATACCTAATTGCCTCTTAATTTTAACAATTTTATAAAAAAAAATATTATTCTATTGGCATAATCAAATTTTAGCAACCTTTAACCAATAACCAAATATACCCTCTTTATAATCAAAATTAACAACTTTTTTTAATAATCAAAATGGGGGAACATAAATTCTATTGGCTAAAAGTGTTGACGAATGGAGAGAGAGAAGAGAGAATAAATTATATTGTTATGATTATGAATGAATACAAAAGTCCATTAAATAGGGATGGAATAAGCTATACATTGGAAAGAAAAATAATATCACGTGATTCTAGAAATCACATATCATATCTAAATCACATACCATATCTATACATACCATATCCATACCTATCTTCTAATAAAAAGTGAATCTTTTTAAATTTAAATAATCTTTCTTTTTTTTTTTTAATTTTTTTTCAAATTGATTAATTTGTGGCCAATCAATTCTACAAATTTGATTATTGAGAAAAAATAAATGTTCGAGATGTTTATATTGTTAAGTTTAACAATTTACTAAATGAATAATTAAAAGTCATTTTGATTATTTAATTTTAGTTATTCTATTAGAGATTGGCTCTGAGTAGCGGAATGGTAGATACTTTCTACCATAGGCTATGGTGGATACCTCTCTAAACTTATTCATTTTTATTGTATTTAGGGGCGATGATCTGTCAAATATTATTATATTAACTATATATACAAAGAATAATATGATAAGCACTTGATATTCTTACTAATTTGTGATAAATAATAGTGTGGTATAACTTATTATGGTAGCATAACAAATCGTAGTGAATACTTTATATTACTTAAAGAATAAAAATAAATAGTTTTAGTTCTTAAAAAAATCTCAAATTGAGCAGTTAATCTTTTTAACATCATGTAAACATAATTAAAATGTTAAATCGCTAACTCGAATCATAAAGATATGTTAATTTTAAAAAGTACACAGCATAACCTATGGTGAAAAATATCTACCATTCTCTTACTCTACTTATATATATATATATATATATATATATATATGAAGAGAAATGATCTTAAGTGGACCAACTTTTTGGTCCTTAAATGTGGACCGGTCATTTTGAAGGAGTAAACGGATGAATTTTTTAATGAAACTTGGTGAAGACAATTTCCATGATTTACTAAAAAACAGGAATATACATTAATTCTAGATTGACTAAAATGGCCATTATAAAATTCATCCTTATCACAATTAATTCTAACCAATATTAAGTAATCCCAAGATTGAGATGTCAGTATTTTATTTAGATTATCAAGTAGAAGAAATCATCAATGTAAAAAGTTTGGCAATACTAATTACGTTGAAATTAATATATTTTTTTTAAATAAAGAATCTTAATTATGACCGAGAAATTAATTCATTGGTCCACAACCAACCAAGCCTAAACAAACCCTAGTCCTATTGGTACAATATGTGCGTGTATATGTATAAAACCCCACCATATATTTGTGTTTGTAGTCGGCTGCTCTTCAACCATGGCCACCATTAGAAGATCTATTACATACTACTCTTCCTTCAAGCAACCCTGGCCATCTTCTCTTCTTGTTTTCCTGTAAAATATTTTCTCATAGAGGAAATCAAAAGCAAAGATTTCTCCTCTTTTTTTTCCTTTTATTTCTCCTTTTTTGTTGTTTGTTTAATTTCTGCAGATATGGGTAGTGGAGAAAAGGGTATCCTAAACAAACACAATCTTTTGCATGTTCTTCATTACCATGGGAAAAGGCAACAACAAGCAAAAGACGTGCCGAAGGGTTGCTTGGCTATAAGAGTAGGCCATCAAGAAGAGGAACAACAGAGATTTGTGGTGCCTGTCATTTATTTTAACCACCCGCTGTTCACCCAATTATTGAAAGAGGCTGAAGAAGAGTACGGATTCGATCAGAAGGGGATGATAACGATTCCTTGTCAAGTAGAGGAGTTCCGGTACGTCCAGGGATTGATTGATAAGGAACACCTTCACCACCATCACCACCACCATATTGGGTGTTTTAGGGTTGGAAAGATATAAAAAAAACAGTTTGGGGTAATTGTGTAAAATTGAGAACTTTAGGGGTCTTTTGTCAACTTTTGTTTTGTGTTAGGAAGAATGACGATAATGTGATGATATTGATAATGATGACAAATAGTGCTGGTTGCAATTGGTGTATTTGTTCTGTTATTAGTTAGGAACACCTCCACCATCACGATTCAACACCATATTGGGTGTTTTAGGGTTGGAAAGATATAAAAAAACATAAAAAAAAATTGGGGGTAATTATGTAAATTGGATATGTTTAGGGTCTTTTTGTTATTTTTTATTTTGTGGTAGTCAGAATGGTGATGAGTGATGGTGATGATGATGATGATGATGATGATGATGATGATGATGATACAATCGTTGTTTTTGTTTTAGTATTTGTTAGGAACCATAACTTCAAAATGAAGCAAAATTTTCAAATGATGATGATGATTACAATTGTTTTATTTTTTAGTATTTGTTAGGAACCATAACTTCAAAATGAATCAAAAATTCCAACCTTCACCACCCATCACCGCCATACTTTTAGGTTTGGGAGATAAAAAAATTTATAGAAAATGTGGTAATTGTGCAAAATTGAGAAGTTTAGGGGTCTTTTTGTTAAAAACAATTGTTGTGGGAAGAATGATGATGACGTTGATAATTATGACAATTAAATAGTGTTGAGCTCCTATTTGTTTTTGTTATTTTTTAGGAATTCGTAACGTCAAAGTTAAGCAAATATGATTCTGTTTTCCTATTTTTCCTTTTTATTACTTAGAAAATAAAGATGTGAAAAATAAATCAATTCATTGAATGGAAAATGGCATCTTTTATGTTTTGGCAAAATGGCTAATGGCATCTTAATAAGTTGAAAGGGTCACATAGAGTGGGTGGAGGGGCCTAGTTAGACCATTGAACTTGCTTGTGCTCATAATTGTGATTAATTTGATAAACATAGTAGAAATACAATGATGTCCAACAGAAAAAAAAAAAAATATATATATATATATATATAACACTACACAACTGGCAGAATTAGAATTTATTGGTAAGGGAATGTAACTGTGTTTTGATACGTTGTCTTTTTAAAAGTACGGCGCGCTTTACTTAAAGGTGCCAAAAAATCATGACTATTGATAATTTAAATTAAGTGGGGCAAAGACCAATTTTTTTTCATAAATTAAGAGGAGAAAAACTCTATTTTTCAACTTAGTAGAGTTAATTTTATTTAAAAGTACTACTAAATTATAAACAAATTTCAAAATTTAAACCAGGCAAGTTGCCCACTTTAAACAATACATAGCCCGACAATGTAACTACAGTGGTTGGTCTCCCACTTATGCCATAATTTTTTGAGTACTCAATACTTATCCATAATATATGATTGATTTTTTTTCCTTTCTATTATTCTCTACCATACATATATATTTATTGTCTCTAATTTATGTAAAAAAAAAACTGGTCCCGCGTGTATCCTATCTCAAGGGACAAAATATTTCATTGGTTCTCAACATTCTTCATATTAGATCAGTTGGCGTCCCTGTACAAATTGAATTTGTTGTTCTCTTGCACATCATACATTTATTAGTTTTGGTCTTATCACACATGTATTGTGTCACAAATGTTATTTATATACTATTAACCTTATTATATTTTTTATTTAAGTACATCAATTTGGAGAGAAAGATCGAAACTCAGGACTTCTTGCTAGAGATAACATCTCTAACCACCCACACTAATAACTAATCCTTCGAATATACTTGGCACACTTTGAAAGAAGAACTATAAATGGAATGGAGGGTTATTATATTGGCACACTTAATAGCTTTTATTTATATCAGATATGTTGATTAGTTGTTCATTTTGAAAATATAAATTCAATTAATTATAAATAATCAGCTAACAAAATCAATTTTAAAGTCATCTCTTTGCCTGTATATATGCCATATATAGATACGTAGCCTTATCTTTCGGTTGCATCCAACTGAAAGCAGCGCACTCTTTGTGGGGAGAGAGAGAGAGAGAGAGAGAGTGTGGACAACTACTCTACTGTATGTGGCCATATTAAGGCTTAGTTGTTACATGGGGCCCACTCTAAATAAGAATGGTGAGTGTGGGCCCTCATTAATTTTAATTTGACGAAAATAGTATATAATAAAATTGGTCACAGAAACCATTTTTTTTAAGTCAGTTGGAGAGAAATGCAAAAACATAATAATCATGAACTTATATAAAGATATGGGTTTGGCTATGAGATATTGTATTTATTGCCCCAGTTTGTCAAAAATCGTACTATAATGACCATATATACGTTTTTTCCACACTACAAATATATTAAGATCTACTTTTTGATTGTTCACAAGTGCAACATTCGACTCTTTTAAAGTAATAGAATACATTTGATAAAAAGTTAAAAATAATAATTGAATATACTATTAACTTTTTATGAGTTAGAAAAAAAAAACTTTTTTATTTTTCACAGATCCCAATTTTTTGAGGGGGGTAAGAAAAAAAATCATGAAAAAAATGAGAAAAGATGGAGAACAATTTAACAAATTGCTAGCCTTTTCTCCAAACTTCTTATAAAAATTATAACAAATTAGGATTTAGCCCAGAATTTTAAATCCCAAATTTTAACAAATTAGGATTTAGCACATTTTTGTTCTCAATTCGATTGTTTCACAACTAGACATATTACAAGGTGTACTAAATATATTCTACATGGAGACATATTATAACTTCATATAAAGTTATTTTTGGATATATTTTGATCTATAAAGTTATTCATATAAAAATTTGATATTAAATTGGATAGATTTTGAGTCATCACCTGAGGAATTGTATTGCCCAGGCAAGGATTCTAATAAATACAAGCTAGTCCCAACTCTCCGATTTAAAATAAACGGTTTGAGTTTATAAATGTGTCAGGTTAACACGTGTCCTAAGAGCACATATTAATAACTATTTATGGTAAAAAAAAGTTTAAATTCTCAAATTCTCAAATATAGTATTATTTTTTCTATTTATATTGTATTTAACATTTACCCTTAAAGCACAAGTTATCATTTTCTTTATATATCTTTATTATGGTTATTTTTATCACTACGAAATCACTTTAGTGTTTTAGAGGAGATGCAACACCTAATTGATTCAAAAAGGCACTTACAACAACTCGCTAACAATATATAGTGAGATTATTACAATGTGTATTATTTTAATCTCTATGAAACTTTGATTTGATGACATTATTATTAATGCTGGGATCGGGACGTTTCTGTATTTCGTTTTTAAAATTTTTCTGTATGTAGCGTTTGGAATTTTGGATGTTGACACTTGACATTACAACAAAAAAAATATCTATTTGGTTGGCACTTACAATCAGGTGAAGAAAGCAAAGGCTAGAGTGAAGTTGTTTTCACTATAAATTTAAATTTAAATTTCATTTTCAAACCTCATTTCTTTTTCCAAATAAATGATCATTGCTTAGTGCCTCCTTAGACTTAATTTAGAATTCTTCATATTAAATAAAAAAGGAAGAGAGAGAGAGAGAGAGAAAAAAAAAATAGAAGCAGCAACCATTACGGTCTATTTCTTCAAAGGTATAAATAAAAAAAAATGCAATTGCAACTTAGGTATAATCCTAATAACAACAAAGTGATTATTATGAGTATATACCAAATCGAGTCATAGCAAATATGAATCTACCACTTGCTTCCTCTCCTCCTAAAGTTCCTCGTTTTGCATCTCTTTGATCCAAAGTAATATCACGTATAACATAATCCGGGTCATTGGCGTGGCAAATGGGCAAAAATTGGTTCGGGTCCACGGAAAATCCATTTAACACGAAATTTGAGTACTTGCAAGGTAGGGTCTAAGTTTATCTCTTTAATTACAAACAAAGAAAACCCATCCCAAATCCTGGCAAGGAAAGGTTTCTTTTTTATTTGTAGCAAAAGGGAAAGACTTAGACCCTACCTTCTTTTAGAAAAAAAAATTAACTATCTGAGTTTGATTCTGCTTGGTGTATTGTTTCAGGTGAAAAAAGGAATCAATACAGAGAATATTGCTTTGTAGAAAGCCAACTTTGATTATGCTTAGTTGATCTTAAGCAAATTATTTCAGTAAGCTGAAAAGTTATTTAGCGTGTCTGAAAGACAAATGAAATTCTAGTAGTTTTAGTTTATTCATATATACTTGGCTCCCCCTTCTCCATATATGTTTTTCCTTTTTTCACATTGTATTTCGTTGAGTCAGCTTGAGACTATACTTGTATATAACTATATATGTATAGATGTATATACTAAATTAAAGTATTGATAGAGATTGCTAATTTGTTGATAGCTGCAGAAACAAAAGGAATATATCAAAGGGAAGCAAGCTGATGATAGTAATAAGCTCACATTTATCTTTTCTTTAAAAGAGGATAATCTTTCTTGGGCTAGTATGGGGATTATTTCCTCCACTTTATGGTATTTACCTAGTTTTGTTATGTTTTGTTTGTAGGCTAATCGTACTTTGTTTGTTAACTGGTCAGCATCAAGTGTTTAATTCTTCTAATGATGATACTCCCATATGGGTTTTGGATTAGTTGTGCCAAGAAGAAATCTGAATTCGATCCATGGAGACCAATTCCTTGGAAACTAGTTCCATGGAAACCAATTCTTGGCATTTTTAATTTCTAATAGATCATAGTGGTTTTTGTTATAAACCTCTTTTCACACCATTTACTTTTCATGTAAGCATATCAAATGAACCATTAATTAATTTTATTTTGTTTATATTTCGGTATGGAGTAGTGAAAGGAGGTTAAGTGATGGGATTGGATTGGAAATATGTAGAAAGTAGCTTCAAATGCGATCAAGATGGTGTTGACTGCTAGAGATGATAATCAAGATATTAAGGCTATTGAAAATCTAAAGCGGATGCGACTTTTCAAGACTTTTGAGTTTTTTCTTTCAATCACTTTTTGAACAAAGGGAAAGTTACATTGTTGCACATTGTTATATTGGGCAGAGATCATTGTAATCATCCTTAGAGGATTTATTTTGGTTCTTTTTCCGTTGTGTTGATTTACTTGGAATTGTTTTGATAGATGGTTGAGTGGTTTAGAACATTATTTGTTAGGGTTGTATCGATTTGGATTTTTGAATGGTGAAACATTAGCTAAAAAAATCATTGCTTTGTTAATTAGATTAATTGATGAAAGTATATGGTAGCTAAGGTATATTATGAGTAAGTACAAAAGTTATATTTTTTTTATTAATTTTAAGTCACTTTTAAATGAGTGTTATGTCACTAACCTATGACTTTTTTTAGTCACTTTTACGAACTTTTTATGACACTGCTTATTAAGTCACTCGAGGTTAAACTTGAAAGTGACTTAAATGAACATTTAAGTCACCTTTTAATGCTCAAATTTCTTGTAGTGTTGACAAGAAATTGGCTATACTTGAAATCGACCATGTATTATTAAGGTGGTGATAAATGCACCCCTTTTTGTTATTACCAACACTTTTTTAAAAATTTATTAATATTAAAAAAAACTTTACTTCCACCACCCTTTTATTTCACTTTTTTATCCAAAAGTTAACTATTAATTAACTTAATTAAATAATCATTAATCACAACAAAATAATACTATAATCTTTCACCACCCCCTCACCGCCCTCTTCTTCTCCTCCTCATCCTCCTTCTCCTTCTCATCCTTCTCCTCTTCTTCAAAACATGCATATATACATAAATATATATATATATATATATATATTCGAAAACAAAAGAATATGGATTCTTCCTCTTCCTCCTCCTCATCCTCCTTTTTCTTCTTCTTCTTCTTCTTCTTCTACTTCTTTTTCTTCTTCAAAACATACATATATACATACACACACACACACACACATATTCTAAAACAAAAGAAAAAAAAACAAACGAAATAATGCATATGTATATATATATCTCTTCTTAAAAAAACGAAAAAACTTCACACCCACAAATCTGTTTAGATGTAACAACCCGGTCTCGAGCCTCGGTTTTGTTTAAAGTCTTCTCGCTAGTTAAGAACCAAGTGGGTACTTATGAACCAAAGATTTACTCACCATAAATTGGACGAGTATATCTAAAAAAATGGGCCATATCTTAAGTTATTGATGAAGTTCGAGATGCTTAATGTCGAATGAGTACTAATGAAATTACTCTCCCAATGACAAGAGAGTATTAACATGATTATGGTTATTAAGTTAAAGGGTGGTGGAGTGGAGTGTTTGTGATAATTTTTTTAAAAGTGGAGGGCATAAGGTATAGTAAGTGTTAGTGATAATAAAAGGGGGTACATTTATCACCACCCTATTATTATTGTATTTACCCCGGCCCCATGGGTCGCTCAATTAGACCGGGTGGGGGATAATTTATGTGCCTCGTTTAGTGCTCCCATTGCCATAAAAATTGGTCTGAATTCCCCAACTTTGGTCTCTAATATGACCAAAAAACTTGAAAATAATTTATGTTTTATTTGAAGCTCTTTTTAGAATTTGAAGTACTCTATTTGTATGTGTTTATTAAGTGGATATATAGGTTCAATCTAAATGTGTACAAACAGTAAGTCTATCTACGTATCGTCTTGTATCAGAAAAATAAAAAATAAAAAAAATTATAGTTGAAAAATGCTACATAGTTTGAAAAAATGTTCCAAAAGTTATAACCCAAAATTGTATATACTAGTTATCCTGGCTTATTCATTCACATTGTTGCCTTTTCGTCATGGCAAAGAAAGCAAAAAGGAAAGAGCATTCACCATACATTCCAAGATGACACTACGAGAAAACTAGGTTTTTACGGCATTTATTTAGCCGCACTATAAATAAATGCTGAGGAAAAAGTTTTTCCGGCACTTTTTAACAAAATGCAGGGAATTTACGGCATTTTGTACAAAATCTGAGAATTTATGGCATTTCATAACAAATGCCGCGAATTTGTGGCACTCCCCAATAAGTGCCGCAAATTTTGGCGCTCTTTTGTGCGAACTGTAATAATATTTTTTCTCAGCATTTTGTACAAAATGTTTGGAGTTTAGTCATTCTATACAAGATGTAGTAAATTCAGTATTTTTTAACAAATGTGCAATGTTAATTATTTTTTTTAACATTTTGGGGGTTCATTATACCATATGGGAGGGACAAGTGGAAAACTTGATAATACTTACCAAAAGATTTATTATAATGCAATTTTTTATGTAGTTTTTTATTTTATGATTAGAATATTGATGTAATTATGTGAAACATTTGTAATTAAATTTATTTGATGGATTTTAATTCTTTAGCATGAACAAAATTTTTATTATTTATATATATATATATATGTATGTGTATCTTTGCAAATCTTGTGCATTACTTAACATATTAATAATCTTGTTTATTTAAATCAATTTTCAATTATATGTCTGACATCAATTGAAATAATTAAAAAAATAAAAAAATTAATCAACAAGAACTTCATGTAGTATATCTCTTTTATATATAATGGTATGATCAATTTCTATGTGGATATATATTGTATGTATATATTTATAAATGAGTTATTAAAAGAGGAATTTCACAATTTAGTGATAATTAAGTATTTTGGCACGGCGAAAAATGGCTAGGTCGCGGGTTCGAGTCCCACTAAGGATAAAATTTGTGGGATTTAATATTTTTGTTATTATAGAGTTTCCCGGCATTAATATAAATGCCGCAAAAGTAGTTTTGTCGGCATTTTACACAAGTTCCAAAAATGCCGTTAATATTCGCGGCATTTGTAAAAATGCCGAAAATTTTTATGACATTGGCTTATTTAAACTGCCGAGAAAAATGCTGTTAAAACTTTTGACGGCATACTGCTTATAACGGCATTATGTTAATGTCGAGAAAACCCACTTTTTTTGTAGTGTGATCGTAATGATGATCGATGAAGTCTCCTCTTCTTCTTTTTTCCTCTTTTGTTGAGGTAGCGAGTCAGTCTGTGGTGGGGGAAAGGGAGGGGTGGAAAACTTGGATCTTGAGATTATAACACTTTATTTTTTGTCACTTGAACTTAAGCAATCTGTCGGAAAAAAAATACCATTAAGTAGATGATCAATGAACTTAACACAACTAATAATCGTAATTAGAGGTTTATAGAAAACCCATGTTTTTATCACTTATTAACTGTACTTTTTACAAATAAAATAGAAATTGTTTACTTGGGGGAAGGAACACACATTTTGCTTTTTAAAGCAGCATCCACTCAAAATATTTAATTAAATATTGTGGACAAAATGGTATGGTTGGACTAAATAAATGGAAGGGTCAAATTTGTGGATATATATACGATGTTTCAGGTGTGGTAACTCTTCAAGACACCAAACATGAATTTATACAAAATTAAATGATTTGTTGGGTTTGAAAGAAGCATACATGACACAAGTTTTCAACTTTTAAGGAGGAAAATTAAATGACTAAAAGCAGGTTATGGTGGTGTTGGTGGTGGCGGCGGCGATGGTGTTAAGGTCATCTCCAATAGTTATTTATATCCAAGCAAATTTCTATATTAGAAAAAAGGAAAAGAAAAAAAGTGTTCCAATAGTTATTTTTATATAGGAGGTGAAAGATGAGTCATGTAAGGAATTTTTATAAGTATTTCTACATGTAGAAATTGCACCATTGGAGATACATCTATACAATTATATTGCCAAATAGACGGGATCTCCCGCTAAATAGATTGATCCCTCATAAGGACATAGTGAACCACTAGGCCACCCATAGGGTTTTATTAAAAGCACCATCATGACACGTAGGATATAAATGAATTTATAGAAAATACCATCGGAGATGGCTTAAGAGAAATAATGACTAAATTCATCTGTTGCTGGCTTGCTGCAAATGGAGGGAAAGTCAATTCAAGCCCACTCCCATTTCTTCCCAAATAATGGGTGGGAAGTTAAACAAAACACAAATTTGAGGCAGAATAATTATTTATCGGGTACAACTAATAGGTATTTCAATGCTTTGTTTCATCGAAAGAGTGGGGGAATCAGAAGGAAAAGTTGAAGCAATAATTAATTTTCCTTCAATATATTGTAAAAAAAATAAAAAAGTGAATGAATTTATTTTATTTTTTTAGTCATAAAATTTTATTAAAAACTTTTAATGCATGGAACGCAGTCAAGAAAACCGACGATATCAAGTAGAGTCAAAAGGAATTGAGTTTGGAAATTTAATCTTTTTCTTCGCTCAGCTAATGATGCCACTGACAGGATAGCAAACAAATTAGGGCTTATGTTAGTAGCTATTGTGATGTTTTTGAATCTTGCCCGAAGGGGTGAATATTTGTGAGTTTCTTTTTCTTATAGCTTTCGTCCCTCAGTAAGACTAAACAAATAAAGTTTTTGGAGAGAACAAGGATACGCACAATGCCAAAATTAATACTTATTAAGAATTTGTTCTTTTTATTTATTATAAATGAAAAATGTTAACATAAACTTTAAGGGCATATATATTATGAAATTAGAGAATCTATTCTTGATATCTGTGTTTAATTTTTCTGTATATTGAGACTTTATTTCAAAATCAAAAATATACCATAAGAGCACATGTTAAGTATATTTAGCATGCATATATTGGGACTTTATTTATGCCAGATTGTTATGTCCATGTAGTATTACTCGCACACAATTTTAAAAATGCTGAATAAAAATAAAATTTAAATTTAAAAGAAAAAAAAAAGGTATTAACAAAAAGATCTTAGATATAGAGGGGAAATCAGAAATGATTAAGAAGGATCTTCAACTTAAAATCGCCTAAACCACCTCACATGATTCTACTATATTCATTTTGTACATAGTTCTCTTTTCCCCGTCTCTAAAGGGAAAAGGAAAACAAAAACAAAAAAAAAAGGAAAAAGAAGAGAAAATCCTCCAAATCTTGTCTGCGATGAATATAATAATAATTCCTCGAATGAAATTAAAAGAAATAATAATTTAAAACAACAAAAAAATGGGAAGCCTTTTCAGTGTCTCGTATTTAAGTTGCGAAGTGTCACTCCATGCAAAAATTTGGTATAACCAAGCAAACTGAGTTTCCCGTCGTTTCTGATCCAGTCTTTGAGAATTGAATGTGCTGTAGGTCCGACATTTAGTTCCTGCAAATCAAGAAACTTGTTCTAGATTCCAATTACCAAGAAAGTACAAACACGTAAAACTGTATGTAAATATATATATATATACCCGGGCCAATTCTTCTACTGAGATAATTCGGTTAGCATCTCGTTCAAAATGTTCAAACGCTGTATATGCAATCTGTTCCCAACCTTCAATAGCTTCCAGTTGATATATGCTTATTGCTGCTGCACAAAACTCTTCAAAGTCTATCTTTCTGTAGGAAAGTGGTGCCATCTACAACAAAAACACATCGAGAAAACTTTCAAGTTTTCAACAACTCATTAGCTGCAACTTTCAAGCATACAGTTCAAAAATTCAGTGCATTATTTGGTTTAACAGAAGTCAAAACTGATTTTGCAATGGGAATTCTTATATGCCCCCACATAAACTATCGTCTCACCCCACTTTCAACTACCCTATCAAATACGTTCTCTACACCCCACCTTATTTTCGAATACCAAACAGAACGTTAAACAAAACCCTTCCACTATAGCAAACCTGCAAATTCATTCTTTCGTATCTAGTTTCTACAAACAGAGCATGGAGACTATCCCTGAGCCAAGCAATTACTTCCCCTTAAATTGATGATCATCAACAAACACTGGGAGCATGATTTATTGGTGGGAAAGACAATCCACGTTGAAAAAATTGCAACTTAAGGACTAAAAGAATTTTTATCATTTCTTTTTATGAAGCATGCAACGCCATTAATAATGTTTTAATTTTATCAAGATTACTAAGCATCGTTTAGTGGTGTAATTGTAAAAGGAATTATAAAAAAAATATCTATGGAAACAATTTCGGTGGCGATTATAGTTTCAAAAGTCCTGATTATAAGTGATTCCAATGAAATTAAGGAAGTTGAAACATGAGTTTAAATTAATATATATGCAGATTCACATCTATTTATCGTTGTCTCTTTTCCCAAGCAATCGCTGTACAGGTAACCAAATAGGAACTGCTATCAAGATTTTGCTGGGATTGCCTAAGAGCATCAATTAAAGAAACAAGAGAATTGGAGGTTTAACGAGGTAATATATTAGGCAGAGAGATTTAGTGAAGGAGATGAGGAAACAGAGGTATAGATACTAGGACTTGTTTGGTTAACTTTAGGGGATTTTTTTTTTTTTTTTTTTTTGATAACCATGGATATCAGGCCCCACCTCCACTAATCCCATGAAGCCCTGGTTGCTCGACCGGGAGACGCCCAGTGGTCCAAGAAAGGTTTCACGCAGCAGGGAATTGAACCTGAGACAATGCGCCTACCCACACAGTCCCAAGTTCGCCCTTACTGCTGTGGCAACCCCTTGAGTTTTTAGGGAATTTTTTTTTCCTTCTTGCAAATTTTAAAAAAAAGGTGGGGTGAATAGAATGTTTATACTCTTGACCATTGATGTAACCAACCGGGTTCTCCCCCAAAATGGCTAGCCCATGTTGATATTTAGGGTCATCATACCCACATATATATACCAAGGACCTTCCCATTACACTACAGATGTTTGGGTCAGTAAAATTTCCCCTCCTTAAATATGTGGGATATTTTGGGTCATTATAATTCCCTCCCTTAAATCCCTAGCGTCCTCATCAGGCTGGGGTCATACACTACACAAACAATCTCGGCTTTTGACTTCATAAACAAGCCCCCTTCTCTAATAAAAACATAGTTCTAGAACAAATCTAAAATCAAATTCACTGGTCATGCATATCAGTGTTACCTAATTCGTGGGTCACACGAGTAACGGGTATGGGACCTTGCTTAATATGGGGTGAGTTTGAAGTAGGCTTAGTTGGAACGCTATTTCGAGTCACAATTCATTTTGGAAAGCATAATTGGGTCGCTTTGGAACACTATTATATGTTATTGACATTCTAAGTTTAAGTTGTGAAGTTTAATGACGTTTGACAGTTCGAGTACTCACGGCATTCAGGATTTCAGGAACCCTCGACTCCTTCATCGCATCAGTTCCATTTTGCAGAAGAGCCTGCAAATTCAGTTCAATTCTCTTTTAAACAATATTTTGACTCGCCATTTTCCAAAAAATCCAGAGAGATAAAAACGACTAATACAAGTCAGCAGTTTTTAATGATATGCGAAGTAGGTAAAAAGAAAGTGTAGTAGCACTTACCATCTTGAAGTTATCAAGAGAGACACGCCCATCTTTATTAGGTTCCATTAGTGTAAATTGAGCTCGAAGATAAACCAATTCGTCCTCAGTTAAAGCTTTAGAGAGCGCCTACAATTATATGGCAACTAACATTAAATTACACACCAGTTTCATTGAAAAGATTTCACCATAAAGGAGTTGGTCAAAATATACCATAAGCAACAATTAACGTTAGATATTAGCAATTCTAATCCTACTAAAGAAAACAGAAAAACAAACAATTAACTTAACCTTTATCAGCCCAGTTCCTTTTGACACACGCATCAATATTTTAATTGCTAATTAACAAAGAATTTCATTTCCAATAAACATGGAACTTAACTTATATGCACTTCCTACGATTACAAAGGTAGGTATAAGAAAACAATAAAATTCAGCAATTTTAGTATCAAATTGATACCAAACGTATGAAGACGGAAAAAAGTACCCTTAATGCTGCACGTTTGAAAGGTGTAGCTTGAAGGTAAGACTTGACTAACTTATAAATCAATATATCCAAAGGAACGGGATGGTTTTCAGTCCGTAGCCATGGGTGAGCTGAAATGACAAAAGTGAAAACTCGTTAAAATGAGAGAGAGAGAGAGAGAGAGAGAGAGAGAGAGAGAGAGAGAAGGTAGCAACTTACTCAGAGCTTGAGCAGCACTCATCCTTTTCCTGTAGTCCTTGTTTAAAAGCCTTTTTACAAAATCCTTGGCTTCAGGAGATACAGAAGGCCAAGGAATATCATCGAAATTAGGATCAGCTCTTAGTACTGACCGAAAAATTCCCGACTCTGTTCTTGCCCAGAACGGTCTGCTTCCACACAACAAAATATAGGTTATAACACCGATGCTCCAAATATCCGCTTCCACACTATAAGATCTGTGGAGCACTTCTGGTGCCACATAGTAAGCACTTCCAACAATATCATTAAGTCTTTCATCTGCACAAACGCATAAAAACAAGAGAAAATACACTACTGAATATAATGTTTAACTAAAGACACTAAATAAGGTTGGTTGGAATTGAGAAAATTACCTGGCTTGATAAAGTCCGAAAGACCAAAATCAATAAGCTTCATATCAGCATCTTCACTTCTCGAGGTGAAAAGATAATTCTATAGAACAGGCAATGGGATTGAGTATTAATAAAGAAGAAACTAAGCAAACGTGGAAATGAGAGTTCTGTATGACTGTATTTTACTTGGAAGTATAAAAAGTACAATCAGCCTTCTAATATCAATGTTGTAATAAGATTTTGAGTTCAAGAATATATAACCTCGGGCTTTAAGTCACGGTGCACCACGCCTTGAAGATGACAAAATGCAACCACATTTAAAATTTGAACAACAATGAGCTTTGCATCCTCTTCTGAGTATCTTCCTCCTCTGCATTGAAGTAGAATCATGTTCCAAGTTCAAAATATGATAAAGAACAACATATATTTACAAACATATATTTAACTTTACCTTGACAATATTCTGTCAAGTAGTTCACCCCCTTCACACAATCTGATTATATAAAAGAAAAAAGATTTATCAGGAACAAACATTAGAGAAAAACATAATAAAGGAAATAATTATACAAGATCAAAATGCTCAACTTTCCTTCACAACTTCATGAAACATGCCCCTAAAATAATAATTGATAAAAGGAAAAGGAAAAAAAACATACTCCATGACTATGTACACGTTGTTGACATCCTCGCATGCATCATAAAACTTCACCAAATGCCTGTGCCCAGATAGAGCTTTCAATATTTTTACTTCTCTACGTACATCTTCAATTGATATCGCTGTTGTCATCTGCCAAAAAGAGTTTGTCAATATATAGACACTGCACTTGCAAATATATATTCACAGTGTGTGTGTGTGTGTGAAAGAGAGAGAGAGAGAGAGAGAGAGACTACAAGATAATAAATAATAAGATGAAGGCATAAAGCTAACATTTAAGATAACTGATTAGCCATACCTTAGGAAACTTTTACTAGGATTACAAAGCTTTTTGAACTTTCATGTGATCATTTTTTATGTCGCTTAGTCACTATCTAATAAATATATTTTCTTATAATTATGTTATAACTGACAATCTTACTTATAGATCTACATTTTACTAAACTCGGCCAAAAATAAGAGTCCAAACATGTCAAATATAACAACCCATGAAGAACTTAGACGACAAATATAACGACCTGTAGAAATGAGTCCTATCAATCTTTGTCTTCCTTAAGTCCCCTTTCGATCACCAGCAAAAGTCCCCAGTCCTCTCAGACCAAATCTTAGCCAGGAATTGCGATCAGATAAACATCTAGTTTGTGGACACTCACAGTTATGTATTCAATACTAAATCTCCATAAGTTGTTAGAATAAATTCTTAGTTCTGGAATACTCGATTGACACTTTTTAACACTTGAAAACATGTAAACAATAAACAATGCATGTATACACACACATGCATGCTGGACAGGAAACAGAATTTTATTGAAAGCATGAGAATATACAATGGATAAAACAAGAAAACAATGTGTATTAGCAAACATATGTAAGTGCATGATGCTATTTCTTTACATCGAAATAGACTGCTAGAAGGATTTTGCACTAGACCCTTCTATGCATTAGAAAGAGAGCACAAGTATGTCAAGGAACAATGCTAGCAACATAGTTACTAGGTAGTTGCTCAAAATCAGTTCAAAAAATATTAACCAACTTCTGGAGCTGAAGAAGTTGGTCTGTCAAAGAGTTTAGTGTGTGTCATTCTTTTACTTAGCCAAGTTCAAACCATGCTCAATATATATATTGATAACTTCCTGAATTACTTAGACAACGCTATCTCAACTAACAAAGCGAATCAAGAATCAAGCTCAATAATGTGATTTGTCTGAAGCCCGGGGGCATGTATTTGACTTGGAAAATCTTTCTTTTTACATGTACTAAATCTAAATCTCTTAAAAGGAAAAAAAGATTCAATTAAATTTTCCCCTTTATGCCATACTCATTTTTAATGTTTTCCCCCCTGAAGTTGAATTCCAGCTACACCCCAACTAAATAAACGTGTGTCATACGCTTTCATAGAGCACAAACTAGGAAGTGGTAAAAGCTTTAAGAGGATATGGTCTCATTCATTTATGCTGAAAAATCTGTTCGCAATAACGATACTACAGCTTGTCCCCTAGAAAAGGAAATCTGATTACTATAATATATTGGCAAAGAAATAATAGAATCATGTAATAGGAAGCACAAAAGTATCTCCCTGGCTGGTGCAAAAACACATTTTTATGGTGCATTACAAGTGAAGCTATATATATACACATAATTGCTTAGAGCATCCACAGTAGACAAAATGAGTTGGATAATTTCATCCTATACGTGCACACAGCAGGTGACTTTTGTTGGATAAAACACTGTAGTAGGATAGTGAAGGATAAAGTTAGTTCCAACAAACTTTGTTAACATAGGGATAGAAGGTTTCCGATTGGGAACAAAAGGAAAATGAGGTGTCTGGCCCACACTCAGCCTGATGGCTTATGTCCGGGAGCAACTCAGCTAAGAGGCTGGTAACCGGCTTCTCTCTTCTCTCTGCACATGAAGATAATTTTATTTGGAAAGGGCCCTAACTTTATTGGTTCTCTCTCTATATAGACATACATGAAGAAAGGGGCCTAATTTATTGGGAAGAAATTAGAGAACTTGCCGGATACGAGAAATTTGGTTATGCCTTTCATGGGAAGACAGACATCTGTCTGGTTCTTGTCTGGGTCGAGGTTCACATATCCGTTTAGCACATTTTCATATCAATTCATATCTATCTACTACTTCACACATAATAAGTAGGCTATATTTAATCCGTCCTATCATACACTAAGTTCACTGCTGTGGATGCTCTTAGCTCTTTTGCATTATTGTTAGTTCTGGATGTATTACTAATGTAATAATGTCTTATATGGAGTTGTAATTCAGTCCTTATGAATTACGATTAGCATCTGTGTCATGTTGTTTTCAAGTTTCTCAGATTATTATGTATCCCATCATGCCTACCTTTGGTAGGCGAACATTTCTAATCCACGAGTAACTTGGGTGTTTGGCACTTTCATTACAGCTTTGCCAATTCTCTTGTCTTCACCTTCTTACTAGTCGCACTCAATAAGAGGAAAATGTGCATAATATAATAGACAATTATAAAGAAACAACAAGGCACAAGTGTCAATTTTTGTGTGATTTGGATGAAATGTCTACGCCCTAGCCTAGTGTAAGACAAACTATAACACAAAAGGATCAAAATAAAATCAGCGAATCAACTACATTGTGAGCTCACTGCAACTAATTATCCGAATTGGACATTTCACTAATCAAATTGTTCATACCTTCGCCTTCGAGATAATTTTGACAGCTACAGATTGGTCCTTTAGCTCGCCCTTCCTTCCTCTAGCGTGACAAGTATGGCCAAAATGCCCTCGCCCTATCTCCTTCCCCAGCTCATACTTGGCTCCAAAATTCTTATTATATCCGAAATTCTTATCAAGTGAATGATCAGTCTCCGTGGCTCCGTCCTCGGGGATCGGACCTTCCCTAGGTTTGTTATGACCGAACCGCCTCGCTAACGACGCTTTGATGTGCTTAGCCGGGGACGGCGGAGGAAACGGCCGCTTGAAGAATCTCCGAGGCGTAGACCTCGCCGGAGAAGGCGTCACTCCGCCGGGGAGCGGACTCGATCCTCCGCCGTACGGATACGGACTCGGCCATTGACTCGCAGCCGCCGACGATCGGGCCGGAGTGTTCTTCACCGATGGAACGTTGACGGCGCCGTTGTTGGAGGATGACGTAACCGGCGTCTGAGGTGGCTGATCGTCTTCACCGGCTGAGACGATTGTGGTTGTCGGAAGGGTCTTGCCGTAGCACTGCCCCATCGGAAGTTAAGTCAGTAGCGGCGGTCAGATACGGACAAACTCTCTCTCTAGACTGTGTCTTTCTCTCTCTAGAGACTTTGAAAGTGAACAAGTCAAAAGTCAGAAACTAGTATGCATCCGACGGTGGAGATGAGCCCGCAGTACGGATCTGAAAGATTAGTGCCGGAGAGAGACAAAAATAAAGATTAAAATTAAGAAGAGAGAGGATCGAACGGCGAGAAAACGATAAAAAAATGGAATGAAAAAAAATAGAATTGAGAAAGAGAAGGGGAGAGTTATATATATTATGATAATGATGATGATGATGTAGACACGGTTGATGCCTGGTAATAAGAAACTGAAAGGGCTGGGTGTGGGGGATGTGCGTGGGAGGGGAGTAGAAAAAATATTTATTTATTTCAAGGGAAGATAGAAATGAATACAATAAGGAAATTGATAAATCTCAAAATCCCAGATGAAGAGCGCGGGAGGATTTTTGCTCCGTTTCCATAATCACGACCCTCTTTTACTGAAAAATGCTTTTTTCATTGATAATGTTTTTAGACACGGTCTGCTATAATGTGCCGCAATCAATTACAAATTTTGTGAAATTTCTTTATTCATGATCGACACAATTTATTAATTATTTTATTTTAACATCTCATCGTATCCTTCGATTATATTTAATATACATCATCTTTCACCATATATAATACATCTTACATGGATTTATTTTTAAGATAATTGGTTATAGAGTCTCGCTCCGTAATGTTTTATAATTCTAAAGACGAACTCATCGTGTTAATAAAAATAAATAGTACTAATTTCATGTTTTTGTTTTATAGTAAGGACAATTTTCATAATATTAACTTATTTTAAAGAAAATGATAAATGTTAATGGACATATATACCCATAATTAGTTCAAGTCAATGTTAAAAGTAACAATTCTCTCTCTCTCTCTCCAGTCTCCATTTTTTCTCTTTTCTATTCTCTCTCTCTAAAATCAAACACATCGCTCCCCCTCTCTAAAATCGACAGACCAAGCTTAGCTCCGACCAACGATCTCACCTCCTCTACCACCACCACCACTTAACTTTCTGATCGTATCGCTGAGAGGAGCACCGTTCTCATCTTCTTCTTTTTTTTTCTTTGCATGTGCAATCATAAAATATATATAACTTTTAATTGAACCGTTGGATTTAACTGATCTTCGAATATATTGTTCGGAAGACAAAGTTATTATATTCGCGCAAAAATCAAGACTATTAAAGGTCATTTTGTTATCGAAATCGACCAATTTCGATAGTCCAGCAGGATTTTGAAAAAAAAAATCTAATCGTAACTCTTTTTTTTTACGAACCCTACGTTGATCCATATATATATATTCATATATATAAATTGAGTAGATGTTGATATCATCAATTTTGTTATTCTATATTTTTTAATGGTACTAAAATTATTTTAGCACCTTTTGGTTGTTGTCATGTACGTTGACAGATGTTGCTTAATGCATTTAGCACCTTCTAATTGTTGTCCAAGTGGTGCTATCTTCTAGTTGTTGTCCAAGTGGTTTAGCACCACCCGGACAACAACCAGAAGGTGCTAAATGCATTTAGTACCTTCTGATTTTTGTTAGTGTCATAATGAGACGTGAGAATGTTATAATGAAGTGGTATTAGTGTCTTTTTTGTATAGTGTCTTTAATTTACACGGCTAATTTTTAATTGTCATAATTATGTTACTATTATAATGAGCCCTTATGCCAAATTGCCCCTTTATTTTTTATATTTTACTATCTTATTATGTTATATTTGTAATATCATTTTCTTTACAAAATTATTATATTAGAAATAAAGTCAAAGTGAAACAACCATTTATAAAATTAGGAATAGATTGTTTTTTTATTAATCTTACATTGTGACTTTGAGCTTGTGTTTTGTTTGATGGAAATTAGATAAAATATATTATTTTTAAGTTAAAGAGTTTGTTGTGTAAATAGAATTTTTTTTTTTTTTTTTAACGTGGAACCACTCTGGTCCCTAGCCCTTAGGACCCGAACCAGCCGTGTAAACCCCACCCCAAGAAACGCGCCATCACGCCGCTGAGGAGTTAAATCATGACTAGGGCTGGCAATTCGGGTTCGCGTGTCATGTTCGGGTCGTGTCAACACACAAGTATTACAGTATTAGTGTCAACCCGAACACGACCCGTTTAACTAATCGTGTCATTTATATTAACTCAAACACGACTTGTTTATTTTACAGGTTACACGACACGACCCGACTAACCCATTTAATAAATAGGTCATGTTAAATCTGCAACTCGACACGACACGATTAACCTTTTAAGATTATAATGACATTTAAGTCTCATGTAAAAAAAATTAACTTGTTTTATAATAGTTTTAAATTTTAATAAGTAATAATAAGTATCACCCAATACCAAAATTCAATATTAATAATCTAGGTCAAAATATATAACATTCCATCACCGAAGATAAACATAAAAAATTAGTACTTTATCCATCATTAAAAACATAATAACTATCATCTACTACCAATACTCCAAATAAAAATATAATTGTTCAAGAAAGATGGCAAAATAATATATATATATATATATGTAGCTGTAAAAGAAAATAAAAATAATAATCGTGTTAATTGCGGGTCAATTTAGAGTTAGCGCGTTAACCCGAACACGACCCGTTTAGTTTGCGGGTTAAGCGTGTCTGACCCGAAATTGACACGAACCCATTTATGTTTGACCCAAACCCGCTAATTCCTTGTTGTGTTCGTGTCGAGTTAGCGTGTCGGGTCAAATATTGCCGGCCCTAATCATGACTTGTGCTTTGGGGCGGAGGGGAGGGGGGAGGAGTCGAATAGCTGACCACCTGGTCTATCGGATGGCCTTAGCTCGCTCCCTTTACCTACCACGCTACTCCCTGGGGGCATGTAAATAGAATGTTTTGTATTTGTTTTCTTGGCATAGAAAATAGTGAAAATCAATGTTTTACTTTGTTATATGCCTGTCCTTTTATTGTTATTATTATGAAATAGAGTTTTTAAATAGAGGACTATTTAAATTACACCGGTGTAATATAATAAAATACATTCATTCATAATTTTTTCTCAAATTCATAATTAATTAATTTCACCGTTAAATAAATTATATTTATTGTGTTTACTAAATGCACAAAGTTTTAAGTCAATTCGATATTTATAAACATATAATCACTGTAATTACTTTTATTTAATTTTTGTAAAGTTCATAATTCAATATATGAAATATATATTATTAAAAGATTTCTGCATTTTCAATTTTTTTTTCATATATTTTTTATTTATAATTTACTAATTTAATGTCTAGAGTAATAAATTATGAAATTGACAGAAAATTATTAACAAGTGTAAAATTTTATTGTTTTACACCATGAATAATTTGAACCTTTTCCTTATAAATCTTCTCTTAATTTTACAGCATATACAAAAGTACTAATGCAATTATCTCTAAAAAATTTAGATCGCAGAGGGAACAGATCAAATTGACATCTCATATTGCAATTAATCGAAAAAAGATGCTTTCGTAAACGGTTTGCATTGTTCGTACTTTTCTGGTTTAAGCCATTTATTACTGTCCTAATGCAGGAACTGTTTACAGATAAAGGAATTAAATGCCATTGACGAACTTAAGGATGATAAAATGGCCTAATTTGATGGACTTAATTCCTCTCCATTATTTATCAGTCAAATTTTATTTAATAAGGTTTAGTTTAAGAGTAAAATTGATGAAATTTTTTATAAAATTCGATGAAAATGATCTTTATGATGAATAGATTATCATCACAAAATTTCATTAGAAAAATTCTATCTAAAAGTGGAAGAGGTAATCATTTAAAATTTTAATAGTTGAAAATAAATATATGTATCAAATTTTTATGACACCCACTTCCGGTTTGAATTTTTTGATGAGATTTTGTGTAGTCGGTTTACTTACTATATAGATCATCTTCACAAAATTTTATTTAAAAAAAAAATTCATATGTTTACCTCTCAAAACTAAACACTATTGGACGGAATTGGACCGAAAGAGTAATGGATTAGAATCACGTCTCAACTTGATAATCCGCCATGATCCGAATGGTTTGGGGTCGGGTTTATTAAATTAAAACCAGTATCGAGTTGGGTTCGAATTTAGGTTAAAATAAGACAAAATCATTGACTCGCCCCGACCCGAATGCAGTATTTTTTAACCTTCAATACCTTTATAATATTCTATAATTGCACCGGGGCGGAGCGAATCCAGTTGGAGTCCAAGTACACTAACAATTGGGTCGGGTCGGGCTTTCCAATATAAAACCGATCCTAGGTTGAGTCAGAGTAATTTTAAAACGGGTTGAGTTTGGGTTTGGCCAAACTCACCCCAAACACAACCAGTTGCCATCCCTATCGATGACCATAGCTTGGCCGTGAAAATGGTAGTTTTAAGTATTCAATTCATAATATGTATGGTAGTTTGACTAACTATCCACGGTAATACGATAGTGATTTGTGTTCATTTGACACAATTGACACATAAAGAAAAATAAGGACAAGAAGTCGTGTTATTTTGAGCTAACATGAACACGACAAGCGTAAACATGACATGACCCGACATACATGATTACAATTTTGTAATCTTAGTAAACATGTATAATAAGAGTTTAAATAATATTTTCTCTCATTGGGTACGATAAGACAAACTTAACTTGACATAATTATAATTTCGTGTCAATTTTGATCTAAAATTTGGACATGACACGACACTTTATTGAAAATTTTATAAATAAAAATAACATGAATAAGAGTTATGTTTTCATTTTTTTTTATGGGTTGGGGGTTGAGCGGGGCACAATCCATCCTATTAATGGGTGATTTTATTCATATTCGCAATTTCTTGCAGTTAATTTATATTGTTAAGTTAATTCGTGTTGCATATAAAATTAATCTGCAAGTGTGGATAGACTTAAAAAAAATATTATTGATTTACCTTCACTTTAATTAAAAGTAAATAAAAATATTACATTCTAAAATGTTAAAAGTAAAATTAATGTAATGAAAGGTGAAAAGTCAAAAAGCAAATAGCAATCATCCTTCGTCATTTTATCTTCTAGCTCTCCATTTCTAGCGCAACCTTTTATGTCGCGACTTCTTCCCTCATTTACTTGCTGTCGGAGATTGATTTACTTTTGGGGAAACTCTTGTATTATTCTCTTAATTTCAATGGCTAATTCAACTTTTTAAAAATGTTAAATTTAGTATTCTTAATGCTTCTTGCACATTTTTTATTATGTTGATAAATTTGAAGCAAATTTCTTGTTTAGCTCTCTAATTATTAAAGAGATTGTTATTTTTGATTTATTTTTTATTTGTAGTTTGTCAAATTTAAGTATTTTTGCACCAAACTAAGCTAAGTATATTGGAAGTGAAATGATACTTATTTGCTACGAGCTATAATTTTTCGGATTTGTGCCTTAATTCTAGTTTTGAAATTTAAACAAGAATATCTCAATTTTCACAAGTTGCAAAAGAAAGCACATTAGGGCAGGCATTTTATTCTGACTTGATAAATACACGACTGCCGATTACATATTATTTATATAAATAAATGAGTGATGATATAATCTTCAACCATCAACAAGCACACCAAATGGAAACAAATAACCAAACAATAAAAGTAATGAGTTGTTACTTGTTAATGATTACTCTGAGCCAAATCATGTGTACCATTGCTGCATTTGAACAATATTACCGAAAGACAGGTGCCACAATCCAAAACTTTCAAGCAATTTCATTTTCATGTCTATTTCTTGTGCATTTGGTACATAGTTACAAGCCATGTGAGATTGCAATATTCGAGAATGTTAGGTAATGAGTAATGCTTTATGAAAAAAAAAATGGTGTATGGTGTTTGCCTTTGATTAGACTGAAAATGTACATTTCCACAAAGTAAAATTAGGTTAAAAGTAAAATTATACGTGAGAATCGACAATTTATTCATGTAATTGCACCACAAAATATATCAGTATTGGTCATCTTAAGCAATATTTAGCACATGGATAAGAAAATAAGATACAAAAGATTTATACATTATGTTTTATTTTTGGTGTTAATCAAGATTAATCAGTATAAGTCCTAATTACTTAGATTTTCTTGTCCACTAAAACATATATTTCGTTTAATTTTTAGCTATATTTAGGGTGGCAATTTGTGACATGACACGATAACAAGACTTGAACCTAACACGAAATTAAAGCTTTGGGGTTGAACTAAAACAGATTAGTATCAAAATTGTGTGAACCTACTTAACATAATTAATAAATTGGCCGGGTTAGTAAACGGGTTATGCATGTTGTGGATACCTCATTCCGTGACCTTCACAAGTCCGTGCTCGGCTGAAGGCTCGAAAAGAATTTGACTATTGCATAATTTGCATAACCAGACAAATGGGCCAAAATTCTAAAACAGAGGGAAAGGCCAAGCAACTAAATGGATAAACCGTACAGATGATTTATCAACAACGCGTTCTCGAGTCGGGAAATCTTGATAAAGTTTGCCTTAAGTGGCCGAAGGGGACACCAAAACAGTTTACCGAAGAACCGTACGGGCTTTCAGATTAACTATACGAACAATTTAATGTCGCATGCAGTTCCAATTGCTATATAAGCCAAGGCTAAACTTAAGACAAATATTTAAAATTTACTACTCAAAACAGAGATAAAATAGAAAGAATAGAGTGAAAAGAGAAAGAAAATAGAGAAATTTGTATTTAGAAATAGATATTTGTATTTGGACTTTGCTAAATTAGTAAAAGAATTTGTAATACAATCTTATTTTTGAAACAAAGTTTAAATCAAAGTTCTGTATTTTCATAAAAGGTATATAACTCATTATATATTATGTAAATCTCTTATTGTTATATCCCTTTTTCATTTCTTCATACATATGTAAATATTGTATATATGCCGTGAATATCCATATTTCTTTTGCATATGTTGACATATGCTTAAATTATATTAATCGAATTTAAACGAGATATGCCGTAAACACGAAATCGGATTAAAATTCACATATGAATTGAACATACGCCTAAACTGCTCCTTGCCACGCCATTTTATCCTTTCTTGCCTGAACCGTGCGAGGAACTTGTTAAACTGGAACTGTAATGCAAAACCCGTATGGATAATCTGGACAGTATAAGTTAAAAGCCTCTCCTACATATTAAAAACTCTCTTGCATTTATATTTTATACTAACTAAAAAAATTCAAAGGAGGTCATGTAATACTCGTGTCCCATTTTCCAAGTTCATTATTGTCTTAAGTCTTGTTAAAGCTTAATATTCGTTATAGCATGAAATATTGGTTTCGAACTCTTCGTAGTAGGTCCAACACTTTTGACATGTCATATTAGGCATATGAAGATTGAGGGATCAATCATTTCATTATTCGGATGGCCCGAATTGAAATCGAGGTAAAAATCACAAGTTTTAATTTTACATGATTTCGAAGTTTTTTGGCCAACTTTGAGAGGCCATAATATTTCATGCTCTAACGAAAATTAAGCCTTAACGAGGCTTAAGACAATAATGAACTTGGAAAATAGGACACCGATATTAGATGTCAGATTAACCGTACAATTTATCTAATAAGCTACGCAGTTAATTAAATTGCCCGTACGGATTTTCTGTCCAAGTATCTATTTTTGTATGCCGATGACAGTAGGCTTACTGTATCATATTTAGCAACCCATATATATAATAATATGTCAAAAAAAACATATATGTTAAAAAATAAAAATAAAAATAAGCATGTTCATTTAAAAGTTGAGAGGGCGATGTGGGTTCCTAACACCTTCCCATGTTGTAACATAGCCCCCAAACTCACTCTGGTAATGCAGGTAGCGTTGTATTTTAAAAATGTACAAAACACACTTTTGTCCATTTTCTTAAAAAACGTACTATAGACTCAGATCATTTTAAAATAACGCGATAATTGTACGAGCCCCTCACTGGGGTGACAGGGGTTTCGTTAGGATTCTCACACATGCCAACCCTTGTAACAAGATTAATAAACAAGTTGAGTTAGGGTTGAAAATTTTGACACAATTAGTTAATCATGTCGAATTAATATTGTCGTCTTCAATAATATTAACCAGTGTAATGCAACACGAATCCACATATCATAGCACTATTGATACCCGTAGCTATATGTTGATATAATTGTAGGTCGGATTTCAACCCTAGAGGGGGGTGAATATAGTTTAAAAACTTTAATGCGGAATTAAAATATATTTTTTCAAAATGTTTAAGTAAAACAAATTTACTAACATAATATATCAAGGAATGCAAGCACATAAACAATTAAACAAGCAATCCCAAGAGTAATCAATTAAGCAATAGCAAAACAATCAATAATAGAGAGATTGGGTAAGAAAGATTGAACCGATTTGAAGTCCAAGGCTTTTTGTCCACACGATTTTGGTTTACCAAACCATAGTCCGCGCTCGGTTAGTTCCCCGAGAATTTCCACTAAATCAATCTCCTTCCGGGTGAAGATCAAACCTCTACAAGTGTTGTTGTCTCACACATTCTACAAGTATTGCTATACCACAATACTCTCACAATTACCCTCTTGCTAACCTTGTGAAATTTACCTTTCACAAAAACTAAACAAGAATTTACCTTCTTGTTTTTTCTATGAAATTTATCTCTCACAATGAATTATAATTGTTTGGTGATTCACACAAATTTATAATAACTCTCTAAAGTGTGTAAAGAATACAGTTTGAAGCTCACACTAGAGTTATCCTATTTGATCAAGATGATATAACTCAATAAGAATGATTGATCAAAAATTATTTCTTGAATATTTGAATGATGAAGATAGATGAAGAATAGAGTATATGAATGATTCAAGGTGGTCAAAATTTGTCTTAGATAGTGTATATATAGTCCCAAAAGTGATATAGCCGTTTGTGAGGTTTGGTACCAAAAATGGTAAAAAATTAGAAATCCAACGCCTATATTCTGGGCCATCAGTCGACTGAGCAAAACTCCTTAGTCGACTGAGTGGGCCTTAGTCGACTGAGCACAGCTCTTTAGTCGACTGAGTGGGCCTTAGTTGACTGAGCACAGCTCCTTAGTCAACTGATGGACCAGACTGCCCATCAGGCCCTAAGGCCAAAAATCTCAATTTTTTCACTTTTACATTTAAGCTCCGAAATCAATTCTAATGCTTTGGGGATCTTAAAAATAAGTTTTTAAGACACTTATTTTTGAGAAAACTCAAAATATGATCATTTGAAATTAATATGAATTTATTTCAAAACCGGTTTTTGTAAGAATGATGTTTTGAAAGAAATTTTGATTCAAACTGATTTTGATCAATCTAAGAATAATATATCAATATGTATGAGCTATATAAATAATCAAATAAGAAACTTTACACAATACCTAAGCACTCACTTAATTATCGAATTAACGAGTGTTTGAATGCTTCGATTTGTTTCTTCAATTTAATTATTCTTTGAAGCTTTTGTCTTAAAACTTTTGCGTGTGATCCTTGATCTTGATCATGAATTGCATTGTGATGAGATTGATCTTCTTGCTAGTCTAATGCGTAGTTGACTTGATCGGATATTGATTGAACGATCCTTGTCAAACTTTCTTTGAGCAATCATGCTATTCTTGATATTCCATATAAATGAACTATAAACTTATATCAATAAACAAGTTAAATTACACATGATTGATTTATTGTTATTATCAAAATAAGATTAAGACCTTCTAGGTCAACAATAATATATACCTTTTTTTGTTCATAAATATATACCTTGAATTATTATGTTCCTGATACAATAAATTTATATTTGCTCTAAATGCATGACTATGACAAGACTCATATTATGACTTAGAGAATTTTATTTTTGGATATTTATGTAATATACAATAGTGATGGGGTTGATGATGCAATTACGTTACTATAAAAATTTCTTGAATTAAAAAGAGAAGAGATGAGTAATGAACTTTCTAAGATGGCTTTGGACTCGCTTGTTGTGGTACCTAACATTAGGTCAAATGATCATCCAATTGATGATAACCAAGAGAGGAGTCGCAATAATAAGGTACTAAAGACCCAAGATAAAATAGCGAAACATGTGCAAGGTCAAGTTTCCCTTAACAAGAAAAAGAGCAAACATTGAGCACATGGTCGAGGGATTGTTAGTGAAAGTCAAAGACAACTTCATTCATGGGTAGGACTTTTGTTTTAATGTAGGAGTGGCACACATGCTTCTTAACAAATTGTTTTGTACTAGTTAGTTTTATACTCCTTTGAAGTATTTTTGTAATTTTGTGTTTTTCGATTATAAGCTTAATTACATTGTAGTGTTTTTCGACTACGAACTAATGTACTATCTTTTGGCTTTAATACATGTTGAGAGATTTGGATTAAATTTGTGTTTAATTGTTTGTTGGTAGTTCCTCCTAATATAGTTACACTCGCGAATAAACGATACAGGGACATGAATGGGAAGAAAATTACAGACCTGGAATTAAGGTTATATGCTAGATCTATATATTAAAAACTTAATTTACTTCAAATATTGGTGGATATACTTCTCAGTTTTAATTGGTAACCACTTAAGATTGATTACTTTTTTTTCTATAAAAAAAATGAGGTTTAAGTCTATTACTTAAACTACAATCAAAAAAATTCCTCCAAAACACTCTTGGTGAAACTCGACTTTTAAGTTTGAGTGGGGTGTATTTCCCAACTATATTAGCTCATTTGTTATCACGGGGATCTTCATGGGGTTGAGTCATTTAAATTATCCTTAAAAAAAAATTGTTAATATATTTTTTAAAAACATTATGATATCCTACTTCCACGAAAAGGGCTTGGGCTTTTTTAATCAAAAATTTCACTCCATTCTTCACTCTTGCTACTTGTATTATTCAAAGATTAGAGAGTCAATATCGCATTTATATGAATGAAATTCGTAACCTCCATTATGACGTGGAGAAAGATAATGTTAATCAGGAAACAAGTTCGGTAGAGGAAAAACTTTTCCACACAATTATCTGATAGAAAAAAATGTTTTCTTGTTTACGGAACATTACCAATATCATAGTTTGGAGAAGATACCCTTTTTGGGCTTTGGTGCAACTGAATAGGAATTTGTTCTTACCCCAAATCCACTTTATTGGACTGGGCCAAGATTTAAATTAACCTGTGCAGAATCGTAGTTGGGCTGAATTGAACCAGAGTTCGGCCGAAACTATTCAAGGATGTAAGCAGAGACCTAGTAAGAAGCAAGACAAATCCTATTTTAAATTGACATGAAGAAGTTAGCATTGTCCTCGAGGAATAGTGTTCCAAATCTCCCATCTTCTCTGTTTCTTTTCTGCAAACTAACACACAAAATGCGCGTAGACATTTCTTTTTCTTTTTTGTGTAGGTGCAACATTTGATTTGAAATAAAAATGATAAAAAAATGGTTGTAATCTTATTGTAATACAATATTTTTACCATGGCAAGGATAATATGTTCGAATCTTGTTAATTACCTAAATTATTATTATTATTTTTTTGGGAAAAAAATGATAGTACGTAGAACAAAATTCATCAAAATGTAGTGTCATAATAGAAATAATTACAATTGATGTTATTCCCATGTGCATGTATATATTAATTAAAACATAATTTAGTAATACACTTGGGTTATGTTCTATGCGCCGAATAAGAAGGTAGGATACGACATGATAAAAGCCGGATATAAATTATGATAGGAAACGACATGATCAAACACTAGATTGGAGAGACTTATCTTATCTACCATAGCACTAAACGGGTATGATAGATTTATTTTATCCTATTTTATGTAACACAAAATACGGAATAGAACTTTTTTTTTATTATATTTGGTCTTATATCTGACCCGATAAACATACCCTTGAGGTGGTAAAAGTTATGGAGTGGCCCTGTCTAACTAGAACAATAGAGTGACTACGATCGCATGTATAATTGGCCAACAAAGAATTATTTAATTGAAAGTTGAGCGAGCAAATCCATTTGAATGGAACTTAATTGCTTGATTTTTAATCTAACAAAAGTGATGGGCCGAAAAAAAAGCAACTAAACCTATATGAGTGTTGGGTTAAGAAGGCAAATTATTATTGTTGGTAGTACAGTGGTTGAGCCATAACATTAACTCCTATATATAATAAAGTATTTTCTCACCTAACTAATCCCCCTCTCTCTTTATCGTGGCGGGATATCAGCTAAATAAAAGCCTTATAGCTGGTGGGCCTTCGCTTCACTTTAATTTTGTTAAAGAGTACCTTCAAAGTAACTCAATTAGCTAAAACACATATTAATTATCAACCCTCTTTTCCACTTTCACTTATCCTTTTCAACCAAATTAATCAATGTAATTTCATTATCTACCTACACATGTAAATACATAAGGCTTTTATTACATTTAGGTCCCGCCTTCTACAGTAAAACTTACGGGTCCAATATTTTTGTAAAAGTTCAGTTATAATGTATTAATTTAAGTCTTCCTATATGCATAAATTTACAATTCATTACCCCAAAGTCAACTAATTTTAAAATTAGGGCAATTACGAAACTTGGGCCTACTTACATGCATATTTTTTTTTGAGTGATCTTAGGCGCTTACTCTCGTGCATCAATCTTGTGCATTAGGAGTTTAACAAGTAGAGGAAGCACCTCTCTTACCAATCGGACTAACTCCTTGTGCATAATATTTTTTTAAAAAAATGTTTGATTGGGGAGTGCTACACCCATTTGTGTAGCGCATTACAATTTCCTAATAAAATTTCCACTCCAATCCTTAATTAGAGTAAAAAAAAAAAAAGAAAGCCTCTTTTACTGGATTGTCATAGCTCTCAAAAATAAATAACATATAGATTACTCTGGTACAAGTACATAGCCAGTTGGCGACGTATCTCTTATTATATGAAAATTTGGTTTCGTTCACTTAGTTTGGTACGTGTAGCTTTGTTACATATAATTTCATTTTCATTTTAACGCATGTGTGTATATATGTATAGAGAGAGAGAGAGCGAGGGAGAAAGAGAAACTTTAAATGAATGGGCTGGGGATGGATTGATGAGTATGACTGTATGATGAGTAGTTGGTGCATGGTTTAGGATTTTAATCAAATTAAATCATGATATTAATTCAACACGCATAAATATATATATATCTATATTATAAAACAAGGATTTTTTGTAATAAAATAATAAATCAATCCAACATCTCATATTAATTTGTAATGGTGTTAACACTTTTAGACCATTAGATCATTTTTATACCTCACAACAAGATGCCAAATCAACTTAACATTTATTCACACACTAAACATATACACAAATATAACTCTTACATCTCTCTACTTTTCTACAACATTTCTCTCTCATCAAATTTTTAAAAAACTTTTAAATGCCATAACTTTAAAACACTAAACATATACACAAATATAACTTTATATATTTGAAATATGTTCATCAATATCTACAAAACAAGATCCATTGTGATTATTAAATTATGTATAAAAAAATTCAAGAAAAAGTTATAAAACATTACAAATATAATGGCATATAAAACTTATAAAACATTACAAATATAATAGTTATTGAAAATATACATTTCTCTCTCATCAAATTTACAAATCCATTAGTTATTGAAAATATTACACAATGAATAAAAGATACTAAAATAAAATTAAAAATAAGTGTCCAACCTACCTCGAATATGGGGTGAAATTTTTTTATATAACAATTCGATCTGCCTCGAATATAATATTTTATTTCTCTTTTAAATATACTCATAACATCATCTATATTATAAAACAACAAGTTTGACTAAAATTATTTTCAAAAAGTATAAAAATCTAATGGTTAAAAATATACATGTTATGGTATGCATTAAATCTATACCATTGGATGAGTTTTATATAACACATCAAGATGTCACATCAAAGTTAAAGCACTCACACCAATAATATACACACAATAAATTCTCACACACCAATACTTTTTTCTAAATTAAAAATGCTATAACTTAAATAAAAAATTTAATATTTAAAATCTATTAATCAAGATCAATTAAACAAGATCGATCATGACTATAGAATTATGTAAAAAAATAAAAAATTATTAAGTAACATTTAACACCAATAATATACACAAAAGTAAATTATCACACACCAATAAATAATTTTACATTAAAAATGCCATAACTTAAAATAAAAAATTCAAAATTTAATATTTAAACTCTACTAATCAAGAAATTTAATAAAATTTAATATTTAAATATAATAATCAAGATATTTAAAATCTACTAATCAAGATCAATTAAACAAGATCCATCATGACTATAGAATTATTTTTTAAAAAAATAAATTATTAAGTAACATTTAACACCAATAATATACACAAAAGTAAACTCTCACACACCAATAAATAAATTTACATTAAAAATGCAATAGTTTAAAATAAAAAATTCAATATTTAATATTTAAACTCTATTAATCAAGAAATTTAATAAAAAATAATATTTAAATATAATAATCAAGATATTTAAAATTTACTAATCAAGATCGATTAAACAAGATCCATCATGACTATAGAATTATTTAAAAAAAATAAAAATTATTAAGTAATATTTAACACCAATAATATACACAAAAGTAAACTCTCACACACCAATAAATATTTTCACATTAAAAATGCCATAACTTAAAATAAAAAATTCAAAATTTAATATCTAAACTCTACTAATCAAGATCAATTAAACAAGATTCATCTTAAAATAAAAAAATATATATTAAATATTTAAAATATACTAATCAAGAAATTTCATAAAAAATTAATATTTAAATCTACTAATCAAGATCATCATAACTACAGAATTATGAATTTAATATTTAAATTTACTAATCATGATTAATTAAACAACATTCATCATGACTATAGAATTATGTAAAAAAATAATAAGAAAAATTATTGAGTAACATTTAACACCAATAATACACACACAATAAACTCTCACATATCAATCATTTTTTCTACATTGAAAATGTCATAACTTAAAATAAGGAATTCAAAATTTAATATTTAAAATCTACTAATCAAGATCAATTAAACGAGATCCATCATGACTATAAAATTATGTAAAAAAAATATAAATAAATTATTGAATAACATTTAAGGATGTACTTTATGTGTTCCTACAATATTGATCATCTTAGTATGTTGTTTTTAGGAGTATACACAATATATCAGTCAATTTTTTAAACTATTTTCAAATCATACCAACAGACGTGATTAAATTATTTTCACATATGGCCTTGAATTTAATTTGTTAAAAACTTATTTTACCGAGATCAAAATAAGATCAAAAAATATGATTAACAGATTCTTCAAAAATTAAAAACAAGACGGTCCAATCTAATCTACTTTTAGTTGTTCCAGCATGAAGATATATTAAATTTAAGTTTGTCGATTTAAATTCATCACACGTTACTCATTTTTATCTTATTATCAGTTCTTATTTAATTTACCGTGCCGGATGGCACGGGTATGCCCTAGTATATATATATAATTTAGTCAATTCATAATTAAATATTTTACAAAAAGGTCTTCTCAAAAAAAAATTACAAAAAGGAAGGATGACGGAATGTTTGTTAGAACAACTACCGTGCATGAATCAATGAATACATATTAATTCAAGATTGCACATATTAAATGTAGTATATGTATATCTCTTCAAGAGTAGGTATAGCTAGTTAAAGAGATCATATACACACATTTTCTCTTATTGCTTGATTATTCACGTCTTTTAATTTGTTGATTATATATATATATATATATATCACTAGAATTCCACTTTCATCCGCACATCAATGTGTTTCAAAAAAATTTGTATGTGATTATTATTTTTGAATAGTGAACAGTTTAAGAAAGTTTTGGGTCAGTTTTTCTCTTAAGAAAAAAATTATGGAGAAGTAAATATTGTAACATAACCACCTTGCTGATTGTGCCTTGTTTTCGCCTTCTCTTTTGTGATGAATTATGTAGTTAATACACACAAGAAAATTCAATATTTGTATATACCAATGAGAAAAAAATAGTACCTATTTACGTATTTTCTAATAGTGTAGAAATGACATGTAGTATTCCATACTTAACAGATTAACGTGACAAAGTGTACATGAGATAGGCTATAAAAAGTGATTATGTCATGTCAATCAAAATAAGAGATTCCTATTTATAAAGGTAAATTGATGAATTGTTTTTTGGGATTTCGTACGGATGATCTATATTATGAATAAATCATATCCACCAAATTTCATTATAAAATTTAAATCAGAAGTAGGTTAGATGATCATAAAAAAATTTAACGATCGAAAATGCACATATATATCAATTTTTCAATAGACCCACTTTTAAATTGATTTTTTCATAAAATTTCATTATATAGATCATCTTTACAAAATTTTTTTTAAAAAAATATCATCTATTTACCCCTCTAAATAGGGGTTCATTCTTTTAACTAAAGTGAAGGAATTCATTTTTATATCCTAACTTTTAGAATCAAAACTCTTGCATTTTTATATTTTTTCTAACCAATATATATATATATATATATGTATATATGGGGACCTGCAACCTTCTTATCTTCTTCTAGAGTCATACTAAACGCTGCATGCTCATTAAGGCAGTAGTGTTGGTACCACTTGTACATTCCCGGCCTTGCCCTTTAGTCGCCTTGCCACCTTAGTGCAAAACAGCAATAAGCCTAAATAATTTTCACCTCACTAAAAAAGTGTTTTTTTTTAACAATTACACCTGAGAGATTCAAATACAGGATCTCCCGCTAAATAAATTGTCTCTCACTGAAAAAGTTGAGTTCGATTAATTTGTATGCTACACTGATTTGTACATACCCTTGTGTTTTATTATTGACTTATAATATATCATGTGGTAATTTTGGTGTATAGTATACATTTCATTCCCTCCCATCACCAAGACGTAACTCCCCCCTAATTTTATGTTTTTTATTGTTTGTTTGTGTTTTAGTTGTAATTTATCTCAATAGGAAAAAATAAATTTATATTAACTATTTTACCCCCTTTTTTTGGAGATTAATTAGGAAAAAAAGATTATTCTCATTTATTAAATTCCTAGATGGATCTACTTTTGTACCAATATTTTTTTTACTTAACCATCTATAGATCGACTCTAGGTATGGGATTTATTAGAAAAGGTCTCAGATAAATTAATGAATTTATGTCAGTTATTAATTCAATGTTTCAACATTTATACTACAATGTGGGAAAATTGTATTCAAACCAATCACTCTCCGCACTAATTAGTCATGAGATTAGCATCTGACTATGCCAAAATTAACCCAGAATTAAGGTACACCTAAAATTATGTAAAAGGAACATATCCCAAGTGAATCCATAAAAAGGAATTATATATACTTTCATTCTTCCCCATACATGAGCAGGCCTCATTTATGTGAATCAGAGGTCTGCTAACAGCAAGGTGTACAATAGCAAAGTGCAATGCAAGCTCAATTTAGCGTTGGGCAGAAAGATTCCACAGGGGTTCGTGCATGGTAAGTTTATGGTTTGAAAAAGACATCCCATGTGGCCTCATGTGAACACAAATGTGGGGCTGCATTGGACGTACTCTATATAAACATCAAACACAAACAAAAGCGCAAATGAGGTGACTACAAAATTCCAATGTCATTCTAATGTTGACTGCAAATTGTACTTTAATCATTGCTTTAGTAAAACAAAGAGAGGACAAGTAAAAGATCAACAGCACTCTTCCTATACTTTTTTTGGTGAACAGGAGGAAGAAACATCCCCCTTTCAAACATTGTTCCCATTTGATCGGTCTGAGATCTTCAATCAAACCCTCCGGAGGCACCAACATTCGGACCAGTCTTTCCCCTTGTTCTCCTCCAATTTTTGCAAGTTTGTCCGTGCATTTGTTTGCCTCTCTTAGAACATGAACCACCACCTTATTCAGATCTTTAATAAGTTTTCTGCAATCCTCAATGAGAACCTTATCCAGATAGTCAGGGGCGGAGCCAGGAGGGGCCATGGCCCCACCTGGTTTTTTGGAATTTTTTTACCGAGTATAGGGGTGTTTTGTGCAATAATGTGAAAATCAGGGGGAGTTTGCATAATTAGAGAAGTTTACGTGAATGTGAGGAGGAGGGGCTATTGTGCGCTTAGATGTATAACTTCAGGGGTTGGGCCATGCAATTCTGTGCAGGGTAGTTTTTAAAGAATGTCCCTTTTTTGCTTTAAAGCGCAACAGCTCCTTCTTCTTCTTCCGAGTGCAATACTCTTCGTCTCTTCCAATTCTCTTTGCGGACCTTGCCTTTTTCCATTTTCATTCTTCATTTGTTTCGTTCCCTTTCCGCATCCCGCTTCCTTCTTCTTTTGTAGATCTTGGCATCTTAGGTAAGATTTTTTTTTATAATCTTATACATATTTTTTTTTAATATTTTAAATATTAAGATTTAGGTGTTTTAATGTTGATTTGCTTCTTGTTTGTTGGTGTAAATGAAAAAAATTATTGTTCTGTTAATAGTTTCCTCCCCCCCCCCCCAAACAAAAATCCTGGCTTCGCCACTGCGGATGGTGTTCATCATTTACGTCCTATGTGATGAGCTTACTGCCGCAAGGCAGTCCGTCTCGACTTGGACCCCCTCCCAATTTCTATATTCACAAAGGTGGAGCACGTAACGAATTACCCAGAGCTCAGCTTTAATTTATAATTGTGGACCAGCCAATATTTCCGCAAAATCCTTTGACCCATTTTCCTTGGTCATCTCTAATTAGGCCACCAAAGCTGCCCCTTTCTCCTTGCCGGAGAATGCCATCCATGTTGATTTTAAGGGTACCTGCATTTGAAAACCGCTATTTAATTAGTCTAGTATCAGTGCTGTTAATCCGATCCATGCAATTATCAAAAGCCTAATTAATATCACACGCAAGGATTTCGCTTTTGATTGCCACATGATCATGATTAATAGGACGATCATTAAATTGGTATTCATTCATTCCTTTCCATATATTCCATAAAGCTGCAGCAAACAGGGAGGTCCAATCAGGACCTGTGGAATGACAACTAGCATGGTGTTTAAGATTGCTTTCAAGCCTCACTTTCAAACGGTTCACTTACAAATTTTTGAGGAAGTGCAGATTAATAGCATTCCAAATTTTTATAGTGACCCTACAATTTCGAAAAATATGGTTTTCATTTTCTTGTTGAGAGCACAATTTACACAAGTCATCATGTTTAATCCTTTTTTTTAAATAAGCTTTATTTGTATGGATTTTCCTTTGCTTAAGAAGCCAAAGGAAATGAAGAATTATGTAGGGGAGTTTGAGCTTACAAAACCATTTCCAACTTTGTTAGTTTTTTGTTCCCTCCATTCAATATTTGATAATAAGTTGGTAATTACTCTCACAGAGAAGTTTCCTGCTCCACTTTCTTTCCATGCCGCCATATCCCCCCTAAAAAAAGAGATATGAAGAGAGACATTGAGAATATCATTAACTTTGTTCTTTGGGACTAAACCAGCAAGTTGATTCACATTCAAAGAACCATTAGGATTTATAACAGCAGCCACCTTTAGAATGTTATCTTACACAATGCCATTGTGGCTGAGAGGCATAGAACCAACTTAATTATCCTCCCAGAAAGATATGTCTTTACCATTCCCAACCACCAATTTGAAATTTTTGTGGAAAAAATCTTTGTTACTGTAAATACACTTTATTGGTCAGATTTTAACCTTAAAGGGGGTGAATAGGATTTTAAAAATTTAATGCGGAATTAAAAACTTTTCAGTAAAGTTTTAAGAATAAAACTTGAACTATGTCTATATCAAGTAATACAAGCAAATAATCAATCAAACAATCTCAGAACAAACAATAATAAATATAGCAAGTAAATGAAGAGTTTGAGTTAGAAAGATTAAACCAATTGAAGTCCAAGACTTTTTTTCCATACGGTTTGGTTTATTAGACCATACATCTGCGCTCGGTTAGTCCCCCGAGAATTTTTACTAAAATCGTTTTTCTTCCGGGTGAAAAATAAACCTCTACAAGTGTATCTTTCTCATACACTCTACAAGTATTTCTTTACCACAATACTCTCACAAGATACTCTCTTGCTAACTTTTCTCACAATCACTAAATAAGAATTAACCTTCTTGTTATCCTATGAGATTTACCTCTCTCACAAATGAATACTAATTGTTTGGTGCTTCACACCAATTAACAATAACTTTTTCAAGTGTGTAATAGATACAATTTGAAGCTCACACTAGAGTTATCTTGATTGATCAAAAGGATAGCTCAAAGATGAATAATAATGATCAATTCTAAAACTTGAATATTTGAATAATGAAGATAGATGAAAAATAAGTTTATATAAGTGTTCAAGCATGACAAAATGTGTCTTAGATAGTGTATATATAGTCCCAAAAATGATATAGCCGTTTGTGAGGTTTAGTACAAAAAATGGTAAAAAATCAAAAATTCAACGGCTATATTCTGGGCCATCAGTCGACTGAGTAAGGCTCATCAGTCGACTGAGTGGGCCTTAGTCGGCTGAGCACAAGCCATTAAGACAAAAGGCCAAAAATCTTAAATACTTTGGGGACCTTAAAAATAAGTTCTTAATACACCTATTTTCGGGAAAACTCAAAATATAATCATTTGAATTTAATATGAATTAATTTGAAAATCGATTTTTGTAAGAATGATGTTTTCAAAGGAAATTCAATTCAAGCTTGTTTCAATTGATCTATGAATAATGTATGATCACGTTGAGCTATATAGATAATCAATTAAGAAACTTTACATTAATCCTAAGCACTACTCAATTACCGAATAATCGAGTCTTTGAATACTTCAATTTGTTTTTTCAAATTGATATTCTCTTGCAACTCTTGCCATGAAGCTTTTGCATATGATCTTTGATCTTGATCTTCATGAATTGCATTATGATGAGATTGATCTTCCTTTTCTTATCCAATGCATTGTTGACTTGATCGGATAATATTTCAATGATCATTGTCATGCATCCTTTGAGTAATCATGCTATTCTTGATATTCCTAGAAAAAGAGCCATAAACTTATATCAAGAGACATGTTAAATTACACATGATTGATTTATTATTATTATCAAAATAAGATTAAGACCCTTAGGTTAACACAATTCCATATAGGGGAAGCTTTTCTATTATTTTTCCAAGATCTAGGGTTTTTGGAGATGTTGTATTTTTGTTTCAAAATTTTTGCCCAAAGAGGTTTACTCTCATTAGCAACTCTCCACCTAAGCTCTTATTATTGAGAGCTTTATTATTATCTTTGGCAATCCTGAACCCCAGACCCCCACCCTACAAACTTTCTCCCATTTGAACAAATGAATTTTTCTCTTATTATTCGAATCCCCCCACAGGAAGTCTCGATCCAGTTTATCAATTTTCTCATAGATATAATTAGGAAACTTTATCAATTGCATAGAGTAATTAGGAATGGTGGAAGTAACCGTTTGAACACGGGTTGCTCTTCTCGCGAATGAGAGCGTATTAGCCTTCAAACTTACTAACTTATTTCGAATTTTCTTAATAATATGATCAAAGTGCTTCCTCTTGGTTCTGCCATGCACGATAGGAAAGCTCAGGTATTTCCCCAAGTCCTCATCTGTGTCATGCCAAACAGAGAGCTAAGAGCATTAACTTTTCTTCTAGGGACATTTGGTGCAAAACAAATTTTAGATTTTTGAAAGTTAACCTTTTGTCCCGAGACGACACAAAACTCATCTAGAATGTCAATAACACACTTAACATTCTTCTCATTGGCCTTGCAAAATAACATCAAGTCATCGGCGAAGAAGAGGTGAGATATAACAAGGCCTCTTCGAGAAGGTTTCAGGCCTTCCCACTTATTATCATTCACCGCCTTATTTATGCAATTCGACATGTATTCTAAACATAACACAAACAGATAGGGTGATAAAGGGTCATCCTGTCTAAGGCCCATGCCTCTTTGTAAAGCAAGTAAAGGCTGCCCATTCCAAAGGATCGACGTGACTCCTTGACTAATGCAACTCATGATAAGATTAATCTAGTTATCATTAAGGTTGGAATATTTCAAAACTTTTGTAATGAAGTTCCAAGATAAGCGATCATAGGCTTTCTTAAGATCGATTTTAAATATAATGCCTCCCTCTTTACTATTGGAATTTTCAAGGGTATGTAAAATCTTTTGCGTGATAATCACATTGTCAATAATTTGTCTACCCGGGATGAAACTCGATTAACAAGGGCCAATTAATCTATCAAGCATAGGTCTAATCCCATTAACAAAAATTTTAGAAAGAATCCTATAGTTCACATTACACTAAGTAATAAAACGAAAACTAGAAATGGTTTTCAAATTATCAATTTTTGGGATAAGAGTGATAAAACATTTATTAAGGTCCTCCGAGAAACTCTAGTTTGAAAAACAGTTATTAATAAAACTAAAAATCGAATACCCAATCTTATCCTAGTACTTTTGGAAGAACCTTAGTTGGAAACCGTTCGGGCCAAGAGCTTTTAAAGGTTGCATATTAAATATAACACTTATAACTTCATTCTAACTAAGTGAAAAATTAAAGATGGCATTATCTCTGTTAGTAAGCATAGGTGTATGGCGGAAATCAAAATTGGTAGTATCATTACCACTCTTTTCTTGAAATAGATTATTAAAATAACAGTTAATATGTTGAGATATTATATCGATATCATCCGTCCAATCACCCTCAATTTTCACCTTATTTATCTTGTTCCTTCTTCTCCGAATGATAGTAGACAAGTGAAAGAATATAGTGTTTCTATCACCCGAGGCTAGCCAATTGATCCTCGACTTTTGAGCCCATAAAAGTTCCTCCTGTTTAAGGACATTTTATAATTCAATTTTGAGGTATTTTTCCAGGCAGTTCAAATTATGAGAGAAGTTATTCTCTTGAGATATTTGAATGCCTCTAATTCTAGCCTTTAAACTTTTATATTTTTCGAAAATATTGCCAAAAATATTTTGTTCCATAGCTTAACTTTCGAAGTATAATTGCATAAATTTGCGTAGAGGTTGTCAAATGGGTTCCAGCTAAGTTCCAAGATAGAATTAAATTCAGGGTCATTGAACCAACTTATCATAAATCTAAAAGGTTTAATAATTTTAGGAGTGGAGTTAAGAAAGGTACATTCAGTGGTGACTACCATAAGACAATAATCCGAATAAGTACGAGGGAGATTGGATACCATAGCTTTTGGGAATTTCTGGCACAAACTAAGGTTTGCAAGAGCCCCATCAAGTTTCACAAAAATATTTGTAAGACAATCCCTGTTGTTTGACTATGTGAGGCGTGGTCCATTGCACCCCAGATCGGATAGCCTACAGTTGTTAATATTATCTGCAAACTTGCTTGTCCTGTTTTGGCTGGATGAAGCTCTGAAACTTCTCTTCTCATATGCTCCCATGTGGTCGTTGAAATCTCTCGCCACTAGACACGAAATGTTGGTACTGCTGGCCACAGTTTTGAGGTTTTCCCATAGTCCCTCTCTGTTCCTGTAACTCGGGCTAGTGTAAGCGATTGACAGTAGCCACCCCTCATAATTATTTTTAGTCACAATGGCATGGATACATTGACTAGAGACATACACATCCTTCAAATTTACTCTTAAAAGGTTCCAAAGCACCAAAATTCCACCAACTCTACCCACGGGATCCGAGTGGACGTTGAAAATAAAACCAAACTAATCAAAATAATTCCTTATTTTACTAAGAAGGATTTTAGTTTCCATAAAAGTAATCATATCAGGATCATGTTCTTTAATCATATCCGTCATATTGATTTTAAACTCGTCATTGCCGGCACCCTGGAAATCATCATTGCTGGCACCCCGGCAATTCCAAAAGATGATCTTCATGGAGGAAACAAAACTAAGAAAAGAATAGGTTCCGATTTAGACCAACTTGTTATTAGTCTTACTTTTGTTTGGGATTATTCTGTTGCCGATGTGGCGCCATTTATATTCCGTGAAGCCTCATTTGTGGCCAACGAAACTGTTATGGTTCTATTCTCATGCAAATCTGATTCATACTCCACACCACCTTCGCCATCTGCGCCTCTTCCTCATCTGCTTCCACAGAGAACCATAATGCGTTCTTCTGTAGTTTATGGATCGTTATATCGAATTGGTCCATCTGGTGGTTTAGGCTCTTGATTGTTGTAGATGTATTAGGGTTAAACGGCAGTAGTGAAGTCTGGTTGTATAAGGGCAAAAACAGCACTGGGTGAGGAATTTTGAATAAGGGTTTAGAGTTTGTTCTCATCTAACTCCATATTACAAGGTTGAACAACTGTTATCCATTGATTTTCGCCGGTTGTATCTTTAATTTTCTGCAATGAAGATTCATTAACCTTACTCTGACATTACATGTATATGTGAACATGGCGATTTTTTGCTTGACTTGATGTTATCTCCACATGAGGTGTGCTTTTCTTTTCTTTGCTCTCTACTTGAGAAGAAAAAATAATAGCATTAGTTTGTTCTGTAATCACTACAGGTTGATTCTTAATTCCACTTGAACTAGCTTTGTGAAAATTTGAGCCTTAGCCCACAAAATTTTCTGGCCCTTCTCCTTGCTCATCTCTTCGATATTTTATTTTTCCTTTTCATTTGTGGTAACATAAGCTTCAGAGAATGGCCGAAATTGATTTGTGTTTTTAACATTTGTAATGTTTTGGGCTTTTATTGACCCACTAGGCCCGATTCTTTTTTTTTACTCTGGACCAACATCCAACATCCAAGGCCCAAACCCATCTTTCTCCTCCCCATTTTGAACTTTTAAACCATTAACCTCATCCCGCACCACTCTACCTCTACTGGCAAAGATATTACCGTTATTACCGATTTACCGTCACCACCACTAACGGTCGTAACTCTTGCCTGAGCAGAAGGTAAAGTTTAGGGAGTCTCGGCCATAATAGTTCTACCATTTTGTTCTTTGCACAGGTCATTTCTATGACCTATTGTTCCACATTTGAAGCATATCAAGTGAATAAATTCATATTCAACTCTATATTTTTTCCTTTCCAATGTATACGAAATTATCAAAGGTTTTAACAGATCCACCTTCACACACAACTTTGCATACTTCCCTCTAGTGGATATAACAGTGGTTATGTCTGTTTTCAATGGTTTCCCCATTTTTTTCCCAATTTGAAACAATTATTTCTTATCGTAATATTCAATTGGGAGCTCTGGTAACCTCATCCATATAGTCGAATTTGTTTCTGTCGCCTTGAACAATTTAAAATTTGGCTCTCATTTCCTCACAGTGAAGTAATGGTTCATGACAACCCATGGGCCGCCAGTGAAAACATGGCAATAATCCACTTTATTATTGAACTTGAAAAGGAAAAATCCACAATCAAGATTAACCACCTCAAATTCTCCTTAGAAATTCCATAATAGATTGACTCTGTTGCATAGGGCCTTATACCCAATGCTGTTACCAAGCAACCTTGCAATAAGGCAATATTTCCAAGCCTTATGCAACTTGCGCAAAAACTTGGGCGGAATCACCTCATTCAGACACAGAGGGTCCTCTGATTCAGGATCATGGTTCAGGTCCAGAGCCTAACTATCACTCATCAAGCTGTCATTCTCCTCATCGGGGGACCATTCCTCAACATCTTCCTCAAAATAAACATCTTGAGGTATAGTACCTGCAACCATATCCCTAAAGGATAGTGGCACCGTTTTATCATTTTCATTGTGCTCCAGGCCTTGTAAGCCCTGATCATGGTCCATCATCTAGTCATTTGAGTTATCTTTAGAAGCCATATGAGGGTCCTCTGGTGGTGCGTGGTCGTCTTTAACCTTTTTGTTACTACGGACTATATGGTCTTCTTTTTCATTGGATCTTTTTAGGCTTGGTGTATTATCAGATGGTAGCAGGTTCTTATTTGACATTTTAGAGAAATAAACTCTCAAAAACCCCTATAACGTCTGAATTAAAAATGGCGCACTTCGCACTCTTCCTATACAACTCAAATTTAATGCTAATGTTGAATGCAACTTGTACTTTAATAATTGCTTTAGTAAAACAAAGAGAGGATAAGTAAAAGATCAACATCACTGTTATTATATAACTCAAATTTAATGCTGATAAAAGCATAGCTAAACATTAAAATACGCAAACTAATATTAAATAAAAAATAAAATTCAATGTGTTGGGTTGACATTCGACTCATGCAAATACGTGTGCAATATATTAATATTTAATATTTTTTTATATTTTCTATATATATTTAAACAAAATATCTACATTTGTTGGTATTTTGATTAAGTTATAATAACTTGTCTTCAATATGCCTAAAGTCATATTTTCAAGTCCTTGCATTACTCTTATTGTAATCTTTGAAGCATAGCATTTAATTTTGTAATTTCATAAATCTATCAAAATTCCTTCTCATGCTTTATATTTAGGATTAGATTGTAAATGAAAGACTTATTATTTACTTTTAACAAAATTTTCACATTTTAGTGCACTAAAAAGTAATATTCTTAGGCTCCGGTTGATAACACGATGGAAATGGTATAAAAAATAAAGTATTTATGTGAAAAGTTAGAAAATAAGTTAAAAAATATGGTGATATGTTCTTCTTCTTCTTCTTCTTCTTCTTCTTTTTTGGCTTTTCCATGAAGATGTATTTTGTATGAGCAAAATATTATAGTCTTAATTTGATGTTCTATTCAATGTACACTCGAATGATACGGTTATTTTCGAGAAAATATTAAATACAATTATTATAACGCCACGTGTTATCGCATATTCAATTAATTGCGTAAAATTAATGACTCGTGAATGAGGAAAGAGAAATGCACACTTTTCTGCAATTTGATTGGATTTTGATAACATGTGACGTTATAACTATTGTATTAAATATATTCTCGTTACTTTCCTGTCCATCTCAACCTCTGCAATGGCCCACACTTCAACTGTCAAATTACACAATGCGGTTCCAAATATAACTGTTCAAACTTTCACGAAATAGTTACTGTAAATATGAAAATATACGGTAATAGCCGATACTCGTGATGGTACCATAAAATATGTTATGTGTACGTCCCACCAATGATATTTTTTTTTCTCTTTTAATTCAAAGCCATGATTTCATAATATTCTATACAAATATATTTAATACTATATTTATATATTGTTAAAAGATCATCTTTAAAGTAATTATAAATTTTAAAAAAATAAAGTGTCACCTAAAATACATAGTCAGTAAATTAAAAGACTTCAATTGAAATATGAGTATGACTATAAAAATGATACTGCAAAAATGAGGGAGATATCGTGAGGATAAAGTGGTCGTTATAATATAAAAAATAGACACACAATTACTACTAAAGTGATCAAACACAATAACAAAAAAATAAATATAATAATGCTTTCAATAATCAATATGATATAGATTTAACCCATGATTTCTTCTTTACGTGGAGGAGAGAGACGTCGACAAGCTATGAGACCTGTACCTTTTTATCGGAATTTGATTTAACCTATTAATTATCAAATCAAAATATCAAAATTTGTTTTTATAAAATACATGGCGTCCTCATCCGCCCCCTAGCCTTTTGTGTATGACAAATGTACCATCAGCATTGAGCGTCCCCCCTACTTGTCTACTCTCTCTCTCTCTCTCTCTCTCACGAGAGTACAGAGTGGCACAAAAACAAATATATAACAAACTTTTGCCCCACCCCCACCACTGAATTCATCACCACCATATCTAAAACAAACACCCCTCACCTCTCACTCACTCCCTCATCTTCGATCTCCTTCTCAAGCAACTCCTCTCTCTCTCTCTCTCAATTCTCAAACACCCCTTTAATTTCCTCTGTTTATATAACTAACTACCTAATATTATCATTGTCATAATTTAGTTTCTCAATTGTTGTACCTGTTTTCACAATGACGAGGCTCTTTCGATCCAAATCCGAGCGGAGTAGCAGTAGTAACAATGCCCACTACGCGTTTGACGAAAGAACTCCAATTAGTCCCTCTCTCTATCTTTCCAACGAAGAAGAGGAAGAAGAAGAAGATGATGAAGAAGAAGAAGATGAAGAGTACTTCTCAAATAATCCAATTACGACGCCGTTTATAAGCCCAGACCGCGGGCGGCGGGAAGGGCAGCAGAGCCACCAGTTTCCAGTACTGGCGGTTTTGGTGGCAGCGTTGAGGAAATCTATTGTGACTTGCGGTGTAGAGGCAGATGACGTGTCTTCTATCGATATTGGATCCCCCACCAATGTGCAGCACGTGTCTCATGTGACTTTCGACCGCTTTAATGGCTTCCTCGGCTTGCCGGTCGAGCTCCAGCCGGATGTTCCCCTGAAAGTTCCCAGTGCCAGGTTATTCCATTTTCTCATCTCTCTCAAATCTCTTCTTCTTCAACGTGTGTGTGATAAAAAAAATTGTAAATGCTACTAAATTTTATAAGGAATTCAAAAAAATAAAAATAAATGAATGATTTAAGGAGATGATCTTGATTTTTCTGTCATTTTTCATAGAAAATATTTATTAAAATAAATTTATCCTACGAAAACTCAAAAACTAATAGAAAATTCCCCAAATTACCATCTTCGGGTAAAAATTAGTAGTACATGTTTTAAAATATTTTCTAACTTTTTAATCAATGGTAAGCTGGGAAATCAATTCTAAGTTTAGGAGTAAAAATAGTTCTACGTAATTCATATTATTGAAATTGTATAAGCTAATTTTTACTTAAATTTTAATTCTAAAGCCGAAATTTAGATTCTCAAATATACCTTTATGAAAATTGAGATTATTTATTCTTGTTTGGAGTATTTTTTTAATTTCTTTTTCGTGTATCCGGTAAAGTTATTCGATACAAGAGATCAAAAGGAGGACAACTCGAATAGATGACCTTGTGTGTATCAGTGGATTTCTGGATCTGTGAGATGTATTTCTATATAAAAATTGATTAATCAAATTAGCTATATTATATATCTATATATACATATATAAACTACGAACATGTGATAGTGGGTATGAGTGGTTGGAATAATTATTGTTACTTTAAAAGGAAAAGGAAAAGAGTAGTTAATTCTGAGGAAAAGCAACTCTTTCTTAGAATTTGGGCAGTTGGATGGAAGGAAGTTTAAGAGTAATTACTAATCACTTCTTTAAATACATTGTGAATCCTTTTATTTTTCTATTTTTTTTTATTTTTTTTTAAATTGGGAGTGAAACGCAATTAATTAATTGTTGCCTATATTCCAAATTTACCCCGTTCTTTTCTATCTTCCTTGACTCAAATAAGAGCTATTTTCATCTTATTTCTTTTTGTTTTTAACTATCCAAATAATAATAAAATTAAAATTAATATTTTTCATTATTAGTTGACCCTTTTCCGTTCCCTATTCTTTCCATCCTTAACGAAAAATATTAATTAACTTTAATAAAAATGGAATTCCATTTTCCATTTTTCCCTATACTATCAAATACTATTAGGGTGCGTTTGGAGCGCCAGATAAGGAGGTAAGATAGGATAAAAGTCGGATAGGATAAGAGTCGGAATTAGTCGGATAGAATTAATCCCGAATACAATTCAGTCCCGTGTTGTGCGAAACGTGAGATAGGATTAAAATATCATATCTTACTTCTAATCCCACGCGACAAACACACCCTTATAGTATTACAGAGGAAGTCATACTATATCTCTTATTAATTACTATAATAATTGGCGTAATAATAACACACTTAATACTCTTTTTCTTATTAATTATTATATTAATTGCCCTAATGATCTATATTATTTATTATAATAATAATTATTGTCAAATCGAGTAATAATTATAGTAATAAATAGTTTTTATTATGAAACTTTTATTTACTTATTTTTAAACTCTTTCATTTTCCATATTTATATCTATACTTAATAATGACAATTAAAGTCTCATATCGAAAACGATATTTGGAAGGAATGCAAAAGCTAACTTTTGTATTTCAATCTACCAGATGATATAATAAAATTTGTTATTCAATGTATACTATTATTTGTCATTTATGTAAACTCAAGTTTGTTATTTGATTTGATAAATTTTATATTTAAAAAAACTTGACTATAATTATATAAGTATAAATATGTATACACAAAAATAAATACAATATATATATACTTATAAAAAATAATTTATATAACGTCTGTGCATCGCACGAGTAATAAGCTAGTTTGACACTATTCCGGTCCCTATTCTCCATCCAAAGAGATTGAAGTAACAATAGTTGTGGGGAATTGGGAATGTTCTATTGAGACAGAACATTTAATAACCCTACGTGCAGTGTAAATGCGTTTGGCATCCCTAAGGTTTAGGGACAGGATGCCTGCCTAAGGATTTAATTTCCTGCCATGATTTTAGTGCTTGATCTGCCTTCAAATGGGGTGGGGGTGGAAATTGGAGAATAATAAATATTTTGTTTTCCTTTAGGAAGGTAGTTCAATAAATTAAATGTTAAGAATAATGCTAACGATGAAAATAATTGCATATTAAGTGTGATTTGGACCTAGTGGTAGGCAACCTCTACCATTATCTTGAGGTCAAGGGTTCGACTCATGTGGTTGGGTGGGGGGTTTTCCTTTATTTATAGGATTAAGGGAGAGACTTAGACCTCCCTTAATTTTTATTTTTTTTAAAAAAAGTATGATTTGGACCTACTTCCTAGAAATAGCAAAACAGTTTGAATGGAGGCTGGAATTCTTGATTAATAATTCTTCTACTTCTTGTGAAAGGTACGTAGTTCGATAAATTAAATGTTAGTAACAATGTCAAGGAAAAATGGCCTATATGAAAGGGAATTTGGACGACCTAGAAATTAATGGTAAAACTTCTTTTCAACATACAATGAATGCAAACGAGGTTTCTTAGAATCTATTTGATAACAAAATAAAAAATAATAATAATAATAATCGACTTTGTGAGAAGTAAGAAAATAAGTTGAGATATGTGGTGAGATGTGTAAGAACTTTGTGACTTTGAAGAACAAAAAAAATTCATAAAAAAGATGAAGAATAGAGGATATATACTCATAAATGAGTAAGAAATTGGGAAGGCCTCTTATCACATGCCGTCAATTTATTATTAAATTAAGTATCTTTACTTTCCTTTTCTATTTAAATTATCAAACGGGCCCTTAATTTTTTCATTTTTCTAGGCAAGCATGGTTAAGTGATTCTATAGTTTCCCAAAAGTTTTGAGAATTGTGTAATGGTTTAAGTGGAAGATGAAATAGAATATAAGCTCAAGGACCACGTTCAAATTTTCCGTTCCATCCTCTTTTTTGAACCACGGAATTAACTTAACAAATATATGTTTATACGTACAAGGTTCAAATTACATAGTATATGTAGATATAATTTCACGATCGTTTTTGGATTCAATATACTAAAATTTCATAATATATATCAGAGTGCGTGCGGTTGATGATGTAATGGATTACATGATTTAATACTTTTTTAGTTGGTTTTGGTAGAATATAAGTTTATGGGTAGTAGGCATATAAACTTTCATAATATAAAGGAAAATACTGATAACATCTTATTAAATCTTTTCTATTTTTCCCAATTTTTCATAAAATAAATTATTTTTCCCATTGTTTTTTTAATGAAGGAACCCTAAAATCTATTGGTATTTATATATTTGCAATGGTTCCTAGTTAAAATGGCAAGTGGCGTCAAAAAATTATAATTGATCCTATCAAAGAAAAAACGAACAAAATTAGTTAAGTTAAGTTAACAATTCAATTGCCAAATCCGGCCATTAACAGATTAAAATAGGATGTTTGACCGAAACTAAAAAACATACCATGATTAAAATATAGAAATGAAAACAAGTTTAATTAGTGCAATTGGATTTTGAATATGTGTTAGAAGCATCTTAGCCTTTTTGTTTGCATTCATGTTTACATATACACTACATTTTGTGCACATGCATGCACGTGAGTTTTAATTTTTCAAGGGTCCGTTTAATTGTAAATTCGTTAGATGATTGGATAAATAATTAATACTTCCTCCGTCCCACAAAGATAGACTCATTTTCTATTTTTATCCGTCCCAAATTATAGACCACTTGTTTTTTAAAGAATGCACTATAATTTCATTTTTCCTAATAGACCCTTATTTAATTACATTGTTATCAACTCCAAAAGAGTAATCAACTCCAAAATTTTCCTCACATTTTCTTGGAGCATGTGATTTCAATTCAAAGTATTCATTATAGAAAGAAAGTAAATGAGGGTATAATAGGAAAATTGTGAAAAAAAATTATGGTTTCAATTACATTAAATGAAGTTTCTTAATCTGTGTGAAAAAAAAAATGGGTCTATCTTTGTGGGACGGAGGGAGTATTATTAGTAGTTGGAGAAAGAATGAAATAAATGATTAAGTGAGATGTTTTCCACATTTGTTTCCCTTTTCTTTTTAAATTTCCCACCATATGGAAAGTTGTAAAAAAAATGAATATCTCACCAAATTATTTGTCTCATTTCTCCTAATTTTTTTGTTTAAACTAAATGTTTTTTTTTCTATCAAACGGACCCTAATGTTACATTTTTTTTTTCACGGACCAATTTAGTTTTTTCCAGAATTTGCATTTATATTTATCTTTATTCTTCATTTACAAATTTGCAGGTATTATAAAAAAGAACTTGTGTGTAGTATTCAAAGTAACTTCTTTTATTTTATTGGAAAGAAGTTGAATGTTACGTTATTGGATTTTAAAAATTAAAAATAATAATAACGGGGCATTTTTGTGCATAACAATGTGGGCATGTCAAAATGATTGTCGTTCTAGTCTAAATCTAGATCTACTAAAGATTTATGACCAAAAGACCCCATTTATTTTATTTTGTATTTAATTTATAATCACCCGCTTTAAAAAAAATGTAAATAAATTATAATCACCCTTAATTTTGGGAACTATAGATAATGTGTTGTTTCAAATAATTTGACTTGATCCCAGTAGTTAGTTATGGATTTGAACAACTGGCATTTTAGGTATATTAAATTAATATAATTAAACTTCAAATCCCCTTAATTACTTTTTTCTGGGGGTAAAATTCTTTGTATTTTGATAGTGGACAATGGTTTTCCAGAAGCTACCCTGGTTTTGTGCAAAAAAGTAAATCTCTTTGTGTTGTTTCTGTTGATCCCTTTCTGTTGGACTCTACACCTATTAGTTTAGGGATTTCAATTGCAACTTTTTTTCCATTTTGGGTTGGTGATTTAATGTTTTTAGTCTAATATGAGTGGCAGTATCCATTTGAACCAAACCTCTTGGGGTCGACTTGGTACTCTCAAGATCGATTCTCGGGATTCTTAAAATAATGCTTGGCTAGTGGCAGACACGCACCTTGAGCGGAAATTAGTCGAGGTGCACGAAAGCTAGTCGGGATACCTTGTGCAATAACCTTTGAACCAAAATAAAAAAAAAGTATCCATTTGGATCAGGGAACTTAGATCTTTGGTGTCTCCTTTTGAGTAATATTGCAAATATAGGGATTTTGATGATAACATAGGAACCTAATTGAATGCTCTTATCACTTTCTAAATCATTGAAATCTCAATTCATTGATAGAATGATGAAGGCTGAAGAAAACTGGTAATTGATAAATACTTGTGCATAGTATTGGCTGATTGAGTCTAAGCGGTTTTGTTTCCATTTATTAAACATTCTTTCTCCTATTTTTTTCTTCAGTGTGAGCGTGTTTGGAGTTTCGGCAAAATCAATGCAGTGTTCTCATGATCAAAGAGGGAATAGTGTGCCAACAATTCTTCTTATGATGCAAAAGCGTTTGTATTCAGAAGGAGGCCTAAAAGTAAGTTTTTGTTTTCCTTTATCTTCTAATTCAGTTTTTCACTCTATCCATGCGTAATCCCTTGTCCGCATTTCAAACTAAACTTAAAACAATCAGGATACTCTAAAATGCGTATTACGCATATATATCCGTGGCCATAACGGTATATGAATTTGTATCCCATTGACCTGTGCTTCATACTTTACCATTTAGTAAAAAAGAAACTGACTTCCAATGTCGTGTGTTGCTCAAAGTCAGAAGGAATATTCCGAATAACTGCTGAGAATGGTCAAGAACAGTATGTTCGGAAGCAGCTTAACAGAGGTTTCATGCCACATGGAGTTGATGTGAATTGTTTGGCAGGGCTAATAAAGGTATCCATAATTGAGTTTATCCTATTCTTGATTCATCTACCTATAAATAAGTAACATGGCAATTCATATATGGTCTACCAACTCAAAATTCAGAAAGCAAAATTTTTTGCATATTTTGAGTTTTAACACGGAATTAGCTAGCCCTCAATCGTTACAAGATTAGAGTATAACTTTGCCCCCAAGAAATTCAAGATTATGCTAGGATTATTACTGTTATCTGGGCTTGACCTAGGGTTTGAATTTTTTTGTTGTACTTGGAAGAAAAATATTAAAATATGAAATTTGATTTTTGATTTTTATGTATAGATCTTTCAAGTCCACTCTCGAACTATGGATTTACCTTTTATATATATATATTGATTGTGCAATTTTTATGATTGTTGCTACTCGGGCAGGCATGGTTTAGAGAACTTCCAACAGGCGTGCTTGATTCTCTGAGCCCGGAACAAGTTATGCATTGCAACACAGAAGAGGATTGTGCGCTGCTGGCAAAGTCACTTCCTCAAACAGAAGCTTCACTGCTGGATTGGGCCATCAATTTGATGGCAGATGTAGTGCAGTATGAGCATCTCAACAAGATGAATGCTCGTAACATTGCCATGGTTTTCGCCCCCAACATGACTCAGGTTCTGTGCTCATTAAGCCAATGTGTTTATGTTTCCTTTTTCCCCCAATGGAAAAATCCTATTATTCAATATTTTCTGTTTTTAGTGGTTCTTGTCTTATTGTTTTTTCCAAGAAGTTAAAAGGCAATGGTACAACTTGCTTTAGCCTAATTTTTCCTTTTCCTATGGAATCCGACAGCCAAGTCCCTACTAATGGCATTTTCTTTATGTTTTCATGATCTCCACCCTTGTTATGGGAGCATCTGATTGGTTTAAATAGAAAAGAAAAAGATTCCTTGAATTGCTTTGCAAGCAAGCATTGTGCCATTGGAAATTAGGATGAACGGGCAAGGTGATTTTTCAATTACATTGTAATGGAGAAAGTTGGGCTGAATCAAGTTGTACCATGGAATATTATGCAATCAATACCAAAATATATGGAAATGATGAAATTTTGGGCATTTTCCTTGAAAACGGAAAAAGCTCAATCTAACATACCCTTAATTTCCCTTTTACTTTTGGACCATTTCTAAGTTTCAACTAAAGAGTTATTTGGATTTGATGCAGATGGCTGATCCTTTGACTGCACTGATTCATGCAGTTCAAGTTATGAACTTTCTGAAGACATTGATAATGAGGACTCTTCGAGAAAGAGAATCAAACACCCCAGTTTTTTTGCTTTCTCCGTGTAAAGACTCTCTCAGCAGTTATGGTAATACCCACTCATCGAATCCAGACAAAGTTGGCTCACTAGACAGCCCGGAAACTGAAAGGGAGGAAAACTTTTGGAGTTTTCAGAGCAAAAGTGATGCTGCAGAGGAATACGAAACTCTCCCAGGTGAAAACTCACCTTTAACTTACAAAGAAAGATCAATGGAGGGTGGTTTTAAAGATGGGTATGGGAATGGGGAAGTTGAGGGGGTACTTGATAGGCTAAATTTTAGAAAACGAGTTCGAAAGTTATGTAGTCGTCCTGTGTTTCAATTGGCAAGGTCGGTTAAGAAGAGTGGAGACATTGGGGTAGTAAATACTTAGGGGCACGATTTATTCTAGGCTAACAGTCAAAACTGACCATGCTAATGTGTTAAACATGTATTAGCCGGTGTTTTTAGTGGATATTGCGAGCATCCCACGCTGTACTAATGCATGTCAGCCACATCAGCATGGTTCGTTCTGATGATCGTCTAGCCTAAAATTTACTCACGAGATGATGCAATGCAATGCCAAATCAGGTCTAGGTTCGTAGGTTAAGGTTATAGTTTAGTATTTTGTTGGTTATTGAGATAATTGATGCTTGTTGAAATGTTATGTTAAGCGTAGATGTTGGTAGTATTAATTGTTTGGTGGGTTAATAATGTAGCTGGAGAAAGTATTTGACGTTGCTAATATGCGTACTAACTCAAGTTGTAGGTAATCAAGAATAAATATTCGCGAGATGTGTCACTTAGCCGTGTATCATTTTTATAACTTCGCCAATTTCCTTCATATTCTTTTGGTTTGAGTTTTAGTTCATTCTTAAAATTTTAAATCAGTAAATTCACATGAAGAAGTTGAATTATAATTTGATGAATTCCAAACATTTTGTATAAAATTACTATATTTTAGATTTCAAAAACAAACAAAATTGAACTCGAAGGTAACAAGGACTTCGATGTCATTTCCATTTTTCATTTTCACATACCATGGTAATATAGTACAAATGGTTTGATTACTTTTTGCTTTCCGATAAGCTTGTGGTATTGTTGAAAGAAATTTGAAAAGATTTAAGTTTCGTTTGATAGCAACTTAGAAAATAAAAAGAAAATTAATTAATTTAGATGAAAAAGATGGAAAATGAGTTGAGGGATGTGGCAAGATTAAGTCCTATACTTTTTGGCTTCTTCCATGAATTTTTTTTCTTTGGGTAGTGGTTAAGAATATTTTTTCACAAAACATAAAGAATGATAGAAGACATATATACTCACAAATATAAATATGAGATGAATAATATCTCACCACATCCCTCAACTTATTTTCCATCTTCAGACCCATAATAGTTATTTTTATTTTCCATATTGCTATCAAACGAGGCATTTGATGTCAAACTCCATTTTCTTCATTGAGTTGTTTTACCTAAACTTAAAATGACAAATAATACTCTTTTGGTCCCTAATTAGAAATGCATTTTTGACTTGCACAATTTTTAAGAATGAACTAATTTCATCACAATAGTTTTTGACAATTTATTTCTTATGGTGAGTTTTGGTATGTTAATTATATTTTGAAAAGGAAAATAGATTGTTAATTTAAAACGGAGGGAGTAATATGCCACATAGAATTTTTTTAAACGAAATGTATTATCTTTTGGTGTCCAAAATGGCGAGTTATCACACATGGGGTCTTAGTGTAGTGGAAAAAGAGATGAGTTTTTCACCCTCCTTTTTCTTCCCCCTCCTCTCATGACCGACCACCATATGTATCTATTCAACACTTACATAAAAAAAATGTTAGTTATTTTGGAACATTCCCCAAATCTCAAATACAAAATACCGGCCCAATAGACATTACAAGAATTATAATGCATGTGAATCATTGGAAAATACATTTCTTACATATAAATCTTATCATATATTTTTACTTGGTGTAGTAAATGAGTTATATTTTTATTATATCTTGTAAAGGTACAACACATGTAATGCGTGCCAATAAAAATAAGTAGTAAGAATATTTAGTAAGTGTAGCATTGCTCTAAATAAATGCAGTGTTATTTATACTCCCCATATTTGTCACAAACATCCCCTAAGGTAAATTTTTAATCGCTAATATCTCCTAAGATTCTCCTAATGAGATATGAGTGTAGTCATACACACTCGCCCCATTTGGAGTGAGTTTGTTTGTAAGAACTCGCCTAACATCAGGCAATATATTACTGAAGTGTTTTCCAAATAAGACCCACTTAATGAAAGGTGGGTGCACTTATATAAACTCGGCTCACATGATAAGAGTATGTTGTTAAGCACTCACCTAAAATCAAACAATAAAAATGAGTGTTTGTGATAAATAAGAGAGTATTAAAATGTGTTTTTAGTTAAATTTTAAAAGAATGTGTTTGTGACACGTCACCCCTAAATAATAAGGTTTCAAAATCTCCTGACTTTTAATTTACTTGTTCTTTCAATATACTTATATATATATATATATATATATATATTATTCATATTCTTATTTTAAGTAAGTTTCTATGCTTTTATGTATTTGGCTTGTCAAGGGAAATTATTGTTGACTTGAAAAGAAAGAGATTAAGATGTAACAAGAGTTGGATTCAATTCTACACGGGATTATTATAATCATATCAATTTCTTATGATCCTGATATTAATTTTTAGCAATTTAAAATAGACCAAAAAAAATCTCACATAATTTTAAAAATAAGAAAAACTAAATTCTCAAAATCATATAAAATTTCGAATTCCATATTTAAAATAACACACAAAAAAAAAACACATCCTATACGGTGAGCACTACATGAAATGGGTCAAAATAATAACTTTAGGCCAATATTTAATAAGCCCATTTTACAACTATCTTGGGCCTTCAAAAGGCCTTGAGGCAGGCCCTTCTGCTCACTCAATTGCAAAAGAGTAATAGTTTTGATCCAAATAGGATCCACTAGCAAGCCCACACCCCCATTCACTAAAACGAAAGTTTTAGGGCCAGGCCGGGGTTACTCTTTCTCGTAAGAGATTTTTGATGCGTTCATATCTTTTTGTTCTTACAACCAAAAAAATTAGTCGCAAAGTTTGTATTTAATTACCTATATATACCTCAAGGAGATATTGGTTTGAATGAAATAGCCACGTCAAAAGGCATATCAATTGATTTTTCACATACTACCTTGCAAATGAAATAGCAACATTACATCTCTTTATATTGAAAAAAATTTACAATGCTTTGACTTTTCAATTAATTATATACATTCACAGTGAACCGAAAGGATTAAATCCCTAAGATGGGGGCACCATTGCTGTAGGGTGTTGCCCACCAAGCTCTAGTGTAAGCTAGTCGGCTTATCAGGATAAAGAATGAGCGTAAACAACTTATTGGGATATTATACTCAATGGTTTAAAAGAAAACGAGAAAGTTTCCGCTCTATTAATAAGTTCTTTTGAATCTTACATTTATTTCAATATATATACATATCTAGTGGCATAGTTAGAAATTTTTGTCAGCAAAATCATTTTATCTATTTTTTGTAACACTAGAAAACACAAGAGGAAGATGCCTGTTTAATCACACTTCGTATTGTTCTCTACGAATTTTAATGGGACCAATTGTGCATTTGACTTAATATTGCTTTTGTTATGCTAATATTATCTCTAAATTCTTAAAATTGAATTAGGGGTTAATGTCATTGGACCCCATACAACACCACTGAGCTCCCGCCCTTGTATATGTTACATTGTTATTGCAAACTTAAAGAATATTAACATATGACCACACTTCATGTCCGCAATTAAAACTGTTGATATCAAATATGTTCGCCTTTGTACCCTCGACAAAAAATGTAAATTATAAGAGAATATAGATGTGGAGGGGACTCAGGAGATCTCAATTCAAATTTCACCGGCGGTATAGTGGGGAATTCTTTTTATGTTGTAATAAAAGGCGTAGATTTAGGCATTCCGTTTCTTTTTCTTTTCTTTTCTTTTTTCATAAAAACATTTAGTTGCAATATAACTTAAACTCAACCTAAAATAAAGAAGCTATGGAAGTCCCTGTTCCAATATTTTAATAAATATTTATGAGTTATACAATTTAATAATTACCATTCTATTAGATATAAATAAACTATTAATATAATTTTATTATGTTCATAATTATAGGAGTTTTGTGGCCTTATCATCATGTTGTAATTTATTTGATTTAATTTCTTTATTAATTATTTGTTTAGCTTCTCTATACTTTTACCTATATAAATGATTAAAGTGTATATTCCAATAAGAACAAATCTATCCTATAATAATATTCTTTCTCTTTGAAATCTCTTATGTCATTTTATATATATTTTACAAGTTTGGGCAATGTGATTGGATTGGTTCGTCCCATCTTTTTATGGATCTACACATGAAGGAGACAAAGTTGTAAGCCTAATAAGTTTTATCTTGGATGCATTATCGGCCGTCAATAATTACACATAGGGAGCCAATAAATAGTGACTATATCGCAACTCTTAAGTGTCAGCTTTCAATGCCTTTACTATTTTCTATAAGTTGTGTTCTAACTATTTTCACATATTTGTGTTATTAATTTTTGAGAAATTATTTCATGTAAAATAATATACAAATCAAAGTCATATTTTTCAACAATTCCATGTAATTTTGGAAACATATTTAACTTTGGAAGTTTGAGTCAAATATGGACGGGTGGGAATTTGGATGCCAAAATCGCCTAATCTCGTGGGGTTTTTACCCTCCCATCCCGAATAGGGCAGGTTTAGGTCGAGTTTTTCCCAAACGGGCCAGACATGGTTGGCCCTAAGTGGGAATACCAGATTAAAAGACAAAAATTGTATGTCTGAATTAATTAGCTGAAATAATACATATATGAAGTTTTTTTATGGGTTAACAACAAAAAAGCACAATGTACTTATACTGATTTTTCGACCTTGACAATATTTTTTTTTTATATATAAATTGACAATATACTTTCTGTTCAATTTCATTTAATACATCCGTCAGTTAGCTAATTTAACATCGTTAACTATTGTTAGTCGGAAAACAACCCTAGAGGAGGGTGAATAAGGTTTTTAAAAACTTAATGCGGAATTAAAACATTTTTAAAATATTTATGCAAAGTAACTTAGCTAAGCAACAATATCAAGAAAATAATAAATTTCAAGTAATCAATCCCAAGATAAGAAAATAAGCAATCTCAAAATACAAGCAATAATATAGCAATAAAAAGAGAGCTTGAGTTTAGAAAGATTAAACCAATTTAAAGCACAAGACTTTTTGTCCTCACGGTTCAGTTTCCTAAACCATACGTCCGTACTCGGTTAGTTCTCCGAGAATTTTCACTATTCAATCTTCTTCAGGTGAAGTTCAAACCTCAATACAAATATTTTTATGCATACAACACTCACAATGTAGCTATAACCACTACACTTCTCACAAGATAGACTCTCTTGCTCTACAAAGAGACAAACTCTCTTTTGAAATGAATAATGAATTGTTTGTGATGATACACACCAATACAATAACTCTTCAAGTGTATTTGAAGATTACAAATGAAGCTCACACTAGAGTTATCAAGATTGATCAAAATATATAGCTCAAAGATGAAAGATTGATCAAAATGTGTTCTTGAATCTTTGTATATTTGAATATATGAATAATAGAGTATTACAATGATTCAAGGTATGTTAAAACATATTTAAGACCTCATATATATAGCTTGCAAAAGCATATGGCCGTTGGGGGTGATTAAGAAAGATTTTGGGTCAAAGGTATACATTTTCAAACTTTTCAACAGTTAGTTTTGACAAGAAATTCAAATTTGCTTTGATAATTTCTCTTAAATTGACCGTTGGATCATGCTCAAATTTGATCAAAAGTACTAAGAGATGTTGTCTAATTACTGTAAAATTTTTAAAATGATCGGAGTTCGAGAAAGCCTCCATCATACTGTTAGATCAAAACTGTGCCAAAACTGAGCGAATTTTAAATGTAAAATAAAAACATTTTTACAATCTAACAATTTTAGTTCCAAATACAATTCTAATGATTTGTGAACTCAGAGATATGTTTCTAAGATACCTATTTTTATTATAGCTTAAAATATGATCATTTAAAATTAATATAAATTTATTTTGAAGCTCGGTCTTTGTAAAATGATGTTTTTCAAATAAATTCAATTTCAAGCTTGTTTGAATCAATATTTAAAAGATGCATGAATACGCTTGAGATATAAGGATTTGATCAAAAAAAATAACTTTATATAAATCTTAAGCACTCACTCAATTACTGAATTAACGAGTCTTTGAATGCTTTGATTTATTTCTTCGGATTGATCTTTATTTGAAGTTTTTTTTAAAGGCTTTCATATAATCTTTTGATTCTTTGTACTTCATAATTTGCATTAAGAGATTTGATCTTCTTTATCTTGTGCAATGATCGAATAGTGAAAGAGTGATCATTGTCATGTTTTTCTTGAATTTTTCACGTAAATAAACTATATACTTATATCAAGAAACATGTTAATTTACACATGATTGATTTATTGTTATTTTTAAAAATAAGATTAAGACCTTAGGTCAACAACTATTTAATAACATGTCACAAATTTTGCATACTTAACTGCTAACTAGGATTACAATTCAACATCGTTTTCTGAAAAAAAAATTAAATAAATGAAGGCGGTTTTATTTACACCCCTTTGTCACAAACACTTTCTATAATAAATTTTTAATAACTAACACCCCCTTAAAACTCAATTAATGAGAGGTGGATGCAATTACACACACTCCCCTACTTGGGGAAAGTTTATTTGTAAGAACTCACCTAACATCAGATGATAGATTACTGTAATGTTTTCTAAATAAGGCCCACATAATGAGAAATGAATGCACTTACATAAACTCAGCTCACATGAGGAGTGTGTATGGCTAAGCACTCACCTAACATCAGGCAATAGAGAGAGGTGTTTGTGATAAATAAAAAGTATTAAAATGTGTTTTTAATTAAATTTTGAAAGCGATGTTTTAACACATTTGAAGGGTGTAAATAACACCACCCATAAACTACAATATCACTAATAATAATCTCATCTTTTAATAAACCAAAATACCATCTTCATCTTCTTCCCTAAACTAATTTCAAAATAAACCCTAACTTCCAATACAATAATACATTTTTATAATAGCCACCATCATTGACCCCGCACCCATGCCTCGTACATCTTCCCCAAACCATCTTCTTCCCTACCCTTATGCCTCATAGCCACTATCATCTCCATCACCTCCATCACTGACGCTGCACCACCACCGCCATCTCCCTTATCTTTTTGTCCCTAATTGTAGCCCATAATAAGCCACCGCCAGTCACCCGATAGCCGACGCCTGTGATATCATCTTTGGCCTCCATCTCAACACCTTCTCTGTCTACAAAGCTCGTTGAAAAAAGATGTTTAAATACACCCTCCATCTCCACAACCAATAACTATGGAAAAAAGATGTTTAAACACATAAAGCTTCGCTTGCCAAGCTTATTCCTGGCGACGTTGTAGAGAGGGAATAAAGAATCGAAGAAGAGAGACGTGGAAGAAAAAGAATAATTTAGTTTAAATCGATGTTTGAATTACTTTTTATTTAAAACTGAAATTAATTGGTCAATTTGTTTGAGTTGATTTAGAAATAAGGGTTTAAGAGGAAATAAGGATTGAAAATATTGGGGAAGAAAATGAAGAAAAATTATTAAAGGGGTTATGTGTAATAAAATTTGTTTTAGGGGGTTTACTCAAATATAACTATTAATATTTGGTTTAAGTCAAAAAACCCATTATTTTTTTCACAAGCTTAGTTGTCATCCTAGTTGTCAACTGATTGTGTACAAAGTTAGCTAAACCATCATTTGGTTAAGAATTGGCTAATTAACGGATGTACTAAATAAAATCAAACATAAAATATATTGTTAATTTTATATAAAAAAAGTTGATTGTCAAAATTAAAAAATAGTATAAATATATTATATTGTTTTGTAGTTAACCTTTTCTTTATCTACCATAGATTTCTCCAATTTCTTTTGGAAGATTCCCTAAAATTTTTGTTTGTATATGTACTTAAGTAAATTAAAGGTAGTCTCCCACGTGTATAACGTTGCCTCATTTTAATAATCATAAATTAAAAAAATAGATAAAATCTACTATGATAAGATTTGTCAAGATGGTATTATCTTGCTCAAAGATAGAGAAATGGGGACCACAGACACTGCCTTATGCTTGTTTGAGTTATTTAGTTATTTATATATTTCGTTTTCCTTTAACAAAACATTTACTTGAAAAATATAATAAAGATAAAAAAATATCCCAACACAACATCCCCACATGCATTGTTGATAGCTACCTGCATTTATCATGGATTTAATTATAAAATTTTGAATAGATTTAATTTGTTACATCAATTAATGTGTGCATATGGGTACAAAGTAAGACATGCACGTAAGAGATATTTTAGTAAAGGATATGGAAAAGAAACACTGCTAGCTAGGAAAAAGATATGAGGAATCTAAATAAAGAACAATCATTGAACATGTAATGAATACAAATAAAACTGAAAAGAGGAAAGACATGTCAGAGAAAATTTAGCATGGACAACAATTTGCTGGAAAAAAGAAAAGAAAAAGAAAGAGATAAAAATGTTGGTGAATTGAAGAGAATAATTGTAAAGAAAAGAAGTTTTAATGAATCTAAAAAAGGATTAATTAAAAGAAAGAGCTAGACACAACCTTAACACACACGCGTAGACATAGCGAATTAATTACATAATAATATTCTGTTACTTGTTAATTCCGGCTTTAACATTAAAATATAATAACGGGGTTGAGGTGGAACATTTTATAATCAACTTTCTGAGGCCACTTTTTCCACGTGCTGTTAGATCTAAAAAGTCATGTGTACCAATAAAGTTTTCCACCCAGTTATATAGATGTAATTGTGGAGGTGTCTATTCAAGTACGAAGTAATCATAGATTTGAGTTTCATCACAAGAAAATTCGGGATATAATTTTTTATTTATTTTTTATTTGGAGTTCCAGAAAAGATATGGACCTCATTTTTAATTAAAAAAAGTTAATAATAAAATTTCACACTAACTAAATATAAAGTAATAATTACGTCACGCTAATTCGAGTTTTAAAGCATCGGTAGAATGCTTGATTCTATTTTTAAAAGATTATAATTTTGGCTTAAGAAAACATTATTTTCAAAATAAATTATTCTTTTTAAAACCCTCCCTCTTACATATATAGGAATATAAGATTATTCTATAGTCCTAATATTCTCTTTTAAGTTTTTTTAGTTTACGAAAATAATTAAAAGTTTACTGTTTCCGACAATCAAATCTACCCGATGAGAGTTCTTGATGTTTACTTCAGTTAACAAGCAATTTGTTTTTTATTATCAAAATTCTTCGTAACAAATCATTTAACAATAAAATTTAAAATATAATATTATAAAATTATTAGGACTGTGTTTTCTCATTTATAAAAGTAAAGGCATCTTGTTAATTGATACTTATTTCATTCATATATTTCCGTTCGAATTAAGTCTAAAGAAAGTAGTTCCATGTTTGAAAAAAGGAGAATTCATGTCCAATGGCAGATCCAGGATTATGTGGTTAAGGGGGCTTAGTGTAAAAGTTCCGAAATTTTTCTACAAAGAAAATTATGCTAAAAAGATAGAAAGATAGTACTTCCATTCATAATTCATAACAAAACCAATAATACAATTGTCCATGACGAGTTTTTATATTCTGAAAACGTTGCATTATAGTTTCGTTATCAATACAAGTATTCAATAAACAATCCTTAAAACAGATTTTCTGAACAGCAACAATAAGGACAAGAAACAAATTTTCCAGCACAAAAAACAACTTATCAAAATCAGCAAAAACAGTTTATTTTCAGCAGCAAAATTCTCAGCAATAACAACAGATTCAACAATAACAAATTCAGCAGCTATAGAGACAAATTTTGGATTAGCAATGGCATAAAATTTAAAACAAATTTCTCAGCAATGAAGCAATAATAACAAATTCTATGATCAAGAATATTCAAACAACCTCAAAGATTAAAGATCAAATCACATATACAATGCAGCAGCCGAGTTTACTTGAGTATAAAAGTAATATAAGCAAAATTTCATAGCATAAATTGATTCAACAATGAAGAAAATGATAGTACTCGATTTGAAGAAAATTAACCAAGCATAGATTTGGAAGAAAAACTTCCAAATAGCATATCCGAATACAAATACACAACCACGGCACTACTTATAACTCACAGCCATGGCACCACCGTGAACACCACCGAGTACAGCATAACCAGGTGTACAAAACAGATCCAAAAACCTCATAACAAATTTTGGGATACACAGCCAAATATAACTTCGGAAAAGACAAAATTGGGAATGAAGGGTTTGGAGGTGTTTTGCTGTGTTTTGTTTTTTGAGAAGGAATGAAATTAGGCGAAAAATGGAGAAACCTGGCCTTCCAAGATCCTCTTGTCCCTTGGTGCGTCCGCCTCGGTTCATGTCTGAACTAAACATTGGGAAGGTATTCTAAATGCTAGTAAAGAAACTTTTCAAAAATCTATAATATCCATTCCATTTCAAGAACTCGAACCAAATGAGCCATTACTTTAAACTAATATGTGTGACGTATGTAAACCCTTGCCAATTTAATCCACACAGGCAAAAGGGCGTTTGTTGTTACTAAATTGATATGAACTCTTGTCAAATAATTGGTATCTTAAATTCCGTTTAATAACAAGATTAATAGAAATCAACTCTTACTTTTTCTCTATAATTTTTCATCTTATTATCGATCAAACGGAGCTTTAGAGTTATAATCAACTACCTAAAGTCAAGCATAATCGCAATTATAACTTAACTAAAGACTATTGACAGAGTAAATCATATAAATCATACCATTAATTAGAGCATCAATAATGGTAGATGTCCATATAAATTATGAATGCTAATATATAAGGAAAAGGAGATTAATTCATAATATTGGGATGTACACGAAAATGCAATTCTACTCAATCCAACTAATTTACAGAAATTTAATTTCAATTGCATAAAATATTAATGCATCTCCACCATCCATATATCGAAGACAAAATGCATGGTTTAATTATATAGATTATTAATTCACAAGTCTTGAAATAGCACTTTTACGGATACGTGTACGCGTAGGTGGAATAAACAGAACTAACTAAAGAATAAAGGAGCAAAGACAAAAACGTACGAACAAAAATTAAAGGGCGGAGGAGTTTACCAAAAATAAAATAAAAAAGGGCACTCACTCACTCACTCGCTCGCATTAAAAGACACAGAGAGCTCCTCCACATGTTGCAAAATAAGTCGCTGCCCCATCGCTTTCCTCTCACGTGCTTTTCTGCCTCTGCCTTACTACACTCCCAACCCGTCACTACTGGTAGGGTAAAAATCATGTGTTTTAATATTAGTCTACGGTAAATTTAACTTTGCTTTTGCTTCCTTTTATTTTATTTTTTTATACCAATTAGATCCGCGTTTGGTGTCGACACACTTCTGCCGTATCTTTCTCGTATTTTTATTCTCTCTTTATTATATATATTTTTAAATATTATATAATTTTTTCTTTATCTTTCATGTATCATACTACTATTTCAATACTCGTCTATATTACATTTTTTACTTTACTTGATTAACTATATATCAATTTAAAGTACTTAAAGAGTGTTCTTTAAAATTGGAGTAGGAATGCAACGAGTCTATATGATATATATATATATATATATGATCCATTCTATTCACAACGAGAAACTAAATGTGGTGTTTGGTTAATGTTTTTAGACAAATTTTTTAGATAAATTTTTAAAAATTTGGTGTTTGGTTGAATGTTTTGAGTTAGAGTTTTTATGTTGAAAAATGAATTTGGTTTTGTTTGACTTTTTTCAATCAACGAAAAAAATGCATAAAAAATTTCAAAAAATAGTCACAATGAATCTTATTTTATAGATCTCGATTAGTAGGTTTCAAATATATATTTTTTATTATTTTTGGATTTTTGGATTTAAAGTTATGGCGTTTTAAAAAAAATTAGAGAGAGAAAGTATAATGAAATGGATTTTGGGAAGTGTGAAAGTAGAGTTGGTTTTGAGTTGAGTTTTTAAAATTTTGGAAAAAAAAATAAAATAGTGAGCAACCAAACACAAACTTAATAGTTTGATAAGTATGTAAGGTATATTTATCCTACTTATTTAGTTGTTAAAATAGTAATACGATAAAAAGTGAGAGGTGAAATAAATATCATGTACAAATTTAATAGCGTAAAAACGTAAGACAAAAAGTATGAGTATAAAAATATGAAAGAGAAGCGCTCGAGAAGTCACTCATTATGGATTCCTATCCTAAGCACCACAAAGTTAGTGATTTATCATAGACAACTTATTAAAATCAAGTTTATCACTTCCCTATATCTATTAAAAAATAGTGTTTTACTATACTTTTTTAGCCATTTTATACTCTCATACAATAAATTTACTAGGCCTGGGACCGGTTCGGTTCTTTAAAAAATTTTGAGGAACCATTAACCGAACCGGTTCTATGTTAACGGTTCGGTTCTACCTATAAAAAGTGAAGAACCGGTTTAAGAACCGAACCGGTTCTAACGGTTCGGTTCTCCCGCTTTATCGGTTAACCGTTAACAAGATAAAAACCGGTTCCTTAACGGTTATTGGAAAGAACCGGTTTATTGGTTAACCGTTAACAAGAAAAAAACCGGAAAATCGAAATATTAATAGTTATTGGAAAGAAATAACGGTTCTAAGGGTTCCTTAATGGTTCTAACGGTTCCTTAACGGTTCTAACGGTTCGGTTTCTAAGCAATTTAGAAGGAAAATCTAATAACGGTTCCTTAACGGTTATTAGAAAAAAATTATATCAAGAACCGTTAACCGAACCGTTAACAACCTCCAAGAACCGAACCGTTAACAAAAGTTTCCTATTTTTCAAGAACCGAACCGAACCGGGTTTTATCGGTTCGGTCCGGACCGGTTCTCCGGTTCCCGGTTCTAAAATCCCAGCCCTAAAATTTACTGTACTTACTCTACATTACTTTACTGTTATGAATGTTGTTATCTAATCATGAAGTGATATGTTTGTTAGTATAGTATTTCCCTTTTAATTTTACCAAATACAAAAACAGAAAAGAGATTCTTTTGATCCATTATTTGTGACACAACTAGATTGTTTGACACTAGTACGCGGGGCCAAGTTAAGGCGGAGATTTCCCCACCTTAAATTGAAATGTGTTTATTTTAAAAGTATTCTTAAATAAAATGTTAAATTTAATACGTAAAAAATATAGACTTTTATCAACCTATCTTTACCTCCTTCATTATAAACTAGGGTATATCCATGTTGGATGGCACGGTGAAATGAATAAAATTTAACAATAGAGCACAAAAAAATGTGTGAAAAATTTATAAATAATCATAGTGCATTGTTAACCAAACAATGATATGCCTAGGAATGTGTAGAGAATCGATCGGAGGAAAAAATGTATTTCGAACACACCTATACCAAATTTTAGAGACAAACCAAACGCATAAAAACTAAAACAACCTGATATGTTGTAAAGTCATAACTAACAATATAAATTAAAAAACGGTCAAAAAAATTGAACAAATTAAATCGTGCTGTCATATTCAATAGATTTTCTTGAATTTTTTAAAAATAATTTTATTGATCACAATGTAACTTATTTTATTGATCTTAATTAGATAGGTTTCAAGTATATAAATTTTATTAAAATTCGATTTTTAAATTTAAAGATATGGCATTTTAAATTTATTAAAATTTGAATGTGGGAGAAATTAATGCAGAAGAGTTGAGAGAGTATGGAGTGAGTTTGGTGTATTAGATTATGTGTTTAAGGTAAATATGAGTCATACTTTTGATTTGACACTTTAATGTGAATGATAAACATATCTAAGGGTCTAGGTTGTATATGAATTTAAAAAAATAATTTTGAGTCATTAATAATGTAAATTTTTAAAAGAAAAATTTATTGACTTTCTTTCCCTCATAACAAAGATAGATTCTCATAAACTTTATAGCCCTCTTCCACGAACAAAAACGTCATTTATAAATTATTAAAACGAGTTACATGTAATGAATTTTTTTTTCCGGCTTTTACCATTAAATCCCGACTCTCTCACTAGTAAGTAACCAAGACACCAATCCGGCCCATATTATTTATTAGCCGGTCTGAGATAAATTTATTTTCTATACTTAAGTGTCCTTTGCCTCCCTCACACTCCACATATTGTATTTTCTTTTCCCAACGTGCACTCAGTCTCTCACGCTAAGAAACTGAGGTTTTTTCATGGAAGAGTTAATTGTCTCCTCATCTTCATCTTCTTCGATTGTACCCCTGCCTCAAGACCACCCTTCAACCACCACCACCACCACCGACCTTCAGCTAAACCTCCAGTCCATTATCCAAACCCAACCCCAACCATGGTCTTACGCTATTTTCTGGCAAACCTCAAAAGACGATACAAACAACACTCCCTACTTAGCTTGGGGAGATGGCCACTTCAATTCTACCCAAGACAACTCACCCAAACACACCCCTACCAAATGTACAAACCGCGAACGAAACAGAGCAATGAAAGCTCTCATCAACGAAAATCCCTACTTTGACTTTTCCATGGACGGGGACGTCAGTGGCGTCGAGTGGTTCTACGTCATGTCGTTGATGAAAACATTTATCTACGGCGAAGGAGTTGCAGGCAAGACGTTTAGCTCCGGCGAGACGGTTTGGTTAAGCGGTGGGGAGAAACTAAAGTCCTACAACTGCGATAGGGCTAAAGAGGCTCAGATCTATGGGATTCAGACTCTGGTTTGTATTCCAACTCGGAATGGAGTAGTTGAATTAGGCTCAGATTCTCTAATTAAAGAGAACTGCGCTTTGATTCAAAAAGCGGAGTCGTTATTCGGAACAAATCGCATCAGTTTATCCCCAAAACTCACTAATAATAATAATAAATCCTCCTCCTCCTCCATTCCGTATTTTGACAACTTCTCTTTTGCGGATATCGGAATAGTTGCAGGATCGCAACAACAGGACATATCTCAAGGCAAGAGACAGGAATTGTTTAGCGAAATAAGTTTTTCATATCTAGAATCGGAACATTCCGATTTTGAAGCACAAGGATTGAAGAAGACACCGAAAAAGAGGGGCCGGAAACCCTCCCTCTGCCGGGACAATCAACAGAACCACGTGGAAGCGGAGCGGCAGCGTCGGGAGAGGCTGAACCACCGGTTTTATTCCCTCCGGTCGGTGGTCCCGAACGTGTCGAAGATGGACAAGGCGTCGCTGCTTGCGGACGCAGTGTGTTACATCAACGAACTGAAGGCCAAAGTTGAGGAATGCGAATCACGTGTACATGAGAAAGAATCGAAGAAACTGAAAACCGAATCCATCGATCAGTTGGATAATCAGAGTACGACTACATCTGTGGATCAAATTAGGCCACAAAATGTGCGCGGGGTAGTACTGGAAGTGGATGTGAAAATTGTGGCGACGGATGCTATGATCAGAGTTCAGTCTGAGAATGCTAATTATCCGGCTGCTAAATTAATGGACGCGTTTAGGGAGCTGGAATTGGAGGTTCAGCATGCGAGTATTTCCAGCATTAATGATGTCATGGTGCAAGATGTTGTGATTAGGGTTGATCATGAGGGACTGAGGAGTGAAGATGGACTAAAAGCTGCTCTTCTCAAAAGATTGGGCAAGTGAAGTGAAGTGAAGTTAAGTTGTTTTAATTAGTTCAACTTATTATTATTATTATTATTATGTACTTAAGTGCTGTAAGTATATTTATTTACTAGAGTTTAATAGCAAGTTTGAGGTTTCAATAACGTACTAAATGCTGTAATATTATATGGCTCAAGTGTTAAAAAGATCGAGTAACAGCTAGTTGTAGAGTTTTGTATTAAATATTTATTTTTCTTAATTATTTTAATTTGGATTCTGACCAGGTTGTTGGGTCCGGAGTAGTTTTGACTTTTACGATCGTTTAGATATTAGAAAAATTTTATTTCTATCCACATTATATGAGTTCATCCACCCTAATAATAAGTGCCTTTTTATAACAAAAGTGTTTCCCACTAAAATATATTAATATTACGTATAAAAAATTATAACTTTTCAAAAATACCCTTATGTTAATTATACATCTATAAACTAATTATATTGTAAGAAAGTGGTGTTATAATTATTTTATGATGCATGTCAATAGTTTTATAATAATGTGTAAAATGAAATTTGAGAGCAAAGGAACCTTTGAATTGTCTATTTCTCCTGTGATCTCTCCTTTTTTTTTTTTTTTTTTTTCTTTTAACTTACTTTGAATACAAAATATATATAGCTACATATGGTAATGGATCAAGTATGGGACATGTTTGACCAATTCCAAACACGAGCTGCAATTGCAATAACCTATCCTAAACTCGATGCAAGTTTTATTTTAAAACCTGCCCTGCCTTGCCCTGAATTTTAATTAAATCTTGTCAAATTAACGATGCAAAAACTTAAATCGAGCAAAATTAAATTTATTTCCACATTTTTTTACTCTATTTAAAAGACTCATAAAAAGAAATTAATGCAAAGAAGAGAATGAGATTAAATTTAGTTAAAGAATATCGAGAGGATGATGGAGAGATGGAGTTAGGACATGCCGGCGTGATATTATAGAATATATAATTGTATAAATGTACGAGGGTTGTGTCAGTTTTTTTATATTTTTATTTTTTAGCCGGTAGAAAACACAGGCCACAAAACTAAATCTCCTAGCAAAAAACCTTTACAAGCTAGATTGGCAAACACAGCGGGCAATGGAATTAAAATCCCGCCTAACATTAACAACAACAAAAAATAAAAATAAAAAATATTGCATCTACGAGTGAAGAATCTAATATCTTCAACGATGGCGCCAATTAATCTCTCATGGCGGGATATTTTCCGAGATACTAAGAAGAATAACGAACCTGTTGTCTCCACAAATGCAAATATTGGAGAGGCCCCTAGCAAAAACAAAAGATAAGATTTTTTAATCGCGAGAGCTTTGTACAAGAGAGCAGTAGAGGCTTTGATTTTGTTTTTTCTCAAAAACTTACCACGCAATTAAATTGTTATTGATACTCTATCCGCTACGATTTGAGATCCCTTGTTTCCTTCAACTTGGAGCCACTTTTATAATAAATTATTTGTTTTTCTAGGACTCCATTAACTTTAATCAAATATATTTGTCGAACAATTAGATTGAAAATTATATTGTTTTTTTCTTAAGGAAGTGTAGTTTTTCCACGTGCTTTATTAGCTATTGAAAATGTCACAATCTCGTTATTCATATTAGCAAAAGTTAAATGCGCAGGTTGAGACCAACTTAAGCCGTTTATTATTTGTGGTATTAATTAAGTTTACATTTTCCTGTGGGTTGATAATATCTATGCATAGGTCCCCCCGGATCTTCGGTTTTATGTGGTGCGAATAAATTAGCTATTTGCGTTTCAATAGCTTTTGCAGTTTTCATTGTACTCCCCCAAAAAATATAAATAAAAAGAAAGAAAAAATTCTTTGGGAGAACTTTTCGTGCGCTGTCTGATCGACTTTATTTTGTTCTGGGACTTCTGTTGGTTTGTGGCCCATCCGCAACTGTGCGACAGTGGGTTCAGTACTATCAAAAGTTGAGTTAAATTTTATTCATCTTTTGATTTCTGAGAAAAAAATTACATGACTTTAAAACAAAGAAAAAGGAGAGATTTAAATCCCAGAAAAAGAATATGAAGTAGTAGTACAAGGGATGCTCAACCCAATTTAATTGAATGAGAATATGAGATGAATATTTATTTTGAATTAAGTTCCCTTCGATCACTCAAAGAGTCTTAAGTTCCGTCACTTTGGTAACATTAATCTAAGTTTTTATTTGGTTCGCAAATTTAAGAAATAAAATTTATTATTATTTTTTTATTTGGTAAATATAAACTCTATCATACTTTATAGACAGAGAGAAAAGTAGGAAAAAAAATCATTTCACTCAGATTTTATGGGATTATTTTTTTTTTCTGATTTTTCAGCATTTATTACAAAACTTTTGGACACCCCTACTTAAATATGGTATTGGCAAATTTTTATGATGTTGTTGTATTTAAAATACAAGGGTATTATTAAAATATTGAAATATTTTTACTTTTCTTTCGTGTACCAACCAAAGTTAGAAAAACTTACAATTTCTATAAAAAGTAATGGATATCAAACACCAAAAGATGAAAAAGTACAATATTTTTTGAATAGAAAATTAAAGCAATCAAAAACATTTAATTGACATTTTTCATGCAACTCAATTCTAGGCAATTCAATTGCTTAGAACTTATTTTATTTCTGTGCAAATTTCATTTTCGTAATCAAACGATTCCGAAGGGTTTTTTTAATTTTTTTTAATTATAAGTACTATATAAATATACATGTGGTCAATCACGGGAGGAAGAGTGAAGGGAATGAGATTCTCATGACTCGAATATAGACATGAGATGAAAAAATTGACCCCTAATTTTAGTATAATAGCACCCCGTGTGTTAGGGCAAAACAAATTATTCACAAACTGAACCAAAATGATAATTTTAAATTTGAAGTTTTTTACTATAATTGAACGTAGTCGTTTGCTACATATAAGGCTGTTGAGAATCTAAGTTGTACTTGTTTTTTTATTTTTGGCTATAAAATTTTAAGGACTATTACCTTCTCTTTACTTTCTTTTTCTTTTTTTTTTTAAAAAAGGAGAAAATAATAAGAGTTTATGTTCGTGTCTCATTAATGGGCCAAGACGAAACTACCTTCGAAGCATAAATGCCTACCATGACTTTTTTAATTTTTTAATTTGTACTAGTGACTTTGGAAAAATAAATAATTCAATACGAAAGAATATAACGATTTGCTCATCTTATTTTTTAAAAATAATTATACTTTAGCTCTCCTGTTTTAAATATATATATATATATATATATTTTCTAATATACTTCTCTTGAATGTATTATAGTATAATTTTTGTCAACCTTAAGATAGTATTCTGTCTCCGACGACTCCTCTAATTGAAACAGTCAAATTTGCTTATATATATATATATATATATATATCTGAAAAGGAATTATAATGAAACAAATTTAGATTCGAGAAAGAATGTGAAATATACGGAACCCCACCATTAATTATATGCACCTAATAATTAAGGGAGAGAGAATCTCAAAGTTAAGTGGCACTCTCTCTTTCTCCCAGCCAGACGTTCACACTACTACGAAGACCAAACAACAAAAATGAAATTTTGACTCTTACGAACTAAGCTATATATGACTATAATTTTAATACCGATATTTATTTAAATCTTAAGAGCACGTATTAAATATCCTTAACCGAACATGTTTAGACTGTTCTTTGCAAAAGTAAAATAATTATGGTTAAACGATCGATGAAAAATTGCAACGGATTTTATCATTTTATTCATCAACTTTTTTTTGCCGTCGCTTGTAAAAAAAAGTTTTTAAATTATTGTCACTTTGTTCTTTCCGTTAGCTTCCATTAAAATTAGTTAATAAAATCATATATTATTATTATAATGTTACAGAGGAAGTAATACTATCTCTCTTATTAATTGCTATAATAATTATCGTAATAATAACACACTTAATATTTTTTTTCTTATTAATTATTATATTAATTGCCCCAGTAATCCATATTATTTATTATAATAATTATTATTGTAAAATCGAGTAATAATTATAGTAATAAATAGTTTTTATTATGAAACTTTTATTTACTTATTTTTAAACTCTTTCATTTTTCATATTTATATCTATACTTAATAGTGACAATTAAAGTCTCATATCGAAAACAATTAGAAGGAACACAAAAGCTAACTTTTGTATTTCAATCTACTAGATGATGTAACAAAATTTGTTTATTCAATGTATACTATTATTTGTCATTTATGTAAACTCATGTTTATTATTTGATTTGATAAATTTTATATTTGAAAAAACTTGACTATAATTATATAAGTATAGATATGTATACACAAAAATAAATACAATATATATATACTTATAAAAAATAATTTATAAAATATCCGTGCATCGCACATGTAATATGCTAGTGTATAATTAAAGTGACAACAATTAAAAAGTTACTTTACACGATTGATTGCAAAAAAAAAAAAAGTTTAACAATCAAAATGTTAAAAGTGGTCAAATTCGTTATCACTTAACATGTAATTATCTTTTATTTATGGAATCTTTAACATATGGCCTAATGAAAAATATATTTTAACATTTTTTCAAGTGTGATTAAATCTCATTGTAATTCGAAAAAGAAATGTGCAAATGGACTGAAAGAGTATCTGAGTATGTATATTTATTGCGTGAAATACCAGTAGACGTGCCATTATTATAAATATTTATATTCACAAATATTTATTTTATGTTACACAATATTTATTATCTCCCATAGTTTTTCGGTGAAATCAACCTTGTATTCAAATTACCAATAATAATCTAATGCGTTCAAAATATATAAAAGGGCACGTGTTTAAATTTGAAAAGATGGTGATTACTTTTCTTAAAAGGATTCGTTTTTTTGGGTGATGTTAAATGCACCCCTAAATTATCGTCAGGCAACCACAAGTTTAAAATAAACATTTTTTTATAGAGGCAATTAAAATGTAAAGTGTGTGGTGTTGTAGTTACAAAATTAGGGGCTTTGGTGCCCCCATTACATAAATTTCATAATATATGCATACATAACACCAAAACCAAAATTTTCTCACTTCCAACACAAACAACCGAACCTAAACCCCTATATTCGGCTCTCAACTTGCTTTGCTACTTTTAATATTTTGATCAAGTAAGTTTTATTTTATTTTTATTGCTTAAGCATTGACATTACATTTATCTTTGAAACTTTTCGTGTTTAACATTTTCTCCCTTTTTGTAGTCTTTCATTCAAAGAAGCCATGGAAGATGAGGAAGTACCGTCGACCTTAGACGCTTCATTTGTAAATGAAGATTTTGGACTAGACGTATGCATCCATTTAAGTTATCATTGATACTATAAATGCACATTTTTTGTAAGAAATATAAATCGTCACCCAACAGAATTCGGTTACATAGTACCGAATAATTACTATTATTTCAGCATCCCATAACCGAATCTTTGTGGAATAACTCGGCCAAAGGTCACCGACTTTAACTTTGTAAAACCAAATGTGTCATTCAAAGTCGGTAACAAGTTGCCGAGCTATATATAACTGATTCGGTGACTTTGAGCCGAGCCATGTTGTGTAACTCAGCACCCTTTTACCGACTACTTAAGTATTATGTGCTTTCTTACCGAACATCAAATAAAACTTCTTCAATATATTCAACGAGTCGTATTGTCCTTGTGTAGCAAGGCCATTTGTTGGCCAAAACAATCAATTAATTGTTAGTGATGATGTCTCTAATAATGAGATTACACGTTTAGATAATATAAAGATAACCGTTGGACGTAAATTTGAAACCGATCAAGTAAGTATGCAACGTATATATATTGCATACGTTTTTTAATGCTTTAATATATTCATCTAAATTAATTTTCCTCATTCATTTGTAGCTTTTTAGATCCCGAATTGGATTAATTAAATGGTGTCAAAGTATTAGGAAAACTGTTAACACGGTAGTTATCATATTGAAGTTGGAAAAGGCAACACCTGATAGGAAAGGTCGATTAGAATTTGGTTGTGAAAGAAACGGGACATATCGTTAACACCACAAAAGTTCAACTATTGTTAATGTGAATGATACGAGAAAAAAGGATACTAGGGACACAACAACAATAAAATGCAACTTTCCATTCAAGTTGAAGGAAGTCCTTCTTGGTGGAGACATATGGATGTTTAAAGTCCTTTGTGGAGAGCAGAATCACAAACTTCTAAATACAATGGTTGGCCATGCCTATGCAACAAGGTTAACTTATGGTGAAAAGGGTATTGTAGTTGATATATTTGTCAGTGGGTCAACGCCAAGAGATAACCTAACAACTATAAAACGTCAAAATGAGAAAAATATGTAGACGATGATGACTATTTATAATGCGAAGGCAAAAACGAGAGTAAATAATCTACAAGGAAAGACTTTAATACAACAATTAATGAAGCTCTTGGACCAAAAAAGTATGTGCACTAGTACCGTAACAATACAATCACTGACGAAGTTAAAGACATATTTTGGGCTCATCCCCAATCTATACTACTTGTAAGATGTTTCTCCTCGGTTATATTAGTTGATTACACGTATAAAACAAATCGATATCGAATACCATTGCTTGAGATCGTTGGTGTAACCTTCATATCGAAGACATTTTGTATCGCCTTTGCCTTTTTACATGGTGAACAGGAAGAAAACTATCATTGGGCGTACTCAAAATTGAGGACACTTTTTGATCCAAATGCATTACCGGGTGTTTTTGTCACAAATAAAGATTGAGCTTCGATTAACGCAATTGCCAAAGTTTTTTTGGATGTCCATCGTCTCTTGTGTACCTTTCACATATCAAAGAAGGTAAAGCAACATTGCAAGGACCAATGTAAAACAAAATAAATGTGGACTAAATTTATCCAATAGTGGCATAGTGTTATCCAATCTGAAACACAATTTGAGTTCACTGATAGGTGGAAGGCATTTAAAAGCAATTGGTTGAAGGTGGTTCCAAAGTACATATACTACTTGGCCAAAATGTGGTTGTTACATAAAGAAAATTTTGTACTTGCATAGACAAACTTAATGAAACATCGCGGTAATCGAACCACAAATCAAGTTAAAGGTACATATGCAAAGTTGAAGAGGTTACTTGGGAATTCTCAAGGGACATTCACTCTTGTATAGGAAAAAATGCATGATATGATTAAAGGAGAGTTAAACAAAGTTAAGGAAGATCTTGAGAAAAGTTCATTTATGAATCACCACATGCACAACATTCAACCGTTGTTTAAGGAGTTTAGAGGACGTGTCTCACATGTTGCATTAAACTTAATCTTTTCAGAGATAGCAATAATTTAATTTATCGGAATAAATACTTCTTCATGTGGCCATGTTGTTCATTCCGTGTATGAAGTGCCTTGTGCACATGAATGTTTACAATATCAACAAGAGGGGCGGGTAATACCACTATATGCTCTTTATCCGCATTAGAAGAAGTTATTTATTCTTCCTGATCTACCCAAGCATGAGGATGTGGATTATGAGCCCAAGATGCAAATGTTTAAGAAAATGTGGGCAGAAGAAAATCATAATGAGAGGCAAGCCATGTTGAAAAAACTAAAGGAGATTGCTTCTCCATTAATAACATCCCTCATTGAACCAACTCCGATTGTTAATAAGGGTCGACCATAGAAAAAAATGACTCCAAAAGAGAAAAAAATAGCTAAATCTACAAAGAGGGATCTTTCAGGCTTTGAGTATATAACACTTAACTTGTTCAATATCAAAAAAGTTAAGAAGGAAGTTACAACAAATTACCTAAACATCTTACCATAATTCATTCGATCATTTATTTCAAAGATAGAAGATGCTGACAGTGATAGAAACTGTGGATAGCGTGCAATTGCATCATTAATGGGGTGGTCGGAAGAAAGTTGGCAAAAAATTATGTAGGACTTACTCCAAGAGATGATTAATTATAAAGAAATGTATGAGAGAATGTTTGGAAGTGATTTCCATAAAGAAGTTGGCACTATTTTCCATTTTTAGGATAGCCCTTGCCCGAAAGCAAATTAGATGCTCAGCCACAAATGGGTTTCCTAATAGCCTCTACATATCGATGCGTGTTAATTTTTATATCGAAATACATTTTTGCCTCTTTGGGGGGCACCGATTCTTGGAATTCAACACAAAGTAATTAGCATTGGGCTAGTGCATGATGCAAATTTTGCAAAATTATTTTTTGATATTGGTGCACCTATACCTCCAATTTCTTTATTTTGGTATAAATATCATTCTTGGGAAGCAACTACTTGGGCTAGTAAGTATGGAGAAAAGATAGATACTTTCAGGAATATTGTGGGTACAAACATTGCTACTTTGGACTTCCATAATGTGTAGTTTGAAGTTAGCATTATTTTTTTGTATACAGTGTAAATTTCAATTTTTGTTGTTGCACTGTATAGGGGTTATCCTTCACTTTGTTTTTTTTTGTAGATGGGGAATTTAGATGGCTTGCAATTAAAGTTTTTTTTTGTTACATTAACATTATAATGTAAAACATTGTAAATGATATATTTCCCCTGTATATCAATGATTATATCTTATATTAAGTGAATGTATCTTAATTGTATGCCTTTAAAAAGTTGTATTCCAAAGTATTTGGTCATATTCGGTGACCTTTTGCCTAGTTAATAAAAATTAATCGGCAAACAGTTGTCGTCTAGGTGATAACGGTGACGTGTCACCGAGTTAATGGAAAAAATTATGTAACTTATTGCCAAGACAAAAATCACAATGAATTAAGTCCAAGATATCATTCAACAAAAGGTTGCCGACTAGGTGATGTCGGTGAAGTACCACCGAGTTAATGGAAAGAATTTGGTGACTTTAGCCGAGAACCAAATCATAGTGAATTAAGTCCAAGATTTCACTTGGCTAAAGGTTTCATTCTACATGATGTCGGTGACTTGCCACCTAGTTAATGGAACAATTTGGTAACCTCTTACCGAAACATAAAACCACAGTGAACTAAGTCCAAGATTTCACTCGGCTAAAGGTTGCCGTCTACATAATGTCGGTGACGTGCCTCCGAGTTAATGGAACAAATTCGATAACCTCTTGTCAAGACAAAAACCATAGTGAACTAAGTCCAAGATCTCACTCGGCAAAAGGTTGCCGACTAGGTGATATCAGTGAAGTAACATTGAGTTAATGGAAAGAATTTGGCGACCTTTAGCCAAGAACCAAACCACAGTGACTTAAGTCCAAGATTTCACTCGGCCAAATGTTGCCGTCTAGCTGATGTCGGTGAAGTGCCACCGAGTTAACGGAAAGAAATCGGTGACCTTTTGCCAAAACAAAAATCACAGTGAACTTAGTCTATGATTTCACTCGACCAAACGTTGTTGTTGTTAGAGTGATATACTAAAACCCATAATTTTCTTGTTGATTTGGATATGTTATAAACTTGGTTTTGCTATTTTAATGAGAATCTTTATGGGCAATGGTTGCATTATATTATTTTTTTTAATTTGTGCGCGTGTGTCTTTTATTCAATATAGTAGATGATTTAGTGTGTAGAGTATAACTTACACACAGAATATCATATCATCGGTTCTTGTGGAATATATAAGTTTAATGGTTTACAACCTAGATGGAATTGGACACCCATCGGTAGGATTATAACACAAGTTTTAGTAGTTTATCTTGACTACAAGAAACGGTATAGTTTTAACTCGTTGTGCTAGTACACTTTGTGTGTATTAAATAGGACCAGTTTGGGTTAATTGTTTTTATATTGACTATATAAAACAATTTAAAATCTCATGGTTATTATGATTACTTATGCTCTTAATCTTAAAATAATTAATAGACATACATATGTAGTGTTTGTTGTTTTGACTCATTAAGAGTGAGATTCATTTATGGATCAATAATCTTCGTGAATTAGATGATGACACTAAATGGATGATGAATATTAATTATTGACGGAATACACGTCCCGGTATAAGGATTGATGATAGCCCCTTGAGAAGCTTATAAGTTTTGATCATGTCAAACCCTGCAGGTGGATTATGTTAATCTGACATGTCAAATAAGTTAAGTGGTAGGCTCAAGGATTAAGAAGTCATTCAAATATAATTGTCAGTAATTTAATTTAAATGACGGTTATTTGTAATCTTAACGTGGGGAGAATAATAAATATTTAATAGCAAGGGGCTTGAAAGTAAATTTTGAAATAAGGACGGGAGTACAATTATAGTTCTTTAGTGGTGTGAATTATAATTTATGAAAGGAACTAATTCATAGTGGAATTCGAATTCCAACTTTTCATAGGAAGCCCAAACACTTATTTCTCCTTAAGGTTCCTATCGTAGCCTTATATATACGCCGGGCCTTGTCTCTTCTCAATATAATAATAATTCTCATGAGTTAGGATTTGTTCTATTGAGAGAGAAGAAAATCTTGGTGATACCGTAGCCCACACTCGGTGCAAGATTTGATGGCGGAAGGAATACAATAGAAGATTTTTAGGTTTTCAACACAACAGTCGTAAATCAATCGTAACTTTTGATTGCACCGTTGGATCGAGCTGATTTTTGGATATGTTGTTCGGAACGCAAAGTTACTAATTAAAAATAAAAAATTAGGACGATCAGAAGTCGTTTCGGTGGCGAAAATAATTAATTTTCACAGCCCAACGAGAATTATAAAAATCTGACCAAACCACAATTTGATGCTTTCAAACCCTAGTCTCCTCATATGGATCCTCTACATGATTCACAAAGGTGAAATCCTTTTATTCTTATAGAGTTTTAGCAAAAGTTTTTTTTATTCAATCTATACGCAATATCAAACGCTCCTGTATTTATGTCTCCATCAGTTGTCTACTCAATTCGGTGGAAGGTTACCGAATTAATGAAAAATGTTCAGTGAAAGGTTATCGTTCATAAGGTTACCATACACCAACATTAGCAAAAGTATTTAAAACACAATAAACAAATTTACCATCCAGTATCCAAAAACATATCTAACATCCAATATCAAAAAAGAAAGCTAACATCCAATATCCAAAAGAAAGCTAACATCCAATATCCAAAACAAATTTAGCATATGTTTATCCAAAATAAATCTAACATCCAATATCCAAAACAAATTTAACATAACAAAAGTAATTACCTTTCAAATAATGATAGCTAAAGACAATTTTTTATCGCTAAACAATTAGTTAATTTTTTTCTTCTTGAAGTATTGTCTCAACGTCTTATTTGGCACTTGTAATCTCTCATCAACATCCTCTTCATCTTCCCCGTTATCTTTTTTTCTTTTTCACCGCTTTCATTGTCTTTCTCATTATCATTTTATTTTTCACCACTTTTACCGTTTTTTGTCTTCTGTATTATCTTTTTCCTTTTCACCATTTTTATTGTCTTTTTTGTCACCACTCTCTACCTCTTCAATAACCTTCCTACCTTTATTTCTTGCCAAGTTGGTTCTATTATCTTTTAAAGTAAGTCAAAAGCTTTTTTTAACTGGTTTATGCACTTTTTTACTGCGTTGAACCTCATTGGTAGGTAATAACTTGTTTAAAAGTTATATAGCCTTTCCAATCTCCAATTTCTACATTTCAATACGAATTATTACACGCATCGCTAAAAAACATATATAAGAAAAAATGATTATTAGGAAAAAAAATTACCATCTTATCAAGATCACCCAAAGTCCTTGTAGCTCCTGGCACACTCCACACCGAACAACTTGAATTTTCTAGATTTTGGATAATGGGATGCGCAACTTGTTTGAACCAACCCATGTAATCAATTGTACAATCCCATGGTTCCTTAACAGGGTTTGAACGAGACTTACCAGCAAGCAAGTGATCATGCCAGTTCTTTTGAATCCAATAATCAATATCATACTTGATCTTGTAACACTTTATACTTTTTCCTCTTGATTATTTTAGTGCCATCATTAGTACTTATAATAAGAATTACTATAAAATTTATTGACCTTTTATACCCCTAGGTTCGTCCAAATCTGGTAAGCCACATGACTCTCAAAGCTTTTTAGAAAATAGGGATTCATGGGGCCTCACAGCATATTCGTGACCATGTTCTTTTTTCATTCATCACCTTTAGTAGGATGATTACTTGATTGAGCGTTAGTCGAAGCAGGCGATGCAGAGGAAATGGAAGCACTAGTGATAGAGAGGGCTGTTAAGGAAGTAGGCACTGTCAAGGCAACAGGTGCATCTAATGAATATTGTTCATTTGTGGTTTTACTTCTTTTTTCATTCCTTTTTCCTTTCTAAAGTTGTTTGTAATGACCCATATTTAATGAATTCATTTGAACAATTTTTGTGTTGTAGTGTTTACTTTTTTTTAAAATATGAATTTAGTGTCTACAATAATTTGTGTACATGTTATAAGATACAACAATAATTTAAGTATAGAGCACAAAATAAATTGTGTTAGATCTTAATTTGTATTTTTAGGTGTACATTAATTAAATAAGTTGTTCTAATACAATAATGAAGAGTACAAATATAGTGAGAGTGTGAATTGTTGTGTCTCATAATACACCATAAGAAGATAAAATACATATATTTTAAATGAGAAGGCATTGCATGCTAGACACTTGTCATGATCTAGTGAACCAAGCACTAAACATATCTCATCATGTCCAAGGCGCGCAAATGTTGAGGATCATTACTAAGGTGGTGTTTGGTGCCTCTTTTTTTTTTCTAGATAAGTTTTTTAAAAATTTGGTGTTTGGTTGAATGTTTTGAGTTAGAGTTTTTTATGTTAAAAAGTGAATTTGGTTTTGTTTGACTTTTTTTCAACCAATGAAAAAAATGCATAAAAAATTTCAAAAAATAGTCACAATGGATCTTATTTTATAGATCTCGATGAGTAGGTTTCAAATATATATTTTTTATTATTTTTGGATTTTTGAATTTAAAGTTATGGCGTTTTAAAAAAAAAATTTAGAGAGAGAAAGTATAGTGAAATAAATTTTGGGAAGTGTGAAAGTAGAGTTGGTTTTGAGTTGAGTTTTTAAAATTTTGGGAAAAAAAAATAGTGAGCAACCAAACAGGCTCTAAATCTCTACAAATCCCTTAAGCTTCTTCAACACACTATCCATCCTTCAATTTAGAGAGAGAAAGAGAATACAAGACCAAAAAAAATATGTAGAGAGAAATATAGAAAAATCTTAGAGAGAGAGAAGCAAGGTGAAAGAAGGAAAAGCAAGGATAAAGGAAGAGAAGGTAGTAGAGCTTAAAGAAAGGCCAAGAAAAAGCTTCATAGAGGTGAAAAAACTTCTTCTTCTTCAAACTTCAGTTAAATTAGACTTTTAGCAAAGAGGTGGTCACCATTATGTTAAGAAAAATACTAGTGGTTACCTATATTTGTAAAATATTAGATTGTGAGCCTTCTTGAATAGTTCTTTTTTTTAGAAGTGTAATATTCTGGACTCAAAAGTATTTTTTCTTGATAGATCATGAAATTACCTTTGCATGCATATCTAGATCATAAAATTTAGTTAAGAAATGAATAAGTTATGAATTTATAAAGTTTGACACTAAAAATCTAATGTTGAGTGACGAAAATCTGATATACTACTTGAAAAACGAATTTCCTAACCTTTAAGTAAACCTCATTTGCCTCAAAATATTTTTGTATGTTAGAGTATACATCTCTATGGGTCACATTGGTTTTATTTAGAGTTAGTATAATTTATTTATTATTTTTCATGTTATATTTAGATTATCTCTGTAAATCTGTCAAATCTGACCTTACTGTACTAAAATATTTATAACTCAGAAACTACCAGATGAAAATTATAAATTCCACTTGGAGATTAAAATAGACTCGTGGAGGAACAACATATTAAAAATTCACTGATAAAGGACTTATAAATTTCTGTGTGTGAATTTTTGAAGTTAAGAAAGAAATATGCCCTCTATACTGACAGCACTGTGTTTACTGTTTCAACTATTTATTTAGCTTCCTAAAACTCAGTCAAAAATTATGAAATAAATCGTAGAGTAATTTTAATGTGTTCTTAATCTACTGTGTAAATTTTAGAGTCTAATGTTATTTATTATGATCTGGGTGATTTTCATAAAAATAGTGAACTTGATGATTATTAAGAATCCCATAAAATATGATAAATAAATATGACACATCCTTTGTGCTTCATATGTAGTATTTAAAATTTATTTTCTTTGTAGTTATCTTTGTTTATTTATCTTATTAGTTGTTAATCTTTGTTGATTAGGATTTCTTTGATATTTAGTAGCTTATGACTATATACGCGTTGAATGAACATGAGAAAAAGGTATTTGAAACCTTGGGTTGGATAAATTGCTATTTACATGAGATATATATTATTGTTATGATTATATATGTATGAGTTGTGGTGGAGTCGGCCGGGATGAGTTATCCTACAGTTAGTGCACTAATGTATCCAAAATACCGAGAGTAGTGGTATTTTTGGTACACACACATGATGAAAGAGGCATGTGTGCTATGGCCGAGGACATGTGCGGACCAAGTGGATCGGTAGTACATTTCGGGTTGTAATTTGTTTTTATTTCAAGAAATGGAAAGAGACCCAGGTATGATAATTTATAGGGTGGATTTGATGTTAAAAGTGACATATAAATTGAATTACATTGTGTATATTCATGTTTGCAAGAAGTTTGATTTTCTTTAGTTTGGAGATGAAGGACTTTCTCATTGAGTTGTGTTACTCATAGTATATATATTTTCCCCTTTCAGGCACCGAAATTGAAGGTTAGCGGCGAGAGAGAGACGGTAGAAAACTAGTGTTCTCTACCGTAGTCACGTGCTTTTATTATAATTTATATTTTTTTTAATTCCACGTGTGGGCTAAATAAATTTTAGTATTACATGTATTATGGACTCTGGACATTATGAATTTTATAGGTTGTATAATATGGACTTGGAGCTTAGGAATTTCTTAGTTTTGAATTTTGTAAACATTTCGGTTGCATCCCAAATTGCGGAGTAAGATTTGATTATTTTATTTTATGAACCTAAAATGAAACTAGAGACATTGAGACATTTTAATAAGAAAAAAATTTGTTTTTGACACAAATAAGCTGATTTTAAATAAATTTTTTAAATTAAAATAATATAAAAATAAAAATCCCACTTTCGACATAAGTATTAGTATTAGAATAATTGATGATAATTTTTTTTATATCAATTAAAAATTACTTCCCTTTAAACATACTTTTTAATAATAATTAGATATACTTTGAAATCTTTTAAAAACTCGATTAAAGGCAAACCTTTTTTTACGAATGTATAATATTTTGAAAATTTGGGGCGTGACATTGTTGGTCTAATAAATCGTTTCATGCTTGATTACCTAAAAGTGTTACAAATCAATATTTAATAATGAAAGCTTGGCATATTATAGTAGTGAATAATGTAGACTCTAGTTACAAAACAAACCAAAACGTGATATACTCCTACTGAACACAGTTGATTTCACAATGGTCTCACAAGCAAAAGAAAACGAAACGTTGACAAAATCTGAAAAATAGTAAATTGTAGAGTACAAGTGACAAAAACAAAGTAAATAGACAAACACACACACACATATATATGTAATTTACGCTATATGTTTGAGAGGGTGAAAAATGTAGGGTTTTTTTTGTTAAAGAATTAGTTATTTTATTTTTATTTTTTTATTGGGACATATAATGAATATTTGCAGGCTTATATTGTGTACTTTTGCTACATTTTGAAGGAGATTTCATTTATTGTGTTAGGAATCAAAAGCTCAAGAATTTATTAAAAGGGTTTTAAGAGCATTCGCATTTTATAAAGAGATGAGTGATACTACTAATGAGAAAAGCGTGTCAACCTTAGCCATTGCAGATAAGAGGCCTCGTTAGCTTGGTGGGTGTGTTGGCATATTCTTTTAACTCTTTGATTGTAACCTAAAATAAAAAAGCTCTTTTCTAAAAAGCTACTTCCACACCAGATTAATGTTATATTAAACTCTAAACAAGTTCAATAATGATGTTTGTTTAGGCATTAAGCTCTTTTCTAAAAAGCTATTTCCACTAGGTTAGTGTCGTATTTTTGTGAATTTTTTCCCATCACTTTAAATATTTTTCCCTTTTCTCTTGTTTGATAAATATATCTAAATATGTTGATTCTCTGTTGAGGACTATTTTTACATTTTTGGCTAACCTTAATTTTCTTTATTGTGATGATGATATTGATGAAAATAGCGGGGGTTTCCCAAAGCAAGAGATATACATATATATTATGAGATTATTAATTCTATGTAATTTACACTATATGTTTCAAATTAATAAAAAAGAAATTCAAAAAGAAATTAAGTTTTTTTTAATTATTATATTGTGAGACTATCAATTATAAAACAATTGTAAAAAAAAAGATTTGTGCAATATATAAATAAACTGAGCATTATTAAGAAAAGAGAGAGAAACTTCATATCATAAGCGTAAACCTTAATGCTAAATTGAGCACTAGCAACAGAGCAATATTTGTCTTAATATATGGGAGAGAAACATTCATATCATGATCATAAAACTTAATATGAATAAAAACTTTTATATCTCTAAAAATTTCTAGTTAAAGCATAACTAAACCCCCCCTTAATATATGATATATATATATATATATATATGTCTCAAGGCAGCCACATAATTCGGAAGTGGAGGGTTGTACTACTACTAATACCCTTGATGATATAGAGTAGTGAATATGATTAATTTAATATATGCCTACCTGATGATCAATAGTTACTAATATATATGTCTGATCATATATATATATGATCAGATGATATATATATATTTAGTAGCTCTGATTTTTATAAAATATGTTCTAAAACCTTCAGATAAGTTAAGTGGGTCAAAATCAATGTCTTATTCGTCGTCTTCTTCTTCTCGTTTTGAGTAAGGTCGTATAGAGTCTTTATTTGAAGTATCACACTTACTCGTAGAAGATAAAATTCAAGAGACATATTTACCTATGACAAACCCCTACTATGTATTTGCTAAGCCATCATCAACTTCATTTATCAGACAAATCCACCAGTTGATTTCTTCAAAATCCTCAAAGCTACAAGTCAAAGAATATATTTATGTGCAAGCCAGCAAGTTCGATACCATGATTGTTCCCTCAGGTTTCGAGGAGCAATTTTTCACAGTTCCGATTCAGAGAGACTTGCCTCGTATGGCAATTGCTCAAGGATACACCCACTTGCACTTTGGTGCAATCAGATTTGCAGTTACCTTCCATGGTCATAAAGGTCTAAAAGCAGTTGCAAGAATAGCCCTGGTTTATACTCGGTTAAAGGAATACTAACAAGCATGTTTTGGTAATGTTCAGGCTACCCTCGATGCCGGAACAATTTTCTTCACCTTATATCCGAAGTTCAACATTTCCCTTTTAGACATGTTCATATATGAAGCCCTAAAAATACAGGTTCAGATAATCAGCATCTCAATGATTAGTGAAACTTCAGCAGCTACCATCCACCACCAAATGATCTAAAAAATACAGAATCACTCATATGATATATCAATCCCCGAATCATTCACTGCTGATGCGCTGATGTTTACCATTGATTCTAGTGCAGCACCAACCGCCACTTATGTTCCCCATCAACTCAGCTGCCAGGAGTTACTTAAGTTGTTACCTAAATCTTGGGTAATCTCTTATGATGCTCACCATGAATAGTCTTACCCTGAAGTAATTCAAATAAACGAACCAACGTATCTTAGAAGGCCAGACAAGCAAATTGAAGTCCGTTTTAACAGACGGACATCCCCTAAAAATAATCCTTTCCAAACTGAAATCAACATATTTGAACCCATCAGACGTCTACCATCAGATCATTCTCTCATTGCCGCACCAATGGCAATTTTGTACTTCACTAAAGAAGGATATCATGTTTATCAAGCAAAAGATGAATCAGGATACATATGGTATGATACGTGTTATTGTGAAGTCGTGAGGAAAGAGCTTTTCTATTGCTCAGAACACAGTCCTCGCATAGATAGCTCAATCCACTCGAAGAATTGAGACAAAAATGGTCTCCTTCAATGATATGGATGTTGCCATAGCATATCTCAAAATGAGAATCCACAGCCTCCTTCTTTGCAGATAAAGAAATAGAAAAGAAAGCTCTTGAAGCTCAGCTACATGATATTGAAAAGTCCCCTTGGTATAAACCACCTAGCCCAGTCATATCTCAATATCTTTTCCCAGATTACGAAGAACCTGTTTTTCAGCAAGCACTCCCAGCCAGTACTAGCCCTCTATATATATATATCATCTGATCATATATATATATATTAGTAACTATTGATTTTGTCACTTTCAAACAGAGCTTTGTATAAACCCTTTATATATATCATACCTATTGCAGAGAGCAGCAAAAAAAAAGGCGACTGGCGTAAAGAGTAGCGGAAAGCAGCGAAAAAATGGAGAGTGTCGTAGAAAGCAGCAGGGAGTAATGGAAACGAGGGTTTTTGAAATAAGAAATAAAGGATAAATATGGATGGTTTTTGTTTGAAATATCTTATAATATAAAATAAGTTTTTTCCTTTTTTTAGGTTAGGTGTCCCTTGTGGTGGTGCAAATCAATAATAATGTTAAATGTCATGTTGAGGCTACTAAAGTATTTTGGCTATAATTTAGGGGTGCGTATAACATCACCCTTTTTTGGATTGAGAAAAGAGATAGAAAGTATCCCCCCTGTTCCTCCATCCACCCTTCAAACGTTCACTGACTCGAAATTATAATGAAAACCTTTTCGACGTGGATGCCACGCTGTGAGAATCCGGACCCCCAACTCGAGAGGAGTCCTCGTTCTTGATTTTCTATATTTTGAAAGAAAACGTGTTTTGTAGAGTCGCTAGTTTGTTTTACGAGAAAACAAACAAAAGATAGTACGAAGGATAATTTGAAAACAAACTATCTTTCATACATTTGAAACCGGAGTTTAAAATATACTTTGCTAGGGTTCGGGAACTATGTCATGAATTGGGAAGGTATTACGCACCCAATTCGCCATTTCGGTCTCTTAATGGATTATGTATCTAATTCTTATTTTAGATATCTTGCAAGTAGTTTGAATAGTTTTCAGAATAGTCCTTTCCGGATAAATTTAGTTTAAAACAATATTTTGAAATCAGACTCGAGCTTTGCGAGCGCTTATGTATTCATTCATAGAATGAAATCAGAGTCTCGTAGTTCCACTTGTTTGGAAACTGTTTTTGTATTTTTGTTTTGAAAAAGTGTCAAAACAGATTTTAGATTTCTTGTAAAATTTAAAAAGAACTTGTTTTGAAAATAATGGACTTCTTTGCAAGGTATCTAACTTTCTGTATTAAAAATGAATTTAAATGCAGTAATGAAATTCAGGAGAGTTATAGAAAGACGTACCTGATGTGCTTAAAGAAGAAATGAGAACCTTGCCTTGAATACTCCTTTCTCTCTTTAGATTTTTTCTCTTTGAAATTTTCTCTCTCTAGAAATTCTCTCTAAAACTTTCTCTCTCAGAATTTCTCTAAAATGCTAATATTTTTAACAGAGTTTTTACTTACTAAAAATACTATTCAGTGTTGATGATCCAAAATAAGAGCCCAAAGGTCCTATTTATAGAGAAAAATGCAGAAAAATGGCCGGGATAGCCGCGCAGCTAGAAGCCAATTGTACGGCTAGGGAGGGCTGCGGCTAAGGCGTGCGGTTTGAGCTTGCGGCTCGAAGCCAACCGTGCGGCTGGGGGGTGTGCGGTAGATTCCTGACAAGCTCGAAAATTAGGGCTTTTCCTAATGGTCTCTTATATGCATGATGACTCAAGACTTAATGCGAGATGCTTGTTTGTATGAAAATCAAGTTCACACGAAAGTCGTGGATTGGGGTGTTCACACTCGCGAAATCAATAAATATTATATTATGTATTATGGTTCAAAGTATTGGCCGATATCGATCTGATATGATCGATATCGAGTTAAAATTGAGATAGCCGCGATATAATACATGTAAATACAGATATTTTATTGAATCGGTGATATTTCATCGAAATCGCATTGAATCGCTGATATTTCACAATATTTTGTGATATTTCACACAGCTAACTTAATACTATTAAAAACAAAAACTGTTGATTTGTTCCACAATAATTTGTTAATCTTTGCTTAATTAAATTGGCAACTATTGAAAAAAAAATGTTGATTTGTTTCAAAGTAATTTGTTAATCTTTACTTAATTAAATTGGCAACTATTGAAAAAAAACGTTGATTTGTTTCAAAGTAATTTATTAATCTTTGCTTAATTAAATTGGCTTAATATTCATTGGCTTAATCTTTATGGGCATCTGGTCATTCATCTCATCTTTACCTCACAAGTACTAATTCTCAACCTGCTTTATATCATCATTCCTCATCACTGGAGTCTTGGAGTAATGAGGCTGAGTATAATTTATATCGTTATTTTAGCCTAATTGACTTATATTTGAAATATTTGTAACTTATAAAATTGTATTGTTATATATTTATTGAATTATGATTTTAAATTGTATTACTAAGTGCAACATATATTGATATTTCAATACAGATTATGTAATTTATACTAGATAATAGTATTATACTTATCTAATTGATCCATTTTATTAGTCACATACTTTAATTTTATTTTATTTTATATATTTTTGAAAATTTTGGGGCATTTTAAATAACAAATCGGTGCGTATCGTCGAAACCAATATCCGAGTTGAAAATTGCGTGGCCAAGTCGTCTTCTGAAACCGCGACTTTGAACTTATGTATTTTTGGAGTATTAAGTCAAAATCTAGTACTCCCCGCTCGATCATACATTCGCAGCCCGACTTATACCTCATGGCTTTCCTAAACATACTATTTATGTTAATTATGCTTACATAACAAACATGTCATTCAAAATCCTAAAATTATTAGGTAAAGCCAGCTTTAAGGTAGGGTAGGCAGAGTGACCGCGCATGACCGAAAAGTGAGGATGGACACAAATTTTTATATGTATATATATATGCGTGTGTCAAAAAGATTTAATTAATAAAATATCTTTTCAAGAAAACAATTGCAATATTTCAATATAAGTTTGAATTTTTATTTGATGCAGCAAAGTTTGTTTTATTATATGATAATAAATTGAGAAGATCTTGCATTAATTTTGAAAATGCTTTAAAAGTTGATGTTTCTGATATTAATGAAAAGTGCTTATGTTCATAATTATAAGTATTACAATTAATGTTATCAAGTGAATCATATGAAACAAATGAACCATTGTCATCTATTAAAATTATGGAATTTGCAAAAGATATAGATATTTTTCCTCATGTAATGCTTACTTATAAACCATTATTGATTTTACCTATGACCATGGCATCTACAAAAAGATGTTTTTCCAAATTAAAATTATTAAAATCTTACTTGCGAATCGTCATGAGTCAAAATAGATTGAATGTATTAGCAATTTTATGCATTAAAAATGACATATCAGAAAATCTTGACTATGGAGATATAATTGATGATTTTACTGCTAAAAATACAAATATAAGTTATTTTAAGTTATTGTTTTTGTCAAAATTTCATTGTTGCTTTTACTTCGTAGCTAGGTATGTTTTAGCATGTGGTGTTACTTTGGAGCATCTAAAAACTTTTTGAAAGATGAAATACACATAAAGATTAAAGATGAAGTATATATATATGTGTGTTTAGATTATTTGTTGTATTAATTTTAATAGTATATAAACTCCTACATTTGACACGAAACTTGTAAATCTTTTCATTAAAATAAAATAAAATTATTTTTTTAATATTAAAAATTGATATATTTATTTAAAATTTCGTCCTGAATTTAAAAATTGACGTGACTGACTGTTATTAGGAGGATAATGCTTCTGTTATTTTGCCTTTCTTCTTCCAGAGTGATCACGTGAACAACTCCAAAAACGTGATTGCAAAATTTTTTTTAAAAAAACAGTTTTATCAATTATATAATATAAAATCAACCTCGCACAGCACAAATATTTATAAAGTGCTTCACATCCAATTGGACATAGTAACAAAATTACATACTATTATAGAATACTAGAAAAAATGTTTTTTCTTATTATTATTTATTTTTTAAAAAAAGGAAAAAAAATATTAGCTTCTTGGCATCCCCCTCTCTGCATCATTTACAACCCACATTACAATTTTTCATTCAATCCTCAAAATATTTTTCTAACCGGGGAGGAATGATGAGTGAGTTTGGGTGAAAGGACTTTTGTTTTGTTTACTTTATCTATTTATTTATCTTTTTTTAAAAAAACAGAATGTTTAATTCTCTTTTTTTTGTCATAAAAAATTCTCTTATTTTGAATGAGACCGGAAATCTGTACCTCTCTTAAATTTTGTTTACTTAAGCACTTGAATGCTTTAACAACTTGAAGTAATAGGAAGTTTGAGGTTTACGGACATGGCCGGAGTTTTTTTTTTTTTCATTATAGTAGAATTAGAAATTTATTTATAGAGGAATAAACTTGTACTCAATTTCTTTTTGTGTGTAAATGCAAGTTTGAGTATTTTTTATTGCTTTTAATTTCTATCAATCTCCCTCGAATCTCTGGTAACTTTTACAAAAAAAATTAAAAAATAGCAAATAGAATCAACCAACTTTAATTTAACTAAAATTATATGTCAAAGGACGACATTAAACTGACGCTGGCGGCTATTACAACAAAATGTATTTTCTTCTTTCTAAACGAAGTGCATTACTTACACGTGCTCTATAAATTAATTAAAAAGTCACAATCCTCTTAAAGTACAAAAAAAATAAAATTAAACAGCTCGTTTAATCACATGACGAGTTAAGCGTGATCACTACGTTTTTAATTTATATATAAAATGTCTAAAAGAGATTTTATATTTCAAAAAATCGTCATAATTTTAATCATAATAAATAATACTACTTATTTACACTTGACCAATCACTATATTTACTTATATTGTTTTAGAAATCTATATATTATGTCAAAAATTATTAGATATCATAATACATGCAAATTGAATGTGTCATTGATTATAGTATAAAAAAAAAAAAAAAAAAAAACATTGTAAATCATTTATTATTTTGTGGCAGTAGGTAATTAACTTTTACTAAAACTATATATAATTATCATGCATAAGATTCGGACTTACTCCAGTAATTATGAATATGATCGATAATTTACATGTGACTGCCAAGATTCAATCTCCTCTTCTATCCCCGCATGGGTCCGGGCTGTTTGGTTTAACGTAACTATATTGGCTATTTGCGTACACACACACATTTATATATATAGCATTATTGAGCCTTTTTCGGAAGTTATCATATCACGTGCTGTAGTCTTTGCCTTTTATGTTGGTTTTTTGTGGATTATAGCTTACTTACTCATGCAACAATAGTCTAAAGGCAGTTTCAAAATTTGTGTTTAAATTTATTTAACCTCTTTAGTCATAACCGAAAGCAAAAAAAAATAAAAATTATATATCAATACCGTTAAAATACATTCAATTAAGAAGAGAATATTTATTTATTGTGAGTCACTTCTTTTACTACATCAACCAAAAAATTGAAATAATTTTCGTATGAGAATGATCAATAACTTTAGATTTTCTAAATTAGGTGGAGAATTTTACCAAAAATATACTCATATAATGTTAAGTGGGTGCTGTTTCTTGAAAAAAAGAAATTATGAATAATAAAAATTCAAAGTTGTCACGATTTTTATACGTGACCCATGATGTCATAGTTTCTTATTGCTCATGATTTTCCCCTTCGACTAACATGGTTATTGACCTTGGAAAATATCTTCATTTTATCACTGCTGAAAACTATAACTAGAAAAATTGAAAGATATTGTTACTTTTATCGTGACAAGTCTTAATTATTATTTTTCTCATGATTATTAACCATGACAATTTATTTAATTGAAATAGTAATTTTAGTCTTAAAAATAAAAAAACATTCGCAATTACATGACGCCCTTGATTAAAATGTTTTCAATCACTTGTGATAAGAAATTTCTTTGTACGATATTGAAGTTTGCTAGACCCACCATTTTTCTGCCATGCACCTGCAAATTGTGGGAGAGAGAGAATCTCAAGGTTTAACTAATATCTCTAATTAATTTCTGGATATGAAGAAAATCTGAGTCCTCCAATGACTCTGGGTTGTGCCCACGAGGTGGCTCTTTCGTTGTCCCACACTTTCGTCTACAAATTAACTGCAACGGTGCACGACTGCAACTTATGAAGTCCCAACAATATAATAATTTTTTTTTTCTTATTATATTATGAAGTCCCAACGATATAATAAAAAAAAACAAATTTAATTTTAGCAACTACTATGTGCATGTGTTAAAAGTTGATAAATTCAAAATATAAAGTTAATTAAGCCCAAAATGAAAGTTCAACCATTAAGTAAGTGATCAAAATATAAATTACCCGCCGTTAAACTACAATACCAGAGATTGCTATATAGGTGGGTTTCTCTGATTAATTTGGCTACCAATCCATCAATACATTCTCCTTGTGTGTGAGTTATATTTGCTCAAAGCTCATGGTAAAAGTTGTTGCAAGACAGCTTGAATAAATTTCTCAAGAAGATAGTTCGACTGAGTTTAGGCTAGGAGTAAGGGGAAGATGATATCTTCTTTATGGGGATGATCCCTTCGTATTTATAAGTATATGACATAATTTATATTAGGATTTTTACACTAAGTAAATTACTATAAAGAGTAAATTTGAGCATTACTCCAAGATCACAGCACAATTAATGTTCGTTGATCAATATCCCTATTTACACATGCAGAAGGCATTATTTCTCTTGATGAGTTATCCTCCACCTCAACTACTCCTTGTCTGTCGCCAACCTAAATGTGTGATCGGTGTTATTCTTGCAATGTTGTGCTTGGCCATGCACATGGTCGGATAATTTTCTCGATGTTATCAATGGTCAGCCTACGCGGATGCTTCATATGATCGGCCAATATCATTCTTCTTAGGTAGTTGTGGGTTTCTAAAGCGATCCAAATGGTGGGCATGTATGCTTATGGACTTTAGGCCTACTATAACATAGGCTATTAGTAGTGGGTCTAGTGAAAAGACTATTCATAATTTTTGCCTCCCACAATTATCATTTAAACGGATGTGTAAAAAGGATGAATATGGAAACTTGGATTGAACTAAAAAAAAATGAATTTGAATTACTCGGGTTACTTATCTCGCGTGGCAGAAAAAAAAATTATTTGATAACTTCCATCTACGACTGGTTTTCATTAACGAGAAGGATATTTTTGAATATTTGTGTATTATCAACAACATTCATTTTTTCTTTCCTTTTCTTGTCCTTTATAAAATGGTCATTTGTACCTATGTGAACTACCACAATTACCCGCTACTGGTCACGACCGAATATCCACGCGTCAAGTCCAACGAGACATTTATCCCACGTTACTTAATATAATCGAAATAATTGTACCAATTAATCTCATTATTGTGGGAATTTAACAAAAAGAGTGAAAATGCCATTGTATATAGAAGGCACGTGTTATAATTTTAAAGTGGTGGCTTCTGCGATACAGATTCATTTTTGGATTGCCAAGAGAGATAAAGTAGGTCCCTCCATCCTTCCACCTTTCAACATTGAATGACTGAAAGACCTTTTCGTTGTGTTTAATTACCTTTGTTCTTTTGCGACGACAATACGAAAGCTTTATCGTCACAGATAAATTTGGCACAGAGCAATTAGTTCAAATTATTATGCACATGGGCGGTTCTTGAGTGTATCGAGTGGACAACTGCAAAGAGTCCTTGACGCAATTAAATTTTTTGTGCCTTTGTTATATATTATAAAAGAGTTGCCTAAAAATATGTTAGATATGTGAGAATTGTTTTCTATTCAGATATTTCAATTAATTAACATTGTTTTATATATCTCTCGACCATTTTTTTTTATCACGTGACTTCCAACTCTTGTTAGACCATCTGTTATGGTAAAGTCAAATAGGTAAGTTAATAATGTATATTTAGCTTATTAATATTAGTTGTGTAACAGTGAAAAAGTGTAAAAATTGTTCACTCGACATATGATATATCGGGCTATACATTTAATTCTCTCCCGAAATATGATATATCGGGCCATACATTTAATTCTCTCCCGATATATGATATATCGGTCCATACATGTATCTCCCGACACATCATATATCGGGCCGACACCTAAAAAGCTCATTTTCTTTCTCGACAAATAATTCATCGTATGAGTTAAAAGTTTGTCAGCTGTTAAATATAATTATTTTTTATTTTTTTTGACTTTTTTTTTCTTATTATACTACGCGTTGGAGTAACAAAAACCCATATTTAATTTTTTTTTTTGATTTTTTAATTTACAGGGTGGAGATGGTCTTAACTATTAATTTCGGGTGATGTTATAGGCACCCCGATTTTGTAGCCAAAACACCGATGTATCTTTAACACCGCAATAATGATCATGGCAACCGTATGGTGACACCTCAAATTTAAGTACCGAGTCGGTGTCTTGTTGCCGAATTTCGACATTCGATTCGGTAACCTTCCACCGACTTAACATTCGACAAAGTTTGGCCGAGTCAATTTTTAAAAATATTTCACTGACATTCGATCTCGGCAAAAGGTTACCGAATTTTAACTTCTAATTCGGTGAATTGCCACCGAATGTTGACCTTGAAGTCGGCAACATGCTACCGACTTAGATGTTTTGTATTTGGGCAACCAACCCCGTACGGTGACACCCCAAATTTAAGTACCGAGTCGGTGTCTTGTTACCGAATTTCGACATTCGATTCGGTAACCTTCCACCGACTTGACATTCGGCAATCTTTGGCCGAGTCAATTTTTAAAAATATTTCACTAACATTTGATCTCGGTAAAAGGTTACCGAATTTTAATCTCAAACTCGGTAAACTGTCACCGAATGTTGACATTTAAGTCGGCAACTTGTTACCGACTTGAATGTTATGTATTGGGGGCACCAAATTCCTAATTTGTAGCCACAACACCGAATGGTTAATATTTTGGTTGCCCTTATAAAAAAAACCTTATTTCAAATTTGTGATGTTCTGGCTACAAAAGAGGAGTGTATATAACATCACCCATTAATTTCCTCGTGATGAATGCAAAGTGACACCTCTACCTCCGTACATAACGATTAGGATAAGTTAAGGCAGAAATGTATAGTGTTGGTTATTTCAGCTGTCCACACAATATATAGATATATGTGTAAGGTTGTAGTAATAGACACAACTTTCAATGGTGGTGGACAGTTTTCATTTAATGCTGAAAATGACACGTTGGCCTCTTTTTAAAAGTGTTGTATATTTTTTTAGGTGGGTGATAATGATATCTTCCTTTTTTGTATAAGTAACATTTCATTTAAGATTAGTACTCCATCAAGTAATTTTTTATTATTAGTGACACCCTCCAAGTGATCACCTCCTTTTAATTTAAATTAATTAGCATTAAAATACAATATCTTTCATTTTTATCCACTTCCATCTCCATTTTCACCATCACTACTGCCATCGTTCACCTTCCATCACTCAACTTCTTTTTTTTTATACTCTTTCATTTTTATTTTTTTTTACAATTCACACTCTTAGTCAAGGGCTAAGTAATGAGTGGATCCATTATCTCACTTTTCTCTAACTTGCTGTCTAAACAATAAAAATTAAAGAAATTAATCTTTCTATTTGATTGACATTATTACTCCATCCGTCTTAATTTAATTGTCTACTATTTTATTTTCGGATATTCCAAAATAATTGTCAACTTTTTATATTTAGTAATTCACTAATTATAGCACTTTTTATTATTTTTAATATTATCCTTTAAGCTTCCACCATTTTTTTTATTATAGGTGCCGCCACCTTTTTTTATTAGGAGAAAAGTAAATGATATTTTTAAAAATAAGTATTTTCTCTTATAGTAATTATTATGTTTTCTTCATTTTTAGTTTTTTAAAGTATGAAAATTAAATTGGGACAGAGGGAGTATTAATAAGATTACCCGCAAACGTAATTTATGTGGTATTCATATGGATATAAATTTATAATTTTTTTTTTAAAAAAGTGAATGATGGCTCAGCTGTAAACTTTGAGAGTAAATTGCTTAATGCCAAGAATTCAATTTTTCCCAGTAGTAAAAGAGGCATGTTAAAAATTTGACAAGGATTTCATTATCAGTTGAAATATGTCTTAAGTTACTTTATAATATAGTACATATGACAACAGTTATTTACAGTAGAACCTTTATAATTTAATACCCAATAAATTGATAACATTGGCTAAATAATATTTTTGGTTGGTCCTAGTATAGAGATAACGTGCTAAATTAACAATTTGCTAAATTTATAAGAGAATATATTATAAAAATTTCATACAAGGTTTTTTTCTTTTTTTTTGAGGCAAAAAATTTCGTATAAGTTCCACATAATATATAAATTAATAATTTCTTGATAATAGTGCTTACTATTTGACTATGATGCCTCCTAAAATATGATTAAATCATTGTTTGTTTTTTCTTGAAAATGATGTGATCTTGGATCTCATTTCTAACCTTTCTTAACATGTTAAGAAGTTTTAGTGTAGTTTTCTCATACTTTACCAAAAAATTATGTTTGTTTATTCTTGAAATTTTTGTGATCTTGGATCTCATCTCTAACCTTTCTTAACACGGTAAGAAGTTTTGGTGTCATTTTCTCATACTATACCAAAAAATTATTCAATGCCTCACCGCTTTGAGAGTTTCTTAACATGGTAGGGTTATTTTGACTCTTTTTTTTTTTAAATTATTATTTAGATAGAGTTTTTGCATTTTTTTAAAAAGAACTCCTTTAATTGGAACAATGAATATAATCCAAACCCTTTGGTGAGACTCAAACTTCGAAGGATGCCTCTCGCAATTAGGCTAGTCCATTTACTCGAGTTTTCGCTTGGTTAAATGTTTATAAAATGGGATAATATAGTTATCAAAACATGTACAATCAATTTCTGGAAAAATAAAAAGATTCGTGAATTTCATTTGGATTGAATCGTTACTTTGAATATCAATCCCATTGTTTATGGAAATCTTAATTTCTTTTGAGTTGAAAAACTCGTACAGATTAAATGAAAAACCAAAATACTATGAAAGTTGATGATATGCCACCTGCTGTTATATAACGGAAGAAGTTTATCACAATTCATTAGAACGATGACTAGACGCGCTCTCTGCTTTAGTAATCTGGACTTGAACCCACTTTGCTGCTTTTTTTTTTTTTTTTTTGATTGTAAGGTTTGAAGTTACGTTTAGCCTGTGGACTGTGCAAATGTAAAGGCCCAAATCACCACATATACTGGGAGCCCAATATTAAAATAAAATAAAAAATCAAAATAAACTAAAGGGCTGGAAGAGACTACAAAACCTATAAAATGTCTGAAGATTTTTAAAAAAGGCGAAAATAAAGCGAGTGGTTTGTTTTATTAGTTAGGAGTTTCAGAACTTGGAGGTCCGAGATTTAAGTTTTACCAAGTTTTACCAACTACACCTGCACAATTATTTCCCTTCGTTGTTACGATATTATGGACGCGTTTGGTTGACCTTTTAAGTTGAGTATTTAGTAGAAATTGAAAAGAGGGTGAAAGGTGAATTGGGTTTTTTGTTTGAGTTTTTTCAATTAATTAAACATACTCATAAACTTTTTTAAAAAAATAGTCATAATGGATCTTATTTTATAGATCTCGATGAGTAAGTTTCAAATATATATTTTTATCTAATTTCGATTTTTGAATTTAAAGTTACGGAACTTTAAAAAAATTAAATTTAAAGAGAAAAAGTAAAAATAAAGGGTAAAAAATACTAACTCCCCTCAACCTATCACTTTTTGGTACTAACACCCCCTCCCTTCTAAAAGTGACACTAAACCCTTCTAAACTATTAGATGTTATCACTTAACTCCCAAAATTACATGATTTAGTGTCACTTTTAGAAGATTGGGGGGGGGGGGTTGGTTTAGTGCCAAAAAGTGATAGTTTCAGGGGGTTTAGTGTTTTTTACCCAACTTTGTACATGACATTTATGTAATTTCGGGAGTTAAATGATAACATCTAATAGTTTAGGGGGTTTTAGTATCACTTTTAGAAGATGGGAGGGGTGTTAACGCCAAAAAGTGATAATTTGAGGGGGTTTAGTGTTTTTTTCCCTAAAATAAATTTTGAGAAATATAAAAATAAAGTTAACTTTTGGTAAAAAATGTAAAATCTAGATTTATAAATGCCAACCAAACATGGCTTATTTTCATATGAAGAAAAAAAAAGGATTGGGCCCAAAATTGAATATTTGACTGTCAAAAGGAGGATACACTTCCGAAGAAAATCTTAGTCTGGACTTCACATGTAGAATTCCCAGTAAAATTTGATGATAGCTTACTTCTACTTTTCTATTATCATTTAAGTTACGTTGTTTTGACAGTATTTATAAATTATTAGAATTAATAAATTAAATGATTTTAAAAATTGTGAATTTAAAATCTTATGATTTTTAAATTAACATTCTATTGGAATTTCATGATTTTTTAAAATTTATTATTTAAGTATAAAAAGTTGTAGAAGTTGAGTTTAATCGGTTTCTTATTTATTGGTGTATTTGATTTCGATGATGTATAAATCTCGTTTAACTTATTTAAACAATCAATATATTTTTTAGGTAGAGGATGGCTTAAGCGTATGATGAGTTGGCTATTGGTGAATGGCTTAGCACAATATTTAGATAAGACGGAAAATGACACAAGAATTATATAAGTGGTTCAACCATGTAAATGGTCTTACTCCACCCATGTTAAATGAGCTCTAAGATATAAGGGATCTTTATATATGAATAAAAGTGTTACAAATTTATGCTCTCTACAATACATTTACTTAGTTATTTAATAAACTCTATACTATAAAATAAGTAACTTTTTGTAGGACAATGAACGCATAGCTGCAATATTCTTCACATATGAAGTTATTAAATGCTCTTGAGTAATGGTTTTCCTCACTTTTCGGGTTATCCTCTGTCCCCTAGTAGAAGGACTAAATACTCTATATGCAACTTGGAGAATGATTTATTCCATAAAATCAGGGTTTTTTGTACTATAACCCTGTCATAGCTGTTAAACCCATGCTTTGCACTTTAGTACCCTTAACCTTCCCTCCGACACAATAAATATAATAGTTGGAGGGCATTAAATGATGTTGTGATGGTATAACAGCTAACTATAGTTGCTGCTAGAGCAAAGTAGACTATATTCTACCTTTTCGTTTTACTATTATGTTTCAAACTTTCAGGAGGCTTGTTGACCCTTTCCAATTCATGCTGTGGGATTTTCATCGTCTCACAAATATGTTAAGTAAGTTTGAAAAGTTGGCAGACCTACCTCAGGTTTACTGAGTTATCCATGGGGTTTACCACTTTTACCAGCGTGGCCTTCCACATAGGTTTCAGGCATGTTGACTGGTATAACCCGAATTTACCCTCATCAGATTTGAAGAAAATTATTAAAGAATGAAATTGGAGGAAAAAGAAAAATATATAGTTTCACTCAATTTAAACTTTTAATTTTATATAGGATTTTTTAAATCACATTAATTATTTCATATTCTAAAAAAGTTTTCCGTATTGCAGAATCTCATAATAATTTTAAAAGAAGACTTTAAGATTCGGTTTGATAACGTGAAGTGTAAAATACTCTCTTACTTTTTCCAGGGAAAAAAATTTATTTAAATGACAGTGAACAAAATTTTTTCATAAAAAAAAGGTGGACACAAATATCTACTCATAAAAATGGGTATGAGGCCGATCAATAGATCAGATTAGCGTTAATCCAATCCATATTTGTAAATTCAGATCGGATCATGTAATGGATTACCAAAATATTTATATCCGATTGGTTTAAAATTTTAATTATATTATAATTAGTTTGCAAGTATATAAAAAATAATGAAAATGACATAAAAGTTAAGCCTAATAACATTCAATTTTCTTTATTTTCTTATAAAAAGAAACTTATTTAATACTTTTTAAGTTATAGTTATTTTTTTATGTGTGTTAATAATAAGGTGGTAAATATAAATAACGATAAATTTAAGTATAAATGTGTGACTTGAATTGGACCGGATTTCAAACAGACTGAATCGACATATATCGATATTCGATTTATTAATCAAATAGCTGATGGGTTCGGATCGGATTTGGTATATGAATCATAATTCTTAATTTATATTTTAGTAAACGGATCAGATTCAGGTACAAACCGGATTTGGTTTACGAATCATAATTCTTAATTTTCTAATCACTTTCCATACTGTTATCAAACGAACTTTAAATATAAATCACATGAATCTTCAAATTCTACTTTAGAAAGAAAGGGAATCTTCAAATTTCAGAGCTAAACACTTAAAGTACTTATGTTTATTTATGAGAGATTTGGAGGCCAAGAATTAAAATTGTCTCTAAATAACTTTTTTTATAAAGTTTACAATATAAAAAAGAACAATAATATATCAAATTTAGAAATCATAGTTTAGAATAAGCAAGAGTTTTCGAAAGGTTTAATTGCGAATATCTTATCTTCGAGGTGTATTTTGAAACTCCATTTTTATTTGAAAAGATATTTCTTCACCATCAATTTAACAAATAGGGAAAATCCTAAACATATATCTATGTAAATGAATGGACTCTAACATGCCTCTACGTTAGGTCATCAGTAAAATCCAGGCGCTACATTAAAGGTGCTTAAAGGCAGGTTAGGAAGCAGTAAAAGCATACACTTTAAGATATTATAAATAAAAGTCCACATATAAGAGCCTAATTTTCTTGCAATCCCCAGCAAAGTCGCACTGTAAGAATCCGCAAATGCGACTCTCGAGTCTCAACCTTTAATTTGGAAGTCTGAAACGTTGGAAGAAATTCCATCATTTAATTCGCTTCTAATAGGTTGATAATTCATATCGTACGTCCTTATATCCTATATTAGATACATGAAGGTTCATTCAGAATTGCCAGTCCGTTTTATGAGAAAACGAACAAAATAGTGAATTTTAGGAAGTGTGAAGTAAAGTTAACTTTTTGATAAATATTTTAAAAACTTGATTTTAAAATCTCAATCAAACACCACCTAAGGAATTAGAAAAAACTAAAAACATGAAGAGTGTGCAAAATCAAATTTCCTTCCAAATTTGTATTTTTGATTCATTATTTAAAAAACCAAGAATTAAATAAAAACATCTCTATACTTCTAAACCACTAGACATTTTAGTTAGCATATGCACCCTAATTACACACCTTGCCATACTCTGCCATGGCCTACCTAGATTATCCTGCCTTGTGTCTCTTTGTATTGATAGAGCGACTAGTTTGAATCGAAATTCGCACAGGCATATCGTCTAAAGTTTCGCCTTTCTTGAGAAAGCTAACTATCCGTTTGTGCGCTAAACACTCACCCTTTTGCGAGATTACCAACTATCCATTAATTTAATCAACTATAGATTGAGTATATGAACATCTCAAGTCATTTTGAATATGTAAAAGTTCAAAAAAAAATTCTATTAGATATACCAAGGTTTTATAAATAAAAACAAAGACCATTTGGGACTTTCTCATCCAATTCTCTTATAATAATTCTCAAATTCATTACATAAGGGAGTAATGGCATAATTAAAGAATTTTCCTAAGACTATACAGTCAAGTTTTAAAGATTTCAAATCATATTACACAAAAACATAAGTTAAATAACATATAAAGCAAAACAAGAACACAAATAACATTTGTAATTGGCACAACTATCAAATTCACAGAAATTACACAATATAGCCTAATACATCTAGTTTCATACACAATTGGAACAATCTAAAATCATTTATATTATAGGAGTTATGAACATTTTGGTAACAAATATACAATCAGTCTAACACCAAGTTTTGCAACGCAATGTTTTTGTAACTTTAATAATTATCAACATAAAAATCATATCTTACTGATTCTAAAGCCAAAATTCTACCAACACATGATATTACCTTCTTAAATTTTTCAAGAATTTTACATGAAAATTTGATATGTCCCAGGTTAAAAACACTATTATTTATATTCTAAAGCCAAAATACTTGTAACTCATAAAACTAATTTAGATATTTTTTATTAGAATCTAATAAGATCATGTAATTGAGATTAATCATCACAAAACTTATCGTTTGTGAAACAAAGTACAATCAAACGTCTTTTTAGGGAAATTAGGTCAAACGAAATCTAAAATAATATGCATTAATGTAAACACAAAATGAGGGTGAGGATCACTCACCGTAAATTATTTTTAAACGGAGAAAGATGTATTATTGAAACGGAGGTAGTGTTTGATAAAACATCTGAAAGCTGAAACTGAAAAAACTGTTTTTTTAGCTCTAAAAATTATATCTAAAAAAATGTTGTTTATTTGAATATAACACATTTAAAAACTGAATTTTTTTAATATGAAAATTTTGCCCTTATTAGTTTATTAGTGTATTTGTGTTTTTGGGTGTTTCGGGGTAAAATAGATAATTTACAATAGTGTGTTTTAAGTGGCTAGTTTGCCACTTAAATTTTTTGATAGTTTTAAGTGATAAAAATTCAGTTGCCACTTACTTTCAAACCACTTAAATCTGAAAACTTTAAATTTTCATATTTAAGTGGCCGAAACAAACTACCCCGAGCCAATCGTTTATAACTTGTTTTTCCTCCCGTGCCCTAATCGCGTCGTCTCTCACCTTGTTTTTTATGTACATTGTTTTCTCCTCTCCCTCCTAGGGTTTTGGCAATATATATCCTTTATATAGTTGAGGAATCTTCTAGATTAATATTAGTACATATACATATGTACACATATATATTCTAAATTAATAACTAAGGAATAATTATAATAATGACATCATAGAAAAGGCAATAGAAGATAATTATTCACAATAGTCAACATTGTTAAAACTAACTTTAAATTTCAAATTTCGAATTCAAACTCTCTTATGTTTATTTATGTTTCTCTAAATAAATTAATTTTTAGTAAAATATGGGGTTTTACAATCTATCCTCCTTGAATAAATTTCGTCCTGAAATTTTAATCAAAGTAGTATAATTTAAACTCAATTTAAATCACAAAAATATAATTATCAAATTCTCAAGCAATAAAATGAGTTATCACATCACAAAATAACAAAGCATAAGATTTTAATTTCGAACCCAATATACGAACTTAGCAGACCACTTAAAATACGAAATTTATATTTTACAAATTTTATGCTCAAAGTAAATGTTTGCACAATGCAGAATCCGTAAGATTATGAAAATTCTTGGGTCTCACGTAAAATTTACACAACTTGTAATTTTTTTATATCTCTAGTAGCCCTTTAAAATTAAATTTTTTGTAAAATGATTTTATAAAATACTCTCTCAATTTACAATGCCAATCAGCTTCTCGATACACTCTTCCTTTTTTTTAATAAATTTTGAAAATATAATAACTTCAAATGCAAAATATGAATTTTAATCAAAACTATATATTTAAAATATACTCATCAATACTTATAAATTAAGATCCATTGTGACCGTAAAATTGTTTAAAATGAAATTTAATAAAAAATTGCTTAAATTGATATTTAACATGTGTTAGGAATCTTATTACTTATTTCAAAATTTATGCAAGATTTTACAAAAGTACCATTGGAGCATTTTTTTTTTCAAGTTTTTTGTAAAAATAAATTGGCATATATGATTTGTAATTCAATTTTTACACTTTCATTAAAGATTAGAAATTAGAATTTGGCAAACCTAAAATGAAACATGAAACAATTTGTCAATAAGGGCCCCGGTGAAATTAATTCCTGAAACCCATTTAGCTAGTACAAGTTGGATATCAAATATGCCAAAAAGAAGAAGAAGAAGAAGAAGAAGAAGAAGAAGTATGCAAGAGTTTCGCCCAATTTTAACGAGTTTCCTAAGAGAATTACCATTAGTTTTACATGCTTATACGTGCATTTATTTATTTAAATTATTTTTTGTCAACGTTTTTATTAAAATAAAATTATTTCTCACTCAAAAAATTAAATATCTTTAATTATAAATACTTCTAACGAAAATCGAACTCTCGTGTAAAAGTGAGTTGCCCACTTGAAACAGAAGACTGACTTCATCTCATATCCTAAACATTTTGTGTAATGGCCGGTAACAACCAATTCAATCTCGTAGTGTAGCAACAATCAAACAAAAGATTTCCGGCCATCTCATGTTTTATTATTCAAATAAGATGAGAGAGTCTAGAAGACATCTATTTGATTGTTACTACAAAGTGTAGAGACAATGCTCAGACTTCACATATAATTTTGTCAAAACAGTAGTATTCCTTTCTACTCAAACTAAAATGTCTCTTTTGACTTTTATATTGTTAAAAAGAAACTAATTTTAATATAATTATGTTGGGTCCAGAGCATTAACTGAGCTCACCGATTGACCTTGACAGCACTCTGGATTTACCATCAAGCTTAGAGGGAAACTAATTTTAGCGTGGATTCACCATCAAGCTCTGAGGGTACCAACAGCACCCTCGGTGTACGTAGGCTAGTGTGTGAATTCACCATCAAGCTCAGAGGGAAATTATGAGCTTAATTAAGGGCACCAACAGCACCCCGGGTGTACATAGGTTAGTGGGTGGATTCACCAGTGAGCTCAGAGGAAAATTATGTTGTGCCCACTAGCATATATAGACGTTGAGCCCACGGTACCAACTGGGCCCACCGGTTCTACACATAGTAATAATATTGTCCCCAACTTAAATACATTTGAGTCACAAGTGTAGGATTTTAATTTAAAAGATCTCGTTACTATGTGGTGACACTCTCTCATTTATATACTCATTTTAAGCTCTATAATTTTTTTCATGTGGGATCAATGTTTTGACCCAACCATTTTCAACAAATTAATGGTAAAAGATACAAATTATTTTATTGTAAATATGATAGATTGCTTTTATATGACAAAAAAAAATCTTAATTTAAAATATTTGGAAAACTAAAAGTCATTTATAAAAAAACGTACTAGAAATTAGGTAGAAGGGCTTATTATACATTGATTTTTACCAAAAATCCAATGAATAATATTTTTTTGAATGAAGGGCCTATTTTTAATTGGTAATTAGTGTAAGAGGCCTATTTTGTTTTATATTTTAAATGAATGTATTTGAATAAATTTAAATATCATTTAATTAATAAAAACATGTTATGTATTACCTAAATTACCCCTTTTTATGAAATTTTCACAAAAAATATGGACTGCAAAGTTCATATTGCAATAAAATATGAACTGCAAAGTTCATATTGCAGTGAAATATGTACTGCAATATGAACTTTGCACTAAAAATATGGACTGCAAAGTTCACATTGCAGTGAAATATGGACTGCAAAGTTCACATTGCAGTGAAATATGGACTGCAAAGTTCACATTGCAGTGAAATATGGACTGCAAAGTTCATATTGCATTGAAATATAGACTACAAAGTTCATATTGCAGTCCATATTTTAATGCATATTGATATTTTTTTAGTTTATTTTAAGGGTTGAGATGTCATTTTATAATGAAAAAAAAAAGACACATGTCATATTATCAATAAAATAAAAAATAGGCCCTTTATTTAAAAAAAAATTATTCCTTAGCCTTAGTGTGAAATTTTTTCTCTAATAAGCCCTTTTTTTTAATTGCCCCAAAAACGTAATAGCAACCTAACTTAAACATCAAGTAACAAAAGCTCCCCTAATTAGAAAAGAGATTTAAAGTTTAAGTTCCCCGACCCCATCTCTCTTCCCGAAATCAAATCCTAGATATCTATTGCTATATCAGATCAAATGCTGCAAAGTGCAAACTGACACATTGCCAAATGCCCTACCACGTACCCTAGCTTGTCCCATTGAAAACGTTCTTAGATGATTAACTTAGCGTTTGGTATGATTGTGATTAGAATAAACTAAGTTGTTACAACGCCATAAAGATGTTGACACCCACATGAAACAAAAAACCTTTCCCTCATCTCTAATTTGTGTTAATACGCCAAATCCTAGAAAAATTAGCACTCAAGTAAACCACACCATTAGACCTCTTGAGTGGCATCGAAGAAACAAAAAAAGTATGACATCTTTCGATTCAAAGAAATAATTTTTTAACTCAAGAATTTTTTACATGCTCATGATCAGCTTGACAATAGCCACAAGGTGTGACATTGGCTGCAATTTCTATATTTATTATCACCTTATTTTGTTTATGTGGTCTGAAGATAAACTAAATTTGTTATTACGGGTAGTTCCTATAAAGAATTGGACTAATGATGTGCAAGTACTAATCTGCGTTTTAAGTAGGTAAATTGTTCATGCAGGACAAATATAACTAGTTTTCCAAACCGAAATTAATCACATCGCAAATGTAAGTGTAGGTTATCTCATATGGCAAATGGTAAAATGATACATAAAACTAGGAATAAGCTCGACCCCTATTTTTTGGACTCAATAAGATTAAGTACTCCCCGAGATTAGAAATTAAAATTGCACCCTTATTTTGACTAATTGACTCGAAATTGTAGACAAATAATAAGTATCTAGTTGACCATGGAATGACAATGGGGTTGTTTTGCGGCAGTTTCGCTTAAATTTGAAACCGAATTGCATTTTTTTGTCCCGAATTGAAATCGCATAGAAACTGTCACTGTTTTTTTTTTTTTTGGAAACAGAAATCGCCCCAGGTTAATTTACGGTTAACCGAATCCGAATCACACCGCCCAGAATAACTATTATTTAAAAAACTGGACATCAACAATTTATAACAAAAGTAGCCCTTCTTCAAAAATTGGACAGTGGCCAATTAAACAAACATTAGCCAAAAAATATATATATTTTAGAGAGAGAGAGAAAGAGGGCGGTTAGAGTGAGAGGCGGCTGAAAGGGGGGGAATAAGTGTAGCGTAAAGTCTTTGGGATTAAGTTTTTGTTAGAAACATATATATTTTTTATATAAAATAAATATTTATATATATATATATATATTATATATAGATATATTCGAGACAGTTTTTAGAAGAGGAAAACCAAAACTGAAATCGAGCATGCGACGTTTTTTTTAAAGAAGAAACCGAACTGGCTTTAAAAAAACTGCCTCGAAACCGCTCCAAACGGATTAGATCAGTTCGATAAACTGGCGGGTTGGTTTTTTGTGCCACCCCTAGTTGACCATTTAAAGTGTTTGGACAAAAATAACATTTTTTCGGATTTTTGGAATTGCTAGGCAGATTGCTTAATTTTTGGACTTCATAGCAATTGATTTAAGATAATTTATGTATATATATTTGAATTGGTTCCCTTCTCATACACACACACACATATATCTATCAATTTTTGAATTGTTTCTGTTCTTAATTAAATTATGTATTATATATCATTTTTGGAGATTTTTATTTTATTTTAAACCATTTTATTTACAATTATATTCATTCTAAATTTTTTCCGTGTTTAGGTACAAATCTTCTATACTATAATAGTAAAATGGAGGAAGTGCTTTCATTAATGATACCATTAATAATATCATTTATGATACCATTAATAATATCATTTATATTAATTAATGTATCTATATATACAATACTTTCATTAATGATATCATTTATATTAATTAATGCAATTTTATTATATTTATGTCTCTATTTATTTATTGAGTCCTGCTATGCGTACAACAAAGGCACCCGAAGGAGCTACCGAAACCTATGTGGACGCTGACTAGACAACAAACTTATTTTCTCTCTCTTTCTATTTTTTTTTTTTTTACTCGCTCAGCAAATTCAATTATTCACATACACTAAATCTACGTCTTCGACCTTAGCAAACCCTAGAACAAATTACATGCACAACGCCAAAGCCAAACGGCACCGGTGTACTCTAAAGCACGGTTTAGAAAGCAGTGAGTTCTTATTAAATACTAATCTTCTTCCTTTTGTGTTAATGTAATATACATGCATAAAGTATGCTTGCACCTCTGTAGATTTTTGCCATGAAACTTTGTATACATATATATATATATATATATATAACTTTGATATTTATATAAGTTAAGATCATTGAACAAATATTATTCTTCTCTCGTAAATTGTGGCCATGAATATTTTTTGGATTACTTCTGCCATGAAACCTGAGTAAACATATTAGTGAATTTTATAAATAGATGGTGGGATCGATGGTGCTAAGTGGGTTAGTTATTCGATCACTTTTGATCGATGGTGCTAAATTGGTGGTGGGATCGATGGGTTTATATGAGGACAATAATGAAAATAACATGAGCTTGAAGAATTTGGCTTAAAGGTGTTAGTGTTAAAGCTTACTGTCCATATATTAGTCAAAGTTATTCTAGAAATTGTTGAATGAGCATGTGAAGGTTCATGATTTGGTGTCTAACAATTTTTGTCCATATATATATATATATATAAAGTATGCTGCACCATTTGATTTGTTGTCACTTTTCCCATAAATTGTAGTACATATTTAGTTAAGGTTATATATATAAAGAAAAGAAAAGACTAAAATTGGGCTTCATGCTTGTATTTTGAACGAGCGTCATAAGTTATTTTAGTGAAAATTTATCAAAACAAAGTTATCTACATAGTATTATGTCAATCTTATATTTTATGTGTATTTTATGTATTATTAAAATTGTCAAGTTGCCCAATGGAAGGCAAGGTACCAAGTGATTGCGCAAATATAGAGTTGAATGAAGATAATATTTGCAATGAAGCGGATAGAACAACATATGCAGAAGACAAAGTGGATGAGCCTAAGATTGGGATGTTGTTTAACTCTAATGATGAAGTCTTTGATTTCTATTTAAGATATAGCAAGAAAATGGGTTTTGCAATATGCAAAAGAAGTTGTCGTAAAGACGAAAATGGAGAGGTGAGGTACGCGACTATCACTTGTGCACGTGAAGGAAAAAGCCCGACGAAGAAGTAACAAGCAGATTAATATGCATCCACAATCAAAAACGAATTGCAAAGCAAGGATTAGTGCTACTGTTTGCCCCGATGGAAAATGGAAAATCACCTCTGTGATGCTTGACCATAACCATGATATGACTCCATCCAAATCAAGATTTTATAGATGCCATAGGGTAATACAACCACATGTGAAAAAGAGACTTGAATTGAATGATAGGGCTGGCATTAAAATGAATAAAAGTTTCAATTCATTTGTAGTTGAGAGTGGGGGGCATGAGAATTTAACATTTCAGGAGAAGGATTGTAGGAATTATATTGATAGAGTTCGACGCTTAAGGCTCAAGGAGGGTGATGTTACTGCAATCCATAATTATTTTCTAAAGATGCAAGCTGAAAATTCAGATTTCTTTTACATGATGGATTTAGATGATGAAGGTCGGCTTAAAAATGTGTTTTGGGCAGATGTGAGAAGCAGGGCAGCATTTAAAGAGTTTGGAGATGTTGTCACATTTGACACAACCTACTTAACAAACAAGTACGATATGCCATTTGCACCTTTTGTGGGAGTTAACCATCATGGGCAATCAATATTATTAGGTTGTGGGCTAATTTCAAATGAAGATGTTCCAACGTTTACGTGGTTATTTCAATCTTGACTTGCATGCATGTCTGGAACCCCCCTAGTGCGATAATTACAGATCAAGATAAAGCCATGAAAAAGGCCATTGAGATTGTGTTTCCTACTGCACGACACAGGTGGTGCTTGTGGCACATCATGAAAAAACTCCCTGAAAAATTGAGTGCGCACAAAGATTATAAAGCCATAAAATATTGGATGAAATCAGCAGTATATAATTCATTAACAATTGCAGAATTTGAAGACAATTGGTGCAGTTTAATTACGACATACAATCTCGAAGACAATGAATGGTTAAGTGGGTTGTACGATGAGAGAAATCGTTGGGTGCCTGCCTTCGTAAAGGATTCTTTTTGGGCTGGGATGTCAACTACACAGAGAAGTGAGAGCATGAATTCTTTTTTTGACGATTATGTCACCTCAAGAACATCCCTAAAACAGTTTGTGGAACAATATGAAAATGCTTTGAGAAGTAAGGTCGAAAAGGAAAATGATGAAGACTTCAAATCCTTCAACTCTTGGGTCCCTTGCATAACTCATTATGAGATGGAGAAGCAATTGCAAAGGGAATACACTACCGCAAAGTTTAAAGAGTTCCAACAAGAGTTAGCTGGAAAGATCCACTGTAATTATTCTCCATGTACGGAAGGTGCTGGAAACATTGTTGAATATGAAATAGGTGAAGATATATTTATTGGAGAAGAAATCCGACGTGCTACTTTTAGAGTTTGCTTCAATAAATATGCTGAAGAAGTAGAATGCAACTGTAGGTTGTTTCAGTTTAGGGGGATACTTTGTAGACACGCACTTACAGTATTAATTGATAGAAAGGTCTACCAAATCTCAGAAAAGTATATCTTGAAAAGATGGAGCAAATTAGTGAAAAGGAGCCACACCAAAGTTAAGATTGGTTATAATAGCTGGATCTCGAAACCTGAGTCACAACACTTTGAGAAAATGTGTAAAGCCTTTTATGAGGTAGCAGAATTGGCAACAGACTCGGATAATAGATTTAACAAGGTAATAGCATGGATACATGAGCTTAAAAAGAATTTAGTAGCTACAGATTCTTGTGGAAGCAATGAACATATTTCAAAGAATAGCAATGTTGTGCCTTCTAGTGGAGATGATGTGTGCCATACAAAGGAAAATAGACCTATACATTCTCCAGTGGTTGTTCGACGCAAGGGGCGACCACCGTTTAACAGGAGCAAGTCCATCCTTGAAAAAATTATTAAGAAAAAGAAAGGAAAAAATAAAAAGGCTCCATTCGCAGAACCTGCACTTGCATCGGCTGATGGACATACATCCAATGTTAGGGGTACACAAGAAAGTATCAATTTTAAGGTAATATAGTGAAATGCTTGCAATTTATTTTTTAGAAAATATTACCTTACATTATATACTAAACTCGAGTTATTTATTTATTTATTTATTATTTTTTTGATTTTGTTAGAATTCTCAAACTCGAGCCAATGATTTTGGACCTTCAAACATGTTTGGAGGGGTTGGCCACATAAATAAGGTAAACCAGTACACATACAATTTTAAGATTTATGAATTAGAATTTTAATTTGGTTTATATTTTAACCATTTATTGCTCTTTTAAAGATATTTGTGCTTTTTTTTTTCTTTTCAAGGATTCTCCTCCTCAAAGCACCCTTGATATTGAATTTTCAAATGTATTTCAAGGATACAAACGATCGAATATGGTAAAGAGTTAATATACAATAGTTACAATTGTGAAATGGAATATAATTGTCTTTGTGATTGAAGTTCAGGTGTTTCTTTTTTTCTTTTTAATTATTCTTTTAGCATGCTCACTCTCAAGGCGTCCAAGATTTTGGATATTCAAATCATTTTCAAGGATACAGACAGACGAATACGGTAAAGTGATGCATAGACATTTACATTTGTTAGAATGGAAAATGGAATTTAATTGTTTTATGTTTAAACTCTACATGTTATGCACTTGAAACTTTTTACTTTATTTTTTTAAAAGGATTCTCAGACTCAAGGAACCCATTATTTTGGAGATTCAAATGTTTTTCGAGGATACCAACAACCGAATATGGTAAAGTGGTTCAAATATGATAGTAGTTCGAGTTCTATAATGTTATACGTCGAACTAGTTTGTATTCACTCTTTAAATTTCTTTATAGGATTCTCAAGGTCAATGTAGCCATGATTTTGGGCACTCAAATGCTTTTCAAGGATTTTTGCAGTCGAACATAGTAAGTGGTGCACAGAGTTTTAGAATGGTAAAATAAAGTGTTACATGTATTTATATTGAAATCCTATAAACTTATTACTTGTTTTCTTTGCATGTTTATTCAATTTTTTAGGATTCTCAAAGTAGCAATAACCATGATTTTGGACATCCAAATATGGTTCAAGGATCCAGGCAACAAAACATGGTTCAAGGATATGGGGAAATGATAAAACAATTTGACATGGACAACGCGATCCAACCTGTCTTCTACACCAAGTACACTGGAATATTTGAAGACAATGTTGCCACACAAGCTAATAATATAAGCTTATCTAAACATGACCAAAGTTGAAATATTGTAATTTTTTAGATACGAAATACGAAGGCCACGTAAATTTTATGTTTTTAGATATTGTGTTCAATTTTTTTTTCCTATTGGATATGGCATATTAATGTGGCTTGAAAGTTTTTGTGATTTTTCAAGTTTTATTTAGATGTGTATAGATTATTGGTATGCAAAATGTAGTAATGGATATATTCACGTTAATGGAGTTGTATGCAAAAGTTAGTAATGCTACGATTTTGCTTCTTGAAAATGGGAATGAGTTTACTGAGCAAACATTTTCAATTTTATAATTCAAATATGGTGTACTCTGCTATGTGTGCTACTGTTGCGCATGTGCTGCTAAGCGTACTGAAGGTGTGCCTGCTTCTGCTCCGTGTGTGTTGCATGTGTAGTGCTGCTATATGATTTTCTATAGTGAAAATAGCAAGGTGTAAGATTACATGAAAGTGGAGAAGCGAGGATAAAAAAAAATAAAAATTCAACTTCTATCATCAGTTGCACAATTCGCAATCCCCAAAAAAAAGGGGAGACGAGAGGTTCAATTGCTGAATAACGATAAGGTATAAGTGCCATTCCCAGTAGCAATTGCATCAACCAATAAGTGAAAAATCATCACCAAGAAAATTAAAAACACCTTGCACTATCAATTTTGGAATCCCAAACATTTAAACTGATCCAAATAAACAAAATTGCAATTACATTGATATTGATCAAATTAACTAAGTTACAATTACATTGAAGTTGATCTAATTACAATTGCATTAAAAAGTTACAAAGAAATTGCTCAAACTAGAGCACACATAATAGCCCTTTATGTATTTTCTCATAATTCAGAAGTATGTAGACACATCATCGAAGTTACAATAAAGAGACAATAATTTTTTTTTAAGCGAGCACTTAAATTCATTGGACATGCCCTCTTCCTCTAGCTTCTGGTGGCAGCTTTCCTCATTTCATGTTAGGCATCATTGAAACACTTGGCTAAAACTTGTGGATTAAGTATGTTGTTTTTGGTCAAAGTTGCATACTACCTCTTTCTGCATAAGTCACTACGAGCATTTTAATTACCTACATTAACCAAACAAAATCCCAAATTATACTCTTAAATATATGTAAAGGAAACTTTTATAACATACAATGGTTTTAACAAATTAGATGCACTGTAATTTCATACAAAGCCACCACTTTTCATTATAATTGCCTGCAACTGTTCACTTTTTTTTTTGAGTAATAAGTTGAATTTTAACTTCTTTTTTTCCAAGGTGGGTGATGAGAAAAAAGATTTGTAGGTGCAAGCAAAAATTTTCATATGTAAATCACCTACAAAATCATCGAGTTCACAGCAAATGTGACAAACAAATCTAGCAAAACTGCAAAAGTGATTGAGAACAGAGAGTATTTTTATGTAGGAATTTCCACAAACACTTTATATGCGTCATTTTCCAAATGGAATCACACCATTGACTAAGGCTATGAAAACAGACACACTAACCTACCTATATTGCAGAAAATTATTAAACACAAAATACAACCCACCTTGGTAAATATTTTATTTAATTGATCTGAACCTAGTCTGAGTTTTCAATTGCAAAAGCATATAAATATAATTCGTAAAAACAACGTGGACAGAGATGAAGAGAATAAAATGAAAGCAATACAATTCAATTCAAGAAAGGAGAAAATTGGAATCAAACTCATGGTTTTGATTTGTTAGATTCTTTCAAGAGGGCTTCTACTTACCTGCGCAGCAATCAAACTAGCCACAAGGGTATTCAATACCACTCCGTCGGAATTAGGCCCAAAGTCACCTACGCTATATCGCGATGAAACCTGTCTCCGTCGTTTCCCATTGTAGTTGGCATGTTCCCGTCAGAGTTAGGGTTTTTGGACTGGCCTTCTTTTGTTTGAGTGATTAAATTAAAAGGCAAAAGAGAAAAATAAAATAAAATAGAGGAGAGTAGAGAGGAGAGGAGGGAAGATAACTTATCCAGTCAGCAGTCCACGTAAGCTTCGGTGGCTAGTTCGGGAGGTTTTTATTGTACGCACAACATTTCTGTTATTTATTTTTGTATCATCTATAAAGCCAACTCTATTACCATTATCTTTTCATCCATTTAATTCTATCACAAATTTATTTTTTTGAAGAGTCTCTCACCAATTTCTCTTTCCAAATACTATAACTATTTAATTTGTCTTTTCAAATTGGAATTGATGCATTTTCATACATCAAAGTTAAGTTATGCAAGATAATAAATTATAATACTCATGTAATACATGTAATAAATAGTGAATTATGTTGTTATATAGCATATACATAACCTCAATAATGAATTTAAACTCTATATCTAGGTGGTCGAGTAATGAAAGATGAGGGCATTCATATTTTTGCTTCTTTTTTTAGTAATTATTTAAAACCAAATACATATTTGTGATCTTAAAAATAAAGTCATTTTATCGATATTTTATATTCCTAAAAGTAATTTTTAAAAATTTATGAAAAAAAATATGTTCAAACGCCCATGCATCGCATGGGTTTAAAACTAGTATACTATATAAATTGGGGATTATTTTTGGTTAGTCACTTGGTTATAAGTGGCCATTCATATTTTATAACATTAACAGATAATAAAATTCAATACAATTGATAAAACAGTTACTAATATACATACACTTTGTTAACCTTATCAACAGTTAATAGAATTCTACATAATACATTATGTTGTTTTTGAAAAAGCAATAGCTCTTTATATTCAATACTTAAAATAGCCATTTACAAAGAAAGCATGTGTAATTTTGCTAAAGTCAAATATAAGTTGCTTTAATTTAGAATTGATAGATATGTTGTATCAAAAAAAAAAATAACAAAAAAAAAGAAAGAAAGAGGAATTGATATATGGGTGATTTTATTTCTATCCACGATATCTTGCAGTTAATACACGTTATTAAGTTAATCCGCGTTGCCTACTAAATTAATCTACGAATATGGATAAACTGGCAAAAAATATTATTGATTTAATTTTATAAATATTATTTTATTAATGATTTAATAATAAAAAATCCACTAGATTAATAAGTACATCCACTTTAATTAAATAAATAAAAATAGGGACAATTAGTTTTAAGGACGAATATTCCTTTCTATATCTATTTAAGGACACAACTTTAACACCAATCCTTTACGATCCAAAGTTTTGTTTAAAATTCAAACTTTTACAGATAAATAATTAAAATTAAATTATTGAAATTTAAATTTCAACAATCAAAAAAAAATTAAACAACCTAATCAATTTGATTAGTAATTAACAATGGTGATTTTATTTCTATCCGTGAAATTTGTCAGTCTATCCCTTTTTTTGGGTTTTACTGAGATAATATGTATTGCCCACTAAGTTTAACCACGTTATTGGATAAATTTACAAAAATTAATATTGGCATAATTTTTATAAAATAATTATTCTTTTTAATTCAATTGTTAATTATCCACCAAATTTTTAATTCTATCCACCGTCATATAATATATCAAAAAGTAAACATAAATTGTATAATAAAATGATATTTCTAATATATATAATTTATTGTTAATTATATCCACTTTTCGAACTCGAGATTAAACTATAAGATTAGACTATAGTTTTTGATTCACATTTGTTTTCAAAATTGAGATTATACAATAATTCACATTAGTCTTGGAATAGTAATTAAACAGTAAGTATAGTTTAAAACATTTGTAATACGTTTACAAAATTTAGTTCCTAACTAGAAGTAAATTAAAATTATAACTTTAATTACATATTTATCATGGCAAACAAGAAAACAAACATATATTATAATTGAATATTATTCTTTTGACTTGAAAAGATTGAGATTGAAGGAACCGATGTTTGTTGCGTTTGGCTACTAATTCTTTTTTAGTTTCTTAAGTTCCAATTTTTCTTTATTTTTATTGATTTAGAGCCCTCATTGTATAGAAAAAAGAAAAAGAAAATAGTAAGCTCATTTGTTGAAAAAATTATTTGTTAGTATTATGATATAATAATATAAATTAATTCCGCCAAGTTTTGTAGTGTTATATATTTTTAATGAATAATGAATCTATAGTACTTATATCAATATACCTTTTAAAAAATTAACAAATATATTATAAGGAAGTATATTTTAATTAGAAAACTAATTTTAAAGTAAATACATTTAAAAGGGTTATTAATTGATGGATATACTTCTCAATTTTTATAAAGAAGTTTCGAGAAGTTTATTTCAATGTTAACATAAATTAATGATGGATAAACTGTAAAAATTCGCGGATAGAAATAAATTTACCTTTGATATATATATATATATATATATGATAGCAAAAATTTAGAAAATCAATTTAGGCATTAAAATGTCAACACCTTTCCATGTACAGAGGAATCGTTTGTCTGCTTGATTAATGATAATTTATCTGGTTAATTATGAATTGCCATTTAATTACGGTAAGAGGGACTAATTATTAAAATCCATCTCTTAATAAACTAAATCTTATAATTGATGAAAAATAGGGACACAACACTGATTTTCCATCCAAAAATGCATTCATTAATATAAATTCCATACACTTGAATAGCAGATGCAGAATAAATAATTGTTGTTTATTTCGTACACTTGAATACGACTTACATTTGATAAGACCCATAAATTTGTTACATAACAAAAAAATAATAATTTGTAATGTGTTTATATTATCTTATTCCCATACCCCTCCCAATATAATTGAGTCAATTTACATTGAGCAAAACGTCTAGAACAAGGTGTCGTAAAGTACATGCTAGTTGACCGATTGTACTTGAACATTTTGACCAACCCGACCCGTGTTAAGCCGGATCAATTATCCAGTGTTGACCATCGACTTTGACCCGTAAACCATTAACTCGGGCAAACAAATTAACCGCTCTCCTTACACCTTTATTATCAGCCCCGGTAAAATAATCATGCCCAAAAAGAATCCCACCGGGTCTTAAAATTTTATAAGCCCGGTTTATATCGGACCAGGCCGAGTGAAAATCATGACCCGCATCCACTTCAATTAAATCACCAAATATGCCCCACTCGCATAACTTCTGAAGAACGGAACTGGTTGAAAAGGGAACAAAAAGAACCGAACCGGTGGCGTTTAAGTGAACCACGTTTTGCATGAATTGATACAACAGCATTATGTCGCCGTTTAGGCTTTTTAGGTCCCTGAACCGGTCGGTGAAACCGGGCCAACCGCGAAAATCATCGACGCATAGAATTTGGGTTTCTAGACCGACTTGGCGGGTCAACTCGGCCATGTGAGTCGCTGACGCGCCCAAGAACGTGCCGATTTCTATTATGGTGTTGGGTCTGACTTTCTTGATGAGGTTCTCGAATACGGCGCCGTTTGATCCCCACCCTCTGATTCTCTTCTGGCGGAGGAGTGGGTTAACGTGCGCCGGGGGAAAATTTTCGTACGGGGACGTGCCGTTGAACACGCGGTCAAGTATCGTGCGCCGCACGAGCTTCGGTGGAATTGGGTCGGCGCATTGGGTGGAAAAAGTGTAGTGGTCGGTGGCGGTGTCGTCGGCTGCGGCGGGCGGTGTTTGAATTGTTGGGGTGAGGGAGTGTTTGGATGGGGCTGAGTAATAACCTAAGGCGTAGGACAAGAAGAGGATGATAACATACGCCGTGGGTTTAGTGAATTTCTTGCGGGTTAAAAAGGAGGCTGCGGCTGCGGCTGCGGTGGTTCTTTTTTGGTGGTGGTGGTGGAGGGGTGGTGGTGAGTGTGGTTCTTTCATGTTATGTTATGGTGTAATTATGGTTGGTTAATTTAATTTAATTTTATTTTAATGTTTTTGGGGGGGAAGATTAGGTTTATTTAAGCGAGAAAAGTTGAAGTTTATATAGGAAGATTGGAGGGATTTGGGTAATGAAAAGGGAAAGGTGAGGGTGTGGTTTGAGTTAGTTGTGTTATTATTACTAGGAGGGGTTTATGAAAAGGACCGATATACGTCATGAGAATTTTTTGTTTAATGGAATTTCTGTACTTGGTTCTGCTAATGCTGCTTACATGTTAAAAGAGTTATGGGACTGGATTCTGTTTCCATTTCAAGAACCTCACCACTTTGGCAAGCACCGAATTTGCTTTCCCAATTTTTATGCGTATTTCTTGGAATTTCACTTGTAAGTTCCTGCAATGCAAATGATTCTTATCGAATTCTTTACTTGTTTTTTCTTTTAACCACTTGTGTAACCGATTAATCACCACTTGATTCAAAGTATTACAAATGGTTGTTAAACTTAGAATACTATAGTTAAGTTGAAGTTGAACACTATAGTAGAACACTATATTTAAACATGACATTAGATGTAGATTTTTTTTTGCATTAAAGCTCCCTTTGATTGCACGGTGGAAAAGAAAATAAATTGAATTAGTTTTGATAAAAAGATAGAAAATAAGTTGAGTGATAGAAGTGATATTATTTTGACTTCTAAGTTTTTCCATGAAGAAATTTTCTTTGCTTGGTGGTGAGTAAAAATTTTTCACCAAAAATATTGAAGGATGGATGATATATATTCGTAAAATAATGTCTCTCACCTTATTTTCTATCTTTTTACACAAACTAACTAAATTTATTTCTTTTTTCATCTTTCCAATCAAACGGAGTTTAAATCTTATATATCTTGAGACTATGCATTCACTTACAAATTCTAGTAAAACTTTTTGCCTGTTTCTTAAACTTTCATTACACTATATTTTGTTTAAGCAAAAATTAGTTCAACTCCAACATACTAAGGAAGAGCTTATATTTTACCTTTTCCCTAATTTGATTCTTATTAATGGTCATCGTCTATTTTATGGCATAGATGCTCAAAATGCTAAAGAAAACTCTAAGAGGTACAGTGCTTTTGTCCCACATGCTTTGATTAGCACCTTTGAATAGGATCTCTCTCGTCTCCCTCTAAATTTTCAAAGAAAACAAATACTACACTCGATAATGCTTTTCTTCTTTCCCATTTACCCTTTTTCTCTTCGGTTTTTCCTTTTTCAGGGTAGGATTATTGCCACACTCCAATACTTTATCTAACTCTTTCCTTTGAAAAAACACAATTAATTTATTAATACCACACACCACCTTCTTTTAACTCCAATCATTAACAATTAATAACCATTAATTAATTAAATACTCTAATCATAATCAGTGGAAGAAGCCATTTTCCCACGACCTCAACCAATTCGACAATGTCCTCGCCGATTGTCACCATTGCCGATCAGATTTAGGTCCCACCACATATTTCAGTTTCTCCGTCAATACTCACACTTTCCTTCAAAAACTTTCCTCTACCAATGGAACTCGTCTCCGATGGCAAAATCCTCCCCAACCAAATCAAGAAACAAACACCCACTAAAGAGACCTACCAAATCTTGACTATAAGTTTGGACAATCCAAATGAGGAGTGGTTTTGAAAATATGAATGTTTTTGCTTGGTTCATAAGGGTCAAACGTTGTGCAACTTACTCGGTTGAATTATAGCCGACCAAGAACTAGACAGGGTTGACTCGGTACATATTCACCGAGACATCTCTATCATACTCAGTTGTGTTAGATTGAGCAACAAGCTTTGCACTCGGTGGATTATGACCGATCAATAATTAATTTAGAAAAAAAAGGTAATTTCCTAGACTTGACTTATCTTCTCCGAGTCCCCCTTTGCTATTTAATCGGTTGCGTTAAGTCGAGTAGAATTTCATATAAAAACTCCCACGGTGTTTGGATTCAATCGTGGATTCTTGAAGTAGGGAGAGAGAATTTCATTTCAATCCGCAATGACATGAAGGAGGAAGAAGAATAAGCAATGGAAGAAGAAGAAAGAAGGGGAAGAATCGGTGACCTTTCTTCTTCTTTTTTGTTAATTTTTTCTATTAAGATTAGTAATGATTATTATTATTTTTAATGTTACTAATTGATACAATTTAAAGATGACGCTTTTGGGAGCTGAATGAAGAAAAATATCACAGTTGAAGATTATTATAGAGAAAAGGAGTGTTAAAAAGGAAATCAGTGTGGAATAACGCTACCCCTTTTTAATTGCAAACGACTTTTAATAGCGCAAATAAATGGCCGGCATGCTTGAGAAAATGTTTGTCCCACCTCCATGTAAGCCAATGGTAGTAAGACACGTTGCAACGACTAGTCAAATATACAGCTGTAATAAAGCCTTCACAGTCAGTCACGTTAAAAAGAGATAACTGACACGTGGCGAAGAATCTGAAATTCAGTTAGCCTAGATTTGATTGAAGATTAGAGTATAAAATGCAGGTAACAGAATGGTTACAAAGCAGATGAGCTTTAAATTCATCTTCTACGGAACCTACTTTTACTACTTGTTTACTGTTCACAAAAACTACAACACAAATACCTGCTAGTTCTATTTGTAAGAGACCTACAATTAACATGCACATTGAACCCACAACTGATGGCAGGTCATTTGGCCCCCTATGAACCCTCTGCGAGCATCTTTCTTGTTGACTCCACGTACATCACTTGAGGGTTCCACAGGTGCAGGAAGGGAAGCAGGCCTACTACTGACTGGGTGCATGGTGTTCTGGGGCCCACTGAGTCGCAAACTCATTTGCCCTCACATGGATTATTGGTAGTGGTGGTCCTGTGAGGGGTTGAACTGTGGAGGAATCTTTTGGGAGAAGAGAGCGGGAGGTTGCTGAGCCATAGCCGCTGCCTGAGGATGCTGCTGCATGTAAAATCCTCCATGTGGCATTACAGGATGTGGAGCAATCTGCATATGCTGATCAAAGTTGAGCAAAGATAATGGAATATTGTTAGTTGAGATGCGAGCGAGTTTTCATAATATTAGTATACCTGCGAAGGCATTGGTGGTGTTTGTGGTTGAGCATCAGCAATAGCAGCTAAATACATCAAATTCTTTTGAAGCTGAGCCTGGTACCTACATCATTCACAATCTTTACCCCATGTCTCATGAACTTCAAGCACGCCTAACTAAGAAATGAATTCCCCGACAAACACAATGTACCAACAAGCATCCATCACCGCCCCCAACACAAGACAGAAACAAGAGAGCAGAGAGATAAGGAAGCTCTTAGTGAATTGTTGGTTACTCTACTTGAGTTATCAACTATGGTCAAAAACCTGATTTGTATCCCAATCCATACCATATACTCCCTCTGTCCCTCTGTCTCAACATAATCAGAACAAAACTTATTTGCTATTGTGAGATTTTTTTCTTCATTGATTACGTCCTGAAAAGGTACCTGGACTCTTAATTTAGGATAGAGGTGTACAAATAAAGTAAGAAATCCTGAACAGGGTTATATCCATTAGCCATAGTCACCATTGAACCCTATGAACTACCATTAGTGGCCGCACCAATCTTTTATCAATTAACTACATGAAGAATAATTGAGTGCAAAAAATCAGAAATCAGCAAACAGGAGCTAGCTTTTTTTGATTATGATGAAGATTCCATGGCCATGGTGGTTGAGAAATCAGCAAACAGGAGAGTGAATTTGGTTTCTCTCTTGTATTATTTATTATCTCTAACAATCTGTATCTAACCATCTATCTAAATATGTTCCAGCGTTATCATTGGAGTTGCCTTAGATTGTGGTGGTATGATGCTGAAGCAGTTGCAAAAAGTTGTGCACCGGAATGATGCTTGAAATTTAAACCAAACACACACATACGCAGAGAGCAGTGGGGAGAGAGAGACTTACTGAGCACACTCGTCAAGTTTTCCAAGATTTTGATTTTCCATGATATCCAAAATTAATTTCTTGTTGTCGTCAAGGTACTGCATTATGCATTAAAAACATCAACGCTGCTATAAAGTTACAAACCGTGCTACGGGATTTGATAGTACAAAGGGATATCTAAGGTTGAGAGATAAAGAAAACCGCTTAGAGGTTCCATTGATACACATTTCTTTTCAATCCAATCTATGAAAGGAATCTGACCATCCATGCTACATTGACACTGATCCTCAGGTCAAGCCAAAAAACAAATGCTAATCAGCGAAAAAAAAAAGAACATCGCATATTGCAACTAATTAAAACTGCCAGATTTTAGGAAGTATACTTATGATGGTTTCACCAGCTTAATTATGAGTATTTAATTATTTAGGATACGGTTCCACATTAATAATGGGTTTATTGCAGCAAATACCAGAGCAAAAAGAAAGTAAAACCAAATACTAGTAGCACCTCGCCACCTAGCTTACAAAAATTGTGCACCATCTATAAATTCTTACAAATACATATTTTTACCGTGCCCTGCCTAATCTTTTTCCTCGTTTTTTTAAGTAATGAACCAGTCACTAAGTCATTATTCCATCAATTAACTTCCCATGATTCTTCAGGCCAGTTAAGGATTTGGGGAGTTACACAACATTGAGCACATGTAAGACACAATTAAAACCCAGCTACATAGTTAGGAAACAATAAAAGACTTAATGATCATCTATTAATTTCATTTATTCAATGACCAGAACTAGACAGGAATACACAGCTCTGAGACGTAGAACAAAAATGTGTTTATGGTTTACTATGAAATACAAACATTTATAAGAATGGAAATTTCCGCGTTGAGACACTGACACTCCAGGACACTCTTGAACATGTGTCCTACACTTCTTTTCTTGTGTCCCTAATTGAATTACATAATTTTTGTTTCAAACACATGCTTGACACTTTTTGGACACACTCGAAAACATGTCCAAAATTTAATATCTCTATCCGCGAAAGTATAATAATTACTAGAATAAACCAAAATGAAGTTTATCATGGTAAAGGATAAGGGAAGATGTTGCTGGAGGAATGCGTGTGGGAAGGGACCATTTAATTACTTAATGCTATTTGTGCAACATGAACACAAAACAATAGGTAACAAGTAATTACTCACAGCTATTTGTGCAATACCTGTAGAAGTTCGAAAATGAAGGAACTAGTTCAATAAGATTCCGTGACAAAAGTTGATAAAATTACATTGATTGCGTAATCCCAGCATACCATAATAACTTAGATGAGAAGCATATAGATAGATTACATCACTTCTAATTTGGTGGATTTTAATCATTAAAATTTATCTGTCTTTCCAGGCAAATGAAAAAGGGTGTATTTGATTTGTTTATATGGAAATGAATTGAGTTCCATGAGATTGTTTTACATGGAATACAAGAACTTAAGGGGGTGGTGATTTTGAATACAGAGAAATGGGGTAAAGAAAGAAAGAAAGAACTGAATAAACAGAAACTGATTCGACAGAAAATGTGCAATTGAACACCATAAAAGAAGCATAGAGTCCTTGTTATAACAAATGCTATTCATAATACAAATTTATGTACTAATTGAAACTTGTTAAGAGTTATTATAAAACAATGTTATTACAAAGAATGTACAAAAAATTGCTTCTTTGAGTGAGTACGTACGAAAAAACATATTTAAAGATGAGCATTTGATGCTGCATAATTAACAACTCTAGGGTGCGTTTATCGCGCGGTATTAGAGAGATGATAGGTTTAATTAATCCGACTTTAAAACTTGAGATATCGGTATCAATTTGAGAGGGAGAGGGAGTAATGATACAATAATTAATTAAACTATATAGAAGGGGGTGAAAAGTATGTATGTAGGTAGGTATTCAGACCTTCTGAATCTGGTCAGTGGTGATATTTGGAGGGGGAAAGGAAGGCGTCAGGGGAGCCATGCCCGTAGCTTGCTGCTGCTGCTGCATCTCTTCTCTTCTCTGCTCTGCTCTGTCAAAAACCCTAACTTTAGACCTTAACGAAAACAAAAATCCCAAATTTACAGAAGGGAATTCCTAATTTACAACTTCCAAGGAAACTATCAAAGCACGGTGAGAGAGAATTATGGACTTTTACGAGTACGAGAGAGAGGGGTTGTGTGGCAGGAGATTTCAAAGCGGATTTGCAAAGGTAGCGTCGTAGGAGTAACTTTCGCCGTGGGAGTGTTACTGTTTTGTGCAAGTCCTTTTCTAACCTTTTATTAGAATCTCAGTCGCGGAAGCTAGGAACTTGGGACAAAATTAAATAATTAAAATGTTTGATTATTTATTTAGAAAATTGTTAAAATTAATAATAATTATTTTTTAAAATAATTAAAGAAATTTATTATATTGATTGGTCACAAATTAATTAATTTAACTTTTTTTCAAAAAAAAATAAAAAAAATATAATTTAAATTTGAAAAGATTAATTTTTACTTAATAGAATTAATAGGGCACTCATTTTGATTATTTAAGAAGGTTGTTGACTTTGATTATAAAGAGAATATATTTAGTTAAAAAGTTGCTAACATTTGATTATATCATTGGAATAGTGTTTTTAGCCAATATCGTTAAAATTGATTATAATTATTATTTTTATTATACCATTGGAGATACTCTAAAAATAAGTTATAAAATATGACATAAATATAATAATATTATATAATTAATATCATACAAATAATTAAGAAATATAATTATATTAAAATGTAGATCTAAGAAAAAATTTACGTTGGTAGTATTAAAAAAATGGATAAAAATATCATTTTTAAGTTATTTTGTGGGTAATTTTCGGTGGGATCTTAGATTCATGTTCTCCTTCGTGAGAATATCAAAATCGTATATTTGTTTATTCAAAATAATTATGAGGTGAATAAAAAATTGTGACTCAAAGTGAGTTGTTTGGGATATAAAAATGCAATGAAAATGGGCAAGTCAAATAAATTTTTTTGTGAAAAAATTGATGAGTTTATAAGGGATAATATCTTGTAAAGTTGTTAAGCATTCAAAAAAAAAAATAAGACTATCTTGCATCCTCAAGGGTGCAAAATCATAGTTCCATGACGAACCAACACCCACGTGAGACCATGTTTTGCCCTTGAATTTATTTTTTAGTTCATACTTTTCACTTAAATTTAAAGTTTCTCACATATGTCTCTCTATATAATTTTGCCCCTTACACGCCTTTAAGTATAAGTTTCTACATATAAATTCACATTTATTTTTCCTAAAACATATCCCATATATAGTAAAAAAAAAAAAAATATTCAAAACCAAGTGGACCTGTTCCGTGTGCCTTCGCCCTTGAACTCAACTATCCCTTAGAATTAATTGGATTTATTTATTTTTATTTATTTTTCAATGATACTTTTTTTTCCCCATGTTAGGATGTCCAGGACTTAGTATATGCCTTCTATTTGGTCGAAGATTTTAAGCATTTAATTTAAATTTAATATGACTTTTTAATTTGATTTTGTATAAGATATACTATTTACAAAATATATAATTTTTATCTTTTTATTCATTTCTTAAAGTTTTTTTTTTAAATACAAAAGAAAAAAAATAGAAATTTTTAAAATGAGTGAATCAAACACAATTTTTTTTTTATTTTTATTTTTGTAAAACCTAACCAAACAACACTAATACTTATTACCGTACAAATTTTGCCTTTATTCAATTACCAGTTCAGTCTTACGTTTTAACGATAAATAAATGCAAGCTGGAATGCCTTCCATGTAATGAATTTGGTTGCTCTGGGGTCCTTTGCTCCTTAAAAGGGAAAATAATTCAGGTTGGTCACTAACACCCCCCTAACATATACAAACAAAAGAAAGCCCATCTAAATCAAAGAAAGTTTAAGACAAGACTTAACAATCACTCCATTTAAGTAGGACGTGCGCGGATGTTTAAGGAATTATGTCTCTTAACTTAATGATATAAGACTGTTATTGAAATCAATTAAATATGTTAAAAGGTGATATTTTCTAAATTTATATACAATTCAATTTGTTGTTGTTGGCAGATGTGGGAGCATAGTTTTGAACATTTTTTCTTTTGGGTCGAGTTAGTTCCAATGTCTCATCATGGGCCAAATATATAAATCGGGGCCCAGATATCCTGAGGAATGAAAAAAAATCACAAACGAAACCCAATAGCAGAAAGCAACTGGATGGGTTGTCGCCGAACAAAAAGACGGATCGGCCGATCATAAGGAAATCTTGCCGAACAAAAGTGAAATGCTTATGAGTAACTTCGGGTATGTGGATAAGGGCGTGTACGTGCAGGCCAGCTTATCAATAAGAAAATGACATCTACAGACGATACCCTACGATGAAGGATTTATCGTACTAACGAATAGTTAATCAACACGTGTAAAGTGAAGGAAAGTTAGTTATGATATTTGTCTCCCTGACAGATGGAGGGAGGGAATGGTGCCACGTAAACCCTAAAAGATGCCCCGTATGGTAATTTCACTGGTGACCTAATTCATCTGGGGAAACACAAAATGTAAGGGTATAAATAGAAAAGGATGTCCACGAAAAAAGGAAGAGGGAAAAACAAGAGAAAAGGGGAGGAAGAAAATCCAGTAGCTGTTCTTTCCGGTCTGGGCCGGTCCCATCCCAGTACACCAAAACACCACGTACAGCAGTTATGACATAACACAATTGTATGTATTAAGGAGATAGTTTTTTTTAATTGAAAAATTTTTAACGTGAAGAACTATTTTTTTTTTATTTTATAAAATAAAGATAAATAATTTTAGATTCCAAAATTGTAGTACATTAAAAAAATTAAATAAAAATAAAAAATTTCTTTAAATTCATTAAAAAGTGAAGTATTAATGGATTTATTATTATTTTGTAGACTAGTTAATCCGTTAATTTATGTGCATTCATAAGGTGTTAAGTAAATGTAACATTCTCTGACTGAACAATTTTCGTTGAGGAGTAATGATTTAAACAAAAAAAAAACAATCGAATGGAACCTAAGGGCCTTTTGGTCCATGTTTATTATTACCTTTTTTTATGCAAATTTTAAAAATTTAACTCAACATCAACTTTACTTTTACACTTTTTAAAATTTATTTCACTTTACTTTCTTTTTATTCTTTTTTTTAAAAAAAGCAACATAACTTTAAATTCAAAAATCAAAATTAAATAAAAAATATATATTTAAAACATACTCGTCGAAATCTATAAAATAAGATTTTTTGTGACTATTTTTTTAAAAATATTTATAAGATTTTTAGTTGATTGAAAAAAACTCAAAAAAAACTAAATTTATTTTTTAACATAATTCAAAATTCTAACCAATACTATATTTTAAAAATTCAACTTAAAACCTCAAACTCAAAATAAACGTGCCCCTAATTATTTTTGTTATTTCTCGTGAATTAATGAGAGTAGGGGTTGGAATCATCATCATCCATTATCGTGAAAGCAATGATGATGAGTTAAACTATATTCATATTCATAATCCAATGCTCCTCTTGCTCCCACTTTATCTTTATCCCTTTCCCTTTGGAAAACTACTACTCATCTCTCTCTGTAACTACGAGTCCAATCCAATCCAATTCAATCTAAAATTAATCAAATCTGGCTTCAGATATTTGGAAACGCCTCTTCCCCTCCGCTCGATCCAACAGATCGTCGGCTTTAGCCTTCTATCAGCTCCAGCCAACTCGTAGAAAAACAACTACGAGGCCTTCAATGGATCTCAACGTCTTCAAGTTCTGCACTTGCCTCAAAGTCCTCGGCTACTTTATGATCCTACTCGTCGCTTCAATTATCGCCGTCTCTTATTACGCCGTCGTTTTCCTCACTTGGGGACCGAAACTCCTCCACGGTGGCTTCAATTCCTTCCTTTCCTGCTTCATTATCTCCGCTTTTCATATCCTCGTAAATCTCTCTCCTTCCCTTCCTCATTTTTAAATCTATCTCACGGCTATTTGTATTCCAAATTTATGCTCTTCATTCTTTTTATTCATTGGCTATTAATATAAGCTACCCATATATTGTACTACTTTGACGACTTGTATAGTATGTTTTTCTAAAATTCTACATTCTTGTGGCAATAAACATATTTGATTTGGGAAAAAGTACCACCCTTTTTATATCATAGATTAAGGATAAAATCAGCTATTCAATGTTGTGAGCCAAATAAAATCAAACATATTTTTTTTAGATTTTCCACATTCAGAGTTTGGAATTTTGTTTTAACCAATGAAATGCTTAGCCACTTAGGTTGGATATATTTGAGGAGTAATAGAGTTTAATTAAGTCTTTTAAATACTTTATATCTTACATTGAGAGGATGATTGATGCTTATTTCTGATGCTTGATGGATGCAGTGACCTAGAATGTGAATGCTCATCATGCATCCCACCGTGACTTAGGAAATTCTAAAATCATTGTATTGGACTAATATGGGTTTTATTTTTGCATTTTTGGAAGGGTAGTTCGGATTTTGAAGAAGCGACGAAATAGGGTAAAACAGGGGCAGAGTTTAGAATGGAAGATGTTAAGATGCGAGACACTAAGAGAGTAAGAAAAATTTGTAGAGAGTGATTGGTTCTTGTTCTCTCAGTGGTATGCCAACATCTTTGTAAATCAAGTAGCATATAGTGTAATACAAGGTTAGCTTTTATATTTGGAAAGTTTCAATTATTTTTCCATATAAAACCCACGACGTACTCAGTGCAATGAATTTGATGATTTAGGGAACACAATTTCTCAAGCGGTTTGGTACCTTGCATTTTTAGCGTACGACATGCTAGATGAATTAATTAAAAGAAAATTATGAACAAAATGCGAGGCATTTCATTTGCTACTGTCCATTGAGCAGTCATTTTGAACATTGGAAACTTAAATTTCATGAATTGTTGGTTCAACAAGGTGTGCCCTTTCTGTAGTTAAAGTGGCAAAATAATAAAAGGGGTTTGGCACTAATATAGCATTATAGCTTGTATTCATAAGCTATAACCAAAGCTAGTTGAAAATCAGGCTTGAATAATTACCAAAAAGGGCTGGAAAAAGGTCAGGGAAAGGCTAGGTAATGAACAAAGGTTGAGCCTTATATGGATCCAAGGATAAAGATCTTTGGGAGCTATTTTGGGTGTTGGGAAATGGGAACATTACCATGAACTCAAATAAGGGGCCGATTAGGCTATTTTATAGCGGTTGGTTAAGGATTATAAGGAGCTAAGCTAATGAGATTGCCTTACTTCAGACATAATTATATAACATACCTCCAGTTGTATGGTTTAAAAGAGATTCTTTATTGTTGGACATTCTTTGTATTGGCCTAGTAGGCTTTTAATTGTTTTGGTCAATTTAGCAGTTTTGGTTTTGAGATGGGCAGATTTGTTTCATGACAATCATTTTCCTGGGTTATGTCCTATCGAATGACTGGATATTCCTGGATCAGGCAAAACCAGCTGCAGCCTTGTTGATTCCTACTACTTTTTGCCAGCCATGTGTTGGGAGGTCTTCAAATTTGGGGCTTGGAGTTAAGGTCGAAGTGATGTTCAACAAACATTAGGTTCTACATGCTAATACAGCAATTCCAAACCAGCCATGCACGCAGACTTTTTCTTCTTCTGTGGGGTTGGTGGAGGAGGTCCTATGACCTAAACCTTTCCTGTTTTAATTCCCTTTTGGGCAGGAATCTCTCTCTCTCCGTGTGTGTGCCCCCCCCCCCCACCCATTCACCAGCAAAGATGGTGTTCTTTGTGTTAATGCATAAATTGCACCAATGACGCAATGTTTCAAAAGGCGTTTGAGATGTGCGCCTCGAGATGAGGCGTTGACGAAGTGCTCTGAGGCGTATCGGAAGTATCCCAAATCTGATGCGTACGCCTCGAGGCACAATACTACGTTGTTTTAACCTCTTTTATTAAAATAAATAAATAAATAGATAAAAGACAGCAGTAAAAGAGCCCTAACCTAATCGCTTACTCAAGAATAGGAAGCCGACTTCTTCCTATTCCAGCATCTATTCTAATTTTTTTCTTCTTTTTTTATCCATTATTTTCTTCAAATTTCTTAGATAATCGGACTCTTGCCTCCTTCACTTTGATTTCTTGTTTAATTATTCTTTGTTTTTATATTTTTTCTCTTTTTTTCTGCTTTCAAAAAATTCAATTTTACTCTGTTTTCTTCCTTCAATCTTTCAAAACTATTTATAAAAAACAGATTTTTATAAGTTACGCTGTATAATATATATGTGTATGTATAAGTTGTTTGGCATTACACTATTTGTAAAAATCAAATTTTAATAATTTATGGGTGATGATTTTATGGTGATGTAATTTTAGAAATTATTTGAGATTAAAAAATTTGTATATAGGCATTGATATTTTTGTGTGATGATTTGAGATTATTACTACGTTTGTGAAGTTGTTGTTTGCTCGTTTAGTAATGATGATTGTGTTATTATATTTTCGTGAGTTTATTAGGAAATAATAAAATAAAAAATGAGGCTTCTGTAAAACACCTCAATCCCACTTCGTGCCTTTTAAAACATTGCAATGAAGGTATAGTTGTAGCAGCATTTATGTCATAATTCCCAATGTGGAATCTCTTTGCTTAAGTGTATGTGTAACCCGAGGAGTAAAGACACAACAAGCTGGTGTTTACTCCTTGTTTTGTAGGCACCAGAAAGTTTTTAATTCATATTAAATCCCTCCTTTTATTTTTCCTTTATTTTCATTCTTCCCTAGAACAAAACTAAACTTTTCAAGTAGGTTGATTCCAGGTTTCTACTGTGTATTCCATATTTGTATCATGAATCTTGGAAATAACCACTCTAAGCTTATTACTAGGTTAGTAGGGTTGTTGAATATTTCACCGTTTTCCTACTTCGCAGCTCGTATTGCTGACATGGAGCTATTTTATGGTTGTCTTTCGTGACCCTGGTTCTGTTCCTGAAAACTGGAAACCAGCAGTAGAGGAGAATTTAGAGGAAGGTAGTTCAATGACATTGTCAGATGACGTAACTCCTGAGAATTTGGTTTCCACTTCAGAGGCATTGGAAAGACGACCAGCTGTACGGTATTGCAATCAATGCCAAAATGGAAAGCCACCACGTTGCCATCATTGCTCTGTTTGTAAGAGTTATAGTTCCATATGCGAAGCATTTCAAAATATAATATGACTTAAAGTTTATGCGAGGATATTATAGCATTTTTGTTATGTTTCTTGCAGGCCAAAGATGCGTTCTTAAGATGGATCACCATTGTATATGGGTGGTGAATTGTGTTGGGGCACGTAACTATAAATTCTTTCTCCTTTTCCTGGTATCTTCATATTCTTTTCTCCCATAACTATGATAGACAAATTGATTTTAGTTGATGCTGATCTAGCTAGTTTGTTTTTAAGCTTTTTGGTGTGTCCAAATGGCTACCCGAATTTATAATTGAAATATACATGAAGTAACTTAAATGCAATAAACCAACTAGATGCCTACTAAGATTTCTTATGTGTCATTCTGCAAAAGTTGAAGATATACGCTGTGGTTTTTTCCTTATAGATTGTTTAGATCTAATTATTTCAATTCTCACTTATGTGAGTATGATGTATCACATTAAGTGCTCTATTTATTTGAGTAGATTGTTTAGCGGCATCTTGTCTGTGGTTCCAAACAGAAAAGGTAAAGAAAATTATTGACAAATACATTTGTAATAATGAGATCAAGAAAATTTTAACTAACCAATTCAAAAACTGTTCACTTAAATTCGACTTTAATATCACATTATAATTATACAGTTATAATATTAGTACCACTAAGAAGATTCATATAGCATTTCGTAGATTAATTGATGCATTTACCTGTTTTCCCAGCTGTATACATTCCTGGAGACAACAATGGATTCTATAGCACTGCTCCCTAGTTTCATAAATTTCTTTCGAGGAGCTAAGCATCATTCTGTCTCACCTGGAAATCTTGCAGTCACATTTTTAGCTTTTGGTAAAATTTTCTAAACCTTCAAGAATCATTGACATCTTCATTTACTTCTAGTTCTTGGTTCTCATTTTCTTTTTTTCTATTTCTTACAGATTTTGTACCTTGATGCAGTTTTGAATCTGGCCTTTGCCCTTAGTCTTCTTTGTTTCGTGACTATGCATGCTTCTCTTCTCTCAAGCAACACAACTTCAGTAGAGGTAATTATTTATTTTAACTTTAGTGCCCATCTAGTTTGGGGTAAAATAAGGTGAAAAGTATTTTCACCTGATTGGCATTTAAAATGTGTTCACTAATTTTGAGGAAAATTGTATATTTCTCTTTACATTTTTTCCCAGTTTTATACGAACAAACTTTTACTTGAATTGAAAATACTTCTCAACATTCACAATTCACCATCTTTTTACCGCAAACTAAATGGGCCTTCCATTTGAGAGCATGGGTTGGGGCTTTCCATGTTGCAGATGATTATTGTGATGGTTCTATATTTTTACAATATTCTTTTTCAGGTTTATGAGAAGAAGAAAGGTTTGCCGTGGAAGTATGACTTGGGCCGAAAGAAGAATTTCGAGCAGGTGGTACAAATTGGACATGCTATTTTCGTTTTCTTCTAAATTTCTAAGAAATCCATAGATGCAAATTGAAGGAAAGATGACCCTTATGGCGTGTTTGGGAACCACAATTCCAAGTTTGGAATTTAGACTTTCCTCCAAATCCAAAGGTTGGAGTTGGAGTTTCCAAACACACTTGTAATGAATTTAGCACTTTTTGGCACATGATGCTCGTAGTCATATGTCATACTTTACGCAATATAGTCTTGCAAAAATCGTACTACTTTGAGAATCTCATATCCTATAAAATACCTCACAATCTTAGTATCTGAAAAAAATAATCTAAAATTAAAAAGTTGCAGGAAGAAGATTACTGGATAATTGTGATCCTACCTATTGTCTTTGTTTTCCATTTCTGAGAATATTTATCAATGCAAAAAATACAGCTATAAACATAATTTCCGTAAGACCTTGTGTTTGCAAAGGTGATGTTTGGATTGTGAGCTGAACAGTACTGGTCTATAAGCTATTGGCTTTTTAAACTTTTGCCCCATTTTGATGTTGAAATTAAACTTACCTCCTGGTTTGATAATAAAATGATTACATCTAAAGCGGGGGCTTTGTCCAGTTATTTTGTACGTAATCCCTTGTTTTAAGTAATGCTTTGATCTAATGTAGATGTTAGGGCGAAAGGACAAATTACCCCATTAGCTATATAAACCATTCTTCCTTCGTGACGGAGAGATGTCATCTCTTTAACAGGAGCAGCTAGCTTGACACAAACATGACTGAAGTTGACTCATAATGGGTTTAAATTCTTATGTTTCTCTTTCTTTTTAAATATTTAGTGGCTTAGTGCTCATTTTATTATGTTTCTATGCTGTCTTAAGGTTTTTGGCACAAAAAAGGCATTGTGGCTCCTCCCGTTGTTCTCCAAAGAAGATATGGAGAAGATTCCTGCACTTCATGGCCTAGATTTCCCTACACATTCTGAGGCCGAAGCCTGATGATGCATTTCCATCATCTTCATCTTCTTCATGTGGCTATCGTGAATTCCACGCAGTCTCTTTTAGTTGATTTATGTTGTAAACTAGTTTGAAAAGGTTTGTTTCGAGTTCAATTTATCAATGATTTGCTTATTTATTGTTCTAATTCTTTGTTTAGGAGAAATTGTGTATAAATTTTTCTTAGACAGTTGCCTTTCTTTTCATGTATATATTATTTGGATAATCCTTCGAAAATTCATATTTTAGCATGAGTGAAATCTAGTTGATTAGCCATTTCGTTAGCCTACCGTCATTTTTGTGCTAAGATGATTCTATTTTCATCGTGGAGTCCTATCGTTAATATTCATGTTAGACTATGAAGAGCAGATTCGCCTACAAAATTTAGACTTCATATGGGGATGATATCCCCCCTTTTTTTGTATATAAACTTTTCGTGCATGTTAAAATGACTATGCACGGTTTTTCTAAGTAACGTCTATCGTGCGACAGTGTAACATAAGCATCATCACACGAGAATGTTTACATGCCTGATGTCTACAAGGGGATTCACTGTTGGTCCAGATGTACGATGTAACCATCGGTCAAATCTTTTTTTTTTTTTTTTTTTGTTCTTTTTGTTCTCTTTTGCTTGAGTGTTCCAGAATCCACAGACATGACCAATTTTTGGATCCAATCGTTATCATGCACGTCCGATATGTAACAAGACAATACTTGCCTACTTTTTCCCAAAACCAGAACTTGGAATTGAGGGTTCCAAATACATCCTTGAATTTTCATATCCTAATTAACATCTAGCTGTAACCAATTAGGATATTCCTCCTTACAGCTACAGTATTGCTTTATAGAGTGTACTTCTATCCTCTTTCTTTGCAACATTAACAAGCTTGTACCATAAGTGTGTTCTTGACAATAATTTTTGTAGGCCATGCCATTCTACTTGTAAATTAAGTTTGCTTCATTTTTCCCAACAGTTAACAGATATATTATTGTCTTTTTATTGCTATGAAATTCTTGAGCATGATTATAATCCATTTGTAGGCCAATCCACTTGAGAGAGAATACTTTGCACTTTCTAATCATACAAGTTTAAAAAGAAAACTATACAACCAAAAAAATGAAAACAAATTAATTCGCCATCAAGGATCACAGACCCTAACCGCTGGGCAACTTGTCGAGTCGACTATGATCGAGTCAACAACCGAGTTCTCCAAGCTCGAATTGCCATCTTCCTTGGAATTACAAACATCTGAGATAAATATGGAGAACCATATTATAGCTGGCGTAACGAAGACAACCAGACCAAAAGGGACCATCCACAGCTGACTATTAGTTGGATGATACCTTAATTCCCACCAACCCAATGTCAATCCGCCTACCATGCTTATTAAAAATGTCCCAAAGCATACTATGCATCTCTTCACAATCTTCTTGCATCTTGTTTCCCTTCCTCCTCTCTCATCCTTACTCGATCCCATCCAAAAAATGCCGAATTCCTGAAATTTAGAGAAAGAGAAAACATTATGTACGTAAGTTTCAGTTTTGACTTCTACTAGTGGAAATGCTGTATATAATGCTTTTGCATTTTTATAATCTTATTTTCAGAAGTCATTTATATTTTGACAATATAAAGAACCGCCTCTTATATATATATATATATAGAGAGAGAGAGAGACATACTTTCAAGTCGTGGAGATGAAGAAGATGAAAAGGGTAAAATAGCAAAAAGGGGAGATAGACATGGGAAATATGAGAATTTTGGGGATGGGGGAGTTTAAGAAGGGGGAAGGTGTTTGAAGAAAATTTTGATGGGTAGTGAGTGATATAGAAAAGCACAAGCGTGATTAAGCTTACAGCAAACGTGCCTTTTGATCAAAGTAATTGTTAATATAGCAAAAGAAAAGAAGAAGATGATTTCGTGTGAGTTTTATAAGACTAAATAAATGTAAATATTATAGTTAATCAATTATTGATGGATGTATCTGGGGAAGTTAATTAATTTCGATGGAATTGTTTAATAAGGAGAGTGATTCCCGGCCGTATACTACCTACTATTTTTCCATTGACAAGTGCTTTGTTTTTGTGAAGAAGAGGTGGGTGTTAGGTACTGTTTGGAGGAGTGAGGTATATATGTAAGTTATTAATGCAAATGCATCCAAGTTTATATCTATAATATCTATAAATAGTAGCTAGGCTTTATTTGGGGAACTTGGGTCAATGACTTCTTCTTTGTGTCACATTTAATTTTACTGTGGCTAATTTTAGATATAAAAAAAATACTTTATCTGTCTCAAATTGATATATAATCTCTGTTTGAGTTTGATAAAAAAAAAATTAAGAAAAAAAAACACAAATTTCAAAATAATCATAGGTCAACAGCGGATACTAATCCCTTCGCTGATTGTAGGCATCTCGAAGGATGGAACAGTTGGCCCAAAGATAGGCGGGGATCGAACCCCCTGCTCCATGCCCAAGGCGGGGATCGAACCCCCGACACTTGGTTAAGGGAGGAAGAGCCCTTACCGCTCCACCACACCCCCTGGGTTAATACAATTTCTTTTTATTATATGATTTGATAGGTTGATTTTGTCCTTAAAAATAAATACGACTATCAATTTAAGACATCAAAAAAAAAAAAAATTTAATTTAAGTAAGAGATTATAGCATTCAAGAGATTTAAGGATAAAACTATTTGTGTGCTAAAATAAATTGATGAAACAATAAGTTGTTTCAAATGGGTCTCACCAATTACTATTTATGAAATTTTTGTTACACATAATTTTAAGATGGTACTATCGTTAGAGTAATACTTTGACAGAAAGATAAATTATTTTGACAATATAGTTAGCCTACGATCTATTGCAAGCTATTTAATAGGACAAAAAAATGTTCAAATAAATTGAATTCTTGGCTAAAAATTTAGTTAGCTTGAAACATAATACTAATTAATGATATTGTCAACACTCGCCAGTGGTGTGGTGGATATTCTTGACATGTTTATATTTAGTTGCCATGTTAACGTGGAGTCCATTTTAAAATTAGACTCTAACAACAACACTAAATTAAGAATGATTTTAAATGCACCAATTAAATTAGACTTCTCACCTCATTTAAATTTTTTACATTAAATAGTTTTAACATAAAATAACCTAATTGAGATCCGTAAACTCGCCCCCATCAAAATACAATACTGGCAGCATTGTTTATGAACATTAGTATTGTCATTACAAGGAGGATGGTACTACACAGTCCATCCAATTGAACTCGGAGAGAAATTGATGAATAATAGTGAAACAAAAAAAGAAACAAACGACAACATTTTAGTGCATATTTCTACAGAAAAACATCACTGAAACATTTATGTTACAACTATTCAACAGTCCTTTACATATTTATTTCCTTTTAGCAGTGAACTTTTCTATTTAGCAAGATTTTTTATTTTATTTTGAAGTAATAACCTTTAATTTTGTGTTAAGTTTGAACATGTATTTAGCATTATGGATCATATAATGTTTCAAATTTTAAAATGAATTAGGATTTTTTTTTCTTGGAATTTCGATGGGATTAAATTATGTGAAATAGTTATTATTTTGACTTTGTTAGTGCATTTTATATGCGTTTTTAAATCCATCATAACATGATTGAAATATAGAATGCTCTTTTTGTCACTAAATGTTCATTCTTTATAGAGATATTGCTTTTAATAAACTCACCCCACCTAGAGGATGAGTTGAAAGGTTTTTTTATTTCCAAAAATCAATGGAGGAAGAAGAAAATTCTCTCAAAATGAAGTGAGAAGCCTAATTTAATGAGTGCATTTAAAATCACCCTAAATTAATCTCTTGGTAAAAAAAATTATACCATTTGACATTAGCTTTGGTGTATTTATATTCACGGTCCACGAATGAGTGACAATAAAAACCATGATTCTGTGCAATTAATAAGTACATTTTGCTTTTTCTTGAACAAGTGGTGCAATTAACGAGAGCTGAGACAGATGTGAATGTAGTAGAACCAATTTTGAATCAATCAATCAAACTACTCGTCTGCGGAAATTAATGAATCTGTCTCCCATTAGCCCGGACCTTTCCTCGGCCCTTCCAACGTATCTCACCCTTGCTTATAATTCTTTCTTTCCGGAAAAAACGACCCAACAAACCAATCCGATTATTAAAATCCCGAACTGAAAAAAAATAAAATCTACCGAACCAAAATCAAAACCGAATAGTTTAGTTTTGGTTCAGGTTTGGAGTTAGCCAATTCAAAACCGAACTGAATTATGCATGAGAAAATGAAAGATGTTAATATATACCCTAAGGCCTCATTTGGTTTATAGATTTGAGGATTCAGGAAAAGAAAGTCTTTCCTTTGTTTGGTAATCACAAATTCCGGAAATACTTTCCTGACATAAGGAAAGTAGGAGGTAAAATCATATCTCTCAAAACCCATGGGATTGATTTTCCCTTGTGAATTCTTAACATTTATTATAAAAAATTTGAACAACAATACCCCTACTTAAATACTTTCCATACTTTACCAAATGTAAGAATGGAAACTTGAGAGAAACTTTAGTTTCTCAAGAAATACAAGGGAATTGATTTCTCTTATGTGAACCAAACAAGGCTTAAGGACATACGTTAAGTATATTATAATATAAAAAAATAATACAAAATAGAGGGACTTTTATAAGAGTCCGTTTCTTATTAATTACATGTTGTGATCCTCTTAAAAAAAACTCATTAATGCGTATTCTTATTATTGGATTAACTACATAATTCTAAGATTTTTTTTTGTATTCTTAAATGCACCCACAAAATTAGTTTTTTCATCATAGTGTAAGAATACTTTCTTCTCATTTCATCAAATCTTTAAGAAATCTTGTACTTCACCCCAGTGATGGGGTGAGTTTACTGAAACAATGCGGGGACAATAAAGTTTCGTTGCTAAAAGTAAATATTAAATAATATTAAAATTTTCATTAATTTAAGACATAATAAATAAATTTTATATTGTTTTTAATAAATTTTATTAAAAATTTCCTCTAAACAATACTTTCAAGATACAAAATATTAATTATGACAAATACAATTTTAGCAATTATATGATATTTTATATAATCTTTTACCGTTCATTGCTCTTAAATGGTTATTATTCATATTTCAAATTTGTTTACAAAATTTATTTTTATCAAATAAGTAAATATAAGTCTTAATTCACTACACCAAAAACATTAAAAGATCAATTTGTTGTATGTAAATATATATATCATACAAGTAAAAATTTTGAGTGATACTGAATATAAAAATTATGTTCACAAGCAATTGTTTGAACAAAAAAATCTCCTTAAAGAATAATTTAATAGTAAATACTTCAAAATAAAAACCAATATAATTATCCTATGCAACACATAGCAACTAAAATCACACAAAATTAAAAGCAATATTTCTGAGAATCTTAAACAAATATAAATAGGCTAATTAATTTTTCTATGTTTAAAAGGATATATATATATATATATATATATGAGAACAAAATTCTAGAATTCTAAGGCCATACAAGATCTAAAAATTTAAAATCAAGCAAACTTCGAAAACAAGATCAAAAGAATAATCATTTCAAGTCAAAAATAAAAACCAAAAAATCTTACGAGATATAAAAAAATTGCTTGCAAAGGCTCCTTGCCTTGTATTTGGTTGGCTCTGCCCTCTCTTTGTTTTTCGATTTTGCTTTGTAAGATGATTATTTTGTAGTTGTGTTGTAAAAAAATTAAAAATATGATGGAGAAGGAAAAAACCTCTTGCAAAAAAAAAGAGAGAGAATAGTGATAATTTTTTTCCTACGATTGAAATTGGAGTGAGAAGAAAGTTTTTTACGCTAGGTTTAACTTAGTTTTGAATCTTAGTGGGATAAAAAGATTAATTTTGTAAATGCATTTAAGAACACTCTTTTTTTATCATATACATGATAGTAAAATAATTTATCATTTTATTTAATGTGTTTTATTTTCGTAATTGTACAAATAAAATAGTAACTGAATAGTGAACATCGTTTTCATATGTTTGCTCTATGTTTCTAGATAGAAAACAATGACTTTAATTTGAATATAAACTTATCTTACATTACTATTAGTATATCATTGTTATGTTAAATTAATTTAGAAAATATATATATATACACGTATAAGTCAAAACCAAATAAAACCGAACCGAAAGTTTAGTTCGAGTTTGAGTTTTAAAAATTTAGAAACCAAACTAAAATCAAATTTTTATATTTAATTAAGTTTAGGGTAACTTCAATTTCTATCCTGACCAAAGTTAAAAACACCCTAAGAAATACTCTACAATCATAATGGAGATCTCCAAATCTCCCCGTAGCATTTTTCTCTTATAATTTTATTTTGACTTGCATACCCAACTTCTACATTTCGTCATGTTTATCTCTAGATTTATTGAAGTAAAATTGGGACCAAGGAGCTTTTTTGAAGAAAATAGAAATGGATATGGGAATACTTTCTTCAAATACATTCTTCAGTCTTCACTCGTCTCTTTTTTCCCAAATTTAGAAAAAAGGATTGTAAAACCCTTTGGTGATTTCTTTCAATTGTTTGATCCACGCGTCCAACCGGAAAAAATTTTGATGGGGGCAAAATTGGATGGGGTCATGAGGGCTCAATGATAAAACGACACGTGTCCAGTTTTATCTATTTAAAATAAATGAAAAAATGAAAAAAAAATTAATTTTAGATGAGAGTGACACATATTGTTTCATTATTGAAGACCTCATAACCCCATCCAATTTTACCCTTATCAAAAATGGACTCGCGTCCAACCATATGTATTCTATAGTAATGCTCCCTTCAGTTCCTTCATGGAGAGAAAACTCCTTTGATTTAGAAACTTAAAAAAGAATAAAAAAAAATAACAAACTTTTATGAGAAGTTAAAAACATATAAATGATTGATTTAACGATATATTGTCCACATTTTTCTTCACATATACACTTTCAAGGGCATTGTGACATAACCGTCGAGATGAAGTTGGGACCTAAATTAAAGATGAAATGCAAGGCTACATCGACAAGTAAATCCCCATTTTTCTTATTTTTTATAGAATATATATATATATATATATATATTTTTCACACAGTAAAAACGTTCAATTCCACAGAAAACTAAAAGAAGTAAGAAAACAGACCAAATTAGTTTCGTTTTCCACTTTTATAAAGTAAGATCGGATTATGTAATGTGTAGATCCACGTAGCATAATGCATTAATTATTTATGAGATCTCACAAGGGCGAAGCAACCTTTATATCAGAGAAATAGAAAATATGCTTTGTTGGCGGTAGTCAACTTAATTTATGCTGATGCTGGTTCAGATTGTGGCTATATATATATATCTACAGAGAAACTATATAGATTAGGTTTTATTTTAGGACATATTGTAGCTGTGTAGGTACTATTAGGTTCACTTATATTATGGACCCAGCTAGAAATTCCATAAAGAATAACAGAATTAATATGAATAATCTCTTCGTTTCAAAAAAAAAATCACTTTTTTCGTTAAGATGTCTCAATTTAATTTTTAAATTTATTTTTGGGGATATAATTAATATACAATATCTCATAACAAAAATAAGTTGTAATCTTAACTATTAATTATGTTAGAATTACTTATTTATTTAAAAAGTACTAAAGTTAAAGTGAGATTAACCTTGAAATGGAATGAATATTACCTTTCTAAAAATTAAAGCGGACAAAATTCATAGATATGTGTATGTTTCTGTTTTTGGAAGATAATTTAGAGTCGAAACAAGTAGCTTGTTTTTAAAGCTAAAGAGATTTGCATAAAGGTGGCGATTATGCCGTGGGATCTGAATTGCTAAATGTAAATACAAAGTCTATGTAGCTCATATTAAGAATTTGAGCGACATGATGTCAATTTCTTTATTTGTGAAAAAGGGGGGGAAGGAAAATCATCAAGTCTAGCAAAATCTAGCTAATAGTTAACATCATCTGGGCTAATAAAAGTAGCTAATATTTGATATAATGTGGGCTAATGAAAGTACAAGTACAAGGGGGCTAATAAAAGTACAAGGGGGCTGACATTTATTAAAGAGGCCCAACCAAATCATCCTACGACCCACCTCTACCTTCCGATGGGTGGGCTAGTAAAGTTTTATTACTCGTTTGGTTTAAAATTTGAACCATTTTATAAAAGAGTTTATTGATTTAACTCTTTATGTTAATAAGAGTATTTGAATAAAACTCTCAAAATAATTGTAATTAAACATAACTCTTTATTTTTTGATGCTGTCCAGCTTCCGTCTACGTCTATTTTTAATGTTTTTTTGACAAAAATGCCCTTATCTCATCTTTTTCTTCTTCTTCTTTATACACAAGCCCTAATTTTCTCTCTCATCTTAACTCAAAATTCCTAATTTCATTAGCACTATCTCATCTTCATCATCTTCTTGTAATTATCTATAATTAACAACAAATCAAGATCCCCAAATCATCTTCATCTTCTTCATCCAACTAAAATATCCATCTTCTTCTTCTTCATCATCATCATCATCATCATCATCATCATCATCATCATCATTTATATACATACATATACATGTGTATATATATGTACACACATATCCATCTCCGACCATCCCTCTGGCCCGCGCCGGTGCCGGCGCCACTGCCTCCTCCATTCATTTCTCTCTTTTCCTATCACCGAATGACCTTTCTCTCTCTTCCTCGCCAACATCAAACCCAAATCGTTAAAATCGTAACTGAAATCTAACCCGTTAATTTTAGATCCGAAGTAGCTGAAATCATTGAAATCGTAATAGTCCATCAATCACGATCCAAATCATTGAAATCGTAACAAGTCCATCCATCACGAATCTGTACACACATATCCATCTTTGCTCTGCTTAAAATCATTGAAATCGGGCATTGAAATTTTATAAATTATGCTCTGCTTAAAATACTTAGGGTTTCAATTCCTTATGATTAAATGCATATATCAAAATCAAAGTTTGGGCTAATTAATGCTTCACAAAACAAATCACCATATTCTGCTAATTTATAGTAGATCGGTTGTGCCTCTCTCTTCACTCGGTTTGATTCAATGAATAAATAATTCTTTTTTCATCTATGTATAAAAATATTGTTTGGAAAAAAAAAATTAGTTACGTTGCTACAAAAAAAAAATTTGTTTGGAATTTTTTTCTTGTTGTATTTTTTTTTAATTACAAAAATTGTAATTTTTGTAGGATAGTTATTATGCATGTGTAATTTTTTTTATTTATTATAGTAATTGTCCTTTTTGAAAAATTAGTAGGAAATGTCTTCTCATCTTATAAAAGGAAGGGTATTTTTTTAATTGATACTTTATTCCATTCATATTTCCGGTTGAACTAAACATAGTGAAAGTAATGTAACATTTCAAGAATAGAGTATTCATGTCTGAGCCAAATATCGGCATGGCATCCTAAATGCCAAGAAAAAGGCTTTTCGGGTATCAAGTATGCCCATTACATTCCCAAAACTCGAATCAAACGAGCCCTTAAGGTCTACATTCAATGCAAGGCCACGCCGACGAAAAAAAATAAAACAATCTATTAATTTAAAACTTAAAAGACAATATAATATCCTTGATGAAAAAATGATTAAGATATTTGGCTGAGCTAATAGCCTAAGATGCATATTATGATGGCCGCACTGGATTTATATTAACTACTTGCTAAGTATCATATTGTATACATATAAAGATAACGTATAAAAATAACATTAAATATCATATTGTTTATGTACGAAAATAACACATGTCCCTAATTTTAGTATTATTAAATTGATTTTTAGTTGCGAAATCAATGTTTTAAAAGTTGATTTTAACTGCAAATGAAGGGTATCGCCCAAATATACCTCTACAGTTTACACTACGGTCTATTTAACTAGCTAATAGACATTTAATTTTTCAGCCTACCTAGAATTGAAGTGGATATAGTATTTCAACTGTTAGATTTGAGTTTTGTTCATGATTTAATATTTGATCCAATAATTATTTTTGCTAATTGAAAATTTAATATAACTAAATTTTAATACGATAAATACACATATTGTATAGCTTGTCAAATGATATTGTAACTACACAAAACCGTACACAATACTATAATATTAGAATCTTAGACAGATTATGAGTTAAATTTATATATATAGTATATATACATATATTTAAAGTGAGTTAACTCGTTTAAGATGTCATAAATAGTTGTGGTTCAATTAATATGATGTGTCACACACCATAAGCCTACCCCACCCCACCCCAAAACATAAATTACTTCTTCTTTTCTTGTTTTGGTGAACAGGAAACTAAACAAAACATCAATCAATAACTTCAATCACACAGTTTTTGAAAAAACTAAAAACAAAACAGATAGATGTTGGAAGTTGATGTTTAATGCTGAAAGCTATATGTAATGTATATATACTACTCCGATCCACTTTATTATATAGTATTTTTATTTGCTTGTTCTTCTCTCTATCTGGCCATTGCATCAAACTACCTCGGCCCAGCCCTGCAGTTGTCCCTTTTCATACATCTGTATCCATATAATTAATTCTTATCTCTTTGGTTTTTGTTAATTAGGTATCCACAAGTTAAGTTGCATTTTCGTTTCTATATTTTATTTTCAAATCATAGAATTAGCTTTTCTTTTTTTAAGTTACTTCGGTGAATCCCCTTTTGACTCTTTCCTTTTCATATGCCGCTCAACATTATCACTATATTATAAGGTTATTGCAAGAACCAAAGAAATAGTAGACTTGTTCAACATTAATAATTTTCACATTTTACGCTAAGAGTTCCACTTTCTCAATGAATCTAATTTAAAGAAATCTAAAAAAAGTTCTGTCATTAACACAATAACAATTAATTAAACTATTTTTTTGAGTTAATTATATTAATTTAAATGATAATTTACTTAATTTTAAAAAAGGGGTAGTTGCTAGACTTAGGCTCAATGTACTAATATGGGTCGAACTATAGTTTTGTTATGCATAAAAATATCATGTTAGTTTTTTGTCATTTTTTTCAAAGATTAGAGATATATATCTTAAGTTATGTTAGAGAGCATGATATACATGGTATCAAAGTTCAAGTTTTGCAAGATTTCAGGTTTTAATTTTGCTACTGCATATGTTTACCCTTTCTGTGTTTGTCCAATATAAATTAGAGAGTATAATATATATTAATTGTTGACACATTACTTAATAGCATAATAAGCGATTATGATTATACAACACAATTTTTTTTCTTATACAAAGTACGATACCATAACAAAGGGTGCACAAACAAGTAAATAACCATCTCAATAATAAGTGGACACAATAAAAGGGTTCAAGAAGAAGGATGATGCCAATTTATTCATTTTCAATTGCCACTTTATTCAACGTACGATACCACAACTTTTTCTTCATTTGCACATTTAATTTAATTTGCACAAACAATTTTTTTTCTTATACAAAGTACAATACCACAACTTTTTCTTCATTTGCCACTTTATTCATTTTCAATTGATAGTCATGCTAACTAATGTTTATTTTTATCTATCACTTAGACTATTAATTTAATTTTTTAAGTTGATACATAAATCATTATTCTTTAGAAAAATGTTAATTTCAATTATGAAATTTGATACTTTAATTATGTCTTTTAAATATGTATATATATAATTATCAATAAAATATATCCCCCCCCCCCCCCCCCCCCCAAAAAAAAAAAAAAGAGAGACTTCAATCAGTTTGATACTAGAGAATATTAGGCATGTTGTTTTGTCGACATATACCGAAAACTGCAAAGCTAAAGAATTAGAATTTTATTTTCCTGGCGATAATCAGCTAATCAACATTTCGCACCAGGAAGAAAACAGAATACTAGTCGAAGTCCGTGAATATGACAATTGCAAGAGCGCTAGAAATTACATACATTTCTTTTATTTTGCAAATAAATTTAATTATTTTCTCAATACAATAACCTGCTACTAATATATATAGACTAACTATATTGTCAAAGCAATTAATTATCTTATTACCAAAATATGCTCTTAGAAGTTGTAATGTATATTTGTAAAACAGTAAGTACAATTATTGACGAACCTAGGAATCCAGCTAAGAGATAGAGGGTGAAATTCAAAGTATATAAAAATACATTTAAAGCCATAAAATTTTAACGCAAATATAATAGTATTAATAGTATTATGTAATTAATCAAGAGATACAAGTAATATTGTACATGTAATCAATAAATAAATTATACCTAATATCAAAAAGTAGATTTAATAAAAGATTTACCTTGATAGCGTTAATCAATAATTATTGATAGGTAATCAATAATTAATCGTTATTGATAATTTTCACATTCCACACTAAGAGTTCCACTTTCTCAATGAATCTAATATAAAGAAATCTAAAAAAGTTCTGTCATTAACACAATAATAATTAATTAAACTATTTTTGTGAGTTAATTATATTAATTTAAATGATAATTTACTTAATTTAAAAAAAGGGGTAGTTGCTAGACTTAGGCTCAATGTACTAATGTGGGTTGAACTATAGTTTTGTTATGCCTACAAATATCATGTTAGGTTTTTGTCATTTTTTTCAAAGATTAGAGGTACATATCTTAAGTTATGTTAGAGAACATGATATACATGGTATCAAAGTTTAAGTTTTGCAAGATTTCAGGTTTGAATTTTGATACTACATATGTTTACCCCTTCTGTGTTTGTCCAATATGCACCCTTTGTTGTTTGTGCACCTAAGTTTGGTTTCTCTCCACGTGCGAGTGGGGTCGCACGTGAGGGGGAGTATTAGAGAGTATAATATATATTAATTGTTGACGCACTATTTAATAGCATAATAAGCGATTATGATTATACAATACAATTTTTTTCCTTATACAAAGTATGATACCACAACAAAGGATGCAGAAACAAATAAACAACCATCTCAGTAATAGGTGGACACAATAAAAGGGTTCAAGAAGAAGGATGATGCCAATTAAAATACAAAGTTATTGGCAATGTACCTCTCTAAGCTAGTAAAAAGTTGCGCATATTCTTCGTTTGCCACTTTATTCATCGTTTGCCACTTTATTCATTTTCAATTGATGGTCATCCTAACTAATGTATTTTTTTATTATCTCTTAGACTATTAATTTAATTTTTTAAGTTGGTACATAAATCATTATTCTTTAGAAAAAATATTAATTCAACAGAATTATTTATGAAATTTGATACTTTTATTATGTCTTTTAAATATGTATATATATAACTATCAATAAAATTTATTCCCCCAAAAAAAAAAAGAGAGACTTCAATCAGTTTGATATTAGAGAGTATTAGGCTTGTTGTTTTGTCGACATATACCGAAAACTGCAAGCTAAAGAATTAGAATTTTATTTTCCTCGCCTGAATCAGCTGATCAACATTTCGCACCAGGAAGAAAACAGAATACTAGTCGAAGTCCGTGAATCTGACAATTGCAAGACCGCTAGAAATTACGTACATTTCTTTTATTTTGCAAGTAAATTTAATTATTTTCTCAATACAATAATCTGTTACTAATATATATAGACTAACTATATCGTCAAAGTAATTAATTATCTCATTACCAGAATATGCTCTCAGAAGTTGTAATGTATATTTCTAAAATAGTAAGTATAACAAGTGATGAACCTAGGAATCCAGTTAAGAGAAGGCGAAATTCAAAACATATAAAAATACATTTAAAGCTAGAAAATTTTAACGCAAACATAATAGCATTAACAATATTATGTAATTAATCAAGAGATACAACTAATATTGGACAGGTAATCAATAAATAAATTATAACTAGTATTGAAAAGTAGATTTAAGAAATGATTTACCTTGATAGTGTTGAAAAATGGGTTAAAAATACCATTTTTGAGCCAATTTGAAGGTAACTTTAAGTGAGACTTCACTTTCAGTTGTGAAAAGTTATTATAGATACATGTCTCGTTTGTGAGGATATCGAAATCGTATATTTGTTTGCTCAAAATAATTATGGAGTGAATGAGAAATTGTCACCCTAAGTAAGCTATTTGAGATGAAAAATGGTATGTCCTGTATAAAAACTTTGTGAAAAAATTTATGGGGTTACAAGGGATCACATTTTATGAGTTATTAAGCATTCAACAAAAATAAAGATCTCTCTCGTGCCTGTAAGGGGTGCAATCACGGTTTTAAAACGAAGCCATGTTTTGCACTTGGATTTATTTTTCAAGAGACGAGATGGACATGATGGTTTCACGACGAGACCAAGTTTTGTACTTGGATTTATTTTTCAAGAGAGGGGATGGACAAAATGGTTTCACGACGAGGTCATGTTTTACACTTGGATTTATTTTTCAAAAGACGGGATGGATAAGATGTGCAAACACGAATGTTGATCTGAAAAAGATTAGCCACACGAGGCCATATTTTGCATCTGAATTTATTTTTCAAGAGATGGGATGGCTAAGATTAGGTCACTTTATTATTTTCAAAGTAAAATTTTTTACATGAAATTTCAAATTTTACACATAGGTCCATATATTTACATTTATTTCCAAAAAGACTCATATGTAATAAATCCAAGGAGTACTAGGGCCACCCTTAAGTATAATTATTTTAACAATAATACCACTATATATATATATTGATTTATTAGCTGGATATACCATGAAAATTTTATGACAACCGAATGCTTAAATGATTAAAAAAAAACACGTGTCATTAAAACATGTTACATGATAATATCTTTCAAGATCAATTTTTGTTGCACCAAATGAAAAATATAAAGTTTCGGAATTCAAAAAGCATTCAAATTAACCTCCCTGGATCACTTAAAAAATCAAGTCTGACTCCATTTTGTCGATTTTTAAAAGAAAATCTAGCCAAAGCGTAAAAAATTATTTTGCAAGCATACTTTTAATATTGAAATTTAGCATGTTTCTAAAATACAATTCAAACAATAATGAAAAGAAGAAATTTAGGGCAGTCCTACTCCTATTCAGTAGTAAGTAGAAATGGCTCCTTTTAGGCTAACCTTCTTTGACTCGTCTGCCCCAACACTTTTCCATTTATTGATTATTGATGGGCAGTCACCTAACGGAAACCTCTCTCTATGTACATATTTTGCAATTTCCCTTTAATACCCCTCTCCTTTTTTCTCTTTCTCCTTTTCATACATGTGCGGTTTATGTATATATGTATGTATGTAAGTATGTATGTATGTATGTATAACTACTGTACAAGCGCATTGTCCAACCCAAGCACCAAATTATGTATGTATACTACTGTAAATGAAAGGGGAATTGAACAAACTCCACAGTCGCTAGTGAATTTATGTCATAGGTATTAAATTTAACAATTTTGTTACAAACGGAATCAAACTCTTACTTTTAAATAATCTACTTTTATAATTAACAACTAGGCCATATATTTTTTGTCTTTGTTAAACCTTTCTTTTAAAATTGTATGTGAGCAATACATGTATCGCACGTGCATGTACTCTAGTTAAACTCAAAATTATTGTTAAATTATTATTATTTTTGTAAATTGATTGGATTATGAATATATGTATGTGTTGACAAATGTTATATAGGTATATATATATATACACTCCTATACTCATGCTATATATTAAGTGTGAGAATTACTTTTGGTATACCTATTAAAATATTAAAATATACTTTGTGCTTAAAAAAAGAAAAAAAAAACAAATGTTACTTCTAAAATTCGAATTCATCACTTTACGTATAAATTTAATCCACTCATGCCACTTAATCAAAAAATATCATATATTTTTAAAAAATAACTAAATATAATATTGTGCATTCGATACGTATTTCACTTGTTTAAATGATATAAAAGCGCATATCTAGAATCTTAAATACGTAATACATGAAATAGTCAAAGCGGAGGTTAATAGCGTGGACGTGGGTGGGTCCCCTTAACATGGAAAAATGAGTTGGGGGTTCTGCGTATTTGCTTGTGGAAAGAGGCAAATTAGAAATCGAGTCTCCCTAATTTACTCTTCAAAGTTTTTTTTTTTGGGTTATAAACTCTTCAAAGCTTACTTGAACGAAATCTCACATTTCACATGGCCACATGTGTCAAAATAACCCCACAATCCATCTTTTTATATATATATATATATATATCAACAAACTCACCTACATATATTAGATGTGGCATATACTATCTAGCAAGCTAGACTCTTTATTAGAATATAGATATTCAATTGTAAAAACACTTGGTTTTAATTCTTTTATCACTATCTTCCTATGGTAGTTGAGCTATCTAGCAAAACCCCTCCCCCTTAAATGAACACCATTAATATTCCAATTTTTTCCTACAATCTTCTCTATCTCTCAAGTCCCCATCTTTCTCTCTCCTCACACCCTTTGTTTTTTAAGCGTGTTGAGATTGCCATAATCATCACATCTCCAATTAAGTAGCTCAGCTTCTCTCTTTCTTATATAATACATAAAAACAAGAAAGAGAGAGAGAGAGAGAGAAAACAAAAAATGTCTAGCATTGAGATAGATAACGAGAGATTAACGGCAGAAGTGGCAATAAAAGACTCTACCTCTGTCGTTATAAAAATCCGGCGAAAACTGCCCGATTTTTTGCAGTCCATAAAGCTCAAATACGTCAAATTAGGGTACGGGTATACATGTAACGCTACTACTATTCTTTTGTTCTGTATTGTTCTTCCTCTCTTCTTCGCTACTCTGGTTCAATTCACCGGTCTAAAATTCGACCGGTTTTCTGATTTTTGGACCAGTAAAGCCCTTTTTTTCGACACGGCAACCGGTCTAACCGGTTCAGTCATTTTACTTTTCTTGTCCGGTGTTTACTGGGCCAAACGGCCAAGGCCCATTTATCTCGTTGACTTCGCTTGTTATAAACCGGAAGATGAACGCAAAATGGCAGTCGACTCCTTCTTAAAAATGACCGAAGAAAACGGTTCATTTGAGGATGAAACGGTTCAGTTCCAAAAACGGATCTCAAGCCGGTCCGGTTTAGGAGATGAAACGTATTTACCAAAAGGGATTACCTCAAACCCGCCAAATTTGTGCATGAAAGAAGCCCGGTCCGAGGCAGAGGCAGTCATGTTTGGGGCACTCGACTCGCTTTTCAAGAAAACCGGAATTAAACCGAATGATATAAGCATTCTTATAGTGAACTGTAGCTTATTTAATCCCACCCCTTCTCTCTCATCAATGATCGTGAATCATTATAAGCTCCGACCTGACATTAAGAGCTATAATTTGGGCGGTATGGGTTGCAGTGCGGGTCTTATATCTATTGATTTGGCTAAGCTCCTACTTTCGGCTAATCCAAACACGTATGCCGTTGTTGTTAGTACCGAAAATATAACTTTGAATTGGTATTTTGGAAATGACCGGTCCATGCTTTTGTGCAATTGTATTTTTCGTATGGGTGGAGCCGCAATGCTTCTGTCCAACAAGGGTCGGGACCGGGCTAGGTCCAAGTATCAGCTGGTCCATACGGTTCGAACCCATAAAGGTGCTGATGACAATAGCTACAACTGTGTTTATCAGAGAGAGGATGACAAAGGTACTTCATTTTTATTCTTTACTTTTAAATATTTTAAGCTTGTGGTTGTATTTTGTGGAGATATACAGCTAGGCGGCTACATAGACGTAGAATTGTACAAATGTCACACACGAGTAAAGAACGAAAAAGTTATGTAACTTATTTAGTCAGCATATCTTTTGCAAGTTGCTTTCGACGCCTCACAGACCTGTCAATCAATGCTGGGCCCATTACTTCACTTTAGGAGTTATTTGTCTCTATTAAATTGGGCTTTGTTACTTACATCGTCACTAATACTTTTTTAAGATAAATTTAACGATTTTTTAAATTCGCCTAATGAGAGATGAGTACTGTCATGACCTACATGAAGAAAGAGTTTGTTAGTAAAAAATTGCCAAACATCATGCAACATAGTACTAGAGTGTTTTTCAAATAAGACTCGCCAAATAAGAACTGTATGAGTGCACTCACATAAATTCAACTCAAATGAGTAAAGTGTATGGTTAAGCACTCGCCTAATATTAGCCAATGGAGGAGATGCTTGTTATAAATAAGGAGTATTAAAATATAATTTTAATTAAATTCTAAAATAAGTGTTTATGAAATAAGGGTTTAAATAACACCACCCATTAAATTAGTTAGGGTAAAGTTAACATTTTCCTTGAGGACAAAGGTTAAGTATGTTATAAATGAAATTAATTAGGTTTTGCCCTTGAATCTATACATCATTTAATGCATATTGCACTTTTGTTATATGTATATTTAGGTTCTTATTATGTATTAACACTACCCAATTAATAAAAGAAGAAACTTTTATGGGGGTCAACCTAGTTGGTAAGACACCCACCGAATTCAAGAGAGGTCCTTCGAATATGATGGGGGGGGGGGGGGGGGGGGGGGGGTTATTATTATAATAAATGAAAGAAATTTTAGACCTTCCACTTTTTAAAAATAATAATAAAAAATACCTTTTATGATCTAATAAATAATAATCATTCTTATAACTATACAAGTGATGCTTATGTTTATCTCACCAAGTATCATACTAGTTATTAATTATACGTAAAGTTTGATCCATGTATTTTGTTGAGTAGACTCCACTTGGTCATATGTTTTTTTTTCAAAAGTAGCTTCTTCTTCGTTTCCAACTACATACTTCACATATCATCAAATATTTTTATCAACTTTTAATTTAATATTTAAATACACCAGAACACAAAAGTAGCTTCTTCTTCGTTTCCAACTACATACTTCACATATCATCAAATATTTTTATCAACTTTTAATTTAATATTTAAATACACCAGAACACACTTAAAGAGTTTAGGTTGAGTGGGCGAATTTATTGGAATGATGAAAGACTCGATTTAAATTTGTATCTCACTAGTTATAAATATAGTCATCATATATCCCTTTCCCCCAATGTAAGTGTAGTTGCGGAGGTTTGCTTAAATAAGAAAAAGAAACAAAGAAAGAATATTAAAGTTACTAGTCATTTGTGCTTGTCTTGAAATAGGACAAGTCCATTTACAAATTAATTATGAATAACATTTTTCAACAGGTACAATTGGGGTGTCACTTGCACGCGAATTGATGGCGGTAGCCGGGGATGCATTAAAGACCAATATAACCACACTAGGACCACTGGTGTTACCATTTTCCGAGCAATTCATGTTTTTTGTAACATTGGTAAAGAAAAAATTATTCAAAGCCAAAGTGAAGCCATACATACCGAATTTCAAGCTCGCTTTCGATCATTTCTGCATCCATGCGGGCGGACGGGCCGTTTTGGACGAGATCCAAAAGAATTTACAGCTCACTGAGTGGCACATGGAACCTTCAAGAATGACTCTCCACAGATTTGGAAATACCTCTAGTAGTTCATTGTGGTACGAATTATCTTACGCTGAGGCTAAAGGCCGGGTTTCAAAAGGTGATCGAGTTTGGCAAATAGCGTTTGGGTCTGGTTTTAAGTGTAACAGTGCTGTTTGGAAGGCTTTACGGGCGATTCCAGCCCGTGAGCCAATGGGTAATCCCTGGATTGACTCGATAGACCGATACCCGGTCAAGGTCCCTATTGCATAAATATATTTTTATGTATTCGTGTACGTGTGTGATTTGTTGGGAAGAGATAGATGGGGTGTTTTATTATTATTATTACTATTTTTTTTTTCTGGTTTGATTATTAAGAAAAATTGTTAAGGTGAAGTGGTGTAGTCCATTATTAAATTTTAAAGTATCACTGTTGCATAGTTGAGGTACGTTTAATTGCATATGGTTGTGGTCTTTAATAGTTTGGTGGGGGATGAGGAAATGGGCGTTAGAGTTATTATCATGACAAATTTTAAAAGTAGATCTTACATTGCACATGTATGTTGGAACAAACTTGTACAAATATACAAGTTGCATAGCTACGCGTATGAAATTTATACACCCTGGCCCGTATTTCTATTTTGTGCTAGTTCAATATTTCTTCATTCTTTTTTATTTTTTATTTTTTAAAATAAAAATAAATTATACACAATTGATGGATAAATACAGAATCCAGATTGTTTGGAAAATGGAAAGGCGTGGGCGCAAAACTCAAATCTTCATAGAATCAAACACTTTCAGCTTGAATTCAAGTTCAAATCTCTAATTCAATATTTCTTGCTTTTTTATCTTTTGCTGATTTCAACTTAAAATAAATCTTCTTTCAACTTTTACAATTACTTGTCTCTTTGAAATGTCCATCCGGGCTCTTTGTAAAATTTCAGTTATTTTCATAAAATCAATATGCTATCTTTCTCAAATTAAAATATTCATTTTTCTTTATACATCTTAAATTATTTTATTTTTTTTAATATTAGATTTATTTTTGGTTGAAATCAGTACAAGAATCTCATTTATCCCAACCAATTGTATAATTCATAATAACTAACGAAAACAATCTAAACTAGAGAACGAGGTACAAGTCAACGTGTATCAACAGACGTGCAAGATTTCCTCAAGTAATAGTAAACGCATTTGTAGCGCCAAAATCTCACCAAATTTTTTATATTCCTTTGTACGTTAGCGGATAATTAGGTGTAAATCGCATCAAACCTATTTATCGTACACCCTAACTCATAATAAAGTCAAGTGAAGCAAACCCCAGCCCACTCATATAAACATGCTTTCACCAACTCATTTATTAATATACCCAAATCACATCCAAAAACTATCTTTTGATACAAAAAGAGCAGTCAGAATGGTTTGACTACGCAGGATAAGTATAATAAATTTAGGGTCGGACTATTGACACAACTCATCTCTCTCTGTAACACTTCCTACATTGACTCGGTATATAACATCCGAATATGTGATCATTTACTCGATGTAATAGAACCGCATTATTGTTTTTAACAAAAAAAAATACACTAACTCGGCCCTGTTGTACCAAATAATATGCACATATTCGGGCCCTATTGCACCAAATCAATGTACACATTCTCGACTTTATTGCATCGAGTCAATATAGAAGTGTTACAAAGAGTGTGAATAGTCCCACCCTAAATTTATCCTACACTTATACAAAACGCAAAATATAGAAGCTATGTTTGACCACGAGTCCACAACTCTCCCACAAAAGCATAGCATTTTCTCCAGTAGCATTATACAGTGGTATTGCTGACTAGCGGCTAGAGGAAGGGGGTGGTCAAGAGTTCGATTAAATATTGATGTATCAAAAAAAAAAAAAAATAGCCTCCCGTTTGATGCCAAAACAAATTTTGTAATTTTTTTTTTTCCTTTCAAACCAAACGGATAAGCGTTATCACCAAAGTGAGTAAATTTCTCCTACACTAACACTATAAGCAAGTTGGAAAATTTACCGCATCATTACTTACACAATATACAACAATATTGTGAGAGAGATGAGACAACTTGAGCCTGATCGAGCAGCATGCGCTCAACACCAAACCCACATTCTGGTATAAATCTAGAAACTATCTTTTGTTATATATTTTTATATATGAATTTCAGAAACAATTAACAATCCTATATGTTTAGTTCCTTAACAATCCTATTTGATCAACTTATTTTGGACATAAACCGAAATTACCTCTGTTAGAAGGCAAGTGCTATCGCGCATATCAAGGTTGAAAATAATTAGTTGCAACAAAATTTGTTTTAATTTTGGAGCGGTTTTAGCCTTGCCTTTCAAGCATAATCATAAGCTCCGCAAGTACAACATGTCTATTTCTCTACCCCACCCTAATAAGGACGATAACGCCTACCACGGTGGTTGTCATCACTACCTCTTCGTCCTTGTGGCCCACCACCTGTTTCATTGCTCCGGTCATTCCTCCGAGGCCGCATAGGCGGTGGCATCTGTACTCCTGGCTGCTGGCTGCAAAATTCCGATATTTAAGTTAAACTAGAGACCTAGTGCCACCTAGTGCTGTGTGGTTTGGTTTAACTTGAAGAGAAATAATATTACTGAACTACCGTGCAATATTGAATCTTGTTTGCCATTTTCGTTAAAATTGCATAGTGTCTGTGCATTTATTCATAATAATTCACAACGAACCAAACGGCTCCTTAGAGGGTAGAGGAATGAAAACTTACAGAACATAGCCAATTCGCCCATCTGGAAGAACCATTGGCACCATTTGCATACCTGTTGGCATTGGTCCCCTTCCATATATCATCGGCTGCTTACATGCACAAGTCCATTATAAGAAGTTCATCAATAATAAACTATACTAACATGACAAAAGACCCAAAAGGGAAAAAAGACACTAAACCACCATGTGGGACTACTCAGCCAATGATAACATGCCACATAAACTTCATTAAATGGGCAAAGCATCAAGTCCAGATTTGTTGACCACCCTCCTGTGAGAGTTAAAATGACCCTCTACTCTGATAGGTGGATGCATTAAAATAATGGATAACTAATTGTTGCAGGTCCTTGTTATTTTTATTAATTAACCGATCGAAAGAAGGATCAACAAATATGGACTTGAAAGCATATGGGTGGTGCCCATGTGGAGCTTCCCCATTGGCTAGATGTAGCAAGTCCATGTGGCGGTATCATAAAATGACTTCAAAAATGGTACACTAAATATACCTGCTGATATCCGGAAGCACCACCATATGGAGCACCTACGGGGCCATAAGGATTTCCTGGGAAACCACCACCACCATAGGGAGGATAAGGGGCATAATTTGGGTGAGGCCCAGAATTGTAGGGATTAGCTCCACCATCAAACTTCCTTTCACTCTGAGGCTTCGCTAGGACTACTTCCAACACCTGACCTGAAAATACCATATTCATTGTCATGCTGCTAATAATATGAAACCAAAGCACTTGAACTGAAATTTAATAGTCTTTCATCTTCACATATTCATATAAGGGGGCAAAAAAACTGAAGAGTTAAATTGCTTAGGGATCTGTTTGATAAAATGTTGGAAAATGATTGAAAATACTAGTAATATTTATGAGAAGTTGGAGAATACGAGTTATTTGGTGAGATTTTCTCCAACTTTTCTTATTTTCCATGGAAGAATTTTCTTACCCACCACCCAAAGAATTTTATTTCATGAAAAACCTAAAACCTGTAGAACATTTCACAAAATCACATCTCTTTTTCCAACTCATAAAATTTAGCAGTGTTTTCAGTTATTTTCAAAACTTTTTATCATAAAACGCACCTTAAACATCTCCATGGTGTCTCTCTAATTTTTGATGAATAAAAGGAAAGTCATCCAGACTTAAATAACTCCAGTAACAGCTATATTACTAAAACTAAAATTTTCTATTCTTTTATGTAAGAGACATAAATTTTAGTGAAGAGAAGAGAGATACAAGAGATAAAATTTGAAGGTGTCCTCCGGGATTACATTATGAAGAGAAAAAAAGACAAATAGCAAAACCGTAGAACATAATCTATGAACTGCTCATTCCCTGACAGCCCAAATCTTTCATAGTTCCCAAAGTTTTAATTCGTTTTCATGTTTTTAGTTTCACAATAATTTTCTGTTTGTTTTCTTATCAATTGACCATTGATTTCAGTTACTACTGAAAATGAACAGCACTATGGGAATATTACCATCAATTTCATACTTTTCTGTATCTCTGATGGCCTTCAGTGCACTTGACCTTTCTGCATAATGGATAAATCCGAAGTCCCGTTTACCGCCAGGTTTGGCAGGCGGGAGAACGACTTTTGTTACTTCCCCATGGCGCTGAAACAATTCCTTCAGCTGCTCACTGGGAGTGTTCTCAGGTATATTCTTAACGTAAAGAGCCTTCACCTGTGATCTCCAACAAAAAAGTGAAAAAAAAAATTTATATGACTAGCACTGTAAATATTACCATGATAACAAAAAAGGAAAACATAAGACATCAATAGTTTAAGATTCTCCTTCACATATAGTCTGCAGTATATAGAGTTATAAAATATAAAATAGCTTCTTATACAATGTGCCTCCTAGGAAGACAAATAGGTCGCACAAGTTAATGCAAATCAACAGTTCAGGGAAAGCTAAATAGTAAATTACTTTTGCTGGTGGATCAAAAACTCAACTGCAATCAACTGCAGTTATTTGGTCACTAAACAGCACAGAGACGTTTTTCTTGATAGGACCTTTTTTGAATGGTGTGCAGCATTTGACAACATATTACGATCAAGAGAGTAGTTCACATTAGTGCTAATAGTTCTTGTATATGCAAGAGTGCAGATGAGACCTTTCATCATTTCCTTAGGGTTAATCCACAAATGAAAGATTGCCTATTTAATCTGGAATAATCCTAGAAGACACTACAAGTCCTTGAGTCTACAAGAATTTTAATCCTCAAAAGGAAGAACAACAGAAAACTCTAAAGACATATTTAACAATACACTGACAAAATGAATACAAACTTCCATTTACAGTATGCACTTATTTTTAGGTACCAAAAATCTGATCCAAAAGCAGGGGCGAAACCTGGATTTTATCTTGAGGGGGACCCAAAAAAAATATTGGGAGCATGCACTTCGGGAGGATACACGGTATGTTTTCACCACTTATACCTAATTAGATGAAAGCTAGAACTCTCTTTATCTCAAATTAATAGTCCAGTTTCTTTTCAGAACATAAACAATGTACCGGATAACACAATAGTAAACAAGTTTTATTTTTTGAGCTTTTATTGTGTTGAAATTAGTTTATCCTTTAAAAAAGGCACAAAAGTCAGATATGAACTCTTAATTTAGAGGGTTATGGCATGAGCAATAGAAACACCTAAATAAGAACTTAAAATGCAACATATAAATATTATGGGGCATTGCCAAGAGCTCTAGCACAAGTAGCATTGGCCCTAAAATCCCACTGGGGAAGTTTGGCCTCATCCCCTTCCCCCTCTTTCATTTGTGGTTGTAACAAAAAGGAGACTTAGACCTTTATTTTCTTGACTGGAAACTTTATCGTCTTCTACGTCACCAATGGCCTTCAAAATATCCTCCTCCCATCTAGTAAATTTATGATAGGCTCTGTTTTGTAGTAGTTCTTGACCCCTTCCCTTGCTTCAGGCCCACACTTCTATGGGGTTTGTTTCACTGAGAAATCCATTCAAGGGCATTTCCACTCAGCGAGGGGGCCATAATATATTATTTTACCAAAAGTTACTTAAAATATAATAAATATCAAAGATCTGATCAAAAAAATATAATATATATCAAAGACATTCAAAATGTTGGAGGGGACCATGGTCAAGGCGTAGTCTCGCCTCTGTCCACAAGTAATAATCTTCTAAAATTTTCAAAGCTAAGATATTCAAACGCATATCCAATAAGTCAACTCCTTTTCCAACATATCTCTGCACCATGAGTGTCAAACATCTATATCATATTACAAGAATGGTTTCGAATCACCCTACAAATTCTCAAATTGGAGCCACACTACACATTTTCTTAAATAAAATAACTACTCACTTTCCTTGCAACTCTCCCACTTTTTGTTGAATTTCCCTCTAGAGAAAGGTCTTAATCTAGTCAAAAACCCATAACATATATATGTGCAAATATATGCAGCTAAAGGAAGAATCTTTTGCTAAGCATAGAATAATTTTGTTTTATGCAATATATTCGTTAATTTATTATAAGATTCTAAAGCCTTTAAATAGGACAAATAATAAAACAGAACAAGAGAATGATATAGAAAGAGATGAATTCAATTTCAGCGCCATGAAATTAACAAATCTAACACAGCTTCTACAACCTAGAGTACTCTATGTCTCGTTTGCTGTGATTGGGGACTTGTAGTGCTCTACGGGGGACTTCTTGTTTCCAAATCTTGTAGTGTTCTTATTTGTTTAATAATATATGGTCCGTTTCTTATCAAAATGAGAATCCAAGATTGACCTTAAAAATTTTAAGCATCGTGGTTAGTTTAGGCACCTTACTTCTTTTAAGAAAGGGTGGTAGCATAAGGTTGCTCAACCGACTCCCAATAAAAAATTAAAATAACTTTAGGTCCCGTTTCATTGTCGACAATTTGCAATTATGCAATTAGATTTTACAATAATTTGTGTTTCTTGTGAAAATTGAACAATCATAAATATGATAATTCAAGTCAATTCATGAAAACTCAAATTTAGCCATTTTAAGTGAAACTTGAAATTGTCTAATTCTAGAACTAGGGATACACTCCAGCTTTATATTTCAAGGAGATCTTAGTGTCTACACTCTACACTTGATCTTAATGCCTCTAGCCAAACTTTTAAATAACATAGAGGAATATAGAACATGTTTTGATTCTAACATTCAGAATTTCTCATTTAAGTCTTCCAAAAACTGCAAGAATAAGAAGTGAATTATTTATAAATGCACACATTTACAATTCATTAATTGAAAGTGAACTAATTTTTAAAACTTAGGTAATATACGCAACAAAATGGGCCCTCAGTTTACTGGTGACATAGAATCCTGCTCCGCCACAAATAGGTAAGCAGTTTTTCAAGTTCAGAAATAAGAATCAGATTGTTCCCTCTGGAGTTTACCTGGGAGGCGGCAGAATGATCATGGTTACTCTTTGGATCGGCCCAGCTGACAGTTGGGGAGTTACCTTCTAGCTTAAAATTCGCGCTTGACAGTTTCTGTTTAGAATAATCAGCGCAGGCATTGTTGTGATACTCAACGAAAGCAAAACCACGGTTATGGGTTGGATTTTGAGGATCCTGCAATTAAAGAAGGCAATTTTACTGCTAAGATCATTTACAGCAAATTATGTTTTACTATGCTAATACAAAATATTTGACATTTAGCTCAAATTTTCAGAAGTTAAAGGCACCTTAATGAGTTCAATGGTTTCTGCCCCAGGACCAATCTCCTCAATGACTTTACAGAACTCATCATCAGTCAAGTTCTTTGGGACGTTGCCAATAAACAATCTGTATTTAGTTTCAGAAAGTGAACACCTCAAAGTTCTACCCTGCAGAGCCAAACAAATAGAAAGTCACAAAGAATCGATGATTCGGATATCAAATGTTATATTTAAAAAAAAAAGCAACTGCTTATAGTAAGTCCAAACTGACCCTGAATTCTTTGTTATGCAACTCTTCAACGGCCTTCCGTGCAATATCCGTTGTTTTGAATCCTACAAAAGCAAAACCTTTACCTTCACCAGTATCCTTATTTTTCATCAACTTTATCTGCAAAACCATCGAACAATTAAAGCCATAGCTAAAGTTCCCAGGGAAAGACGTAATATTTCCCCAAGATCCCCAATTTTTTTGTGCATTGAAACTGACTGACCTCAAATATTTCACCAATTGACTGGCAGAGATCATTCAAGGCTTCTTCTGAAACATCTCGAGGAAGCGCACCAATGAAAATCTCAGATCCATGAGGAGGAAGTGCAAGAAGTTCAGCACGCTTTTCTTTGTCATCTTCATTAACAGAAGTAGTAGTGTTTTCACGATTTTCTTGAGGTTCCGCATCAATGGGGCTTCTATCTTCTACTGGTGATTGTTCTTTCTCGGAATTATCAATTCTTATGTCTTGTTGCTCTTCGTCATTGTCCGCACAGCCGCCACTAATTCGTTCCTCCTCTATTTGCTCTACATCATTTTCCTCAACACTGCCACCACCACCACTGCTGATTCGTTCTTCCTCTATTTGCTCTTCAACAAAATCATCCATCTCTTCAACATAATTGTCATCAAAATCCACCCGGTCCTCGGCTTCTGTGCCCTCCGCCATGACTACTGCTTCAGGTTGCAGTTCTTGTCATTAACTAATTGCACTTAAGCTCTGTCGAAATGGCAATGCATGATTCAATCAAAGTTTTAGCGATAAGTATTTACAAGATGGATCGATATCATGCAGGAACACAGAAATTGCAACATTGAATTGAAGTCATTAAAAAAAAGAGGTATTTGTTGCCCACACTTTATAGCAAAGAGAAATATTATGCTAAAAAGACATGAATAGAAAACTCAAATATTGTGAGTTATATACCTTTAGAGCAAATATGGCTAACACCATTGATGATATATTGCTAGAGAACAAATGAAATTTTCAAATCTTAATATTGTCACTCTAACAAAAACAATATCCCAGGCAAATTTGCATTTATTATCATGGTGTGTTTGGAAAATCAATTCCAAGCTTTAGAATTGGATTGGAGCAAATTAGCTTATACAAGACGCTATAAAAGTTTTATACTGAATGAGAAGGAAATAATATCCGGGGATCAACTGGTGTTCCAAATATCAAACTATTTCTCACAAGTTTGTGTCTTTTTTGTGAAACAGCTAAGAGGCTTGCATTTGGGCTGCCTACAAAATAATATTTATACTAACAATATATATTGTTGTCATTTTTTTATGTACTATTATATATGTACATCAATATAACAAGGGACCATGGTTTTTGAATCTTGAAAATGTATTAAGGGGATAAAAAATTGCATGGTGGAGATTAAAGATGCTTTTTGAATGGTTAATAGTAGCTTTGGCATAGGTTACGACCTAGCATATAAATATTTAATGAATCCCCGAATGTATCCATATCCTATTTTTTCGGACAAATTTATTTCGACGTATCCATGTTTCTTAGCTATTAAGAAAAGAAAATTCAGCAGGAGTCCCACACTTCTACAGCTAGTACAAATATAATCAATACAAAAACATTATCAAAAAATATCAATGTTCTAAAAGTTGCCAGGTGTTCCTAGGATGCCGGGGGTTGTTAATCAGACGAGCGATTTTTATATTTATATAATTATTTAAAAATAATGCAGTGCAAATAAAATCAACATTTACTTCTAAAAATGACATGGAGAGTTTGTTAAACAAATATTCCCATAATGCTAACATGAAAAAGAATATTTTTAAAACAAAAAGTAATAAAAGACTATTATTTCAGCCAAATTACCATCTTGCAATACTAGGCAGCCACCTACCTAGGCTAAGCGGCAGGCCACCGCCTAGCGCCTAGGCAGAATTAATCGGCCCTAGCTGGGGATTTTTAGAACACTAAAAAATATTAGTCACTCTATCTCAAATTGATAGTCCCACCGTGACATTGGTGCTTAACATTAAATTCAATATAATTTTTTGATAACCCATTAAATTCAATATAATCGATGGACAAGAATACCATTTTATTTTCTATTTTGAAATTTGGTACATGAATTATGTCAGCAAAAGGAAATGGGACCATGAACCGGAAAAGAAAGTGAGACTAATCCATCAATATGAGCTGAGGGAGTAAAAGAAATTACCAGTACATAGCATAACTTGTAAAAAACTCATAATAGCGATGGAAAATTATATAATCTCAGCTTGAAAATCAATGGAACTAAGAGAGGGAGTCATCAATTCTAAAACCCTAACGGTTATATAACAAAACATGTAGCTATGACAACGCCCAAAAATGCTAAAATTGATACAAAACTTACAGGGTAGTAACAGAGTAATTTACTAGAGGATCGCCAAAGCTAGATATACTTTTTGTATAGCATAGAAGAAATGGAAAGGGTGAAGGAATGAGCAATGTTTACATACCCCCGAAAGAAAGAAAGAAAAATGGGATGTAATTGGGAGAAATTTCCTTCCGGAAATTTTGTCTTATCGGGCTAATTTCTGTCTTCTCCTTCGTGAAATGGAGTTGAAGAAGAAGAGTATCGGCGAGTTGGTCCAAAATATTCGCTTGGAAATTTTGGCCCTAATTTTCGTCGAATTTGGGGTTATCTCACAATGAGGAGAGGGGATCTGCTCTGCAGTTTTAAGGGCCCGGCCGGCCGTTTATGATATTTTTTTTTTGGTATAAGAACTTCTTATGGGATTTTATTTATATTTTTAAATTTGAGATTGAACGCTTGTTAATTGACGGGGGCAATATACTCATCCAATATATTAATTGTTTTTGTTAAATTACTTATGATCAACTTGTGTTCACCATTATTAAATAGTTGGTAATATGTTTGCCTCTTACAATGGTGATCGATAATAATGCATATGGTATAGTTCGTAATTTATGATGGTTCGTGTGGTTAATGACGCAAAAAAACTAAAAAGTAAAATTATTCTATCGGTTGAGAGACTCTTATGTAGGGCTGTGCATGGTTCGGTTAACCGAACCGAGCGGTTAAATCGTTAATTGAACCGATTTTTCGGCTTTGCGCTTAACTTCAACCGAACTGAATCGAACTGTCAAAGCGGCTAAAACCGACCGGGATCGGTTCGGTTTCTGTCGGTTCGGGCGGTCGATTTTTGTCAGTTTGGACCTTGGGCCTAAATTAGTGTTTTGGGCCATAGGATTTTATTATTTGAAATTTTTTATATGTTTTTCTATCTCTTGAACCTTATTTTCTTGTTGATTATTTGTGCATTTTCTCTTCTTAAATATTTATTATTATTGAAATTTCTTTTTAATTATTTAACCTATATTATTTTAAAGAAAATAGCTCATTAATTAAATACACAAAACCAATAAAAATGTAATAAGTATACTAGTCGGTTTGGTTCGGTTCGATTTTTGTCGGTTTTATACACCAAAAAATCAATAACCGAACCGGCCTACTTCGGTTGTTCGATTTCTTAACCGAACCGAACCATAAAACTTTAAAAACCGCTCGGTTCGGCTTGGTTCGGGTCAGTTCGATTTTTCGGTTTTTGCGGTTTTCTGCACACCCCTACTCTTATGAAAGTAATGCGAAATAAAAAGTTCGTTTATTTATTTTTTTAGTCAGCGAATTTTGTAATTCATAATATAATTACAGCGACAAAAATTTTATATCTGACTTCATATAATTACCTTTGATATAAATTATTAATAAAAAAAAATTACACACAGAACGTACACAAATTATGTATGCCAAAAAATTTAATATATATCTATATTATTATTGTATAAAATAACTATTTTCAGATTCTGTTATATTTTAAAAAATTTATTTTACCCCTTCAAGCTTTTATTTTTCGTTAAATTATAATTACGTCTATCTCCTATTCGTTTAAGGAAATTACACATAGTGTACTATCGTTTAAATAGAATATATATTAGGGATTTTACTGTGTAAATTATGTATTATGGGGCATAATGGACTTCCTTATAAACCATATTTACTATTGTATTTATACCCTATTTAAAGGACTCATCTAATGAAGAATTGAGTAGAATTGTTCCTACAACACGTTATCAGCACGAGCTAATAATTCTAACCCTAAGAAACCCTAGCCGTCGGCCAACATCTCCTCTCTTGTCGCCCAACCTTCAAGGACCAAAGATTCCTATTCAAGCTATCTTTCTACTAGGTTCTGCCCTTTTATACCATTCAATTAACTATTCATTCTTATGTACTTTTAGTATTAAATGCTAGATTCTCCTTGTGGGCAGTGTGTATTTGTGTAGATTAATTTCATATGGTTCAATTCATGTCCTTTGTGTAATTTTTATTTTAATTGATTAATTTAGAACAACAGACACAGTTCATAATTTTAATTGATTAATGATATATATACATACATACGTAAGGATATTTTTATATAAAGGATCTAAAGAGGACCATTTATTTGGTCCTTAAATGCGGACCAATCATTTTGAGGGAGTAAACGGATAATTTTTTTTATGAAACTTGGTGAAGATGATCTCCATGATTAGTAGATCATCTCCACCAAATTTCATCAAAAAATTCAACCGGCAAGTGGATTAACTAAACATCTTAAATTTTAACGGCCAGAAATGCACATATATATCAATTTTTTAGTAAACCCTCTTCCCGATTGATTTTTTCGATGAAATTTGGTGGAGGCGATCTATTAATCATGAAGATCATCTTCACCAAGTTTCATCAAAAAATTCATTTATTTACCCCCTCAAAATGATTGGTCCGCATTTAAGGACCAAAATATTGGTCCTCTTAAGATCCTTCCCCTATATATATATATATATTTAAGCATAAGGATGGATTTAAGTAAAGAAACTCACTCGTCGTTTTCAATAAGCAAAAAGTACTTAATTTTTATGTACTGCCACACACACATATATATATATATAAAGCATATGGATTGAATGTTGTATGATTCTGCCAATTCGGTGCATATATATAAGGATGTGTTTATTTATTATCATGAGCTGCTAATAAATTCGGTTATGCATACCTATTACACAGATTCTGCCATTTGGATTATAATATATTTTTTGATATATATGTAACCTTCTACTTACTGGTTTATGTTAATATATATATATATATATATATGTAACCTGCAAATATATACATATATATGTGAATTTGCTGATTAGTATATATACACTTTTGATGTGCCTGGATTATATGTGTGTGATTTTAATTAAATTTCTATTTTATTTAAAAAGAGTTTTTATTTTAATTAATTTCCTGTTTTATCTTAAAAACTGTTTTTATTTAATTAAAATTCTGTTTTATCTTCAAAATGTTGTAGGAATAATTCTACCCTATTCTTCATTAGATGAGCCCTTTAAATAGGGTACAAATACAATAGTAAATAAGGTTTACAAGGAAGCCCATTATGGCCCATAATACATAATTTACACAGTAAATTCCTAATACATATTCTATCTAGGCGATAGCACACTACGTGTAATTTCCTTAAACACTCCCCCTTGTGCTGAGTCGAAGATAGAATGGTACATGTCTTGTTGCCTCATTAAAACCTTGTCAAGTAACAAAAACCCTGTGGGAAAAATAACCTTGATCAAAGGGAAAAGAGTACAACATTATGACAATCCTGTTAGACTTCCTTCATTGAGTCTATATTCTCATTTGATCCTTACTTCAATCAATAGAGTCTGCACGTATCGTTACCTCGTTAAAAACCTTACCAAGTAACAAAACCCAGTGGGAGAAATAAATCTTGGTTTAAGGAAAAGAGTATAACGTAACGTCGTGTCGATGTTAGACTCCCCCTCAAGTCTATACCTCCCCCTGATATTTACATTAATCAAGAAATTTGAAAAGCTTATGCATGTATCGTTGCCTCATTAAAAACCTTACCAAGTAACAAAACCCAGTGGGAAAAAATAAACCTTGGTCTAAGGAAAAGAGTACAACGTATGTGTGAAAATTTCATCATATTTCACACATTCCCTTGATCATTACTTCGATCATGAGAGTTGGAAAAGCCTAAGCACCCTTATATTTTTCACATGCTTTTCAAATATGGCCTTAAGAAAAATTTGGTGAACTAGTTTGCTATATTCTCCTTAAAGCTTTGTATGGGCCAGAGAGATACCCAACATCAACAAAATCAATCAAGATTTTGTTTGAGATTTCAATGTAGGGGTGGCCATTTAGCATCATCATTTACTTTAGATGTTACTGTCGTATACACTTTTTCCTCTCTGTAGGGAAAGAACAATTTCAAGCCAATGGTTCCTTTTAGGCGTTCAATTATGCTGCGTTGGCGCTAAGCTAAATCTAGCTAACAAGTTCAATGCGAATATTATGTCTAGTCGAGTATTTTGTGTTAAGTGCAATAATGCGCATATTGCATTTAGATAGAAAGTTTCATCTCCTATCTCCCAACATATTTTCGTAATCTTACTTTGTACGAAATTGATCTTTCCTTTGATCTAAATTTCGACCGACCATGGGAGTGCTAGTAGAATGCGTTTTGTCCATGTTAAATTGCCTGATTATCTTTTGAACGTACGCAGACTAGTGGATTAGTATTCCACAAGCTCGATATTCTAGATTAAGATCTAAACAAAAATTCGAACTTTCCCAAGATTCTTTATCTCAAATTTGGATTTCAAGTAACTTGCGGTTTCTCTTATTTCATCAAGAGTACCTATTATGTTCATATCATCGACATATACAGTTAGAATTACGAATCCGGAACTTGTTTTCTTTATGAATACGCATGGGCATAATTCATCGTTCTTATATCCCTTCCCAATCAAGTAGTCACTTAGACGGATATACCACATCCGTCCGAATTGTTTTAATCTGTAAAGTGAGCGTTTCAACCTAATTGCAAACGCACTCCGTGGTTTAGAGTCACTTGACTTGGGTAATGTAAGGCCATCAGGCACTTTCGTATATATCTCTGAATCATGATCCCCTTAGAGATATACAGTAACCACATCCATGAGCTGCATTTCAGTCCTTCGAAAACTACCAAACTAATCAGGTAGCGGAATGTTATAATGTTTAAGCAATTCCAAAGTGTCTATGTGAAACCTTGCGCCATAAGGTGAGCCTTTTACTTTAAAACTTCATTTTTTTTCATTTACGCTTTATGGCAAATAATTGTTTATGTCCTACAGGCTTTACACTTGGCGCGGTTAGCACTACCGGACCAAATACCTGTCTCGTTGCCATAGAATCTAATTCTATATGGATTGCTTATTTTTATTTAGGCCAATTTTTGCCCTTTGTTGACATTTTGCAACAGAGCGAGGTTCGACATCATCGTGCTCTTTGACTTCTTGAGCAACAGTGTATCATTAATGCATCCATTAATTCATATGCCATCCCTTAACCCATTGAGATTTATTTATTCTCTGGAATCACTATAACTTCGGGGCGTCCCCCAGTATTGATTCATGGACATAAGCATAATCAGAGATAATCTCATAAAAGGAACTTTTACATTAATGATTAATTGATTAATTTGTGCCTTACTCCACCTCTTCTTTGGCGTGAGTGTTTGTCGAACCAAATGGCCTCCTTTTATTCCTTTTAAGGAGCCATGGCCTCAACCACACCTCCACTAGGTGTAGTTGCATCGTCTCTTTCTGCGACATTGTGCCCTTATTGGGGACTTATAACCTTGCAGGCGTATTGCAGCTGATATATTTGATCTCGTCACTTTTCGATATCAGTAAATGTATCAGGCATCGAATCTGTTACATTTTCAAGATCGATTATTCTTTTTCACTTCACTATACATTGTGATGTGCTTGGGGATCAAAATGAGACAGAGTGGGGACCACGACAATTCCTGTCGTTCCCTTGAAAATTTCTTTTCTTATCTCCCCCTAACGACGGGAAGACTGTCTCATCAAAGTGACAATTCGCAATTCTTAGCGGTAAAGAGATCACCTGACAAGGATTTCAAATAGCGGATTATCGTTGAGAATTCATATCCAACGTTAATACTTAATTGTTTTAGCAAGCCCAGTTTGGTGCGCTGTGGGGACGCAATCGGCACATATGCATAAAATATCAGGCTAAGATCCAGTTACCAACTGGTATGCATATAATAGTTGTCTAATATTGGACTTTGAAACAAATAAGTAAAGCTGCATACAATATTGCATAAATCTCGGGCATACATAGGCAATACAGTGCGCATAACCAATGCCCTATCTACCATCTATATCCTTTTGATGGTTACTTTTTGTGAGACCATTTTGCGTATGCACATGAGAAACGGGGTTCTTTACTTCGATTTTATGCAATGATTATCAAGTACTTTTGATGTAAACCCTCCAGCTTTATCGAGTCTTATAGACATGGTACAATAATCAGGGTGGTGAGCCCTTAAGCGTATAATATGTACTAAGAGGTTTGTAAATGCAGCATTTCTTGTAGATGATTATTCAACATGTGACCAGAATGTCGAATTATCCACCAGATCCATAAAGTACTTTGAATGGTTCCGCACTCTGGATGGATTTATCTACAAATATATATTGTAAGAATGGTATATTTTATTTTGTATCTTTAGCATAAGAAGGTCTCGATCTTATTTTTTGCTAAAGAGCAGGCTTTGAAAAAATGGAGTGTCGTTCCTTTGACATGGTCAATTAGGCATAATGGGAAGGGGGATATGGTTTTCAATACTTCGAAAATCAAGAATTACTTTGAGCATTACTAGTATCAACACATTGCAGTGTGTTAAAGTTTTGTCCCATTTATTTGTCACTCAAAAGAATGGATATCCGTGTAAATACTTTAACGCACGGTTTATCATGACCAAGGTGCACTAGGCAAGCATGCCAAAGCCTGTATGAGTCTATGTCCCACGGTACATTGTTAGTGACATCAGAAGATTTGACAATCCTTATCTTAGTGGGGTACATTCCACTAGAATAACTCATAAGTTTCTTTAAAATGCGTTTCTTTACACTTTTGTTTAAAAGTAAAATAAATATATTTTTATTCCATTCTTACATTTTGTTTTTGTATGATTACTGTTGGTAAAAATATCTTTAACAAAGTTCGGGTTGCTCTATGTGCATATAGAGCGTATGTGACTGTAAACACCATTTTAGTAACAAAATGGTTGAGCAGTTCGTCGCTCTTATGATGATTTAATCATCATAGTCACATAGGTATTATATGTTATGAATTGCCTATTTCATTGTATGGCTATAGTGTTCTCACTATCAACTAATTATTAAAGTTATCATCGATTCATTTTTACAGTAATGAAATCGAGTATAAATTCCGAACTATGTAGTAATAAAACAAACAAATTCAATTACTTAAGAATAGAATTCGAATAAAACTAACAGTAATCAATCCAGTATCTTGTTTAGAAATCTAATCCATCAGATCAACATAAACTTTAAGACAAAACCATAGTCTAATTAAAAATTAGGCAATATGCCTGTTCAACTACTTCTGAAAAATAAACTAAATAAAGTAGATCAGTCAAAATCGGGTGCATCCATTGACTGAGCAAAGTCCTTCTTGTCTGCGATTGTGAAGTTGACATAAGCGTCATTGTCTTCTTCGTTCATAAAGTGAGATTCTTGTTCTTTAGATTCTCGATATCTCTTGTAACTGGCTGCTACTTTAGCGCTTGCATGGCAGTTCTTGTACCAATGCCCAGCAACTCCACACCTATAACATGGCTCGTCGCCAACTCTTTCCTTTTTGACCGAAGGATTGTTAGGTGCATTTTTCATCTTATTTTCTTGACCACTAGGTCCAATATTATCATTTCTTCTCCATACTTTGGAAGAGCCTCCACGACCCGCACCACGACTCCCACGTCCCTTTCCACGTTGTGCCTTGTTGCCACGTGGGTAGGGATCAACACGTCCAACCCCCCTTGCATTGGGGTTCTTTCCACTATTCATCTTACCGTAGTTAGCCTCAGGAATTTTCTTTGTCCCGACGGGCCTAGCATTGTTATTCAAAAGAACCTCATTATGCCTTTCAGCCACTTGCAGTATGTTGATCAGCTTATTGAATGTTGTGATTCTTTTGTTATCATACTCGAGCCTATACTGGTTCGCTAGTATAAGTGCTGAAGTAGGAAAAGTGGAAAGCGTCTTCTGAATCATATCATCTTCCGTGAGATCCTTTCCACAGAAGTTAAGACGTGCCTTTAGGCGCAACATGTCCTTGTTGAAGTCATTAACCCTTTTATAATCAAGCAAGCGGATTTCATTCCACTGAACGGTCAATTCTGGGAGCAAAGTGTCATGAATGTTCCCAAAACGTCCCTTAAGGGCATCCCATAATTCTTTAGGTGTCTTCAATTGAAGGTACTCCCAACGTAGGCTGGGGTCAATATGTTTTCTTAGAAACATTAATGCATTTGCTTTCACCTTATCAGACGGTCCATTGTCTGTGGGGTCTTTGGGGTCAGTAAGTGTAGCCGAATATTCTTTAGCCACAAAAGAGGTTTCTACATCAGAAACCCACCGATGGTACTCAAGTCCTTCTGAGTCCAAAATGTCAAATTCGGGTCGAGTTGGGTCGGCCATCTTAAAAAAAATAAAATATTACACAGTTATGAGTACATCCATATTAATTATGTTTTAGGAATATGAATTAGATTTCAAAACCAAGATCGATAATGGTCACATTTTTCGATGCTATATGAAAATACTTTATCATAGTAATTATAATGCGCATGAACTTTCATCATCACGGCGATTGTTGAATCTATGACATACTAAATAAAACAATTAAGAATATATGTAATATTCTAATTTTCTTAGCGGGCTAACTTACCACAACTATAGCAATTATAAAATTAATTCATCCATCCCAAATATAACATGCATAATATTGTATAAATTTTGGCTACAGAGTGGTCAGTATCTGGTGGTGGAATTCAAAATCACATCAAATTAAACTGTTCTTTTGCATTAGAAAGAAATTCATATATATATTAATTAAATAAAAACTGTTTTTATGTAAAACAGAAATTTAAGGAAAATAATAAAAAACTATTTTTAAGATAAAACAGAATTTTAATTAAATAAAAACTGTTTTTAAGATAAAACAGGAAATTAATTAAAATAAAAACTATTTTTAAATAAAATAGAAATTTAATTAAAATCACACACATATAATCCAGGCACATCAAACGTGTATATATACTAATCGGCAAATTCACATATATATGTATATATTTGCAGGTTACATATATATATATATATATATTAACATAAACCAGTAAGTAGAAGTTTACATATATATCAAAAAAAAATATTATAATCCAAATGGCAGAATCTGTGTAATATGTATACATAACCGAATTAATATATATATATATATATTATGCTTAAATATATATATATATATAAAGATATATCCTTACGTATGTATGTATATATATCATCAATCAATAAAATTATGAACTGTGTCTGTCGTTCTAAATTAATCAATTAAAATAAAAATTACACAAAGGACATGAATTGAACCATATGAAATTAATCTACACAAATACACACTGCCCACAACGAGAATCTAGCATTTAATACTAAAATTACATAAGAATGAATAGTTAATTTAATGGTATAAAAGGGCAGAACCTGGTAGAAAGATAGCTTGAATAGGAATCTTTGGTCCTTGAAGGTTGGGCGACAAGAGAGGAGATGGTGGCCGACGGCTAGGGTTTTTTTTTAGGGTTAGAATTATTAGCTCTGAGCGTGCTGATAACGTGTTGTAGGAATAATTCTACCCTATTCTTCATTAGATGAGCCCTTTAAATAGGGTACAAATACAATAGTAAATAGGGTTTACAAGGAAGCCCATTATGGCCCATAATACATAATTTACACAGTAAATCCCTAATACATATTCTATCTAGGCGATAGCACACTACGTGTAATTTCCTTAAACACAAAACATTTTTTATTTTCCTTAAATTTCTGTTTTACATAAAAACAGTTTTTATTTAATTAAAATTCAGTTTTATCTTAAAAAACAGTTTTTATTTTCCTTAATTTTCTATTTTATATAAAAACAGTTTTTATTTAATTAAAATTATGTTTTATCTTAAAAATTGTTTTTATTTTCCTTAATTTTCTGTTTTACATAAAAACAGTTTTTATTTAATTAAAATTCTGTTTTATCTTAAAAACAGTTTTTATTTTCCTTAAATTTCTGTTTTACATAAAAACAGTTTTTATTTAATTAATATATATATGAATTTCTTTCTAATGCAAAAGAACAGTTTGATTTGATGTGATTTTGAATTCCACCACCAGATACTGACCACTCTATAGCCAAAATTTACACAATATTATGCATGCTATATTTGGGATGGCCTATTTAAATTTATAATTACTATAATTGTGGACAATGAACATGCTAAGAAAATTAGAATATTTCATATATTGTTAATTGTCTTATTTAGCATGTCATAAATTTGTAAGTTGCCATGATGATGAAAGTTCATGCGCATTATAAATACTATGATAAAGTATTTTCATATAGCATCGAAAATGTGACCATTACGAATCTTGGTTTTGAAATCTAATTCATATTCCTGAAAAATAATTAACATGGATGTACTCATAACTGTGTAATATCTTCTTCATTGTTTATTAAGATGGCCGACCCAACTCGACCCAAATTTGACATTTTGGACTTAGAATGACTTGAGTACCATCGGTGGGTTTCTGATGTAGAAACCGTTTTTGTGGCTAAAGAATATTCTGCCACATTTACTGACCCTAAAGACCCCACAGACAAATGACCGTCTGATAAGGTTAAAGCAAATGCATTAATGTTTCTAAGGAAACATATTTACCCCAGCCTACATTGAAAGTACCTTCAGTTGAAGACGCCTAAAGAACTATGGGATGCTCTTAAAGGACGTTTTGGGAACATTCATGACACTTTGCTCCCAGAATTGACCGTTCGGTGGAATGAAATCCGCTTGCTTGAATATAAAAGGGTTAACGACTTCAACAAGGATATACTGCGCCTAAAGGCACGTCTTAACTTCTGTGGAAAGGACCTTACAAAAGATGATATGATCCAGAAGACCCTTTCCACTTTCCTACTTCAGCACTTATACTAACGAACCAGTAAAGGCTCGAGTATGATAATAAAAGAATCACAACATTCAATAAGCTGATCAATATATTACAAGTGGCTGAAAGGCATAATGAGGTTCTTTTGAATAACAATATTAGGCCCATCGGGACAAAGAAAATTCCTGAGGCTAACTACGGTAAGATAAACAGTGGATAAAACCCCAATGCAAGGGGGATTGGACGTGTTGATCCCTACCCACGTGGCAACAAGGCACAACGTAGAAAAGGATGTAGGAGTCGTGGTGCGGGTCGTGGAGGCTCTTCCAAAGTATGGAGAAGAAATGATACTATTGGACCTAGTGGTCATGGAAATACGGTGAAAAATGCACCTAAGAACCTTCCGGTCAAAAAGGAAAGAGTTGGCGATGAGCCATGTTACAAGTGTGGAGTTGCTGGGTACTGGTACAAGAACTGCCATGCAAGCGCTAAAGTAATAGCAAGTTACAAGAAATATCAAGAATCTAAAGAATAAGAATCCCATTTTATGAATGAAGAAGATAATGACGCTGATGTTAACTTCACAATCGCAGACTTTAGTGGCAAAAAGAAATTTGCTCAGTCAATGGATGCACTCGATTTTGACTGATCTGCTTTATTCACTTTATTTTTCAGAAATAGTTGAATTGGCATATTGCCTAATTTTTAATAAGACTATGGTTTTGTCATAAAGTTTATGTTGATTGGATGAATTAAATTTTTAAACAAGATATTTGATTGATTACTGTTAGTTTTATTCGAATTTTATTTTAAAGTAATTGAATTTGTTTGTTTTATTACTACATAGTTCGGAATTTATACTCAATTTCATTACTATAAAAATGAATCGATGATAACTTTAATGATTGGTTGATAGTGAGAACACTGTAGCCATCCAATAAAATAGGCAATTAATAACCTATAATATCTATGTAATTATGATGATTAAATCATTATAAGAGTGAAGAACTGCTCAACCATTTTGTTGCTAAAATAGTGTTTAAAGTCACATACGCTCTATATGCACCCAAAGCGACCCAAACTTTATTAATAATATTCATACCAATAGTAATCATACAAAAATCAAATATAAGAATGGAACAAAAATATTTTTATTTTACCTCTAAACAAATGTGCAAAGAAACGCATTTTAAAGAAACTTATGAGTTATTTTAGTGGAATGTACCCCACTAAGATAAGGATTGCCAAATCCTATAATGTCATCAACAATGTACCGTGGGACATAGACTCATACAGGCTTTGGCATGCTTGCTTAGTGCACCTTGGTCATGATAATCCATGTGTTAAAGTACTTACATGGATATCCCTTCTTTTGAGTAACAAGTAAATAGGGCAAAAATTCAACACATTGCAACATGTTGATACTAGTAATGCTCAAAAGTAATTCTTGATTTGCCTTGTATTGAAAGCCATATCCCCCTTCCCATTATGCCTAATTGACCATGTCAAAAGAACGACACCCCATTTTTCAAAGCCTGCTCTTTAGCAAAAATATGATCGAGACCTTCTTATGCTAAAGATACAAAATAAAATATATCATTCTTACAATATATATTTGTAGATAAATCCATCCAGCGTGCGGAACCATTCAAAGTACTTTATAGATCTGGCGGATAATTCGACATTCTGGTCACATGTCGAATAATTATCTACAAGAAATACTGCATTTACAAAACCTCTTAGCACATGTTATATACTTAAAGGCTCACAACCCTGATTACTGTATCATGTCTATAAGACTCGATAAAGCTAGAGAGTTTACATCAAAAGTAGTTGATGATCATTGCATAAAATAGAAGTAAAGAATCCCATTTTTCATGTGCATACACAAAAAGGTCTCACAAAAGCAACCATCAAAAGGATATAGATGGTAGATAGGGCATTGGCTATGCGCACTATATTGCCTATATATGCTCGGGATTTATGCAATATTGCATGCAACTTTACTTATTTGTTTCCAAGACCAATATTAGACAACTTTTATATGCGTACCAGTTGGTAACTGGATATTAGCCTAATATTTTACGCATATGTGCCGATTGCGCCCCCACAGCGCACCAAACTGGACTCGCTGAAACAATTAAGTATTAACGTTGGATATGAATGCTCAACGATAATCCGCTATTTAGAATCCTTGTCATGTGATCTATTTACCGCTAAGAATTGCGGATTGTCACTTTGATGATACAGTCTTCCCGTCGTTAGGGGGAGATAGAAAAAAAAAATTCAAGGGGACGACAGGAATTGTCGTGGTCCCCACTCTGTATCATATTGATCTCCACGCACATCACAATATATAGTGAAGTGAAAAAGAATAATCGATCTTTAAAAATATAACAGATTCGATGCCTGATACATTTATTGATATCGAAAAGTGACGAGATCAAACATACTAGCTGCAATACGCCTACAAGGATAAAAGTCCCCAACAAGGGGCACAGTGTCGAAGAAAAAGACGCTGCAACCACTCTTAGTGGAAGTGTGGTTGAGGCCATGGCTCCTTAAAGGAAGAGAGGGAGGCCACTTAGTTCGACAAATACTCTCACAAAAAAAATGTGGAGTAAGGTACAAATTGATCAATTAATCATTACTATAGAAATCCCTTTTCATGAGATTATCTCTGATTATACTTATGTCCATGAATCAATACTGGGGGACGCTCCGAAGTTATAATGATTCTAAAGAATAAATAAATCTCAATGGGTTAAGAGATGGCATATGAATTAATGGATACATTAATGATACATTGTTGCTCAAGAAATCAAATAGCACGATGATGTCGAACATCGCTCTGTTGTAAAATGTCAACAAATGGCAAAATTGGCCTAAATAAAAATAAGAAATCCAGACATAATTAGATTATTTGGCAAAGAAACAGGTATTTGGCCCGGTAGTGCTAACCGCGCCAAGTGTAAAGCATGTAAGACATAAACAATTATTTGCCATAAAGCGTAAATGAGAAAAAAGAAGTTTTGAAGTAAAAGGCTCACCTTGTGGCGCAAGATTTCTCACAGACGCTCTGGAATTGCCTAAACATTATAACGTTCCGCTACTTAATTAGCTTGGTAGTTTTCGAATGACCGAAAATGTAGCTCATGGATGTGGTTAGTACATATCTCTATGGGGATCTTGATTCAGAGATAAATATGAAAGTGCCTGATGGCCTTACATTACCTAAGTCAATTGACTCTAAACTACGGAGTGCGGTTGCAATTATGTTAAAACGTTCATTTTATGGATTAAAACAATCCAGACAGATATGGTATACCCGTCTAAGTGACTACTTGATTGGGAAGGGATATAAGAACGATGAATTATGCCCATGCGTATTCATAAAGAAAATAAGTTCTGAATTCACAATTGTAGCTGTATATGTTGATGATATGAACATAATAGGTACTCTTGATGAAATAAGAGAAACAACTAGCTACTTGAAATCCAAATTTGAGATAAAGAATCTTGGGAAAGCTCAAATTTTGTTTAGATCTTAATCTAGAATATCGAGCTTGTGGAATACTAATCCACTAGTCTGCGTACGTTCAAAAGATAATCAGACAATTTAACCTGGACAAAACGCATTCTACTAGCACTCCCATGGTCGGTCGAAGTTTAGATAAAAAGAAAGATCAATTTCGTACAAAGTAAGATTACGAAAATATGTTGAGAGATGGGAGATGAAACTTCCTATCTAAATGCAATATGCGCATTATTGCACTTAACATAACATACTCGACCAGACATAACATTCGCATTAAACTTGTTAGCTAGATTTAGTTCAGCGCCAATGCAGCATAATTAAACACCTAAAAGGAACCATTGGCTTGGGATTGTTCTTTCCCTACTGAGAGAAAAAAGTATATACGACAACAACATCTAAAGTAAATGATTTTGCTAAAATGGCCACCCCCACATTGAAATCCCAAACAAAATCTTGATTGATTTTGTTGATGTTGGGTATCTCTCTGGCCCACACAAAACTCTAAGGAGAGTATGGTAAACTTGTTCACTAAGTCTTTTTCTAAGGTCATATTTGAAAAGCATGTGAAAAATATATGGGTGCTTAGTCTTTACCAATTCTCATGATCGAAGTAATGATCAAGGGAATGTGTGAAATATGATGAAATTTTTACACATACGTTGTACTCTTTTTCTTAGACCAAGGTTTATTTTTTTCACTGGGTTTTGTTACTTAGTAAGGTTTTTAACGAGACAACGATACATGCATAAGTTTTTTAAATTTCTTGATTAATGTAAATATCAGGGGGAGGTATAGACTTGAGGGGGGGTCTAAATCCACACGACGTTACGTTATACTATTTTCCTTAAACCAAGATTTATTTTTTTCACTGGATTTTGTTACTTGGTAAGGTTTTTAACGAGGTAACGATACGTACAAACTCTATTGATTGAAGTAAAGATCAAATAAAAATATAGACTTAATGGAGGAAGTCTAACATGATTGTCATAATGTTGTACTCTTTTCCCTTAGATCAAGGTTATTTTTTCCCACAGGGTTTTTGTTACTTGACAAGGTTTTAATGAGGCAACAAGACATGTATCATTCTATCTCCGACTCAGCACAAGGGGGAGTGTTTAAGGAAATTACACATAGTGTGCTATCGTCTAAATAGAATATGTATTAGGGATTTTACTGTGTAAATTGTGTAATATGGGCCATAATGGACTTCCTTATAAACCCTATTTACTATTGTATTTGTACCCTATTTAAAGGACTCATCTAATGAAGAATTGAGTAGAGTTGTTCCTATAACACTATTTAATTTCTTTAACTTAAATGTATATGAATAATTTATTTCTGTACATATTAAAAAATATAAAAAATTGGGTCATAAACGGGCCACAAACATCCGTCTATTGATTATTCGGATAAAAGGAGCCCACGAAACCGAATAATCATTTCTTTTAAACTTTCAAATTGATAAAATGTTGGGCGTACAAGCATTTTTTATTTGTTTTGGAATATTAGAAAATTAAACTTTTTAAACTTTTTTTTTTTGTAAAAGAATCATAGAATAATATTTTTATAAATTAAGGGCATATTTTTGACAAAATTCTAAAAAGAGTACTATTGGTGTTAAAAACTGGAAGGATATTTTAGATCACGCAGTCAAATGATTATCCATATTATAAAACAAGATTTTTTTACAATAAAATAATAAATCAATCTAATGTCTCATATTAATTTGTAATGGTGTTAACACTTTTAGGCCGTTAGATCAGTTTTATACTCACAACAAGATGTCAAATCAACTCAAAATTTACTGACACACTAAACATATACACAAATATAACTCTTACATCTCTCTACTTTTCTACAACATTTATCTCTCATCAAATTTTTAAAAAACTTTCAAATGCCATAACTTTAAATTTACAAATTTAACTTTAATAAAATTTATATATTTGAAATATATTCATCAACATATACAAAACAAGATCTATTGTGATTATTAAATTATGTATAAAAAAATTTCAAGAAAAAGTTATAAAACATTACAAATATAATGGCATAAAACTTATAAAACATTATAACTATAATGGTATACTAATGTACTTCTAACTCATTAATTATTGAAAATATACATTTCTCTGTCATCAAATTTTTAAAAAACTTTTAAATGCCATAACTTTAAATTTACAAATTCACCTTTAATAAAATTTATATATTTAAAATATATTCATCAAGATACATTGTGATTATTAAATTATGTATAAAAAATTCAAGAAAAGTTATAAAACAATACAATTATAATGGCATACTTAAAACATTACAACTATAATGGTATACTTAACGCATTTCTAACTCATTAGTTATTGAACATATACATTTCTTTTTCATCAAATTTTTAAAAAAACTATCAAATGCCATAACTTTAAATTTACAAATCCACCTTTAATAAAATTTATATATTTAAAATATATTCATCAAAAACCATTGTGATTATTAAATTATGTATAAAAAATTCAAGAAAAGTTATAAAACATTACAATTATAATGGCATACTTAACGTATTTCTAACTCATTAGTTATTGAAAATATTACGTAATGAATAAAAGATATTGAAATAAAATTAAAAATAATAAAATATCCCTATCGAATATGGGGCGGAATTTGTTTATATTAGTGTCCAACCTATCTCAAATATAATATTTTTTCTTTTAAATAACACTCATAACACCATTACAATATAAAATGGTCGAGGTAATTTTAGGGCGAGAATTTTTTATATTACAGTTCGATCTGTATCGAATATAATATTTTTTTTCTCTTTTAAATACACTAATAATATCATTATATTATAAAACGGTCGAGGCGATTTCAAGTCTAATTTGACAAGTAAGACATGTCTTGAGTGAGGATGGTTGTATTTTTAATTGGACATGTTTCGTTTTTTGCAATTCCTTATTTGTTTTCATCCCTCGGTAATATACAATCATACATATCTTCGATCCTCACATTTTTCACGTAATTATATTTTATCTAATTATTATTTTTTATTTATTTTATCGTGCCGAACGGCACGGGTATACCATAGTATCAAATAATTTGAATGGTGAAAATGCTGAATTTAAGGGAGTCAAAGATTTATAGATGAGGTTGGCCTCGTATGAAAATACGGGTTAGTCTTTCCCCGTGGAATAGAGTTAAGAGCTCAATTTGCCTTGTATTGATGGTGTAAACATATAAATATTACAAACTCACAAAAGTCTTTCTAACTCATTTATTATCACAATATTACAATAAGAGGAAGGCTAAGTCACTCAAAGTTTAATCTTTCTAACTTGGGAGCTATGAGGCAGGTTATGGAACTTTGAATCTCTATATCTCACACCTATGGTAGTGCTTAATCATCATCTTGCTTATCTCTGATCGTTACTATCTTAAAGTTTGGTTTTTTTTAATTGAAATTTGGTTGTCGGAAAAAGTAAATGCTTCTTGTATATATATATATGACTGGAGGAGTTGTGTGGCCAGAGCTCTGAGAACACGTTTGAAGCTATGCTTCGATCAGTACCAACTCTAACATTACTTCTCCATGAATTCCGGTGCATAAAATGCATTTGGTTTGCATTTAATGAAGTTGAGGGAGATTTTACAGCGTTGGTGGTGTTGGCAGCAGCCGTCAACGCTGTCTATCACATACTCTGACATGATTATTTAGGAGAGAGCTCCAAAACTCCCTGAAAGAGCTCTGATTCACAAGCTCCATCATTTATGGAACGAAACAAATCCTTGGTCCCGTTGCACAAACTTCCAGGGCTCTGGAGCTCGTGTGGTGCTTGAAACTAGCTCCTAGAGCCTTCCTCTTCCTGGTATGCTAGACTGCTGACGTAGACTGTCACGTGTCTTCATGTGGTTGGCGGGTTAGAACAATTCAGTTATTCTCCCCATTAAGTACAATGTTAACTTTGCAAAATATTTTTGAATTGTAATATTTTATGGTATTGTGCAAAATTGAGTTTGTACTGCATATTTTTTTATCAGATTATTATACTAAGTATTTAATTGAGTTTGCACTTTTTATTTTCTAATATACTATTTTATATTGGGGTTTATTTGATGTTACTTTAAATTTACCCGAGTGACACATAAAAATATATTAGTTAAAAAATATAAACAATTCATGCAAAACAAATTTGCATTAAATTTTTTCGGATTGCAAAGTTAACTTTGTACAAAACACAATTTTTTGTACAAAGTTAAGTTTGTACAAAATATAATTTTGGTCAAAACCTATATTTTAAAACACAATTGATAAATAAGCCTTATTTTATTTTATTTTTTTTAAAAAATAGGCATTTATTTCAAAAAAAATATTATTTCCTAAATTTTTTGCAAAAAAAACATTGTCAATTAAAACTATTTCCCCCATTTTCATTTTTTTTTATATAATATGCTTCACTTACCTTATCAATATTTTTATTGGCGTTATGTCAATGCCTTAGTAAAATTATTAACTTTTTCCCTATATAAATTTGACCGTTGCATAATATTGGATTTTCCTTCCTTTTGCCGCATTTCGCTCAAAGGGTTAAAAAAGGGTGGTGATATTGGCACCCCCAAAATCTCTTGAAAACACTCCCACTTTAATTCGGTCATTCGCAACCGAATAACGTATATGTTATTCGGTTGTGAAGGAGCGAATACAAAATTGCAAAAGTTTGAAAAAACTTGAAAATGCCTTACTCGGTTGTCAAGAACCGAGTATAAAATTTGAAAAAACTTGAAAATGCCTTATTCGGTTGTCAAGAACCGAGTATATAGACTTATATTCGGTCCTCAACAACCGAATAATAGACACTTTACTCGGTTGCGAATGACCGAATTAAAGTGGGAGTGTTACCAAGTGTTTTTGGGGGTGCCAACATCACCACCCTTAAAAAAGGGCTTTTCAAATTGATTCATCAATAATTTAAAACAAATAACTAGATCCAATGAGCATATTGAACCATCCATTGGCTGAGAGCCTGTTTCGGGTCGGGCTGTGAGTTGGAATATGAGCGAAATCTTCCGTCTGTACCTGCAATTCTATCTGTAGCATGTTTTGAAAACCTAGGCAGTTAAGGTACTCCCCCTCTTTACTTTTCTCAGTCAAGATATCAACTATACTACTGACCATAACTCGGTGATCAAGATGATTAGCTTTTAATTCAACATCATTCATGTATAAATTCGCTCAGGGTGCGTTTGGTTACACAATTTTAAAATTTTATAAAAATTGCAATGTATGAATTGTATGTAGTTTTCATTTGGAATCCTATTAGATTCTAAATGAGATTTTTTAGATAATTTGTAGAATTCATTTATATGAGTAAGGTGTTAGGTTGGGTGGGGTGGATGGGTGCAGTAGGAGTTAGGGTTGTCGGGTATGGTGCACATAGTTCGTTGGATTGTGTGTTGGTGTGGGGTGGGGGATGGTATTTTTTTATTTTTTATTTTTGACAATTGTGGGTGGGGGTAATTGATAGTGAGTTTTTGTTTGAATTTAATGAAAATTAGAATTAGAAAACTCCGTTTTCCATAGATAATTTAACCCTTTAGAATTTATGGATTTGGAATTCCAAAATTATGACCTTTTAGGTATACTGAGATAATAGAATTTTAAAACATGTTGTAATTCTAATTCTATAGCATATAATTGGGGTTTTCAAACACATGATAACACAAGAGGACTCTATAACATCCCGCACCAATATCATTCCTCTGAACAACAAATTCACATATAAAAAGAGAGAAAATTATACTAGGATAAAATTTCCTCTTGTTTTTGGGAAGAAATTTTTTTGGCTAGTTAGAGTCAATGATATTCTAAAAAATAAATAAAGTATAACTCTTTATTTTTATGAAATTAATTATAACTATTTACATTAATAACTATTGTTAGCTTTTTTTTTTTTTAAAAAAAAAAGAAGGAAAAATAAAACTCTAGTAAAAATTTAAAGCTGAAATTTTATTAAGAAATTATGACGGGGTTACACAAAATGACCTCTTCCCCAATCAAACTGTCTATTAAAGGGATTTTTGAAAGTGCTTTTAATGGGGTTTGAGCCTTTATTACCACTGCTCTCAAGTTCTTCGACAAAATCTTATTTTTGTTTTGATTTCGGCCTTGTTCCATCACCATTTTGTAGCCTTCAAGCTATTGTTCAAATACTTATTTTCACTCTAGTTTTGCTCTACCTATGTCACCATTTGTTGAGGAATTAATTAATTGCACTGTAACTGTATTAGCATTTTAGAATGAAAAGATTTTCAAAATGGATCTATATAAAATTAGGAGTTATTTCCTATCTATTCAATTGGTTCCAGACTTCCAATGCCCCGTTAAGTAACTCATTAAACTAGTGGAAATAAATTATTCAATTGACTATATTGTAGTAATTCAAAAAAAGTTCACGAAAGACCATTTTTAGTGACGGTAGGAATTAAAAACGAACGAAGAGAATGATTGACACCCTTTTCGTTAGAACCGACAATATTCGACACAACTTTTGAATTCGACATGAACCCGACAGGTTCAAATCAAATTTGGGATTTTTTTTTACTTATAAACAATGTCAGTTTATTTCTACGTGTGAGTGGACTATTGAGATATATAATTTGATGAGAAATATTTAACAATAAGAAATGTTGGTTTGATGGTTAACGAGGAGAGTAAACTTTACATTAAGTAGGGTTTAAATTCATAACTAACGTTTTTTGCATTTTATTTTTTTCATCAATAAATAATTACGACTCACATATCATATGATCCTCAATTCCACGATCAGAATGAATTTCAGTGAAGTAGAACAAAACCCACATGAGCCCTATCATTTCATTTATCTGCTTTTCCAAATCATAATAAACATGTCCCACTTTCAACACATCACATGGAGGTATCTGAATTTCTCTTTAGTTAGAACTTTTTTCAAGACAAAGCATGCGGCCAAAAAGTGCACATGGAAGCAACAGTTGTTAAAAGCAATGTTGAAGTACTTAGCTAATTTGCTGGAGTTAGAACCCAAAAAACAAAAGACTTGATGACAAATTAAAGAGAAAACAAAATACAGATTAATGTCAAATATCCTCTCAAATTAAAAAGAAAAACAATTAATCCAGAATGACTGGCTAAATTAAAGGTACAAGAACTAGAATTCTCACACTACTCAATTTCTAAAATCCTAATTCAGAACAGAACAAACCTAAACAAGTTGCAACACTGATCTAAAAAGTCAGTTAAATTTTGTTCTTGATTACCTTAACCACCTTCGAAGATCGGAGGTTGAAGAAGGAGATATCTCCCCGCCAAGGCTGTCGGTGTAGTAAGAAGAATAAATTGACTGTTGTTCCAACCCCAAATGGGCCCCACTAATGCTTTTAAAGCTCGGGCTCCTCAAATTATGGCCATAATCTCCATATGCGGGCCCTACGTTGTATGGGTCCGGGACTGGGAATGATAGCCGCTTCTTGATTGATCCAGCTCGTTCTCTCTCTGGGGTTGATAGCCTTTGCCTGGGTGCACTTTGGGACCGGACCCTAGCCTTAGCAGACTCGGTTGCAGCCATATAGTTAGGCATCGGAGCACCACCTACCCCACTAGGTGCACCCCTTGAATGTTGGCTCAAGCCACCGGTGTAGTAGTAATTAGACCTTAAACTTGGAGTTTGAGAAGATTGATGGCTTCGTTCATCTCTTCCACAACGGGGGCTTGCAGAACGGACGTGAATAGGCCTTGTTTTGGAGGGAGATGGCGTTATAGGGGATTGGTGGGCATGGTGGAAAGGAAGATTTTGTTGGGACCTGTGGAGAGGAGAAGATGGGAAATTCATGTTTGGTTTTTGGTGGTGAGGATGGTGTTGATGTTGGCTTGTTCTTTGAATGTTAGATGCTAAGTATGAATAGGGTTGAGAGGTGTCGATTTCGACTGTTTTTATTGCGTCTCTTTGATCGGTTGAGGCTCTTCGCCTACTATCCCATGGTTTTGAAGCCGCCCATCCATCTAACCATTGGCGTTTCTCTCCGAGCTCATTTTCACTCCCCAATGATGGATTCCTACCACTTCTCTGCAACTTTGGTATGGTGTTACAAAAAGATTCCAAAAGTTAGCTCAAAGTTCTCTTTAGATTCGAGATTAGGAAATGTAAATACGAGAGAAAGGTGAAAAATAGAGTCCTTGCCAAAAGCATTTTAAGTTTATAACCAACGAGTTATCGTCATATTGCAATGTCGTCAGATAAATACAACGACATTCTATCCAATATTCCAATACATGGTGGCCACACTAGTTAAGCCAGTCTTCTATATTTCATATATATATGTTCCTTTAGAATTATTCTCATCAATGAGTATATCCGCACAGCCTTTTATGATAAATGTGTATCAGACAAAGGGAAATGCTATTGCAAAAAAAATGTTGGCTTCTGATAAAACAAACGATGCCATTGTTTGTTTGTGCTTTATTGCTACGAATCTCGTAAATTATGTAGTAATGTTTGTGTGAAGGGATGTACAATCACCAACCACAGAAATTATGGGATATAAATTAATTTAAAGTAAATCGCTTAATAAAACATAACATAACATAACAGAACAGAACGAACAAACCTGTTGGGAGAAGGCTTGGGACAAGGTTCTTTCGCGTCTCATAGCATTTTCTTTTCTATTTTGGAGCATTGCTTTCACCTCCTCAACCGTGTGAGGTCGTTCGTCCCAATCACTTGCAATGCTACTTCCGTCTCTAGACTGTAATAAATGCACAAATGCCACTCGACATGATAAATTTTCTTAAACTTTGAATAAACCAAACATATTATAACAAGAAAAGACAAAAACAATCCTTAGTTACCATTGATTTTCGGTCAGAAATATCTTGGAGATACCGAGTTTCCCATAAGCTATTGGTGTCACTATATGCTGATTTTCTACTGCCTTCAGTCGATTGCCTAACGCGTTGATCAAGTACGCGTGCTTGCACTCGAACCAGAGCTTGCATGCACTGTAGGGTCATCTTTGCTTGCTTCCTTACATTGTGACCCCTCACCAATGCTTGCAATTTAACCAGCCCTTTCAGTGCACAAAGGGCTCTCCTTGCCTTCACATATGCAATTAATTAAACACTTTCAATATCTTCTCTTAAAGTGATTAAACCAAAATCAAGAACCAACAAGCTACCATTTGGCTATTAAGCATTTTTGTAGGTATTTTCAATTTGGAAGATGTAAATGTGAAATCATTATGAAGAGTTTTATGATTTCAACCAACATTCCCTTGATTTTATTCAAGACCATGGGCACCTGTAGTCTAGACCTAACATGGTACATAAAATGCAAGAGTTGAATATTTACTTGTAGAGCAATTTATATGGCACATTCATCCATTTTTCTGTCCAAATATAAATTTGGAGCTTTTAGGATTTGGTCCTGGGATCTATCTCAAGTTACACCAACGATATCTACCTCATTTGTCTCATGTTACACCAACGGTATCTGCCTTCAAAAACTGCAAGCTTTAAAATTTACAAATGTGGACCAACCCATTTAAACAAGTTCAAACACGGAACCATATTCTAATTTTCTCTATAAATTTTAATCTTGAAAACAGGAAATGTACATTTTTTTGAGAATGTATGCGTACATATATTAGTGTTTCAAGGGAAAATGGGAGAATGATCATATTTTCATGAAAGGTCCAAGATAAGATGATATTTTAATACAATAAGGACACTGTTTATTACCATAACTAGCGGTATGAACAAAATTAGAATTAATTGTATTGAGATTTTACATATATACCCATATCAAATATATATTGTAGATTCAAATTATATCCCAACATGAATTGTTAACTAATTTGCCAATTGTATTCCTTATAATTATTGTTTCCTAATTTGCATGCCTTTTTATCTTTATTGGATTTATTTGGAAACACCAAAATTCTCAACAAAATTAAATTTCTTTTTGAAAATCTAGTTACAAAACTTGAATTAAAAAACTAGAAATTAGGTAGAAGGGCTTATTATACATTGATTTTTACAAAAAATCCAATGAATAATATTTTTTTGAATGAAGGGCCTATTTTTAATTGGTAATTAGTGTAAGAGGCCTATTTTGTTTTATATTTTAAATGAATGTATTTGAATAAATTTAAATATCATTTAATTAATAAAAACATGTTATGTATTACCTAAATTACCCCTTTTTATGAAATTTGCACAAAAATATGGACTGCAAAGTTCATATTGCAGTAAAATATGAACTGCAAAGTTCATATTGCATTGAAATATGGACTGCAATATGAACTTTGCACTAAAAATATGGACTGCAATATGAACTTTGCACTAAAAATATCGACTGCAAAGTTCACATTGCAGTGAAATATGGAGTGCAAAGTTCATATTGCAGTGAAATATAGACTGCAACGTTTATATTGCAGTCCATATTTTAATGCATATTAGTATTTTTTAATTTATTTTAAGGGTTGGGATGTCATTTTATAATAAAAAAAAAAAACACATGTCATATTATCAATAAAATAAAAAATAGGCCCTTTATTTAAAAAAAAATTATTCCTTGGCTTTAGTGTGAAAATCTTTCTCTAATAAGCCCTTTTTTTTAATTGCCCCATTAAAAAAATTTAAAAGTTTCACCGCAAATTTGAAGTGAAATTTACAAATGTTACCAAAGATTTGCACGAAAATTTTATGTGAGATTTACATGTTTAATGGAAAAAATATAAATTGCAATGAAATTTACGAATTTAACTGCAAATATAAGCATACGTGAAAAATATTGCAAACAATTTCCTAATACATATTTCTATTTATTTAAATTGTAAATTTACATATTTACAAATATTAAAAAAGACATGTGCGTAGTGTTTAAAGTAAGTTTTTTTGTTTTATTGAAAAATAGGTGATCTTACCTTATTAGATTTTAAATTTTGAAAATTAAAAATAATGATAAATGTCTATCAATATGGAGTCGGTAGAGTTTTTATTGAATTTTTTTGTATCAAGGATTTATCATCGAATCAGTCATGTTTTAATATCACAAATTTATTTTACCACAATCTTCGAAACAAATAATTTACTTCAAAAAAGTAATAAATAGATCTGTGATCCCACTGAACTCACCAGGTAACCCCTAAATGCAGTCTGAATAACAATAGCAGCATGGTGTTCTCTGGCATAGCTAGAAGCCGGCTTTGTGAGCCGAGCCACCTCCATAGCGGCTTGAGCACTGGCCACTGCCGCCTCAGCAGCTGCAGCCGTCGCCACTGCCACCGCAATCGCATGCCTCTGTTCCACCGAAGCATCCAGGACACCACCCACCGGAGCCGCCGTGCCGGCAGCGGTCACCTTCGGCGTGGCTTCACATTCGTGGCTCGTCGGCTTCCGAAAAAGCCATCTCCTTTTTTCCCTCTTCTGAAAATAAAGAAAACAAACCCATTAAAGAGAAGCATTAATTACATAAAACCCAAATTTTAAATTCAACATTATGCCTATTTATTGTTATCAATTTGGGGAAATAATAGTAGCACTTTATTACAATTTTATTAACGCACTTTAAAATTATTTTTAGTGGCATTTATATAGATAGATCTTTTGGCATATCACTAAAACTAATTTTTGAGTGCTTCAGTACGAATTTCAAATGCTAATATCATTTCCCATTTGTTATCCTCTAATAGCAGTTTATTGTGACAGAACATTTTAAGCGCGGTATAAAGTCGACAAGAAAGAAAAGCAAATTAAGAAATAACAGTAGGACACAGTAAAAGCAAGAGAGAGGAAAATGGAGAGAACCAACCTTTTCTTCTTCCTCTTCGTGTTCATCTTGATAATGATCTTCTTTTCTGTGTGTACTTTTCCTTTCGGTGAATTTAGTTGGAGATCTAAAAGCCCTTTTGACAGCGGTCAACCATGAAGATCCTACTTTCTTGCCCATGGAAAACTGCAGCGACTAATGAAGCTGCATTTACAGCTAACAACTATTTATAATTGAGTCTCAAAATCAGAGAGTTTGAAAAGAAAGATGAATGTAAAAAAAAACATGAAGAGAGAGAGACGGAGAGAGGGGGAGGTGGGGATTATGTTTTAATGTTTGAGGGAAATGGAGGACAGTGATGGTGGGGGTTGTCAGAGAAAAGAGAGTGTGGTCAGAAGCTTTCAACACAAAATAAATTATTTAACAACAAAGAAAAAGGAGCCTAACTTTTAATTAATGGAGGGTAGTATTCCTATCATAGTAGTAACATATAATTTTAAAATTATATGTTATAATTTTAAAAATAATAACACCCTTAATAAATTGACAAATTTGAGTTATAGTAGATATTTTACCAAACATAAATTATAAGTTAAAATTTCTGAGTCAAAATGTCTTATAAACTCCTTAATTCTTATATAAAAGATTGAAGATGAAGTTAATCTGATGCGTGTAAACTTGTCACCAAACCGTTCGAAGAGAGAGAGAGAGAGAGGAGCCTAAGGAAGAGTAAAAGGTCTGTACTGTGTCTGAATAAGTAAGTGACATCGATGAAAGCTTATTGAAATTTGTGTGAACAAGTGGGAGAGAGAAAGAGAAGAAAGAAAATGCACGTTGTTGGTTCAATGTTTCACAGGAACCAAAACAATTGTTTAAGCGGATGGTTTTCGTGGCACTTTGAGATTTAACAACATTAATTTAATTTTCTCTGTAACTGGAGTGAGTGAGGATATATAATCACATAGTATTTGTTTAATGAATGGAGATGAAGGGTTTTTCTTTCATTATCATTTTCAAAGAAAAATTCTTGTGGTACATAAAAGCAGTGAGCGAGAGTTGTGTGCATCTCCATGAAAACTAGTCAATTACCTCTCATGGTGTCACATGTCACCACCAGCGAAGATTTTGTTGTTTTTCTGTATTGTAATGCAATTATCCATAATGAGTAATCTATTATACTTTTAAATTAATCTTAACACCAAATTAACTTTTTCTTTAAACCCAAATTTGACTTAAGTATATCTTAATTTCTAATAATCCTTTCGGTTACAAGCGAAATTACAAACAAATTGAACCTCTCACACGATATTTTTCTTGGATAATTTGTAACCAAACTTTCTCCGGTGAATCTAAACTTTATTCAACGTTTTCACCACTTAAAATCCATTGAACAAAAATACAACACACATCACTAGATAAAATGTGTCGTGTGATAGAATAAATGTACTGCATCACGAGATGTTTTTTCTGTTAAAATAGATAATTTAGTCCAGTTGCTTCTATAAACAATTAGAATCGAGTTATTTCAAAATACTTTCAACCCAATAGCCTAGTTAAAAAGTGTGCGCATGCAACCGAACTGCGTTAAAAATAAAATTCAAAGCTGAAGCTGGACTTCAAAGTGACGGCTCATGGGCCATGGCGCCCACCCTTTTCTTTGTTTTACATAAGCCCATGTTAGTTTTCTCCATTCTCATGGACCAAACCAATTTTAAAATCAACTTGTATTCATCCAACTTCAAATATCAAATTTATCGAAAAGAAAGAAAGAAAGAAAAAACCTTCAACTATCAAATTATGAATGCATCTATAATGTTAAATAAAAATGCGAAAATTATGATGGTTCTTATTAGGCCTCTAAAGGCAAAGTAGATGATATTTTATAATTTTACTTGATATATATTAGTAGTTAATGAATAAAGATTTCAAGGGTATTATTAAGGTCATATATTATGCATTTAGTTCACTTGCCTCTTAAAATTTGGTGCAAGATTTTAGTCCAATTCATCATTAAGAGGTGATACATACATATGATTTCTAATTTGTTATATTTAATAAAATTCCATTCAGCATTCAAAAGTAAAAACAATTCCCATCTTGGTGTCCATTTGGCTTATACTATCCAAGTGGCGTAATCAGAAAATTTGGTCAATAGAGTCATTCAATAGTTTATTTACACTCGAAAAATAATGCAATCGTGTACAACCAAGTGTAGACAGTCAAGTTTTAATATAGTACTCGGAAGTGTAAGTGTTGAACGATAGGGAGGGGGCGAAAGCTTGTAGGTCAGGTGTTTAATTCTTAAAGATTTATTGATTAAAATTATATTTTGAATTGTTTTGTTAAAGTTATAAAACAAACTTCAACATGGTGAGATTACTCTTGTATTAACAAAAGCAAATGTTTCGGGAGCTTATTTGTTGTTATTGGTAACCATGGTTTGTGAATCCAATTTGGCACATATGTATATTTTGACATGTTTTATGTTTGCTTATTAATTAAAAGCCTAGATGTTGGCGGTAAAAGATGTCAGGTTTATATTTTTAGTTAGCTTAATTCCGATACCAAAAATACTTTTTCCGCTGTAATTGTTTAAGCCGAATTGAAGTTTTGAAGATGCGCCAATTAACGGAAGCTCGCCGAACTTACTGAATAGGGATGGCAAAAAAACCCAACCCGGTGAGTTTCCGACCTGACCCAACCCGGATGGAGCAGGTTCAGGGTGGATTTTTTTAAGCTCGGGTCGGGTTTGGTAATTTTTTTAAAAACCCGGACCGGGTTCGGGGCGGGTTAGGGTTCTGCATTCTTAAAACCCGACCCGACCCGACCCGACTAGATATATATATATAAATATATTAATATAAATATTATATATATATTTAATATTTATTAAATACCAACCCTAATAGCCATCTCTTAATCTCTCAGCCGCACTTCTCACACCCACAGGTCTCACTCCCACACCTCCACACCCACACCTCTCCTCCTCCATCTCCGGCCTCCCTCGCAGTCTCTCCTCCTCCATCTCCAGCCTCTCATGCCCTCATCTCCTCCTCCACAGTCCACACTAACACTTCTCCACTCCTCCTCCATCTCCAATCCCACAGATACCACTCCCACGCCGAATATTTGCCTTGGAAGATTTGAGAAGTATAAGAGTTGGTGTTGTTTTAATTTGAGGTTTTTGATGTTTGAATCATTTATTTTGGTTTTAATTTAATGTTTCAATCATTTAATTTGGTTTTAATTTAATGTTTGAATCGTAGAATTGTTGTAATGTTGTTTGATATTTGTAATATATAGTTAATGAGGCTTGTTGTTTAAATTATGCCTTATGGAGTTGAGTATTGGATATAGATTTTGGCAGAGGAGGTTGAGCTGTTGGTTGTTGTTCTTGGTTTTTTTTTAAAGCTCAAAACAGGGAGTTTGAGCAGGTGACCCGGTTCCTCTATTCGGGTCGGGGCGGGGCTCCTATATATATATGCGGGGCGGGTTTGGGTTTTCAAAGATAAACCCGTCTCGGGTTCGGGGCGGAGTGATATATATGCGGGTTGGGTTTGGTATTGGCCAAACCCGCCCCAAACCCGACCCGTTGCCATTCCTATTACTGAATGCATCGTGTATAATTTAGGACCTAAGGTAAGTTGTTTATATGGTTTAGTTTAAAATATAGGTGGTAGTTGAGCGTTAAAATAAAAATTAAAAATCTTTTGAGTCAAACTTGAGTTTTAAGTATTTTATCGAATTTTGCTAAAATTCGAGAAGTTCCGTTAACATAAATCAATGAGGAAACTTATTTTTTACACGTCTAACATGTTCCTTAGGTTGCCTCTAAAATTTAGGTCGAATTAGAGTTTGAACGGACTTCAAAAGACAAAAAATGAACAAAATAGAGAAAAATAAGAAAATCGTCGTAAAAAACAGAAAAAACATAAAAGTGTCGTAAAAGGTAGTGAATTCCTATACACGATTTTTATGGAAAAATTATTTTTTAAGTGTTTTAGAACTATTCTAAAGAGGATTGTGACTCAATATTTTTCATAAATATAACCCATTACTTTAGGACAAAAATATATTATTCTAGAGAGATTTTTGAGGCAAAAAATATCCAAACGCTAAAATCAATTTTTGAGAATTTTGAGAAGCCATTAGATTTTGTTTACACACCATAAGAGATCTTATTATTCTTTAAATTTAAGAACTAGAGTTTTAAACGTTCACGATCCTGCGGGAGTGTCTTCGATTATAATAATTGAGATTGTAGACAGAAGGTAAAGATTGTGATCAAGAGGCGATAGGTAAGTTAGAAAAATGGGAAGCGCTACACTACGCTAGTTGCGGTGTTCAAAAGATTGATGGGATTGTTATATAAATTACGGGGAGGCAATTTTTATAGGTTATTGAGTCTATAATTATGTTTTGATCATAGTGAAGTACTGTAGGTTAGTCTTGATGATTAGTTCTATGCAAGTGGGGATACTTCGTTACTTCCTTGTGTTGCAAATTACTTTTGTGTGATTGTGTTTTAGAACTATTCTAAAGAGGATTATGTCTCAATATTTTTCATAAATAAAACCCATTACTTTGGGACAAAAATACATGATTCTAGAGAGATTTTTAGGCAAAAAATATCCAAACGCTAGAATCAATTTTTGAGAATTTTGAGATACTAGTAGATTTTGTTTACATGCCATAAGAGATCATATTATTCTTCAAATTTAAGAACTAGAGTTTTAAACATTCACGGTCTTGCAGGAGTGTCTTCGATTGCAATAAGGGAGATTGTAGAAAGAGGGTAAGGATTGTGATCAAGTGCGTAGAATGAGGCAACAGATAAACTAGAAAAATGGGAAGCGCTATGCTAAGCTAGCTGCGGTGTTCAAATGATTGACGGGACTGTTATATAAATTGTGTGGAAACAATTTTTATGACGGTTGATTTGGTAATCAAATAGCTAAAGTAATGGGAATACCCGAGTCAGTGGGAGGGTCAGTGGACCACTGTGGATGAGGTATCATTGGAGGTGGAAGGATGCACCTCTGGTGTACTAGTTATCGTACCCACGATAAACGCTGGGCAAAGATGCTCCTCTGAAGCTAGAATAATGGATTGTCCACCTCACCGCCCCGGTCTTTGTACGATAGTCTGACTTTCAGAATTAACTCTCAATAGCTACGTTATTGAGTATGTAATTATATTTTGATCATAGTGAAGCACTGTCGATTATTACTGATGATTAGTTCTATACAAGTAGGGACACTTCGTTACTTTCTTGTGTTGCAGATTACTTTTGCGTGATTACTCGATTAATATAATTGCTAGAATACACAACACATGTTTCGACAGTAAAATTGATTAGACATAAGGTTCAATTCCACTTATTAAACCTAAAATTGTTTTGATAAAATCCTAAAATCAACCTAGGCTATACGATCCCTAAATTTTTATTCAAAAGATTTTGAGAAAATACAATCAATCCAACTCCACTAGGCTTCCTCATGAAGGTAGACAAACATCACATTTAAGTAAACAGATGAGCAATTAAACAGCCCTCAAATATAGGCACAAAGTGTGTTTAAGTGATGATGTAGGTGACAAGGAAAAATAAAATCACGCGTCACACTCAACCACAAGATATGACCATATTTGAAATAAATTTCTCCAATTTTATTTGAAAAGTATAGCCATCCATTCAATGGTGGTTGTTGAATAATATATGCTTATTTGAAATACTTTGTTTGTATATAAATGATTCAACTAGCATTCATTGTACATGGCATGAAGTGTCTAAGTATCATTAATTAACTAAACATGTCCATTAATCACCGAAGAACTACATAAACATGGCATAAGGAGGCAAAATAAATTAAAATAGCAGTTTCATATTCTTTATGGTGTTTTAATCCATCAAAGATTATGGAATACAATCAATATATGACAAGCATAATTATTTGACAACACTAAGCATAAAGCTTTAAAGAATTAGAAACTTGACCATGTTTTTCTAAACAATAAACTCACCCCCTAATATTGGCTAGGTGGTTTACCCCTCCATAATAGACGAAAGAATGTTAATGATGAATAAGAATCAATAAAACACGTGTGTTAACAAATATGAAATAAGTTTAGTACAAGTGCAAAAGAATATAAGAAGAAAAAAGTTTCACTTTAATTTTCTCTCTTAATTCTTTCTCAATTACAAGAGGAAATCTCAAACTATAATTAGCCTATGATGCTTGTTTTTTGCCTTGTATTTATAAATGTATAAGGGAAGTGGAAAGAAAATGGACAAATTGCAAATTGATCTTTTGGCAAGTTAGTGTAAGCTGGCAACTTGGACAAGTCACCTTGAAAATAGGGTCATTTGGGTTTTGAGAACTAGTGATTTACCATAATTGGGCTTTGGGTACTAAAGTTTATGATAATTGATCTTTGGGTGCCCTTTTGAGCTACACCTTATGTTTTATTGATCTACTACATGTTTAGTAGTACTTTTGATCTTAACTAATTTTCTTTTGCTCATTCTCTAAATGCAATTATGTACATCATTCTACTTATTCTAAATATATTTTATTACTAGAGTTAGTTTGTGTATCGAAGTAGCAATTTCTCCTGGTGCTTTCAACATCTATATTATATTATACATATGTTTTCGACCTCCATATCAACGTGCAACTGAGTTGATTCTAAGTTTTGATTTCAAAATTAAAAGTTACAAATACTAAAAATTTAAACAAAATTTTGCATCAGCTAATTCATTTTCATATATTTAGATTTGAATAAAAGAAAAAAAACCACACACAGTTCGAAATCCACTATAAACCCTAGAATTACCCTAAAACTAATTTCCAAGTGAGAAACTGAGAATCAACATCAATCTTAACCAACCAACAGATTCAACATTAATCCTGAAACACTCATATTCTTGGCAAAATATTCATCATAATGCATAAAAAAAACCAAAACAAAACTTTGAAATTAATTAGAAACACAACCTTTAAAGTGATTATCAACACCAATCTTATCTGGTATCCACCTGCTACATAATAACATTGGAACCTCAACTTCGCCAACCACCAGCTCAGCCACACCACACCACCGCTTCCTCCTCCTCATTACCATCAACATGGGGGAAAATACATACCTTTTAATGAGAATTATTTGATTACTGAGAATTTGAACTTAATTTTCACATTTAGTTCCACAAATTGCGAGTAAGGTTTATGTTGATCAAATGGATTACTAGCATCAATTTCAATCGGTTAGTTCCATTTTTTCTCTTTTTCTTTCTTTCTTTCTATCTTTTGTTTTGATTCAGTGAATATGTAATTTGATGACGGGATATGTTTTGACAAAAGGCTGAGGGCAATTTCAATAGATTACATGTTTAATTGGACAGATTTAACGGTTAATGCGTGAAAAATGGTGCCCAAAGTTCAATTACTAGAAATTTTGGTACCCAAAGCTCAATTATATTAAATAATTGTTACCCAAAACCCAAATAACCCTTGAAAGTATCTACAAACTTGTTTTTTTATGAATGATGCTCTTAGTAGGATCGATTCTTGAATTCTTTGTATTGGAGTGCAGCAGGATCAAAACAGTGGAAAATAGGGGAGGAGCATGATTGATCTTATTAGTAAGATCAATCTTACTCATGTTATTTTTCTTTTTAGAATATGTAGAAACATAGTAGTGAGAAATGGGGGCTAGCAGTGATCTTATTAGCATCGTCATAAAATTCAAAGCATTAATGTGATCCAAAGTGCTAAATCCAACATAACTTTAAAAGAAAACTAAAAAGTTAGCACAAGTTCATTAAATGAAAAAAAATAAGGTTCATAATCTTCAAATCTTACACAAAAAAATAAGTTATAAAGCATTTTCATATGGAAGGAGGTGGTAGCAGAGGGTGGAAATGAGCGTCCCATGCCTGGAAACCGGCATCCCAAGTTTTAAAGTGGTTTATGAAGTCGTGATAATGATATTCTTTTTTTTTGCTTAACGCCTCGTATCGTTGGATTGATCTTTCCTCCATGTCAACCATCATTTATTGCATTTCTTCCAACTTTGCCATGAGTGGATCATGGCTCAATGGTCCTTCGCTGGGTTCCATTAATATCCTCTTGTGTGATATTTTAACGCTCGAAGTATGCTCCATTTGTTGGGGTGATGGTATAGCCACGTGCTCGTTGCCTTCTTTTTCATCATCATCACCCCTCTCAATTGTTATTGCCTGAAATTGCCCAAGTGATTGGTAGAAGGTGGAATTGTTGAAAATTCCAAGTTGTTTGTTGATTTTATCGGTTGGTCGAACTTGAATTCCCGCATTTTTGCACAATTTTGCAATAAGCACGCTGATTTTATAAGATATGCATGGATGGGTGTGATATTTTGCCAAAAGGTAGTGAACTAAGCAAATATTGTTATCATGAGCAAAGTTGTAAATCAACAAAACATCGGGCAAATAGAGATCATTTGAATGGCTTGTGGGGGAAATGTAATTAAAGTTTATAAAATTATGGGAACAGTGTTTGGGCCTTAATATTTTTGAGGCCACTTATTGACTTGGTTTTCCTGTTAGATATGTATCATAGAGTCTGATGGAAAGATGGATTCTCTATTAACGATGGGTATGGCATATTGTTAAAGTAAATGCACTTGTATGAATTGACTAAGATGGGTTAGGGAAAATAAAATAGTACCTATTTACCGTGGACATAGGCAATGTAATCATATGTTCCATTTTCAAAGAGACTAGCTATGAATTTGAAGCAAAGTGTGAGATTGCAGTCACTAATGTTGTTTTTGAGAAAATCCACACATCCCTTTCTTCTTCGAAATGTTGGCAAGAAATTAAAATTGTCAATGTCTTCGATATCTTCCGCGTGCTCAGCCACCACTAGTTGTTTGAGGAACCAATCTTTATACCATTCTTTTTCCATCTTGCTTCTAAACCCTTGATAATCTCTTCCCCTTCTTATGACCAATTTAGTTAGTTTCTTCGTGTTCTTGCTCTTTGAAAATGAAGAGGAATCTATGGATAAAGCTTGAAGTTCAAGAGAGAGAAAGTGGGTTTCGAATTTTTGGTGTGAGATTTTAGAAATCAAGGGGTGGAGAAGGTGATTTCGAGGTTGTTTATGTATGATTTGTGGAAGAATTGAAGGTTTAGTGATTAAGGATTGAGATTTTGAAGATGATGGAGGCAAAAAATGGTGGGAAGAAGGTCGTAAATGAGGGTTTTCGAAGTTGAGAAGGTTAGGGTTCTTATGAATTTTAGGGATTTTATAATGGGTTTGTGCAATTTAATGAAACAGTCTCGTTTTGTTTACTTAGTAAGGTTGATCCTACTCCTGTTAAAAAGCCCATTGGAGTTATTTTAATTTATTTGCCTTTAGTGATTAGTAAGATTGATATTATTAAAGGAAAAAAAAAGCCTACTGGTAATTTTTCTGGCATTCACTTATTTTTTAGTTAAATGAGTAAGATCGATCTTACTAAGGGTAAAAAGGTTATTAGAATTTCTGAGACTTTAAACCCTTATTACTTAAATAAGTAAGATCGAGATTTTACTAACTGCAGATTTTTCCTCTTTCACTTCTCTAACTTTTAGGGAACCTGACCTTTGTGGTTGAATGCCTTGATTGTTAACATGGATAAGTTCTTTTTTGACATCGTGCCCGTTGTCTCCATGTCATTCCTTGCACCTAGGGGTAGATTGTTAGCACTATAAATTCCATATCAATTCAATGAATAGAGAAGATAAAAAAACAGATGCGTATCCGAATCCATTTGTGAAGACGATTGAGGAGAAACAAATCCCTTTTGGCCTTCCAATCGATACGTAATTTCTCTTAGAGATTCTCTCTGTAAATGGGGACACTGAGAAAAAAAAACCTTACGTTCTATTGGGGACCAAAACCCCGTATGTTAGAAAACCACTTTGGTAACTGCCAAAGTGGTTATTAACTTTTAGTATTTATAAATTGGCCCCTCATCAATTTAAAAATACAATCCGGTCTCTACACATTAATTTGATAACAAAAAATACCCTTAAGCCTACTTAAAACTTAATTAGATCACTTAATTAGAAGGCTTGTTAATAATAACACAAATTAATAATTTACATGTGTGGTCCCAATTAAGATTAATATAAAATTAATCTAACAATCACCCACTGGACCACATATGTAACCTGATAAATGTGTTTAACTTTAGTGAGCTCATTAATTCGTTATCATAACTTGAGGGTATCCCAACAATCTCGTTCATTGGCTATATTAATATAGGATTAAAGCGGTCTTTGTTACATTAATCATAACTCGACACATCAATGGTCACATATACTAACACAGTCAAATAACATAGATCAATCATGGATGCGTAGCATGGAAATTACATGTATATGTGATCCACACACGCCTACTTCCAACTGGTCCTTTTTATTAAGATCGATATTTCAAAATATTTAACAGAGTGTGGTAAACTAAATACTTTATTTTTGCAGAAAAAAATTGAATTTAACTGTAGTTAACATAAAGTAACAAGCTAAATACAAACTCCCACTATCCTCAAATAGACTGACACCCATATGAGCAGTATGCTCGTGAAAGACCTTGGGTGGTAATCCCTTGGTAAGTGGATCCGCTATCGTGGAGTTTGTTCTAATGTGTTTCATGAAAATCTGACCACTCTGTACTCTTTCCTTTATAACGAGAAACTTGATGTTAATATGCTTTGACTTTGTCGAACTTCTGTTGTTATTCGAATATAGAACCGCTAATTTATTATCATAATATAGTTTGAGTGGTCTTTCAACACCCTCCAAAATTCGCAGCCCAGTGACAAAATTTCACAGCCATATTCCATGATTAGACACCTCATAACATGCTACAAACTCTGCAGCCATGGTGGACGAAGCAATGAGCGTCTGCTTAGCAGACTTCCACGAAATCGCTCCACCAGCTAACAAATAAACATAGCCTGAAGTGGATCTCCTGCTGTTTTGGCATTTAGCAAAATCGGGATCGAAATACCCAATGATCTCTAACTAATTCGATCTCCTATATGTGAGCATGTACTCAATTATTTTCTGTAAATACCTCATAACCTGCTTGGCTGCCTTCCAATGATCCATGCCAGGGTTACTTAAATATCTGCCTAACATGCCGACTATGAACGCAATATTTGGACGCGTACATACTTGACATTAGACTCCCTACAGCCGACGCATAGGGAATATTTTGCATTTCCTTAATTTCAAGGCTATTCTTCGGGCATTGACTGAGACTAAACTTGTCTCCCTTAGCGACTAGGGTTTCACATGGTTTGCAATTTTGCATGCCAAATCTATTGAGAACTTTCTCAATATAGTTCATTTGTGATAATCCCAATATACCCCGAGAATGATCTCGGTGTATCTCAATTCTTAACACAAAGGAAGCATTACCAATATCTTTTATTTCAAAATTCTTTGATAGAAATCTTTTGGTGTCATGCAACATACCTATGTTATTTGTGGCAAGTAATATGTTATCGACGTACAAAACCAGAAAAACATGTTTACTCCCATTGAACTTGTGATACACACAATCATCAACAACATTCGTTTCAAAACCATATGAAGCAATGACTTGATGAAATTTGAAGTACCACTGACGAGAAGCCTGCTTGAGTCCATAGATGGATTTTGTTAATTTGCAAACCATATTCTTTGGGTCTCCGGACACAAAGTTTTCTGGCTGCACCATATAAATTATTTCTTCAATGTTGCCATTAAGAAATGTTGTTTTGACATCCATTTGATGCAACTCAAGATCAAAATATGCAACAAGCGCCATAATTGTCCTAAAAGAGTCTTTCGTAGAAATCGGAGAAAAAGTCTCTTTAAAGTCAATTCCTTCCTTCTGAGTAAAGCCCTTTGTCACAAGACGTGCCTTATATCTCTCCATATTACCATTCGAATCCCTTTTGGTTTTAAATATCCATTTACAACCTATGGGTTTCGCACCATCCGGTAATGGGACAAGTTTCCAAACTTTATTATCTTGCATAGACTTATACTCTTCATTTATGGCTTCAATCTATTTATGAGAGTTGGAACTTTGCATAGCTTGATGGAAGTTAATTGGACCATCTTTCGACATTCCACTTTCTACCTCCTGTTCTTGGAGATACACGACATAATCGTCCGAAATTGCAAATTTTTTTTCTCTCATGGATCGTCTTAATAAAGCAGATTCTTGAGGTTGTTAAGTTTGTTCTTCAGGGTTGGGTTTCTTGGGAACAATTACCTTATCTTGAATGAGGGGTTGAATAACATTGCCCTGTCGAGAATCTGAAGTAACTTCTTGATTAATGACGGGTATGGAAACCTGCACATTGTCAAAAGTAGTAGTAGAAATTGGGATTGCTCCATTTTCCTCCTCGAAGATAATGTTCTTAACTTGATTTCTCCCCCCAAACTCAACATCCTCAAAGAACGTTGCAATTCCTGTCTCAAAAATTGACTTACTAGTGTGATCGTAAAACTTGTAGCTCCGTGATCGTTCTGCATAGCCAATAAAATAGCTGTTAACGATTTTGAAGTTAATTTTTTTTTCATGAGGCTTATAGGGCCTCGCTTTAGCAAGACATCCCCAAACACGCAAGTGCTTTAGACTAGGCTTTCACCAACCCAAAGCTCATACGGCGTTTTTGCAGCTGCTTTTGTTGGCACCCGATTTAGGATATAAGTTGCTATCTTTAGAGCTTCACCCTAGAGTGACTCTGGTAAAGTAGATTGACTAATCATACTTCTTACCATATCCTTAAGAGTCCGGTTTCGTCTCTCAGATACACCATTCATGCTAGGTGACCCTGGCATAGTGTATTGTAGGACGATTCCACATTTTTCTAGGTATTTAGCAAACGGTCCTGAACGTTGTTCACCTGAGCCGTCGTATCTACCGTAGTATTCACCATCGCGGTCAGATCTGACGCTCTTTATCCGTTTGTTGAGTTGTAATTCAACTTCAGCCTTAAATGTTTTAAACACATCCAAAGACTGCGATTTTTCATGTATAAGAAATAGGTAACCATATCTAGAATAATCGTCTATGAATGTTGTAAAGTATTGTTGACCATTCCAAGAAGTTGTAGCGAATGGGCCACAAATATCCGTATGGATTAATTCTAAGACGTCCATAGTCCGATTGGCACTTATTTTCTTTGTTTTAGTCTGTTTTTCCTTGATACATTGAACACAGATATCAAAGTCTGAAAAATCAAGGGAGTCCAAAATTTTATCAGAAACAAGCCGCCCGACTCTAGATTTAAAGATGTGACCTAGGCGTTTGTGCCATAATGAGGTTAAATTTTCCTTATTTAATTTACGCTTCGTACAATGCGATACCACATGCAATGTTTCATTATTAGATGGAATAGTTTCTAGCAAATATAGATTATTAAAAGCATTAAGTAAACCGGTACCAACAATATTTGAATTAATAGACAAACTGAAATTCTTATTTCGAAAAGAACAATAATATCCAAATTTGTCCAATGCAGAAATAGAAACTAAATTCCGTCCAAATGACGATACAACAAAAGTGTCTTTTAACTCCAAATAACAACCAGTACTTAACAACAATCTAAAATGCCTTATTGCCTCCACCTCCACTGATTTGCCATCACCCACATAGATACGTTTTTCAGCATCAGTTGGCATTCGGGAGTGCAGGCAACCCTGTATAGAAACAAAAATGTGAGTAGTAGCACCATAATTTACCCATCAAGTGTTTCTTGGTACTGAAGCTAAATTAATCTCAGAACAGACTAAAACATTATATATACCTTTCTTTTCATGCCAGGTGGCATATTTGGCACAATTTTTTTTCTTGTGTCCGATTTTACCACAAAAGAAATAACCATTTTCAGTGCTAGCCAAATGAGCACTTTCAGTTCTATCTTGCTTCAATATATCTTATTCTTGCACACAAAATGAAATGAGCTCATTAAAGCCCATTTCTCCTTTTGGCAGTTATAACTGACCTTCAATTGACTAAATTGTGTAGGCAGAGAGATCAGAATTAAACGCACTAGCAAATCATCTGATAAGTCGAGCTTTAGTGCCTTAAGTTTTGAAGCAAGATGAGACATCTCCATGATGTACTCCCGAACATTACCCTTGCCCTTATATTTCATTGAAATCAAGTTTGCCAAAAGTGTGCTTGTTTTAGCCTTATCGTTTTTGACAAAACGATTATGAATTTCCTCAAGGAACTTACTGGCAATGATATTGTCATCAGTAATTGCACCTCTGAAGGCCTCTGGAATCCCACCCTTCATGATCATGAGACTTAGCCTATTTGAACGATCCCACTTTTCAAAATACGCAATTTCCTCAGGAGTACTTTGTTCAGTGGATCATTCGGTTTTGGCATTCTCAATGCCAAGTCTATGTCTATGCAGCCAAGAATAATTAATATATTCTCTTTCTAGTCCTTAAAGTTTGTTCCATTTAACATTGGAACATTGCTCATATTTGCAGATATAGAAGTAGTAGATATTAAAGCTGAATAAAGAACAAAAGTAAATTAAATTAACAATAATGTTCACATCAAATAACCAAATAACTAGTCTATAAATTGATTAATTCTATCGCAACATCTCAAGATACCTAGTATAACATCAATATCAAGCCTTTGGACAGTAATATTAATTGTAAGTGATACTCTTGTTGTAATGATCAAATATTGACGATAAGTTATGTCAAATAACAAATCTATTTTTGGATTGATTTACTATTCACATTAAGTTACCTAGATAATTGTCACATATGTACCATCATAAATGTGTATGAAATTCAGCCAAATATGAACCCCTATTTGAATTTTAATATTCGTACGAATTAAATAAACACAAACATCTAATCATTCTTTATCTACACAAGAGAGGTCACTTTAGTAACATCTAATGTAAATTGGCCTTCATAGAATGTTTAGACAAGTAATAAAACAATAATAAATGTCGCACGTAATTAATCAAATTTATTATAAATAGAAAAAATTCTGATTACTTTGTCACTGCCCAAAATAGTGACAAACTGAAACTAGTCACAGTTAAAAAACTGTGACAATTATGGATAAACTGGTCACTGCTATAAATAGTGACAATTATAACACGGAAAAGAACAGTTTATCTTCTCCATCAAATTTTCTGAAATTCCGCCCTTACATATATATATATATATATATAAACTCAAATTTAATTAAATTAAAAGATCCATTGACTTCAATTTAATTAAATTAAAAAATACTCATGAAGTATATACACTAAGGCCTCGTTTGGTTCACGGATTTTAGTACTCGAGAAAGGAAAGTTGTTCCTTTCCTTTGTTTGATAAGCACAAATTTCGGGAACACTTTCCCGAGAGAAGGGAAAGTAGGGGGTAAAACCATTCCTCCCAAAACACATGGGATTGATTTTCCCATGTGATTTCTAAGCATTTATTACACAAATTTTAGACAATAATACTCTTACCTAAATACTTTACATGGTTTACCAAACACAAGAAAGGAAATTTGACAGGAAATTTACTTTCCCACCTCCATGGGAAAGATAAGGGAATTGATTTCCTTTCCGTGAACCAAACGAGGCCTAAAGATTAAATATGCAACCAAAATTCATGAAATAGAATCATGAATGACCAAATAGCAATACAACAAATATGCTTTTGATATATATGAAGAATAAACTGGGACCACACAAAGTAATAATGAATAATTGATAAGTCTGTAGTCTTCATATATATACACACGTCATACACAGTAAACATACATATATATATACACGACAAACATATATATGTGAATATATATACACGGCAGCCTACAAATATATTTATATATATACACAATAAACATATATATGTAAATATATATACACGACAGCCATATAAACATATATATATATATATATATTAGATTCCAAACATAATTCAATCCTAAAAAAATAAAAAATTATTCAAGGAATTGATAATGGACCTCGCTCTGATACCAATTGTTAGTACTATAAATTCCATATTAATTTAATGAATAGAAAAGATTAAAAAACGGATGCGTACCCGAATCCATTTGTGAAGACGATTGAGGAGAAACAAATCCCTTTTGGTCTTCCAATTGATACCTAGTTTCTTTTAGAGATTCTCTCTGTAGATGGGGATATTGAGAAAAAAAACTTACGTTCTATTAGGGACCAAAACCCCGTATGTTAAAAAACCACTTTAGTAACTGCCAAAGTGGTTATTAACTTTTAGTATTTATAAATTGGCCTCTCATCAATTTAAAAATAGAATTTGATCTCTACACATTAATTCCATAATAAAAAATACCCTTAAGCTTACTTAAAACTTAATTAGATCACTTAATTAGAAGGCTTCTTAACGATAACACACATTAATAATGTACATGTGTGGTCCCAATTAAGATTAATATAAAATTAATCTAACATAGATGAGTTTAAATCATATTTGGCCTAGCACCGACCACGTACCTGGGGTGTGGTTGGTGATTCGTGGTTATTATAGTTGGTTGAGCTTATTGGAAACCGTTTGGCCAAGTCCACCAGACTATCATCCAACATCTGGTTGTCTTTTAAAAGCATTTTAATCAACTCTCTATTACCGCTGTATGCGGTTCAACGAGAGTATGTGGGTTAGACTGTAGTTCTTTGTCAGGATAATATTTATTCTTGGAATCTGGTAGCAGCTTGGTAATGTGGTCGGTTGTCGAAATCTCTCCCCTTTTGTGAGGTGTTCATGATTGTGATATCTTTGGATTTAGAGGAGTGGACATCTGGTTATTTTTCTTTGGCAAGATGGATAAGGTTTAGTCTTCATTGTTGGACATGGTTATTAGTCAGATTTGGTTTTCAGGGCCGAATGAATAGGGAACTTTTGGATTGACAAGGTTTTGATTTCCTAACACTCATTAGAAGAAACTAATCAGTCGTTTCCCACAAAAGGCGCTAGCTACAAGGTTAACAAATTTTAGGGTAAGAAATGTTGTTCACATACAAAATTATGCACAATAAGTGCAATAAAATAAGTAAGAAGAAAACATAGGTTTTTGGTTAGGTGGTTCTCCCAGCCAATGGATGGTAGGTCTTGTTTACATCTACCCTTTAGTAATAACCTGAATATTTTATTGATGATGATGATGATGATAGAGATGGTTATTGGGAGAGTATATGCAATTATACTTGGTAATTTTTATGATGATCGATCTAGACATTACAATGTGATAAACTCTACTCTCCATGCATGACTAGAAGGAAATAAAGAAAATTGAGAGTGTTTATTAGTGTGGTGATAGAGTTATTATTAGTCATTGAATGTGCTGACTACACTTCGTGTTGTTACTGTCACGTGTCAAGCTTGAAATGACTTCATTAAACTTCTATGCCAAACTTGGCCACAGTCCAAAATCTCAATCAACATACTGGTCAGATATTCTTATCACCTCATACGCATATCAATTGCATTATGAGTTATATTGACAAAAAAACATCCACGTGTTCATGCATGTTATGAGGATCCCATGTATTATAACTAAGGGAAGGGGCGTAGCTTTCTTTTCTTAAAAAATGTATGAACAGGGGCCTCGAGAAAGGTTCTTGAAGAAGCTTTGTTTTCTTCCTGATTCTCCTATTACAAACTGACATTAATGTTATAAATAATTACAAACTAAACCCTGAAGTTTGTAAACTTACAAAAAGAACTATAGAACTTTTTTGTCACACTACATATCCCCTCGTTTCTGAAATTCCAAAGGGGTCCCACATGCCTCAGCCATTGCCCAGGGCTCACCATTTTTTTATTGGTCAAAGGCTCCATTTTAACCATGTTAAAATAGTGAATGAAAAATTAAAGTTAAATATAGTCCTTATGATTAAATAAAAATCAATTATTCTCTTTTCTTTGAAGAACAAAAAGGTAGGACGCGCGGGATGGGGAAAAATATATAAATAACAGCATGTGCGCAAACCAATAAAGTTTAGATTAATGGGAGACACGTTGATTATAAGTACTGACGATATGCTACCCCGTCTTACCTCAATTGGCTTCATGCTTTTTCTGTTTTTCTGTTAATCTATATTTTGTTGTTTAAATAAAACTTTTGATTAATTTTGAAATAGGAAAAAATGGGAAAAAGTGAAGTTAAGATGGGGGTTTGGTATTTGAAAAATAAAAATACCAAAATCATCTCCTCGATCTCTCTTGGAATGTCAAAAACCAAAACCCTATATTCCTTTCTCTCTACATTGATCTCCATTATTTTATACGCCTGACTATTTTTTCAAATGCAAAAGGTTTTTGAGTAACAACATGTCGTCAAAAGCCTTAAATTACGAACCCGACTGAATCTAAAATTTTTTAGGTCATTACTCATCATGGAACATCTACAGGAACAAATTTGTTGAAAAACCTTCTGACCTTATTTGCTCTATCGATCTTGCAGATGATATGAAAAGTGGCGTAAGCCATTCCATCCGTGTTCACTTTGCCACTCTCCGGCCGCTTTTTGTTCAATTCTTTTCTCTTGTTTTGTTTTTCCCTTTCATGCAATTAAGTTATACAAATTAATCTACGCTGGTTTCAGTTTTTTAATTTTCTTTTTATTTCCTATGTCAGCAGGTTTATTGGAGTCATTCCCAAAAGTTAGGCTCTTTAGAATTTTTCAATTAAAACTCCACTATACTATACAATTCAATTGTAAGATGTACATGAATATCACATAAATATAAATAAATATGTGCGAGATCTTGGTATATACATTATAATTCACACTTATTATACAACTATGTATTATCATACAAATAATTACAAAAATACCCAAAAAAAATGCATAGATAAATTAAAATCCATCACACAATGGAATATGGCAGGGTGTATGATCACTTAATAATAATTAATAATTATAAACAAATACTGTATGCTATTGAAATAGGGGAGGGTATGGCAAAGATTATTGCGTAAAACTCCAAAGATAATCGGTTTGGCTACTGAAATAATCTAGTGTGGCTTGAGCATAATGTGTATAATTAGGTAGGAATGAAGACGAGGAGGATGATGGTGATGACAATGGTAATTGGTTAAATTGTAAATCATCATTATAATTAGGTGAACCAAACTCCATCATCATAGGGTAATCATCAAGGCGTACCCAATTGCTAAGGCCAATTTCAGATGAATTATAAACCGCATCTGTGCTATCTAAATTTGGATGTTTAATGACCTTATCCCGAAGGCTGACAACGTTGTTGTTTTTGTCGTCGTCGTTGTTGTTGATGGTGAGAGTACTGTCCACGATGATCATTGGATTTATATTTAATAATCGCTTGATGTTGTTTGCATCATTTTCAGCCTCGTAGGTCTTCTTTCCCATGTTAATAATTTGCTCCAAGGTCCCTTCGTCGTTACTAATATTTGAGTTGATGAGCATTTGGGTTGTTGTTTCTGTAGTAGTATTAGTAGTAGTGATGATTGATGAAGCTACGGTAGTAATGGGGTCTTCTAGGGATTTGATGATGTGATTCTTCTTCTTAAATATTCGACAAACCACCCAAGTCCAACCCTCATCCGGTTGTAGCGAGTCTTTCATTGCGCATGAAACCTGTAATGTATATGGGAGGAATATTAAAGTGCGGTTTTTGCTTATTTTTTATTAACTTTTCGTTAAAAAATTAATACTACGCGTTTAGTCCATGAATGTACAATATGTATATATATATGCTCATTTTGAAGTAGTAATAGTGGTGTATGTCTTGGAGATCCTCGAAATTAGTCAAAATTTTAAAGTTAAAACTTCTGCCATTCCCCCAACGTAAAGTTCATGTTTGATTGTCACAATTAATTATTCGAGGATACACTTATTTCGGCACATGTTAATAATAAAACTTTTGTACTATCTAGAAATTTTGTAAATTAAGTGTGTAAAAATATAATGCAAAATGCTGTATATACCATACATTATAATTAACAAGCAATTTGCAGCGCGGAGTTGTTATAATAGAATTATAGCCGTTTCAACATAGCAATTTGCAGCTTGGGTGATGAGTTAGCGGCCATTTTAAATTTGTCACCATATGATGGAATTATAGCCATACATTAGCATGCAATTAAGACCATTTCAAATTTGTCATCACACATGATGGAATGTTCATCGTAGGGGGTCTCTGACAATGTCATCACACTACATGTTTACGATTTAAACTATGTGCTGCAGCCACTGGCAGAGTCAGTAAGGGACAAGTGGGGGCGCTAAGCGGGGGCAAGCGCCCCCAGTTGATTTTGAATTTTTTTACTATATATGGGATATTTTTTGGAAAAAAAATAATATATACAGGGCCTTTTATGTAGAAACATATACTTTAGGGTATGTAAGTGTAAAAAAAAATTAAAACTTTGAATTAAATAACCCACTCACCGACTCACAGCTCTCACTTAATTTCTCACTTCTCTCACTCTCGGGTTCCCATCTCTTTCTTTTATTTCTACACCACAACTCCACAAGCTCCTCCGCAACTCCGTTCCTCCATACCGCCATGGCGTCATCACTCCACGCCACTATTGTTCCACCTCCACTCGTCCACGGTGCCACTGACATTGTGTTGTTCTTTACTTCTTCAACACAAGCTCCTCCACTCTTAGGTAATATTTCTAGATCTACTTTTCAAAATTAGGGATTAAATTATTTTTTGATTAGTTGCATAATATTAGTTGTATTTCTTTATTAATTAATTGTATTTCTTGAATTATTGATTAATTGTTAAATATTTTATGATTTAGGTCTAAACCTCTAATTGTTGAATATTAACTCTATTGTTGATTAATTACATGATTTTAATTCTATTATTGACTAGTTTGATACTATTAGTTGATTCCGGTCTAAACCCCTAAATGTTAAATATTAGTTCTATTGTTGAATATGAAAAATAGTAGAATGATATTGTAATTTATCGTAATTATTCGCATTTGCTATTTTAGTTGTATAATTATTATTATTAATGCTATTATGTTTGCGTTAAAATTTTAAAACTTTAAATTTGATTTGGTGTATTTTGAATTTCGTCCCCACTTAGTCAAAATCCTAACTCCCCCACTCGTTGCAGCAAAAAAGCTTAATACACTGCCGAGTGGAGATGGTCTAAAATGGAAACCACTATAATTTAAAGTTAAGTTTTTTAATTTTTTTGAACAAAGTTAAGGTTCAAAAGGCAATAATATATATACATTTTATTTGGAGATGAGGGAATAAATAGCAGGGAACAATGACTTTCAATTACGTACCATGCCGGTAACAACCAAAAATCAGCCGGTATAAGTATTTCTCACCCCAGAAAAATTACTTTCGTACATAATTAATTAAAATGACCGCTAATTAATTTGTCCAACTCTGACAATCGGGGAGGACGGCTAGAAAATTAGTCTGAATTAAGAATGGTGAAATTAGTTATTGAAGAACGTCTTAAGATGAACAGAAGAATGAGGTTAGTACTAGAAACAACTAATGCCGTGACTAAAATGTTAAACAAATGGAAATAAAGAGTATTCGATCAAGGGACTTGGCTACAAACTTTTCTGGGAGAAATGTCGCATCTGTTCCTAGGTAGTTTTGTATTTAATAAAAATAAAGTTGTAAAACCAAAAATACAAGGGAACGTAGATTAATTAATGGGAGCCTATCTATATATATATACTGATTTAATTATCACTTTGAAAAAAATTAAGAATCAATTATGCTAATTAACTAATTAGAAACAAATTAAGAGGGTAAATAATTAATTAACTTACAATATTATTATAAGCATCATCAGTTGTTGTGTTACTATTATCATCATCGTCGAGCAGTCTATATTCGTGCATAATATAGTCGGACTTGAGGCCGTGAGGGGCTCGACCTTTGTAGAACACAAGTGTCTTCCTCATCCCAATCCTTGCTCTACCGTTGCTGCTATATATCGCTTTATCCCGCCCCGTAGCCTTCCAAAAACCTGTTGCAGTAGCACGGTTGGTGCGTATACTCGCTGGGTACTTCTTGTCCTTGTGGCTGAAGAAGTACCAATCATTTTGGGGCACTGATCCTATTTTACACATCTCTACATATATACACGTACGCAAATATAAAATTATATATATATATAGGTTTCCGGCCATCAAATAATAAATAAATATATATACACCCCAAAATAGTAACATCATTGATCGATGTTCAGTTTAGAGTTTAGATTAAATTGACACACAGAGATAATATATAGTACGTTCTAAGTACCTTGTATATCCCAGGGCTCAAGCTTGTTGAGATCGACGTCTTTTATGACTTCCAAGTCGATATGTTGGTGGGAAACCTTCTTCCTCAAGTAGTACTGTAAAAGCTCTTCCTCAGTTGGATGAAATCTGAATCCAGGAGGTACCTTTGATTGCCCATTTACACTTATACTCATTCTTCTCTCTCTAAATGTACTTAACCTTTAGTTAAAAGAGGAATTAACATTCTTCTTCACTCTCGATCCGTGTGTGTTCTAAATGCACTTGGCCTTTATTTAGAAGAGGAGATTAATTATTGCACAAGTATATATATATATATATATATAACAACCTGAAAACTTATAATTACGCTAAAAACATATTTTTATTTAAGTGGGTGAAATATGAAAAGGCTAACATGCAAAAGCCACGTACGTATGTAAAAGGCTAACATGCAAAAGCCATGTACGTATGTGAACCCTCAATTAAATGGATTATTACAGTTAAGAATTGGGAGGTATTATAATGGGTCACGTGGAACTCGTGTGATTAGTATGAGACGTGGGTAAATAACCTATCTTTAATACCTTATTAAATCGGTGTTGTCCAGTACAGTTATTAACTTGTATTCTGGTACGTAGTTTGTTTGTTAAGGAAGGTTCCTAGCCAAGTGCGTACCGGTATTTTGTTCTATTAGATTAATTAATTATAGCGATACGCGTGATATGGGCTATTGGGCTTACATATTTAGTAAAACAATTATATGATGATTATCTAATATATCTAATGAATATGAGCGTTGCAATGTGTAAAGAGCATATACTAGTTAAACTATGATTGATAGGACTCTATTGACATAGTATATAAAGAACCCATTAGCTAGGGTTATGGTTCTAAATTAAATAATTACTCTACTCTTCTTCTTTATCTTAGAGATAACCCATCAAGTATTTTCAAAATTTTGACTTTAGAAGCCCACAAACTCACAAGGTTCCGCAGGAAACGTTGTCATAGATTCATGTATGCTTCTTAAGGCTCAATTTCTCAAGAACTAGACAAAATTAAGATCCTACGTGTTTATCTGCTTTAAGATTAAAATTTAATAGATCTAAGCACTCAATCCAAAATTAATTCACCATAGAATAATTCTTAGATTTGAATTATTGCTTTACGATGCTAGAATTTTCTAACGTAAAACTTGTAGTTTCAATGTGGATGAATAGGGCGAGGTGGGGTTCGGGTTGGTGATGATTATATATATTTTGTCGGGGGTGGGGTTGTGGTCCATAAGCAGTAAGAAAGAAAATAAAAAATGCGTGTGGGCTTTCTGTGTTACAAAAAGGGACATAATTTGGCATCCGGATTTCAGAGGGCATGCATGCCTCCATCTTAACTATGATCCTCTACCTTATTATCTTTTTAAAAGTAAAGTTTAAATCCTTCTATTATAAATAATAAAAAGATTATTTTTTATAATGACAACACTTATATCACTAGACTAATTTACTCGTTCTAATATATATAACCGACTAAAAAAAATTTAAGTGAATAAAAGGTAAAATAATACAAACAATTTTAAAAATAAAAAAAGTTGGCTTTTAATTTTATTATTGACGTACGTAGTACGTATAGCAGTTATTATCTTTGTACAATTCAACAGCCGATTCGTGCATCTGGCAGTGGCAGAATATTCAAACAAATAAAGGCAATAGAATTTTATGTTTTTGCTCATTTTCAAATTTCAATGAATAATGCATTGATAAAGAAAACGAATGCTAACTCGCTGGATCGCTTTATTGAAAGACATGCATCTTGCGTGTATACATATAATGTCAGGTTATAAAGAGAGTTTTTCTCACTTTATCAAAATTAAGAGATTCCTATTAAAAAGGGTAAATTAATGAATTATTTTTTAAAATTTTGTAGAAATGATCTATATTATGAATAGATCATCTCCCCCAAATTTCATTAAAAAATTCAACCTACAAATAGGTGAGATAATCATCAAAAATTTCAACCGTTGAAAATGCGCAGATTTAACAATTTTTCAATACTCCCACTTTTAGGTTGAGTTTTTTTATGAAATTTGGTGGAAGTGATATACTCGGTGTATAGATCATCTCTGCAAGATTTTAAAAAAGAAAATAATCTATTTAACCCTCCAAATATACCTTTCATCTTTTTACTAAAGTGATGAAATCTCTCTTTATAACCTAACTAGTAGTTACTGAGTAACTACACATATGAAAGCTATATTCCATGGATTTGAACTCATTTTTTATATTATCAATTATTTGTTATAATAATCTCCGGAGAGATGCGAGTCTTGTCAACTTGTATCAGTTTGTTTGAGGCCCCCATAGCAATTTAGTGATGCTATTAATTTGGAATTCATATTATTTTGATGAGAAAAAAAAATGTTGACGCTTTTCTCTTCATGGTCAATTTATTTATTGGTTTGAATTATCCAAGTGACTATCTGAAGGACCGAATTAGAATAATACGAGTGGATTTAAATACTGGTTATTATCATTTCTTCAATGCTGATTTAGGTTTATTTTCAAAATTTGAGGAATTAAGATAATTGGTTATAGGTCTAGGGTGACGGTTGAATTATTAAGGTAATTGAAAATTAAACTGAACAATATAAGGGTGCGTTTGATTGCAAGCGTGGAATTTGCATGGAAAGAAAATAAGTTATCGGTAATTGAATTGCCTAGAATTGAGTTGCATGGAAAATGAAGTGTAGTGTGTTTGATTGCTTTAATTTTCTACACGAAAAATATTGGTTGTATTGTGGCATTTTTAATGTAGAAAAAATTATGGGTATTTTTTTTTACATAATTTTATAGTCATGATGGATCTTGTTTAATTGATCTTGATGAGTAGATTTTAAATATAAATTTTTTATTAAATTTTGAATTTTGTAGTTTAAGTTATAGCATTTTTAGTGTAGAAAATGGGTAAAATGTTGTCTCGAAAACCGTGTAATTGCATGGAAAATAAAAACTAGCCCCCCCCCCCCAAAGAAAATATTTTCCTTGTTTATAAGGAAAATGTAAGTGTGTGAGCCAAAAGTGGGAATTCAATTGCCTAGAAAAAAAAGTCAATCAAACACCTTAAGTTGTCAAATCAAGTGGAAAATAGATATTTTCCATGGAAAATACTCCCAATCAAACACACCCTAAGATGAACTTAAAACCAAAATGATGATTTTTTTTATTTAATTATTCAAAAAAATTACCCTACAAAGATTTGAATGTAGTACAATATTCTCATAAACCATCAAAGCGACCAAGTGAACATGTACTGAGATTAGTTCTAAATTTTACTAGGAGCTATAGTGCTCCCGGGTGAGAGAGAATATGACCTTTAGTGGTTTTTATCTTATATTTTTAATGATATTTTATTTTCATTAGCAATGGATGTTATGGTGCTAAAGGCTGGATTTCTTTCGCCTGCCAAATTGCCGATAGCCATATACCCTTATTTTATCTATCATTACCCGAACTTCTGAATTAATTAGACAGGCCGTATGCTTTTATTGCATATCCCTTCAATCATATTCTATTTCCCATTTTAAGAAAGCATGCGGAATGTTTTTCCTTAATTATATCAAGTATATAATATTATATATATATATATATAGCTTCAATTACAACCCAAGATCATTGCGGGAATCTCACAAAGACGCTTTAACTCATAAAGGTGAGGGATATATGGGGACAAATTTTCCCAACATAGGTAAGTATAATTATATTTCCTTAGATAAAGGACAATAATTCACTTTTTCCTGGAGAAAGGACAATAATCAACTTCAATTTAAGGTTGATTTAAATTTTGATTGTCGATTATTTTTTGTAAAGGTAATTTTATTTTTATTCGCGGGTTTTTGTAATTTATCCACCTTTAATTTATGTTAATATTGAAATAAACTTTTGAAAATTTTCATATAAAAATTGAGAAGTATATCCACTAATTAATAATCATTTTAAATGTATTTACTTTTAAAATTAGTTTCCTAATTAGGATATACTTCCTTACTTTTATAATTAGTATCTTAATTAGAGTATACTTCCTTAATAATACATTTTCTTAATTTTTTAAAAGGTATATTGATTCAAGTACTATAAATTCATTATTCATAAAAAATATACAATACAGGCGGAATTAATTTATATTATTACATTATAATATTAACGAATAATTTTTTTCAACAAATGAATTTACTATTTGTTTTTTCTTTTTTCTATACAATGATGGCTCTAAATAAATAAAAATAAAGCAGAATTAGAACTTAAGAAAATAATTACTGGCCGGAGGCAACAAAAATCGTTTCCTTAATTTTCAATCCTTTTAAGTCAAAGGAAGAATATTCAATTATAATATATATATTTGTTTTCTTGTTTGCCATGATAAATCTGTAATTAAAGTTATAATTTTAATTTACTTCTAGGTAGGAACTAAATTTTGTAGACGTATTACAAATGTTTCAATATATACTTACTGTTTAATTACTATTCCAAGACTAATGTGAATTATTGTATAATCTCAATTCTGAAAACAAATGTGAATCATAGACTATAGTCTAATCTTGAGTTCGGAAAATGAATATAATTAACAATAAATTATATATATTAGAAATATCATTTTATTATACAATTTATGTTTACTTTTTGATATATTATATGATGGCAGATAGAAGTAAAAATTTAGTGGATAATTTACAATTGAATTAAAAAGAATCATTATTTTATAAAAATTATGTCAATATTGATTTTTTTAAGTTTATCCAACAACGTGGTTAAACTTAGTGGGCAATACAGATTATTTCAGTAAAACCCAAAAAGAGGGATAGACTGACAAATTTCCCTAATAGAAATAAAATCATCCTTGTTAATTACTAATCAAATTGATTAGGTTGTTTAATTTTTTTTGATTGTTGAAATTTAAATTTTGAATTATTTGATTTTCTATATTTAGTAATTGATTAAGTTGTTAGAAGTTATTTGATTGTTTAAATTTAAATTTTGAATTTGATTTTATAGATATTAGTTTCTGGCAAGATTTTAAAAGTTTAGATTAGTTTAATAATCAATTAGATGATAGTAACATTATAGGAATAATAATAATATAAATTAGTTTTGTAGCTATATTAATTTAATTTTAATTATTTATCCGTAAAAGTTTGTATTTTAAACAAAACTTTGAACCTTAAAATATTTGTATAAAAGTTGTGTCCTTAAATAGATAGGGAAATGAATATTCGTCCTTAAAACTAATTGCCCCTATTTTTATTTATTTAATTAAAGTGGATGTACTTATTAATCTAGTGAATTTTTTAATATTAAATTATTTATAAAATAATATTTATAAAATTAAATCAATAATATTTTTTGTCAGTCTATCAATATTTGTGGATTACTTTAGTAGGCAATGCGGAATAATAACGCGGATTAACCGTAAGATATTGTTGATAGAAATAAAATCACCTTTTTTGTAATTAGATTTTGAGTGCTAAAGTTTATTAAAATTAATATTTTGGTGTTATTTTGGACGGTATCCGTTAGTAGTTAAAACAATCAACAATTTTCTCCTTTAATATTTTACAAATTCTTCTGGTTTTGTCCATCATTACGATTCATCAACACCCATTAAATAAAAAAAGAGCCATTGAGATTTAATACTAATTAAATAAATAAAATTTTACCTTAGATAAATTTGCAACTCCATAACAAACACATCAAACATATGCATTTGGAACAAACACATATAGTAATGGAAACTTGATAAGGGACGTTATGTTAAGGGGTTCGATCAACTGGTGGGGACAGCTATGGTAATTTTTGGTAGTGCGTGGCTGGGGCGATGGACAGGAGTGGTGCCGGGGTACGTGAAGACAAGGAGCTGACCGGCCAATTGTAATTTAGAGTAAACTTTTGTTAGTAGCACAAAATTATTAAAGTTAACACATTGGAATAACTTTACCTTGCTTGATAAAAGAAAATTAAACGAACAATTTTTCCCTCCTTTTTTTTTTTCCAAATTATGCAACAAATCTCATTACAAGATATATAAATATATATGGACGATTATGATAATTAAACTATTGTTTTATAGTATGTAACAAATTTTATAATAAAAAAAATTAAATATAGGAAAGGATTACGATAATTAATCTATTATTTGATTCATTGTTTTATGTTTTAATAAATACAAAACCTTATTGTGTGTTTCGTTGAAGAAGAGGCCGGGAAAAAGAGAGAAGAAAAATGCTATTTACAGTGGATTTATGTGTTGCATGTAGAGTTATGTCTGATTGTTGAAAAAGCAAATTTATATCGGTTGAAATTTTATTTGTTTAATCATAAATTGCAACTGCTCTTTTATTTATTTATTTAATGGGTGTTGGTGAAATGTAACGAGGGAAAAAATCGTAGGTTTGGTGCCCATTTTGTATGACTTTCTTCCATGGGATGCTTTGATTCGTTTGTTGACGAAAATATTTTACCAAAAACCACGCCTCTTGGCCCAGTGGTATAAGGCTGCCACTGGGACAACTTTGGGTCGACTTGGAGCTCCGAAGGTCGAACCCCGGCGTTGTCAAAATAATGCTTGGCCAGCGGCAGCCACGAACCGCGAGCGGGGATTAGTCGAGGTGCGCGAAAGCTGGCCCGGACACCTCGTGGAAAACCAAAAAACCCCCCCAAGAATACCCCTTTATATATAAATAAATCTATATTGTTTTTTCTATATTTATTTTCTTTATATCCATATGCATAAAAGGTGATGTGCATATATGTAGATAAAAAAAATCAATTTCTATTTTTTATTTTTGGTGAGATCATATATATGAAGAGCAATCCAAATAGAGCAAAAAACCTTATACGAGTACAATTTACACTAGATGGATATATGGATAACTCATTTTCAATATTCCTTAAAAATTGTGACTTCCTGGTTGAATAGGGAGAGAGAGAGAGAGAGAGAGAGAGAGAGAGAGAGAGAGAGAGAGAGAGAGAGAGAGAGAGAGAGAGAGAGAGTTAGGGTATTTCCCCTTAAATTAAGACTTCGATCTCTTGATATGAAGAAAGGTAGACGCGCAGCAATTGAGCCGGCTTATATGTTAATCTAATTTGGTATTAAGGAGGCCATTCTAAAATTAAATTAAATTTCAGACACGCTAATTAAACAGAAAAAGATACTGTTATTAATTCAAGCAAAATTTTTGGATATGAGTTATGAGTAAACTTTTTTAGAGTAATTATACTTATCGGATATTTTTACTACATATTTTTAACGGCATGTATTACATAAGTTGTACTTTCACAAAATACAACAAAGGTATGGCCCATGCATGCAATACACCCTGTAAAAATAAGTGCTAAGGATTGTAGGTAACAAATCTATTTATTTTTATTTTTTTTATGATGCGGTTTAACAACTTTAGTTTTAAAAGACTTGGTTTATGTTTTTTGGTATCTCTCGGCATACATATATATGCAGGGGTGAAGTAAGGAATTAAAACCAAGAGGGGCCAAATTAAAACGCTTTTAAAAAAATTTTGCATGTACTTTCAATCAGGTTAAAATCAAAATACTATATTAAAATACTTAATATCTTATACGTCAAAAAATCACATATTTAGCTACAATATTCCCCTTCGAGACTTCATATTTTGAAAATGGTGAATGATATCTTCATTATCAATAACTTCAAAAACATCTTTCTCAATATATATATATATATATTAATCCGCAAGCAATTTTTTTTCTCAAAAACATCTTAATATATAAAGTTTAATTTTTTCCAAACCAATATTAAATCAACCTCAAAAGGAAAAAGAATAGGAAAAATGAAACCAGTAAGCTGCGGCACCAAAATAGATACATGAACAAACAAAGAAAAACTGACTATAGTGCCAACAATAATTAACCTAATCTCTAATTGCGAAAATCTCCCCCCATATTCTTAATGCATGCTACGCAAAGCCCCCTCACCGCTGTCAAGTTTGCTAATTATGCACTCTCTCTTGACTTTTCACACTATTTAAAAAAAAATCCAGGTGTCCCATGCCCCCCCCGGGCGGCTGTTCCCTCTGTCGCTCAGCCCCTATATATATATATGGTATTTGTGACCATTTCTATATAATATATATATTGTATTTGTGACTGAAAAATAACAAATATTCAAGTATTATATCTGTGTATATGTCGTCATAGATATTTAAATACTCTATCTATATATCTAAGTAGTTGTGAAATGAAGATATAATATTTGAGAGAGAGCCGGAATGCATGCAAACTCATCCCGACACTTTTACAGTTAGAAAAAAAGAAAGAGAAGATAAAACAGAAAGAAATACTACACAGAACGTAATTTAAAATGTTTGAAGTACCCTAAAAATGACCCTTCCCCTGCCAACTTGTTTGCCTCTAAATCGATCCATTTCATTGTGGCTCATATATAAGTGACATAGCAACTACTTTAGTTAAGCCTTTTTAAAATTTTTAACTAACCAATTTTGATAATCCAATTTATATTAATATTAATATTTTTGGTACATAAGAGGGCAAATGCCCCACTATTAAATAGTTGATGATGTTAGATTTTTTTTTTAATTTACTAGAGAAAAGTAATATAACATTATTGTTATTGTGAAATTTAGTATATTATTTAAGATAAAGAGATTGCGGTTACATTTCAAGATAATTTATGGTGGATACTTTTTTATTTTAACGCATTTTATTATATCTAAGGGTGATAATCTTTGAAATATTATTCTACTAATTATATTGAAGATATTGAATATAATATTCACTTAAAGTTGTTTCTAATTTGTGATAAATAATAATTTGGTGTAACTTTTTGTGATACACATGCACATACTACAGTAAATATTCATAAATTACCAAAACGCTCAAAGATTCAAAATAAATACTTTCAGTTTTCAAAAAAAATCTTAAATTGAACAATTGACTTTATAACACTCTAACTAAAAAGTCAAGTCACTAACTCAAAACTTACAAATATAAAAATAAAAAAGTACCTACTATAGATTATATTGTAAAAAACCCAACATCGCGCGATCAAATTATATACACATATATATATATATATATATGTATGTATATACATTTTAAAAAACTGTTAGTCGTTTAAGGCATCTAAAAAATGACTATATATTAATTTAATACATCATAAAAATAAGAGGTTATTATTAATTTAAGATAGAAGGAATATAAATTTATTGACTCAAGTACTCCACATTGCTTTAATCACCCAGCAGTTAATTAGATATATATATATATATATAGATATAGATATTATGCCCCAACGCACCCAACAAGTTTGAATATAGATGCTGTTCAGGGCTAGGGGTGCAACTGATCCCACTCTTTTTTGATTTTATATATAGTATAAATAAAGTAGGTATTTGTAAATCGTGGTCTAGTGGTTTGATTATCGTTGAGTTGAATTTTAACGTTGGAGTCGACTTGGAACTCCCTTGTCGATTCCTAACAGCAGTAGAATAATTGTGCCCAGCGCTAGACTCACATTTGCTAGTAGGGATTAATCGAAATACGTGAAAGCTGGCATGGACACCTCATGGGATAGAAAAAAAGTATATAAAAAAGTGGATAAATAGCGCTTTTGACCCTTTAAAGTTTATTACTTTTCCCAGTCTTCCTGAATTATATTATGTTTTTCAACTGAAGCAATCCCAAAATTTGGTCCGCATCCCACAGTCGTCCAAAAGTGGATGTCCCATTAGAAGTCTTCCCAAAGTTTGGTCTGTGTCTCATAGTCGTCCAAAAGTGAATTTCCCATTAAAAGTCTTGATGGAATGAGAACGTGCAAGGGATGTGTAAATGTAGTTTTGGTATTTTCAAATTAAATCTACAAAGGGACTTTATTTTCACCCATACTATTAGTTTGTACGTCTTTTATCTCATACTTATCCTCAATCTTTTGTCTCATACTTGCATAAAAATCCATCACACAATAGAATTAATAGGGGAAAGGGTGTCACCCAATAAGAATACTAATAATTATGAAAAAAAAAACCTTATACTATTATTAATGGAAGAATTTTTCTATTATACTGGATCGGGGCATCGGAATACGTACATGTGTCATAGTGGACCATTAAATGGCAAGGATGATCGTGTAAAGCTCCAGAGATCGGTTTGGGTACTGAAATAATCTAGTGTACTAGTTTGAAGATGAGGCGTATAATTAGGCAGTGATGAAGATGAGGATGATGGTGATGATAATGGTAATTGGTTCAATTGTAGGTCATAATGATCATAACAGTTAAGTGAATCAAAATCCAACGTCATTGGGACATCATCAAAGCGTGACCAGTTTCTAAGGCCGGTCTCTGATGAATTATAAACCGCATTTGTAGTCTCTAAATTTGGAAGTTTAATGAACTTATTCTGAGGAAGGGTGTCGGTGTTGGCGGTGGTGGTGGTGACACTACTGTCCACGATGATGGTTGATGGATTTATATTTGATAACCATCTGATGCTGTTTGCATTGTTTTCGGCCTTGAAGGTCTTCCTTCCCATGTTAATTATTTGCTCCAAGGTTCCTTCTTCGTTACTAATATATGAACTGATGATGAGCCTTTGGGTTGTTGCTGTAGTAGTAGTAGTGGTGGTGGTGATAGATGAATTAGCAGCTGTGGTAATAATGGGGTTTTGTACGGTTTTGATGATGTGTTTTTTCTTCTTGAATATTCGACAAACCACCCAACCTTCCTCCTGTACTAGTGTCTCGTCCATACAATATGAAACCTGTAATAAAGTTATGTACGAAAAGAAAGCAATATTATATAAGAATTTAAAATCACCGAGATTCAAATGGCTATTGAGATCGTTAAAACGACTCAGAGTGTTAAGAAGTTGGACCCTCATTCAGAGCTGGCGAAGGGTTATCATTTGTGGCCTTGCTAAAAAGCCCCGTTAGATTTTCCTTTTATTTTTAATTAATTGTTTCTTTTGTTTCAGGTTTATTATTCTCCAAATTAGCTTTTTAGTTGTTTCTTTTTCCTTTTACCTTTGGACTTATTTTGTTTAGTCCACAGTATGTGCTTTTCTGGAGTACATTTAGTCCCTGAGAGTCGGAGAGTTTATACTACGTATTGTTGTCCATAATTAATAGTTTATGTTTATTATCACACTCATTTGCACTTAAATTAATTACAATGGAATGAATAGTCGAGAATAAAGCTAATTGTGTATGTGTTACATATGATGAAATTTTGTAAATTAAGTATGTTATGAAAACGAACTAAATTGATCGTAATTTAAAATTAACGTACATCTCAAAAAATGAATAATAGACATTTGATTTTTTCTTTTCACAGAACAGTAGATATTTCACTGGGGAAGGAGAGTATAGTTTTATGGATCTCTAGTCCCCAAAAATTCCAAATATCAGAGAGTTATTTTATTAAAAAAAGAATTGAGTGTGAAAAGTCCAGCCTCTGAGACACAAAAAATATAAAAAAAATGGAAGGGAATATTAATCTGATCACCCAAAAAGTGTAAAATATACCAAGTATTTAGGTTACAATATATGTCTGTGAATGTACAACGACTTTTTCATAACGACAAATCAACCAGAATATAGTTACTTCAGTATACAAAGAAGTGACATTAAAATTAGTACCTCATTACTAAAATATACTAAATTAAACACTTGGATAGAAAATCTAGCTTCTAGGAGAATGCCACGGAATGGACATCACTTTGACTTTTTAGTTTTTTAAGGAAAAAATAATTTTAATTTAATCAATGATCAATAACATATTTTTTTATTATAAAATTTAGTACCGTTAATTATGTTAAAAATAAAATAAAAATGAAACTATCATTTAGAATTGTACCAAAATATAATCAATGGTCAATAATATATATATAATCCATACTTCCACTGCACTGGCTTTCATAAAGCAACTCTGGGCAGCAACTACTATTGAGATCCAATTCCGAGAAATTATAGAATCCCCTTTTGAGACAACATAATTACTATATGTACTGATTTAATTTTCATTACAAAATAAAGTTGATTAACTAAGAAAGAAAGAGAGTAATTAACTTACACTATTATCATCATCACTCGTGATACTATTGTTATCATCCAACAGTCTATATTCATGCATAATCCAGTCGCACTTGAGGCCGTGAGGGGCTCGACCTTTGTAGAACACAAGTGTCTTCCTCATCCCAATCCTTCCTCCTCTACAGTTGCTGCCATATATCGCCTTATCCCGGCCTGTTGCCTTCCAAAAACCTGCAGCAGAAGCACGATTTGTGCGTGTGCCCGTTTGGTACTTCTTGTCCTTGTGGCTGAAGAAGTACCAATCATTTTGCGGCATTGATCCTATTTGACATATCTCTACATATATATATACACGCAAATATTAATTAAATTTGGTAGATTCCATCAAATAATACCAGAATATTAACATCATCTTCAATTTCGATTAAATTAACACACAGAGATAATAGTGCGTTCTACGTACCTTGTATATCCCAGGGCTCGAGCTTGTTGAGATCGACTTCTTTGATTACATCCAAGTCGATCTGTTGGTGGGAAACCTTCTTCCTCAAGTAGTACTGTAATAGCTCTTCCTCAGTTGGATGAAATCTGAATCCAGGAGGTACCTTTGATTGTCCATTTACACTTATACTCATTCTTCTCTCTCTAAATCTACTTACCCTTTAGAAGACGAGATTAATTAAGCTCAAGTATATATAACGACCTTAAAATTATTATTATTATTATTTGGGGGTTGGAATGGGAAAAAAAATCCCTTATATGATAACATTTTCAACAAAAATTCAAGATAAGATATCGTAAGATTGTCATAATTGCTAAAGCAACGTATCATTTTAGAAGCACACATTACAATTTCTTAAAGCATATATTATTGTACGTGCTATGACAACGAGAACATTGGTTTGGCATTATAGCTACCCTATTTAATTTTAATATAAGGACACTCATTATTACTATAACCAATGACAACAACACAAATATAATTAATTGCATTTAGATTTGACATACATATACATATACCTAGCTATATCAATAATATAAGTTGTTTCCTAATTTACTAATTACAATCCTTATATCAATTTCTTTTTTAGTTTGCATTTTGTATAACTTTATTGGATTAATTAGGTAACACCAAATTTCTCTACAAAATTATGATTTTATTTTTATTTTTTTAAATTTGCTTACAAAACTTTCATCGAAATTTACAAGTTTCACTACAAGATTTATAAGTGAAGTTTACAAATTTCATAAGGAAATTTTCTGCACAAAAAAAATCCATAATCCACTAATGATTTGTAAAAAATGACTTTATGTCAAAATTTAGAAGTTGACTACAAGTTTGCAAAATATATTGGGTAATTAGCAAAAATAACCCCCAAAGTTTGACCCAAATCACTCATTCGTCCCTAAAGTTCAACTTTCGGTTGAAGCATTTTTAAAGATTCTAATTTTCCCTCACTCGTCCAAAACTTGATGCCCAATTAAAAGATGGATGAAAAACGCCCGTGATTGGCACGAGCCACTATTTCAAGGGGTATTTTTGGATGCTTCAACCAAAATTAAAAACTTTAAGGACGCTTCAGCTAAAATTAGAAATTTTAAGGATGCTTAAACTGACATTAGAAACTTGAAGGATGCTTCAACCGAAATTGGAAACTTTAAGAATGTTCAACCGAAAATTGAACTTTGGGGACGAGCAAAGGATTTGGGTCAAACTTTAGGGGTCATCTTTGCTAATTACCCAAATATATTACATTAAAATTTACAAGTTTAACTACAAATACTTGTGTGTAGCATAGAAGGAAGGTTTATTTTTTGTTATATATATATAAAGAAAGGTGTAACTAATGTTGCTTTATTGGGTTTTAAATTTTGAGAGGCGAAAATATAGTAAAATGGCATTTTTGTCTATAAAAGTATGAGTTGGGAAGAAGTAATTTTTCATTGAAAAGATTTCATCATGTTATTTAATTATTGTTTAAATTCATATGTGATAAAGATTTATCACTAAATGGTCCTAAGAAATTAAAATTTAGGATATTGATAAACGCATAATATTGTCAATTGCTATATATTTTTATAGAGAGTTTTGATGCGTTTGTTACATTAACTCTCTGATATTCCCGAATTATCTTCGGTTTAGTTCATCAGCATGCGTTGTATTTAACTTAGCTTGAAAGAGCATTTTTTTTGTAGCTTTTGTAGGCCTTTAGGTCTTATGGAATGCTTTGGGTAAGAATTAAATGATCAACAAATCAAGAATTGCCTTTTGAAGTGAAATCATGCATCTTGCCAGAAGCATGATCAATCATGGAATCCTTGCAATCGATCATGGTACTCTAGAGCTTTTTGTAGATCTTTAGTGTTTATATTAAGGTTTTGCTTAATTGTTAAGGGAACTTGTTTTTATCAGATATAAAAGGGAGATTAAGAGAAAAGTGGTGAGAACTCTTCTTGTATTTTCTTCTTCATCTTGTAGCTTTACCATTTTATAAGAATGATGGTTTCTTCTATAAGCTTTGTTTGTACAATTACTATGGAGTATACTATTTGTTAAGGTTATTGAAGAAATTTGCAATATGATTTTGGGTGATTTTAATTTACATCCATGATTAATATTGATAAATAATTATAAATCTTTAGTATTCTTTTAATCAATCATTCTACAAGCTTACAAGATATTTTCATATAATAATTAGATTATATATGTCAAGTATATTTAATTTTTAAGTATTAATAGAAAGATGATGCACTTATGTATTTTTTAAAAGCTTCTGATCATATTCTATGGATTTTTTTATTCTATTTATATCAATTATAATGAGTTCTTGAATATTTGTAGAAATAACATGAACTTTTTATTTTAATCGCTGATACACTTAATGCATGAAAAAGGTGAGTTCTTTATACACTATATGTGATATTTAGACTCATCTTCTTGTTTAAGTTATAATTAAGGATGATTATTAGTTTATGCAGTAAACACCGTTTCACCCAATAATAAGGATTAATTATTTATTTATTGATCACAAGCCTATACCAGAGGGAAATGTCTCCATCTATAATACTCTTCAATCATAGGCAAAGAAAATGATCAGGTTCTTGTGTTGGCTTTTTAGCTGGCCATTATCCTAAACAAGTCAATTGCGTTAAAGGAGGATTAATCACGAGCTCTCAAATATTTGCTTATTGTTTAATCTAGTAATGATGATTTTTTTTATCAATATCTCGACTTAAATTTCTCTGAGAATGACCTGCCTAGCGTCGTACCCTTTGGTACAAGACAAGGATAAGAAATTCACACTTGGCTGAGTTTTGGTTACACCCTCTCTTGATAAGGCTTTATTTGGGAATGGGTTGCCTATCTTCGCACCCGTTGCCAATGAAAAGAATAACACGCTCTTCGTCCAAACGAATATTATATTTAAGATTTATGTATGAGATTATAATCGCTTTATCTTGCTTTACAAGCAACTTCCAATTGCCTTATTACTTTCTTATCATTTTACAATAATTTTAATTTACATTTAATTTGCATTCAAATAACTTTCAAAAATTATAAATTCCTTAAATATGTGTTTTATTCCATTTCTTTTCAATTATCCCTATAGACCGATATTTCGACTTACCAAGACTATATTATTACTTGATGGACTTGCATTTGGGTTAGCGTAATGAGATATTTTCATGGCATCAAATACCTTTAATTAAATAGAGGTATATGGAGGGTGGGGTTAACAGACCTGCACTTAGGTTAACGTAACGAGATATTTTCACGACGTCAAATACCTTCAATTAAATTGAGGAATATAGGGGTGGGGTTGGGGGCGGAGGTGGTTAGTTTGTTGATGATTAAACTTAGATGCAGAATTTCATGTCATTGCTTACTCTGCTTGTAGAAAAACTAACAACAAGCAGTGAAAGAGGGGGACAAAATCAAAAATTAATTTTTTCTTTCTCCAAATATGTAAAATATACTAATAAATTTGAAAGTTGATCATTTGAGCAATATATGTAAAGGTACACCAAAATTTTGAAGGTACAATAAAGTTTGCAGGAGCTATGACCATACATATAAAAGTAAAGTCCTATTTTCTCTTTAAGTTAACTTAAAGATCGTCCATTTTGAGGGGTAAATGGATAATTTTTTTCATGAAACTTTGTAGAGATGGTTTCTATAATGAGTAAATCATCTCCACTTAATTTGATAAAAAAAAATCCATTAGGAAGTGGATTAACTAATATATATGTGTGTTTGTGTGTGCGCGCATTTTTGGACGTTGAAATTTTAGATATTTAGCTAAACCACTTCCCGACTTAGTTTTTGATGAAATTTGGTGGATATGATCGATCTCCACCGAGATTCATGAAAAAAATTAACTTAATGACATACTTTAAATTAATTAACTTAATAAATGTCCTTAAAAGAAAGAGATTGTATAAAAATATAGAGTAAACTACTCTAATAGCCCTTAAACTATTGGCCTAGTGTCACTTTTGTCACTAAACTAAAAAACGCGCCACTTTGGCCCTTGAACTATTAGCGAGTGTCATTTTAGCCCTTCCGTCCATATTTTCCATTAAGTTGGACGGAAATGGGGAGCATTTTTGTCATTTTAATTATTTAAAAAAAATAATAAAATTTAATTAGATTTTTTTATGAAAAAATTTATTAAAAAAACAAAATAAAAAAAAAGAAGAGAGAGAGAAACCCAACTTCCTCCACCACCACCATTTCCAACTCCTTTCTCATACACACACATATATATATACATACATACACGCACAGTCACCTCTTCCACCACCACCATTGCGACCTCCGGCCACTTTTTCCACCACTTTATTTAGATTTTTTTTTCAAAAAAAATCTATTATGTAGGAAAATACAAAAGAAAAGGGGGGAGAAAGAGAGACTTAGCCACCACCATTGCCTTCTCCACTCCCTACCCTAGCCTGCCATCTCCATCCTCTTCCTCTTCCTCTTCCTCTTCCTCCACCACCACCACCATCGCCATCACTTTCTCCATTTCTTTTGCCCCCATGTCCTTTTTCATGCATATACATACATTCACAAACCGTCACCATCTCTCTTCCATTGTTACCACCGCTTCTGCAAATCCTCCGACCACCATCATCATCACCATTTCCGACCCAGCTACCACCTCCGACCACCACCATCATCGATCACCATCTCTCTCCAAATCCTCCAATTTTCTCTTTCATCACATACACACACATATAGTACAATTTTTAATCTATGTATTTATAGCAAAATGCCCAAAATCCAAAAACCCTAAAAAATTAAGTAGCTAAATAGCAAACCCCTAAATATTATAGAGTATGATGAGGAATTAAGCATTAGAGCCATTGATGATAATATGCATGCTGTAGAGATGGTCGAACGTTGCAGTGGTGGGGGTGGAGGCGCAGTTGACGGGAAGGGGATGGTGGGAGATAAGGGGTAGATATAGAAGAAGAAGAAGAACTACGAGAGGGCTAGAAAATTTTTGGTTTTTTTTGGTTTTTTTTAATAAAAAATCTAATTAAATTTTATGTTTTAAAAAAAATTGAAATGACAAAAATGCTCTCCATTTCCATCCAACTTAACAGAAAATGTTGACGGAAGGGCCAAAGTGGCACTCGCTATTAGTTAAAGGACTAAAGTGGCGCGATTTTTAGTTTAGTGGCCAAAGTGACACTAGGACAATAGTTCAAGGGCCATTAGGGTAGTTTACTAAATAATATATCAAAATTTAGGCTCCCAAACTATAGGCTGGTTTCATCCCCGCATGCATAGAGAGAAAAATGGGTGGTCCATAAACAGTTATAAGAAAAACGTGTATTCATGATTTATCTGTGTTCAAAAAACGAACATAATTAGGCATGCAACAAGATTTCAGAGGCCATGCTATGACCATTTCTACATCTAACTCCATCTTTGTCCAAAATTTTCTTCAAAAATTATAAGGATCTAATAGTTAAAAATACATATGTCATGGTGGGAATTAGTTCTACATCATTGGATAAGTTTTATACACACATGAAAATGTCATATCAAAGTTGATGGTGCAAATTAATGATTCAATTTATCCCGCCGACCTCGAGCTGACACGTGACCGTCCACGTCAGTTACCGTGTATGTTTTTGTACAAGGGGCTCGGAGGAGCCCTATTATGGTTTTATAAGAAGAATGAAGCTCCTCGAGGGCTGGGTACCCGCTCAAGGATCAATTACATACAATAAATTGTGAGGTCCAAGCTCTTGAGCTCTTTCTGCGAGCTCTGAAGCGCTCTCTCTCCCCTCCTGCAAACCACTACTAGAATGGTTGGCAAAAAGCATGGACGACTATCATCCGCTCTGCAGAATACGCAGAACTCTCCTCACTTTCATTAAATGCACACCAACCGCATTTAATGCACCGGAATTCATGGAGACGCAAGGTCAGAGTTGGTACTGATAGTAACATGGCTCCAGACCTACTATGAGGGCTCTGGCTACACGTCTCCTCCAATCATATATATACAAGAAGCATTTACTTCTCCCATCGACTACGAAGAAAAAGGTTTTTTTTTCCAATCAAAAAAGAACAAGAGAAAAAGAATATTCCCCATCAGTAAGCACGGAGTGGTATAGGCAAGGCTAAGCAGTTAGCTTCCAGGCTCCTCGTTACGGAAGACTAAACTAGAGTTAGCTCGGCTCCCCAATCCCACTGTAATCTTAAGAAAACAGTGACTAGAGAGACCTTTATGAGTTTATATACTTGTGAATCTATTTTTAATACAAGGCGAACCGAGTTTCGAGCTCCATTCCACAGGGGGGGATTAACTCGTATCTTTATACGAAGCCAACCTCCTCTCTAAATTGTTGACTCTCTTAAATTCAGCATTTTCCTTTTTATTGCTCCGATCATTTGTTATAACCAATTGACTGTGTGATGCTGAAAACAAGCTTCTAGTTTTTAGCACCAACAGTTTGGCACCGTCTGTGGGAAAGACAGTTTTACCAAATCAGACACACATTTCCTGGAATTGTATAATCACCCAAGAATTTTACTATGTCTTCAAGACAAACTTAGCCAGACCCTATATTGGCTCTACAAGAACGGCAAGCTGCCTTTCAAATCCGAATCGACAGGCTCCTGGCCCAAAGGCAAAGTCCCCAAGTCAGCACGAGAAATAGGTTGTCCTCAGCCTCCGTGTTTGCTGGTGTTCACCCGATCCCTCTATGAGTCCCAGTCAGAGAAAGACTAGGGGCCCGTGGTAGAGGAGTTGAGGGGAACCGCATCAGGTGTGGTGAGCTCGAGTCCCTCTACTCCAACTCTAATCGAGAGACCTCGTATGAGGAAGTTCTAGCCTCACTCCCTCCCCTACCAGCACGAGACTTGCGGATTAATGTGATTCGTGAAAAGCGCCCAGACGAGGCTTCACGACATCGGAGACCGAGTGTAGGCGTACCCCCATCCCGTCAGACAAAATGACGGAGCGTGGGGCAGAAGTCAGACCCGAAGGGTCCGTTTTTGATAGAATCTCTTACAAAGAATCGGTCGAAGAAGTCGAGAAGAGACTAATGACAAAAATGAAGGCTCAAATGGCGAAAATAATAAAGACTGTGGGTCATGTGGCAGGGAGCTCAGAGGCAGCTCTAGTGAGGGACGCTAGATCTCCATTCATGGATCACATTCAGAATTGCTCTGTCCTAAAAAAATTTAGACTCCCGGCACTGGAATCATACGATGGAACCACCGACCTTGTGGACCACTGGTAATAGTACGAAAACATAAAGGGGCTCCAGAACATCTTGGACGGTGTGGTATGTAGGGCATTCGTCACCACTTTGAAAGGAGCGGCCATAACATGGTGCAACAACTTACTGCCGGGGTCAATCTCGAGTTCACAAGAGCTCGGCACCAGGTTCATCTCACATTTCATGGGAACCAAGCGGCAATCCAAGACCTCCACTCACATATTCACTATAAAGAAGGGACCTAACGAAAGCTTGAAAGAATATGCCCGCAACTTTAACCAAGAAAGTCTCACGGTTGCCGGCTTAAATGAAGGAGTGGCGGTAGCAGCTTTCATGGAGGGGGTAACCTCCCCATACTGACTAATGACACTGGCAAGGATGGCACCAAAGACAATGTCCGAACTCTAGACGAGGTCAACAAGCAGGTTGGGGTCGAGAAAACTTTACAAGGGAGGAATCTGGCGGGTCTGTCCACCCTCTTGGGGCATAGCCCGCCCCACGGCCAGGATAAAGAGGGTAAGAGGAGTAAGAGAGAAGCGGACAGAACCGAAATGAAGGACGGCAAGGTGTGCCAGCAATTCACTCATTTGACAGCTTATTTGGGGGGAAATCTACGCCCAATTAGACCCCGGGCTGATCCCAGACGCTCGAAAGATGAGAACACCTGAGGAAAAACGGGACAGAACCAAGTATTGACGATACCACAAAAACCACGGCCACGAGACCGATGATTGTTGGAAGTTTAAAAGAAAAATTGAAAAACTCATTCAGAGCGGGCAGCTCAGACAGTACATGGACAAAAAAAAGGGAGCTCATCTCGATGTCAAAGAAAAGACCCCATAAAACGAGATCTTCATGATTGAAGGGGGTTCCCCTTACTCCAAGAGCAGCAATCGATCCAGAAAAGCTTACATTAGACAGGCCCATACCCCGGGCTCCGAGGCAGAATACTTCAGTTTCAGACGTGCCAAAATGGTGAAGTATGACGTCAAGGAGCTCGTGTTCAGCGACGAAGACATGGATGGAGTAGATTTCCCCCACGACGACCCTCTGGTGGTGACAACAATGGTGGGCAACTACAACGTCCACAGAATCCTCATTGACACATGGTCCACTTTCAACCTCATGTACTACAACGCCTTTAAGGCCATGGGCCTCACCACGGAGCACTTGACTCCCTCTTCGGTCACCTTGGTCGGTTTCTCGAGAGAAAAAATTAAATCTCTAGGAACAATTAAGCTCGCTGTAACCCTGGGAACAGTTCCCAAGCAGATCACCACAATTGTCGAATTCGTGATACTAGATAGAGCCCCCCATTATAACGCCATCCTCGGTAGGGGAACGCTCAATAAAATCAGGGCTGTCATCTCAATCTGCAGTTTGACCCTAAGATTCCCGACCCCCCATGGAGTCGGCGAGTGCAAGAAAAATCAGGTCGAAGCTCGTAGCTGCTAATTTGGGACACTGAAGGAAATCAGGACCTTAGACATCATGGAAGTTGATGTAGGAGCCGGTGTTGGAAAAAAGCTGTTGAAGGTGGGATAGCCCAGCGACGCAGAAAAATGGAAGATCGACACCCTATATCCCAGAGATGAAGAGAAAGAGCTCAGAGAAAAATCGGTGGAAGATCTAGAAGATTTCATCCTGGACCCCTCCCAACCAACAGGCTCCTAAAGATCAGCGATCAACTTTGCACAAGAGTTCGAGAAGAGCTCTGTCAATGCTTAAGAACTAATGCGGATGTCTTTGCATGGTTCCATGACGACATTAAGGGACTGAACCCGGAGGTTATAATACATAGGCTAAACGCGGACCCTACTTTCTCACCCGTAAGGCACAAGAAAAGAAGTTTCGCGGCAAAGAGAAATTCAGCCGCCAAAGAAAAAATTCAAAAACTCCTCCAAGCTGGCTTCATTCGGGAAGTACACTATCTGAAGTGGCTCTCCAATATAGTGCTCGTCCGAAAGTACAATGGTAAATGGAGGATGTGCGCAGATTTTAAAGACCTCAACAAAGCTTGCCAGAAGGATAGTTTCCCACTGCCCAAGATCGACCAACTTGTAGATGCTACTATAAGTCATAAGATGTTAAGTTTCATGAACGCATATTCCGGCTACAATCAAGTCAGGATGGCTCTAGAAGATGAAGAGAATACCTCATTCATCACTAACGAAGGCACATACTGCTACAAAGCCATCCATTTTGGCCTAAGAAATGCAAGTGCTACTTACCAAAGGGTGATGAATGCGTTATTTAAGGACCAGATAGACTCAAACATGGAGGTTCATGTCGACGACATGTTAGTCAAAAGCCTTAAGGCCGTGAACTATGTGTCTGATCTTAACGAAGCTTTCGCCATACTCAGGAAGAATGGCATGTCTCTTAACCTGGCCAAGTGTGCCTTTGGGGTTAAAGGGGGAAAATTATTGGGTTTCGTGGTCACCCAAAGAGGGATTGAAGCTAACCCGAAGAAGATACGAGCCCTCATTGACATGAAGTCCCCGTTGAAACTAAAAGAGATCCAAAGTCTTGTCGGGAAAGTGGCTGCTCTTAACAGATTTATCTCTAGAGCAACTAACAAGTGCCATTCTTTTTTTAAAACATTACAGAAGGCTTTCGAATGGACCGAAGAATGCGAGCTAACTTTCCAACATCTCAAACAGTATCTCAGAGCTTCTCCCTTCCTGAGCTCACCAAGGGAGGAGGAGATCCTGAGCTTATATCTGGCAGTATCACGAACAGCGGTCAGCTCAGCGTTGAAGATGAGCGAAGAAGCCCAATTACCAGTGTACTTTAAGAGCAGAACCCTGCACGGTGCCGAATTGAATTACCCTAGGCTAGAAAAATTGGCCTAAGCTCTGTTTATCACGTCTCAAAAATTAAGACCCTACTTTAAGGCCCACACCATAGATGTGTTCACATACCAGCCACTACGAAGGGTCCTCGACAAGCCAGAGCAATCAGGTCAACTGGCCATATGGGCTGTTGAGCTCAGGCAATTTGTGATTAATTACCGTCCTTGGACCTCAATTAAGGGCCAAGCTTTTGTCGATTTCATAACAGAATTCACTTACGCTGAAGACCAAATTAAAGAGCCACTAGAGCTATTACCGCTTGCAGACCCGAACACTTCAAACTCGGCTAGTTCGATGAATATACTGCCAGGGGTACCCATGTGGGTCTTGCATGCCGATGGTGTTTCTAACCTATAAGGGTCCGGAGCTGGTGTGGTACTGATAACTCTTGAGGCTAAGACCCTGGAAATAGAGCTGAAATTTTTGTTCAAGGCTTCTAACAACGAGGCTGAGTACGAAGCCATAATCTCAGGCTTGAGGATAGCTAGTGATCTGAGAGCGAGGCAAATGGTGATCTACAATGACTCCGCAGTGGTAATTGGACAAATACTTGGTCACAATATGGAAAAAAAAAAAGAACTCATGGCCGCTTATTTAGCAAAAGCCAAGGCAATGGCTCAGAGGTACTTTAACCTAGTTTTCATTAAAATCCCGCGAGCTCAAAACAACAAAGCAGATCGCCTAGCCAAGTTGGCCAAGACTTCGAACTTACCAAGCAGGGTGCATATTGAATATCTGGAAAAGAAAAGTCATAGATGAGCCAGTGGAGCTGGACGTAGCCCCAATGCAAATCTGCAAGTGTTGGATTGACCCAATTTTGAACTACCTTATCAACGAAGCTCTACCTGAAGACAAGAAGATGTCCAAAAGAATAAGGTATATGTCCAACAGATTCGTGGTCATCGAGGCAACACTATATAAAAGGGGGTACATCCTCCCTTTCCTGTTTTGCTTGCACCCGCACCAAGCCCAAGCAGCCCTGCTGAAAATTCATGAAGGCCTGTGTGGGGGGCATCCGGGAACTAGTTCGCTAGCACTTAAAGTTGCCAGACAAGGCTACTTCTGGCCCACCATCCTACAAGATGCGAAGGAACTGGTAAGAAAATGCGACAAATGCCAGTGATTCGCCAACATTCAACAGCTCCCCGCAGAGCTCATGACCCCTGTTAGCAGCCCTTGGCATTTTTCTCAGTGGGGTATGGACATAATGTGGCCTTTTTCACTAGGCAAAGGGCAAACCAAATTTGCGATAGTAATAATCGATTACTTTACTAAGTGGGCTGAGGCCGAAGCGCTAACAACAATCACTGCCATGAAGATCCAGAGTTTCGTGTGGAAGAATATCATATGTCGTTTTGGTCTCCTAAAAGTACTAATCACAGATAATAGAAAGCAGTTTGATTGTGATATCTTCAGGGACTTCTGCGAAGGACATGGAATTGAAAATCACTACAGCTCACTGTCCACCCTCAGGCCAATAACCAAGTAGAGGTCACCAACCGAACATTGTTGAGCTCGTTGAAGAAGAGACTCGATGATGCAAAGAGAAACTGGTCTGAAGAGCTCCCATTGGTACTATGGGCCTACAGAACCAGGATTAGGGGCCCAACAAGTAAAACCCCTTTCTCCCTGACCTACGAAATTGAGGCAGTCATTCCGGTGAAAATGGGGGTCCCAACTTACAGGATCAACCACCACGACCCAGCTCATAATGACGAAGACCTATTGGCTAACCTAGACATCCTCGAAGAAAAGAGAGAGCAAGCTCGAATTAAAGAATAAGCATATAAAAGAAACATGATCAGAGGATATAACAAAAGGGTCAAGCGTCGAAGCTTGACTGTTGGCGACTTGGTGCTCCGAAAAGTTACCTTGGCAACAAAATTTTCTGAACATGGCAAGCTCGCTGCCAAGTGGGAAGGCCCTTACGTGGTCACTAAAGTCTGCAGACCAGGCACTTATTATCTGAGGATTGCAGATGGTATGGATCTCATGAGGCCATGGAACATAGAGCACCTTAAGAAATACTATCCTTGAGCTAGGGGCATCTTGTTCCTTTTGTAATAGATTTGTCCAAAAGAATGAGAATGGGATGTTTTATCTAAATACTTCGTTATTTTTAGCTTACGTTCAGTTTAGTGAGTGTTCAGCTTGCCAGAAGCACACTTGCACTCTGTTTAGAAAAACCCTCTCACAAAGAGGTCAGTTTAGTGAGTGTTCAGCTCACCAGAAGCACACTTGCACTATGTTTACAAGAACCCTCTCGCAAAGAGGTCAGTTTAGTGGGTGTTTCGCTTGTCAGGAGCACACCTGCACAACATTTATCTTGCTAAGTGTTGATTGATTTTGACTATGTTGTGGGGGCATTAGTGTACCTGTACCTACAGAGCTCATTGATAAATCTCACATAAACAACTCAGACAAAAGCAGATACAAAACAAATAATTGGAAAGTTATTTTCAGCACCAAACTGTCATTTCTATTTCACGATGAAAGAAAGATCATTACATGGGTCCTAAATTTCTATACAAGGTAACTATTGGAACTACTTTTCATCGCCATCACTAGCCCCTGCACCAGACCTCGAATGAGAGGGCTTGCCAGTCTCCCACTTAGTAAGTCTTTGTACAAGGCTACTCTCTGCCTCCCCTATCGCAGAAGGTCTTGGAGCAAGTAAGGGAACGAGGAACGAGCTCGCTGGCTAGTTCCTTCAGCTTTCACATGAGTCAGGTACGTGTTCTGTTTATTTTGGGTTCACTTTTTTGGGTTCCTCAAATATGATTTGTATTTTCTGCTTCTTCGCAAGCCATGAATCTTTTCTTCTCAACCCTTCACTTGGCTGAAGAGGGTTCCAGTGCAGTGGCCAACTCTGCCCTTCAGGAGGAGCTCACCAAAACGCAAAACGGGCTATACATCGCCAAGAGTGACTTGGAGAGGGCTAAAGAAGATAAAAGGATTATGCTGGAACAACTGAGAAACGCCTTGTCAGAAACAGAAGGCCTGAAGAGCAAAATTGACAGCCTCAACTCCATGTTCTCTAGCCTGGAGTCTACGTATAAGGCATTAGGACAAGAGTGTGAAGTAGCGAAGCAGGAGGCCTTCAGCTTTAAGACCGAGCTGATTAGTGCCAGAAGAGATCTCCAGGCCGCTGGGTCCACACTTGAGACAGCTTAACGGTCTTCTAAATTAAAGTGCAAAAAGAAGGAAGACGCCAAGGTTTCTCTTAAGAGCAACCAGGTCGAAAGCTCCTAGACTCGGGATGCTCGCCATATTTAGGGGCGAGAATTGATTCTGACCTCTCCTAAGAGCCCCTGTGCACATCACTCGATAAACAGATCTCGAGGAATCTCCTATAAAAAAAACTAAAACATAGATTCTTATCCTCCTCAACTAGCTCCTCTGAGCTGAATGAAGAAGATAGGGGCAATTGATGGTGCAAATTAATGATTCAATTTATCTCGCCGACCTCGAGTTGACACGTGGCCGTCCACGTTAGTTACCGTGTATGTTTTTGTATAAGGAGCTCGGAGGAGCCCTATTATGGTTTTATAAGAAGAATAAAGCTCCTCGAGGACTGGGTACCCGCTCAACGATCAATTACATACGACAAATTGTGAGGTCCGAGCTCCGAAGCGCTCTCTCTCTCCTCCCACCTAACCACTCTGCTAGAGTGGTTGGCAAAAGCATGGACGACTGTCATTCGCTCTGCAGAATGCGCAGAACTCCCATCACTTTCATTAAATGCACACTAACTGCATTTAATGCACCGAAATTCATGGAGAAGCAAGGTCAGAATTGGTACTGATAGCACCATGGCTTCAGACATACTCTGAGGGCTCTGGCCACATGTCTCCTCTAATCATATATATACAAGAAGCATTTACTTCTCCCACCGACCAAGAAGAAAAAGGTTTTTTTTCCAATCAAAAAAGAACAAGAGAAAAAGAATATTCCCCATCAATAAGCATGGAGTGGTATAGGCAAGGCTAGGCAGCTAGCTTCCGGGCTCTTCATTATGGGAGACTAAACTAGTGTTAGCTTGGCTCCTCAATCCCACTGTAATCTTAAGAAAACAGTGACTAGAGAGCCCTTTGTGAGTTTGTATACTTGTGAATCTATTTTTAATATAAGGCGAACCGAGTCCCGAGCTCTATTCCACAGGGGAGGATTAACCCGTATCTTCATACGAGGCCAACCTCATCTCTAAATTGTTGACTCTCTTAAATTTAGTATTTTCCTTTTTATTGTTCTGATCGTTTGTCGTAACCAATTGACTGCGTGATGCTGAAAACAACCTTCTAGTTTTTAGCACTAACAAAAGTTAAAACACTAACACCAATAATATACACACAATAAACTCTCACACACTAATAATTTTGTTTACGTTAAAAATGATATTAGTTAAATTAAAAAAATTATATTAAAAATCTACTAATAAAGACCAGTTAAACAAGATCTATCATGACTATATAATTATATAAAAAAATCAAGAAAAAATATTGAGTAACATTTAATGATGTAGTTTATGTGTTCGTACATAATAGGTCAACTTAGTATATCGTATTCAGGAGTGTTCACTGTACATCAATTCAATTTTTGAACTACTTTTAAATCATACATACATACGTGGTTGGATTATTTTCACATTTAACCTTGAGTTTAATTTGTTAAAAATTTATTTTCCCAGGATCAAATTAAGATCATAAAATATGATTAAAAGTTTCTTTTAAAAAATAAAAACAAGTTAGTGTAATTTGGTCTTGTTTTAATTTTTTCAATATAAAGATATATTGAACTTACGTTTCGGTAGTTCAAAATGTTAGACTAACAAAACTAGACAATGAATTCAAAATAGATTGATTGATGTTGGTCAATTAAAATTCATCACACGTTACTCTTTTTTATTACTATTATTAAATCTTATTTATTTTACCGTGTCGGATAACACAACTATACCCTAAGGTAGAATACAACACACACATATATATAGATTTCCCCCTTCTCCTTTATTACGGATCCAAGTGGGGACCACGTGCCCCCATTCCAATATTTCTTTTATATAGACATATCATATGGAATGAGATAAATAATTTATACATGCAATTTTTTACATACTCACTCCCATAGGTCAAATGGTTGTAGGTTTAAATTGTGTTAATTAATCAATTACATGCATGCGCCCCCCCCCTTTTTGATATTTATTTACCTTTTGGGTTAACAAAACAATCTATATATTCAGCAATTTTATTTTAATTAGTATAATACATTAACTATCTATTATTAGTGTGTTTAATTGCAAATATATATAAATAAATGGTATGGCTATTATCACCTTAAATGAGTTATCTAATAGTTCAATATGGTTTTTTATTAGACTTTTTTTTTTTTTGGTATTTCTAGAGAAGCTTTATTTACAAGTGCGATGGATTGATGGAAGTGCTAATTTTTTTTTTTTTTTTTTTTAATTTCCATAGCCATGCCTTAAATTATGTTATAATTTTTTTATTTTTTTAATTCGTAAAATACATAATAAGATAATTAGACTTTCACCATATTTTTGTTGATTTTAACCTTTTCTTTTTTGAAAATTTTTACAGGTGCCCCCACGTACTACCGTTAATTCATGGATACACCACCAAGTCCCTTTAACTTGATTATATCACCCTGTACATGCATGCACTAGACTCAATAATAAAGTGTTTCGTATTGTACGTGACGAAATATTTTGTATTGTAATTAGCATCTAGTTGAGATTGTTTAACCCCTCTCCTAGAGGGATACAAGGCTAGCTTTTGGAGGATAAATAATTCGCCCCGATACTCATCCTGACCAATACCAAATATAGGACTGGACAACTTTTTCCTATCATACCACATCCTCTTAACTTGCACGTCAAGCACAGTGCATGATCTAATATATCCTTACATACATGACAATGATATTATCAATGCAACCAAAAACAGAGTAATTGGGAATAAAGGATAAAATATTCCAACCAATTTTAAAAATAAAAAAGTTGCTTTTAAATTTTTTAGTCGAGACTTATAGCACTTATAATGAACAAGAATTTATTGATTAAGTTACAATAACAACACATCCTTCGTAATGACAAAATATTTAAATAACTAAAGGCAATAGAGTTTTATGTTTTAGTCCTTATTTTCGATGAATATATAGTGCATTGACATGTATATAAATTTTGAAAAAAGAACTAAATTTTTTATTTCAAAAACACAAAAAAAACGATACTCTTAATTTGATATAGAGAGAACGAATGCGATATCGCTTGCTCGGTTGCTCCACAAGTGCGTGGATTCACCATAGAGCTCTAGTAATACCAATTGTTGAGCTGACCGGTATGCAGGTTGGGCCCACCAGTCCGCAACATAGTAATTAACAATATTATTTCCAACTTAAATACTTTGAGTTTTACCTTAAAAGGACTCGTTACTATGTAGTGTCACTCCGCTACTTATATACACATATTGAGTTTTACAATTTTTCTACGCGGGATCAATGATTTAAGCCAACCATTCTCAATAGTATTCTCATCAGCAACAATTGTTTGGATCAGTTTCTCAGTGAGCCCTTCATAGCATTTTCCTAACACCCAGCAGGAGCTTGTGAGATTAACGTGAAACACATGGAAATAGCTAAAGGTGTGATTGATTTTTACGCCAAAAGATGTTTGAAAAAGCTGTTAATTAATTTGCATGGGAAAAATAAAAAAAAAAGATGAGTTATATGGTGAGATAGTGTTTAATGCTTATTCACCAGATTTCCTTAGAATCTTTAAACCTGGGAAAGAGATTATTCCATAACAAATAAAGGAAAAATGAAAAACATTTTGACCGAATCACTATCATCTCTTTTTGCAATTTCTCTAATAAGCTTTAATTATTTTTGGGTATGGTTATTAGTACTTAAAAGAAATTGTCTAGTATTTTCTTATGATATTTAGTGATAGTTTTCTTGTATTTTGAGCTATGAAGCACGGACGCGACATGCGTTTCGACACGACATGTGACACTCGACACTCAATTTTTCCAAAATGTAGGACACAACACGTAGAGGGGACACGTTCTTAATTAATTAATTAGTTATATATATATATATGTGTGTGTGTGTGTGCAATAAATATTATAAATATTTAAGAATTCAATAAAATGAAAATAGATTGTATTAATAGCCCAAATGACAAATATTTAAAAAATGATAGTACATTATTCCATAAGGACCACAATTATGGAGTCAATATCAAAAATAACTAAAAATATGGGGTGAAAATAATAATAATAAAACTTAAAAATAAAACAAACGGAACAAATATCATTTCTCTTAACCCGTAAAACCTAGCCCCATTCCTTAGCCACCATCAAAACAAAACCCTAGCCCCAGCTCTCAGCCATCGACAACTGCTCAGCCCAAACAGGTACGCTACTTTCTCCATCTCCATCTCCGTCTCTCTATCTCCATCTCTGTCTCTCTTGCTATGTTGACTTGCTTTGTTCTCTACTTGCTATGTCGACTGTCTTACTGTCTTGCTCTGTCCTCTGTTTGCTATTTCGACTTGCTCTATCCTCTTTTAGCTTGATTCATCAATTAGTTTATGTAATTACGTTGTCCCCAGCGTGTCGGTGAAAATAAATAAATTATAAACAATGGGACACTCTCCGACACGCAAGTCCCTCACGTGTCGAAGCGTGTCGGGGCGTGTCAGACACGTGTCGGGCAGGATACGTGCCCTCCGAGATAGTGTCCATACATCATAGATTTTGAGGGACAATTTACTTATTATCAATAAATTTTGAAGTATTAAGGCTCCGTTTGATAGCAACATGGAAAATGAAAATAAAAACAACTAATTTCGGTGAGAAGATGGAAAATAAGTTGAGGCATATGGTGAGATCCTCTCCATCTCATACTCATTTTTGTGAGTATATGTCCTCCATCTTCCTTTAATATTTCGCGAATTTTTTTTTTCCACCATCACCCAAAGAAAATTTTGTCATGAAAAAAAGCAAAAAGCAAGAGTTAATCTCACCACATCCCTCAACTTATTTTCCATCTTTTCACCTAAATTAGTTATTTTTCTTTTCATTTTCCATGTTGCTATCAAACGGACCTTAGAAGATTTCTTTTAGGTGCCAATAGCTATACCCTTATTTTTTTAATCATTATCCAAAATTCAGAATTAATTTAAACATACCCAATTATAGTGACCCTTATTCTATAAGAAATAAAGAAAAAATGAAAAACATTTGAGCAAATCACTATCCTCTCTTTTTTCACTTAATTTCTCTAATAAACTATAATTTTTCAATTTTTTTTCCGAACTTCAGAATTAAGTAAATATACCCTAAATATAGTGACCCATGTTTCACATCTCTTCAATTATATTATGACTTGAGTTCTCTTCATTATCTTTTGACTTAATTTCTTTCAATGGCGTTCAGCTCTACGACTAAACAGTTGAATTAAATTTTGCTTGCTAAGAGTAAGAAAGCACGAGGAAAGTTCTTACTTAATAATCATATACAGTGTATGCATATACAGCTTCAATCACAACCCAAGATCATTGCGGGAATCTCAGAAAAGGGAAAATATTGTTGGAGAAAGGACAATAATCAACTTGAATTTAAGTGTTTAGTAGGGCATGATTTCGTCAGAGAATATAGCTGCAGGGGCACATTTACATTTTTCATTAATTTATGCAGGTAATAATGTGAAGCAAACAAGTAGAAAAAGAAGTGAATAATTGAAAGCGATTTTAAGGTGGCTAGAGAAAAGTATGAAAACCAAAACAGGGCAAGTACTGAATTAATTATATATTTTATTGAGACAAGACATGTTCTGTATTAATCCACAATTATGTGAATATGCATGCATGCATGATCTTGTCTTATTACAAATGCAACGCCGGCCGGATAATATAGTCACACATTTTTTCTCCCAAAAACATAAAAGCAATAATTAATAAATATGCATATGTGATCGTATATGAAAACATTTAGTAAAACATTTAAGAATGTACAATTAATTAGTTATTAATGCGCTTAAAAGCTGTCGAGCACGGGTTATATATGGGGGTGATTGTAAGAGGCACGAAGATGAAAAGATATAATTGTGCTTATCCATTTCTTACTAGGGGTGAATTTGGTACAATACCGCGTCATACCATATATACCATATACTATGTCGAAAATTTAGTACGTTAAAATCTATTATCACTACCATACTAAATTTTTAGTATATCGAATTTGGTATACCAGAAATTTTGGTACAGTATATTGCCAAATTATATATTGCTACTTTAATAAAATATAAATTGCATCATTTTGCTCCTAATTATAATACAATACTGCCACTTTAATAAAATATGAGTTCACTGTTCAAATTATGATTTAAATTATATAAGCGTTATTTTACATTTAATACTTTAAAAGGGAAAAAGAACAATTAAAAGGGTAGCATTACAATAATACGGCTATTCTCCATTTAAACTCACTAATATGGCTTAATTTGGATCTTTGGTGTCATTTTGGGAATCAAATCAAGTAATTAATTCAAATCAGTTAGCCATTTTCATATTCAAACAAATAACATATACTTGAAGAGAAACAAATAAAGAGAGTTACAAAAATTTGAAATAGATGAGAGGACAAGAAAACTATAATAGTGAACATAGAGAATGGAGAAGAGAGAGTGAGAGAGATGGGTGGCTCCGTGGATAGTACTGGGTACATTACTAAACCCTAAGGCTTCATTGACCCGCAACATAAGAGGGTGTGATATGATAATTTTATCCTATCCCATGTTTTATATTCATTAGGATTGGATATTCGAGCAAATTATTTATCACACTAAAACTTCTTATCCCACCTAAGAAGTGTGACTATTTTATCTTAACCGAATGGGATTAAATAATTATATCCGACTTTCTAATCCGGCGTGTCAAACACGCCATAAAGTTACTAAAGACAAAAGATTACTTACATTATGTAATCTAGACCGTTCGTTGTATCGTGTATGTGAAGTTAATTGTGGGATATTTCATATTTGCTATTTTGGTAATGTTGGTACAATTTGGTATGATACGGTACGGTATACCATAGTAGTACCAATATTTTGATACGGTACGGTAAACTATCGTTATTGATTTTCAGTACCAGTACCGTATTGTATCATAATATCTCAGTGAGGTACAATACCGATCGATATTATACTATTACCAAACTTTGGTACAATATGGCACGGTTTAGTACGATAATTTTGGTACAAAATGCCACTCCTAAGTCTTTTAGCGCCCTTTTCTTTTGTTAAGCAAAATAGGAATATAAGAGTATCTCCAACCGTTGTGTAATTTTTTTTGTGTAAATCCTATGTGTCAAGACACTTTTACATAAAACTTAAAGTGTGAAATAAATATGTTACAATGGTACATTTTTAAAGTTTTGTATATATTTTGAATGAACCAATAAGATAATTATGCATATTAGATATCATTTTACGAAATTTTTAATTATTTTTCTTAAATTTTGGTATACATAATATATATTATATAACAACAATGGGTCTTGATTTGTTGGTTTTGATTAGTAAATTTTAGACATATAATTTTTATTAAAATATATGATTTTTATTAAAAGCTATTACATTTTAAAGTTTTATAAAATAATGGAGGGAAAAAAAGCTGACGAGGTAATGTAAACTTGGGTGTATTTTACACAAAAGCTAAATTTTAAAGACTGTTGGAACTAAAAATTTTACAAGTTTTATATATTTTACACAAAACCTAAAGATATATTATTGTTGAATATGTTCTAATGACATTGTTTATATTTAAGCTCACAAAAATTTACAAAATCAATCAAGGACTTTAATTTTAGGCTTGAGAATCCTCCCCTCTAATACTTGGTCTCTCATGTTTGATGTTGCCATTTGGACTGTGCCATCTTAATGACATCTTCTTTTATTTTAATTTTTCCATGTTTTATGACAAATAATATCTTCTTTTGATTTGCCTATATACATAATTGTGTTTTGAGTTGGGAACGTCCAAAAGTTGAAAAGGATTATTTTTCCTATAAATAACACGCTTTTTCTTCATAACACATTGGGCCGATCAAATAATTTTTGTTAAATTTTTTTTCCTTTAACCGTATATAAATATATATTAGATAATATGTTTTCACTTTGTTTTGTCAATTTTATTTATAAAATTTGATCCTATTATAGTTTTAATATAAAATCCAAAATTCAACCCATGCAGCATTCATTTATTTGTACGAAAAGTAGTGATTATAACTCATGCGTTAGACACTTATTACCTTTTATTTATAAACAACGTGACTTGTACATATTATGTTTTATCAAAAAAAAAAAAATTATGTTTTTTAATTGAAAACATGGGGCCTAGACGACAAACTTGACAGCTTATATCCAGGATCGACACTGCCATTCGTTTATTGGAACAGTAACACATGTCTTATCTAAATTTAGTCAATATATTAATAATTAATAAATTTTACCCCCTCCTCCTGTAGATGTAAATTATGTTCCTCGATTTGAATGCATTCGTCGTTTCATCTAAAGAAACGGGAAGATGGGTAAGCATGTTCGGGCCCACTTCCTCACAAATTAATGAAAAAATATTGTTCGGATCGATCATTGATCATTGATCAATGTCAAATCAAATCAAATATAGTATTATTATAATTGTGAAAAGTTAAGCCACCAATTGAATAATTATGAGATGGCAAATCTCTGTCTCAACTAACAAATTAACGTCATTCAATCTTCCAGAAAAATAAAATAAAATAATGTCATTCAAATAATACGCCCAAACACGAATGTTCTAATTAAAATTCGGAAAACGAATGATGGCGCCTTTTATATTATTTTAATTTTAGAATTAATTTTTAGTTTCATAAAAGTTGGGCAGATTAATTAGGTTTGAGTCAAGAGTACATCTTTGATTCTTATAAATGATGGGCAAAGTAAAAGAAATATATCAAAATTTTATTGAACGAATAAATTATTGAGAATTTTATCGTTGCAAATATTTAAAAGTAAATTATTTCATTGATAATTATAAATTTAACTTCAATTATTATTTAAAATTAATCCCAAATACTTAAAAAGAGAATGCAATATAGGGTTAGAAAAAAAAAGAAAGGAGAAAAGATAGAGAAACCAAGATGGTGGTTTGGAAAAAATAAAATTAGTGTTAGGTATTCAAACTCGCAACCTCTTGCTGAAAATAAAAGTATTTTTACCACTTGAACGAAAAGATTATAATATAAATTTAACCTTTTCAAAATCTGCCCGTGGTTTGATCATAGGTTGATTTAAATTAATAACTTGAAATAATTCAAATGTTACTAATTTTTTTTCCTGATACACTAATTAAATTTATTTTGACTAGTTAGAAAATATAGTAATTTGAACTTTTTACCACTAAAATTTGTCTTTTTTTCTCACAATTGTCAATAATCTTTTTTCTTTCTCCAGAAAAAACTCCAAAGTTTGGTCTGTGTTCCACAACCATTCAAAATTGGGTGTCTTGTAAAAAATAGAGATGGCTGTGCATGGACAATTTAGGTATTTTGGATAAAAAGCACTTAAGGACGAGATTGAGACTTGCTCATTTATTAGATCCACAATCATTTTGAGTTTGAGAGGAAAAGTTTAGGGTTTTCATTGAGAAAGAATTGGGGCTTTTTGGCATGTAAAAAATTATGGTTTTTCCTTGAAGTTTAGAGGTTGAAGACGATTGTGGAAGCCAAATTAGTGAGATTATGAGGGATAAATGCTCTGATGAGAAGAAGGGTTTTTCTGTTTTAATTCTTGCTGTTGTGTTTAAAATAACTAGCCCTAATTTTTGTGAAGAAAAAGGTCTTACTCAAACTCCATTGTTATTTTTCTTGCTTCTTATCTCTTCCCTACGTTTTTCTCCAAACATGAAGAAGGGTATTTTCTCTTGTATAAGATTATATATATATATATATATATTTTAACATTTATAGTTACAATATACATGCACGACTTCCTCATTACATTTTACCAACCAAAATACTATATATATAACTTTTGTGTTAATCTAATTTGGTCATAAAATAAAATTTCAGTCATGCTAAGGCTTTATTATTTTTTTTTAAACAGGGGTGACGGTATCACATTTTAAATTTTCTATAGAGGCGTAATTAATTATATTACAAAAAATAAAATTAATAATTTGAGATATCTTAAAAATAAAAATTGAATTATTAATTTAAAACGGTACGGGGGACTAATTTAAAGCGTTAGAAGTCAATAGAAATGACCCTTCCCCTGCCAATTTGTTTTGTTTGCCTCTAAAATCAATTATTTTCATTATGGTTCGTATGTCACATAGCAACTACTTTATTTAAGCCTTTTTATAAGTTCTAACTAACCAATCGAAACAAAATGAATTAAATTGAGATTTTTTTTATTAATAAATGGAGGGTTATAGAAGGGTAAGTCTACCCCAATCCATAGTTAAACTTAGTAAGAAAGGCGGTTTAACTTAAGAACGTAGATAAACTGTAAAATATTATGGATAAAAACAAAATTACCCTTTCTATCTATAAATTTTATAGTTTATCTACGTCCTTAAGTTAAACTGCATTTTTCACTAAGTTTAACTATGAATTAGGATAGACTTACAAAAAAATATTAGAAACATAATCTTTATAAATGATAGTTATTTAATAATTTAATTTAGAATATCCGCTAAACTAATCGATCAATATATCCACCTTAATAGAAAAATGTAATGTAAGTGTAAAAATTAAAGCTAACTTAATTAAAGATTAAGCAGCAGTTTTTTTTATTAAAGTAAAGATACGTTGATATGAAATATCAGTGTACAATAAAAATGGAAAATACATATCAATGCAAAATTTGAAAATTTCAATTAATGGCAATGCAACCCCTTTTTATACATGCAAAGTAACGTATATATCACCAAAGAATAAATATTGTGCCATTAATAAATACCATTTGTTATGAAAACTTTGTTATTTATTATTATTTTATCTAATCTTCCTATAAAAGTGTTCATTTGTTATTCTTGTCTTGTCATTTAATTTTTTTTTTTCTTATTTTTTTATGTATAATAATCTAATATATATATTAGTATGTTGTAAAATGGCTATGCGGTTTGACTAGCAATATAAATGTTTATATTATTTAAATTTTTATGTGGTCTTTTACATATGCGGTTTAACTAGTGATTCGATGGTTGAACTTGCAGCGACCTACTTACTTGGACCCTCTGCCGGGTTAATGTCTAAGTGAGATTCGATAATTATGACATATATTTTTATTTGGTACTGAAAGAAGAATGATTGTAAATACTGATAAACAAGCTAATGCTATTGTAAATACTGATAAACAAGCTAACGCTGTTTTAAAAAAATAAAAAAGTTGACACTAGTCAATACAAAACCTATTGCCCAAAAAAAAACACAAAACCTCAAAATAAACACCATCGAAAATATATTCCGTAGCAATAAGGGGGAAAAAGCTTCTCACAAATTACAAAATATATAATTTTCTAACCTTTGATCATTCATATAATTCTGGAGTTTATATTATCTAATTGACCAGTTGATCAATCAAAAAATTAAGGCAGAGTGTTTTTAGTAAAGAGTTTTGAATAGAGCCTTAAAGAAAATTAAGAAATAAAATTATTTGAAAGTATATTCTAATTAGGAATTTAAATTAAAAATAAAAATAATTTTAATTGGTGGACATAATTCTTAATTTGCAAAAGGGTAATTTTGTGAAAGTTGATTCAAATATTCCATAAATTAAGGGAAAATAAATTGCAAGAATTTGTGGATAGAAGCAAAATTACCCTTATAAAATAGGGATAACCCTCCCTTGTTAACCATCTCTTGCAGCAATTTAAAAAATGTTCACGTGGGATTTGAACTTACCTGCAATTCTAGAGACTTGTTTTCGTTCTAAATTTGCTAATCTTATTGAAATTTATCTATTTTTAATTATGTGGGGGAAACTTACCTCCTCGATATCGAAGCCAAATTTCTTTTTTTTTTGCTTACAAGAGGAACTGCAGTTGCCGTGTACTAGAAGATCATTCGCAAAAACTCATTTCGGATAAGTTTGGGACAAAATAAACGATAATGTGGTTCCTGTTTATAACGACTTTAATCACATATAATAATATATATATATATATATATATGTATTCTGAAGTTATATGTCGTCATGTCCATCATAATGCAAAAGATCATGAATTTTGTAGTTATGTCCAGTTGTGATACCTCATGTCACGCCTAAATATATATATAATTTTAATCGTCAGAAAATATAACGAAGTGTGGTGTAATATATGTCTTGTTTGTCGTTTCTCCAATGTATGCTTCATGTAATAATATATGACGTTGCCTTGATGAAATTATTCTAAACCACAAAACCGGAATAATGTAATTACAAAGAACGTATGTACTTATTAAAATGAGTAATTTTACATGAAGATACAAATATATAAATAATTGATATATTAATTTGTCAATTATTTATTGGTTAGAATGGAAGGTGACGGTATAAAATAGACATATTGATTTGTTAATTTTTTTAAATCAAATTTTTATACCCATATAAAATTATTGCATTAAAATGGTACTGGGCTGGGTTTTACCCAAAAAAAACCCTGGACGTTCCAAATAAAAGATGGAGTTTCAAAGTACATATATGATTGGCCCAAATCTAGACGAACTTCAGGATTTTGTGTGGGGGTAAAAAACACCTGTCTTCACTCCCAATGAAAATGGTATACCAGGGGCAGAATCAAGGGGAGACAAAGCGGGGTATAGCACAAAGTAAATTTTGAAAAACTTATTAGTACGACAAAAAAAAAAAATTAATATAAGCCCACCCCTTTATTAAATTTTAGCCCACCCTTTTGTTAAATTTTGGCCCATCTCTAAACGCTGCTCAAATATTATAAACCCACTAATTTATATAACTCTCTTAAATTTATATAACTCACTATATGGTTATATTTTTTAATTTTTTTTATCTATTACTATTGGCTCACCCCTCGAAAGAATTTTGGGTCCGCCTCTGAGTATCACCTGTTTGATCTTCACTGTATAAACAAGTATTGGCACCCTCGAAATTATATGACAAAAACAGTTTCAGAATAAAGTAATAATTTTGCAAACGCTAGTTTTATATATAGGCTCATTTGCTTATTGTGTCTTGTTTTGCATCTTAAAATATGATAACTGCTTATATATACCTTTTTCCCTCAAATTAATGCACACTGAAAGGTTAGATTTTCTTATCAAGTATGAAGCTATCTTACCTTATGCGAGTGAAATTCTGAAGGGTGCTGGCCGCAGTGGCGAAGCCAGGAATTGTACTAATGGGAGGCAAAATTTGGTTGAAAAATAAAACAAACTAAATCATATTTAAAGCCATAAAATTTGAACACAATAAGTATACTTAATATTCAATAATTAATAAAGAAACACAACTATTATTATGCAATTAATAAAGAAACACAATAATATTCAACAATTATAAATTCAATAATTAATAAATAGTTCAAGATATACACTAAATATTCAACAATTAATCAATAATATAACTAACATATTATTCAACAATTATAAATTCAAGACTAAATCACTAAATATTCAATAATTAATAAATAGTTCTAGACATGCACTTCATATTATGCAGTTAATAAAGAAACACAACTAATATTATGCAAATATTCAAGAAATAAAATAATTCCTAATTTTTAAATGTAGATCTAAAAAATATACCTATGAAATGTAGAAGTGGTGGGGGAATGAGCTATGGACTTGGGGTGGCACGGTGGTGGTGAAGAAATGGTGTAGATAAATGGTGTAGAAATGGTGGAAATAAAGAAATGGTGAAGGAGCAGCTGGCGGCAGAGAAGAAAGAAAGAGAAATGGTCTGGGCGGCAAGTGTGATTAATCAGGTATTTAGGTTTGTTATTTACAAATGGTGCCTTAAGTTTCTATATCTTACAATTATGCCCTCTCAAGTTTATTTTTATGCACATAAGTCCCTAATATATATATATATATTTTTAAAAATTGCCCCAATCCAAGGAGGGGCACCTGCCCCTACATACATACGCCCCTGGCTGCCCGTGTTGAAATTATCTTACATACTAGCTAGATAAGCTAGCTGCTTGCGGATATTTATAATCGAAATATAATGGCTTCATTACTATCAAAAATATCTCACAGGTGATTTACATTTGGGTCCAAACAGTATATGGTGCTAAGAGTTGAGTAGTGGATTAGGCATTAACCTAATTTACCACCATTTGAATGACTTAGCTACCTTCAGATTTCAAATTGCGTGCTATTATCATAACTCACCCTTTTCTATCGCATAAGATCTGTCAGTGTTCCTTCCAGGACATGGGGTATTATATTTTCCCTTATATTGTTTTCGTTACAACTAATCAGAATACTTAGTAATTTATCATGTAGTTTCACCCTCGATTCTTTCTGAACTCAGGTTTTGGTGCTTGCAAGCGGGCAGTGAAGACAGGTGATACCAATTTCGCTGGCCAATACTTGTTTCGCTCAATTTTAACCCGTTTACTATACTATATGCATAATTGTTTTGTCAAAAACTTGTTTTATTTACTCGCAAGTGCACGAATCGGTATATAGTATAGTGTATGCAAATGCGAGGTCGAACCCAAGTGACTTGATATTTTTACTACTTACTAATTTTGATTAATTCCTAATCTAGTTTAAAAATTGGGAGATTGTGAGTTATAAACTAAAAACACTAATAAAATATTTAATTAATAAAATACTAACTAAATAATCAATTAATAAAATTTTAGAAAAATAATCAATTTATAAAATACTAGGGTGGATAATTCATATATTTGATATCATGTTCCTAATATTCATGCCTAATAAACTCTGCTCTTTGTCTCGCGTTAATTTGATCTCTCGACTCTATTAGATGCGGAAAATAAAATTATTTAAGCCCAATTAATTTTTAAAGTCTAATTATTAATTCTTCCATAGCCAAACTTATATATAAAATTAAAACACTCACTATATCCGTCAAAATACAATTTATATCCGCTTTTAACAAATCATAAATTGAATCCAACAAATTATAATGAGAATCCAATATTATTTTTTTTATTAATTAAAATAGGCATCCAATAGGAAGAATTATTTTTTTAACATTAAAGCATTAAATGGGTAGAATTAATTGGCATGAATACGTGCAAGGGAGTCAATCAAATATAATCATCCTCTACCTTAGATAATAATATAGCCTAGCAAGCTTACAATTAAAACACAAAACATAATTAAATAGTGCACAAATAAATAAATTAATTAAATACTTACTTGAGTACGCGCAAATATATTAAAGAAGAAGAAAATAATTTTGAATTAATTACAATAGTCTATAAGCATCCAATCAACAACAAAAATAAAGGTTCTGCAACAAAATGAAGAAAGAAATGAAAAGAACAGAAGGAAGGAAAAAGAATGAGATGAGTGCTCGGCTGCTGCTCTTTGATTGTCCTCTCTTGCTGCCTCCTGCTTTCTATTTATATTGGAGAGCTTAGGGTAATTAACATGGGCATGGGTTTAATTAGGTAAGGCTTCTGGGCTTGTACACTTAATGAGTGGGCTGATGCAAGTGGGCTTGGGAGCTGGGTAACAGGATGAGTGAGTGGGCCTTGATGGACTGCAAGTGGGCCAATTCTCTAATTAATTAGATAGGCTCGCTGGAATTAATATTTTGGCGCACTAATCGTATTTCGGCCATAACGTTTTGCTCCGAAATTCAATTGATGCAAGGTTTTTTCCACGCGTAGCTAACTCAAAAATCTTAATACAACAAATATTAAAAAATATATGCTCTCCAAAGTATAAATTAGTGGGTTATAATGTACTAATTTCTTGGCACATCGATAATTATGGCCACTTATATCCCATTATATTTATCCAAATAAATTTGAAAATATTTTTAAGGATATCCAATATAATATATTATTGTTGTTTACATATTATATCAAAATTCTATTTTTTTTACATATATAATAATAATTAACTATTAATTATCTATTAGTAAATCACAAAGAATTTTAAAATATTGTCAATTAATGATAAACGAATATTAAATATAAACGATATGAAAATTTTCAAAATTGAATTAAATATTTAATTTTTATCACCAAGATTCAATTTAAATTAGCTTATATGTCCCATGGAGGAATATTAGATATGAACAATTGTAAAATTATGATTATTTAATTTCTTAGTTTCAATTTTTTTTGATCTCATGAGTTAGTTTTTATAACTAAAATATGTGTTAATAACTTAAAAAGTTGTTATAATATAACTTGTACATACCTGTTAATTTTTTTAATTGTTATTTAAATGGACTATTTTTTTTTCAAATCAACAATAATGCAATGGTCTTTTCTTACAATTTTATTACTGAACAAACTTATACTTAATTATTCAGACAGACTTAAATTAATTAGGACAATTTTTTTTAACATTAGCATATTCGACCCATGTAGACAAAATTTGAATATAATATTTTTTTCTTTAAATATAGTTATAATATTATATAATTAAAACATGTTGATTCATCAAGGCGGGATAAATTGAGTTCGAGGCAAATATAGGTTCCACAACAAAAGCCTGGTACTTGTTCAACTCAAGTTCAAGTTCATATAAATTTAACCGATATATTTGGCTAAACCTGACCTAAATGTAATATTTTTTTATGAAATACATGTGCTAATTAATTTTTTCAATTGTTATCTAAATGGACCTTTTTTTTTTTTCAAATCAACAAGAATACAATGATTTCCCTTGCAATTTTATTATCGAACAAATTTATACTTATTTAGAGGGACTTAGATTAAATAGGATTTTTTTATATAAAATAAGCATGTTTGACCCATCCTGACCAAATTTGAATATAATATTTTTTCTTTAAATGTAGTTATAATAATATATAATTAGAACATGTCGATTTGGTAGGGGCGAGAGAAAATCGAGTTCGAAGCAAATATGGGTTTCACATCCAAAGTTCGGCACATGTTTGGCTCGGGTTCAAGTTTGTATAAATTTAACCCGTTTGACTAAACCCAACTTAAATGTAATAATTTTTCGTGTGAAATACCTTAATACTATCTTATAACTATAACAAGAGGAGGTGTGTGTGAGGTTGAGCAAGTTGATTTTGGATATATGTATATTGAAACGGAGTGTGTTTGGGTTTATTAAAACAAAATTATCTTTGGTTTGGTCGAGTTCTTTCTAATTAAATGCTTATATTGAATTTTGGTATAGATAACCAATGGCCTAAGATATATATCTTCTTGATGAGTTGGGTTTGTGATGGGCTTTTAGTTATGAGTTTCATAACAAAAATCGAATATGGTTTGAAGTCAGTAATGCCGTAAGCATGTGCATGTTTAGACAGACTTAGATAAATTGAGACAATTGTAATTTTTATTTTCTATTTAATTTTTTTATTAGAATAGCCCATTTGATCCATACGGCCCGATTTAAATATAATATTTTTTTTCAAATATAATTATAATATCATATAATTACGTGTTAGGTGGGTCGAGGCATAATAAATTAAGTTTGAACATATGCATATAGTAATTGGTTGGGTTATATTTTCAAAACAAAACTTGCACCTATTGAGTTGGATTATTTTGTAATTAATAGCTCATGCAATTGAATTTCGTTACAAATATTTCATAACCTATAATGTCCTTGAGAACTTGGGTTTTCGATGAGTTTTTCTAAAATTAAGGCGAATATGAGTTCCACAACAACGATGATGTACAAGTTCGGGTCAGATTTAGGTTTGCATAAATTTAACCTTTTAAACCTAACCCGACCTAAAATGACAAAAAAAAAATTTAGTATCTTATAACTACAACATCGCTGTGAAAAATGAGAAAATTTTATAAATACAACATTTGTTTGTGTTCCGATTCGAATCAAATTTTAGAGGTAATTTTATGAAACATGTTAGACATGAAAAAAATAAGTTTATTCAATAATTTGTGTCGACGGGACTTTTCAAATTTTGGCAAAACTCGGTAAAAATAATTAAAAATAGATTTGACTAAAAAAAATTTTAATTTCAAATTTAATGCTCAACCACCACCTATATTTTGAATCAAACCATATAACTAACTTACCTTAGGTCTTGAATTATGTACAATACATTCAGTAAGTTCAATGAGTTTCCGTTAATTGTTACATCTTCAAATCTTCAATTTGACTCAAACAATTACAATAGAAAAAGTATTTATTGGCATTGGAATCAAGTCAACTAAAAATATAAACCTAAAAAAGCTTATATCCATTATCATCCCCTCCATTTTTTAATGGTTTTACTTGTGAAAAAATTAGTTCTCATTAAAGCGAGGTTTATGTCTCTTTCCAAGGGCATAACCACTATGGGGCTATTGGGGAACTTAAGCCCCTGCATGGATTTGAATATTTTATTTTTGTAGGTATAGCATTATTTTTCTTCTATAGGGACCCTTGTGTAAATTTTAAAATTGTGAGGTTGATTTTGAAAATTTTCAAAACATCGGGGTCAAGATTGAAATTATTGCTATATAAAGAGTAAACTGTGCAAATGATCCTTAAATTATGGAGCATGTTGCACTTAGGGTGCTCGACTTTAAAAAACACTATTTAAACCTTCAAATTATTGACTGAGTGTCACTTTGGTCCTTTCTTTCACTTTGCATGTTAAAAATTGACGAAAAATGTGAAATGCTATGTTGATTTTCTGCAAGTTGGTAGCTTCCTAGTAAAAGTGTGGCATTTTTTGTGGAGGGTGGTTATGAATTCTCTTTTTACTTGTGAAAAATTGGGTTAAGGCATCCCGATTGATAGTTCTCACACGTTGTATGGAGCAAAAAATGAAGATACTGTTCATGCATTATTTATTTATAATTTGGCTAATAATTATGTCCATGCATGCCTATGGTTTCATCTTAGGGATGTGCATTGAATGGGCTGGAATAGCAGTATTATCATCTTGGTTTTCGTGGGGCCGCTTATACTAATAACCAAATAGAGTTGGGTGCTATTTTGCTTATGGAAGATATGGAACAATATTATAATCAAAATTTGGTGGTTTTTTATGGTACTTGTAAAACACCAAAGACTATTACGAATATGAGAAAATTAGGCAAAATGTTATTTTTTGATATACTGTGAGGCCTATGCCCGAGCACCACTCCCGCAAGATTTTCCTTGTCATGGGCAGCCACCCATAAGGGGCCGATACTGTTGACGCGGCTTTGTTTTCTAATATTAACACTTCTGGAGTTGGTGTTGTGATTAAAAATAGAAACGGCTCCTTCTTAACCGGTTCGTGTAAATTGTTTAAATTTGTAGCAGTCCCTTCAACTACTGAAGCCTTCACTGCTTCCATGCAATGGTCCTTACTCTGCATTGCGGGTTTTCAGATATTATTATTGAAGGAGATGTGCTTCCTCTGATTAATTTGTGTTTTAGAAAATATAGTAGTCTTGCCATGTTTGCGCATATTATTAAGGACACAAAGCGGTTAGCTTGTTAGTTTAGAGCGTGTAGTTAATCATTTACGAGGCACAATGGTAATAAAGCAGTTCATAGTTTAACCAAGTTAACTAATTCTACTTTTGATTGTTTGACTTAGAATAAGGAGGCTCCTGACTCCTGAGTTCATATTACCTACCCTCCAAGTGGAATTTTATGTTCTTTCTTATATATTTAGCTCTATTTCCTTTAAAAAAATGTTGATGAAAAATGGACATGTTCATTGGGCAAAACCTTTTTTAAGAATATTTTAATTTAACTACTAAAAACTAACATGTATAATATATACACATATATCTATACACACACATATATATGTCATGTTATTGTTACTTGTAATTAATCTAGATATGCCCGTGCTTACGACACTATCTACCTAAACACTTACTGTGTTTTCGTTGCGAAATTCATACCAAAAAACTTAACTCATAAAAGAGATATCTTAAGCCTTTGAATATATATACTAAAATATAATATAAGAAATAGATTAAAAAAAACCTAACCAAACTAATGCGGGCTTTTTTCTTTCATATTTAACATATTTTATAAAATTATTTCTGAAATTTAAGTCGAATGAGAATTCAAACAGATTATTATTAAAGAGTGGTGCTATTTCCACTCCACAAACTACTTGCTTCTACTCCCACCAAAAAAAAAGTTTTAAACTCCTATTTCCACCCCACTCAATTAATCATTTTCAACCAACTAATTACTCATTAACATTAATTACTATTCATCATCATCTTCATCTTCTTCTTCCTCTTCATCTTCTTCTTCTTCCTCTTCATCTTCTTCTTCTCTATGATTTTTACTCAATGGTTAATAATTAACAAAAATTCAGATCTAATTAACACATTCTATCTCATTCAATTCATTTCAAAAGCCAACAAAAATTCAAAAGTAACTCACAAAAACACACAAAATCTCCATTAATGTCATACAAAAAAAAACCTTAAGTTGTAGAGAATGGTAGAGAATAGCAAATCAAGGATTATCAAAGTAGAAAAACCTAATGAAAGAAAGATATGTTTGCTTTTATTATGTTTAATGTTTATTTTCTTTAGTTAATATCAAAAAAAAATTTGTACCAACAAAACGAATTAGAGCATTAGAACAGGTTACCTCGGTTACGGGAAACCGAAATTTAAGCACTTATTCGGTTTTCGGTGACCGAATGTGTAATTTGATTATATTTCAGACAATTTCGGTCCTAGGAGACCGAGCAATTTGATGAATTTCGGTCCTATGAAACCAAAATTATTCAATATACTCGGTTGTTAAAGACCGATGTAAGGTCCCGAGAGCTAAAAATATAGTCCAGAATACTTCGGTTGTGAGGGATCGAGGATGTGGATGAACCTCGGTCATAGAGAACCGAAATTGTTCTCAATACTCGATTTTTAAAGGGCAATGTAAGGTCCCGAGAGCTAAAATATGATACAAGGAGGCCACGGTTGTAAGGGACCAATGAGTAGATGGATGCAAAAATTTAAAAACCATTGTTGAGAAAAAGAAGAAGGAAGAAGAAGAAGAAGAAGAAGAAGAAGAAGAAGAAGAAGAAGAAGAAGAAGAAGAAGAAGAAGAAGAAGAGAAGGAAAAAGAATTAATGATTTATTATAATTAGTTTGTGTTGCATTAAGGGTTAAATGAATGTAAAATTTTAGAAACCATTGTTGAGAAGAAGAAGAAGAAGAAGAAGAAGAAGAAGAATTAATGATTAATTATAATTAGTTTATGTTGCATTAAGGGTTAAATGAATGTAAAATTTTAGAAATCATTGTTGAGAAGAATAAGAGGAAGAAGAAGAAGAAGAAGGAGGATGAGGAGGAGGAGGAGGATTAATGATTAATTATAAAGGAAGTAGTGGGAGTGTTAATGAGTAAAAGAGAGTTGGTGGGAGTGGTAGTGAGAGTGGGAGTGAAAGTAAGTAGTTTGTGGGGTGGAAATAGCACCACCCTTATTAAATCATGCATGTACTTTTTCAAAGTCCACGTGTCCTTCTACTTAGTTTAATCATTACATGGGCCAAGGCCATCGTTGTTTAGCCACGTGTAAAGTAAAAAGAGGCCGTGCATGTTGTTTTAATTGACGGACCGGTAGAGCCTTGTAAACACTACACCATAATCTGGTTTTTGTGACTGCCAAAAACAGTCACAAACGACCCAAACAGTTACAAATGACTGTCACATAAACGACAGTCACAAAAAAATTTGTGACTGTCAAAAATAATCACTCAATTGTCACAATTAAAGCCTCAGTTATATGATTTTCAATGGTACTTTTCATGGCAGTGATAAAGATATTTTGTGACTGTTAATGACAGTCATAAATTTTGTATTTGTGACTGCCATTAGCAGTCATAACATGTGCATATTGTGACTAATTTTTTGTGATTGTGACTGACAGTCACAAAAGACCAATTGTGGCAATCTAAAATAAGTCACAATACCAATATTTTGTGACTGTTTTTGACAGTCACAAATGTTAAAATTTATTTTAAAAAATAATTCAAAAAAATTGGAAAACCCAATTTTTTTGACCTGCAATCCAATAAATTTCCACAATGCATTCACACTACAATTTAATTAATATTTACACTACAATCCAATCAATATTCGTAATACATTGTTTGCTTCTCAATTTTTACACTAATCAATATTCACCATACAATTTAAGAAAGGAAATAATTGTAATATATAGAAGAAAAGTTATTAGGCTGCAAATGAATTCATCCACATCCGTGAAACTCAACAGGCTACAATAAATTACATGGAAAAGTACTAATAACTTAACTCCATTTGATTACAATATCAAAATATGGATTTGTAAATTAAAAAAAATGGCAGACAATGAAAAAAAAAAAACCAACCACCTGCAATCTTGACATGAATCTCATTTCTCTCCTTGAAATACCCCCAAATGCTCTGGGAAGGAACTCCGGTAAAAGTACACCCAATTTGCCATTGACAAGCTTTTGCCGAACCAATGCCACGCTATGTCCTATCTAAATACATATTATGCCAGTAACCCAATAATGAGTAACATATATACACCTATCTTACTTTTTTTTGTTATTTAGTAATTACAAATGGTGCGGCTTATATATATATCCATGCTTTTAAGTGATTTGAATTTATCAGCACCCTAATTTAATATCAAATTTTAAACACATTTACATTGATTAGTATTCCTAAGAAATCTTTTGTGTTAGAAACTTGGAATATTTATATAATCTTAGAGCATCTCTTTCTAATTCTGCATTTTGTAAGATGAATGCCATTTAGGATTTTTAAAATGACATTCCAAACTTGATTTAAGCATATATCTATAAAAACACATAACTAGAGTCATATAGGTCCATCCACGACTCCACTATATAAAACTTAAATAGCACAAATATATACACACTCAAATACGAATAAAACAAAATATTACACACATCCAAAAACATTGTAATATATGCTTGTAAATTATCAAGCATATAATTTGTACATGAGGTACATAAAGAAACAGGCAAATGGAGAAATCTTCAAACATGTAACCATCACTTATAATTTAAAGCTAAATCTGGATACGTGAGCAGTGCTGTCTTGTCTTGGTCTTCATACACAATTACCGAAATAGGACCATGGAAAGTCCGTACAATATTTTCCTACAAAAAAGATAACATCTAGCGCATTACATAAACTTACATAAAATTAGAGAAACAAGGCATGCAAATTAACAGTAAACTCTTAATTTCCAAGGTCATAAGGTGTTTGCAAATGTAAATGTACCATGTCTTTTTCTAAAAAGGGAAGGTCATTCGATTAAGCATGAGGAACCAATTGTTTTGTGTGAAGACCCATAAACTAAAAGGGCGATCACAATTTTTATGGAATAAATTTTATTACCATAAAGAGCTTTCCATGTGCACTAACCCCTTTCTGTGCTTGCCGAATATATATTCTAAACCAAGATTAAAAAGGGAAAATTTTCCAGTTTGTCATCATTGGGCACTTAAAACAAACAATGGCTAGTTAATATATATGTGTAGATGCCAAAGAATTAAACTGAAGACTCATCATTGAACCATTTGAATGACTTATGTTTGTAAGAACCACACACCAGAAAACTCTACTTCCTAATGGGTTATGGAGCTGGCATCACAAGTAATCCCAAATTCAAACAATTCAAACCCCCAAAAAGTCTCAAATTCACAATATTACAGCCGAATTAAACATTCAAAACAGAAATTCAAATAAGCAATAAAACAAAATCCAAAACTAACCTAGCAAGAAAGCCCTTTTGGAGGAAAAATCTAGAGGCACATCTATAGAGTAGAGAAAGAGGGAAACCGAGGGTGGAAGTGAGTTGCTCGGATAAAAAAACCCTAATTAATGAGCCCTAGCAAGTAAGATCTGAACAAAGCAATTGGATTTCACTCTTAGGGCTCAAATTTTAGAGTTGTTACCAAGCAATTGCATCAATATGTATAAAAATCAAAGAGATTTGCACATACCTGAAGATTATAATCGATTTGAATAAATCAATTAGATTCGCTATTGAGCAAATAGATTCACTGCGAGTGAATCGGACTGAATGTGAGGATTTGAGAGTGATGATATCGAACACTACGAGTGAATCGGAATGAGAGTGAGAGTTTGAAAGTGAGGATACGAGGGAGAGGGAAAGTGAGGATTCAAGGGTGAGCAGAGCGTTTAAGAGTGAGACGGCTGGGTGTTGTAAGTTTGTAACAGGGAGTCATTTAGGGTTCTCAAAAGTGTATTTGTATTACGTAAATATTATGACTGACAGTAATAGTCATTTATATTACGACTGTTTACAACCGCCACAAGAGGTAATAGTTAGTATTTAAATAGTTTGTGACTGTTAATGACAGTCACAAAAGTTGTGACTACCACGAGCAGTCATAAAATTTCAAATAAATGACTTTTTTGCCTTTGTGACTGCTATTGGCAGTCACAAATATAGCGAACTCTACTGTCACAAAATCTTAGTTTTGGTGTAGTGAAACCTCGAACGGGTTCGGCCCAAAAGTGACCAAAGATTTGAAATTTTAATTTTGAGTTGGTCAAAAATTTTGTGAAATGTACCGGTCCGGCATAATCTTTTTGGACACGTATTTTTGTTCCAAATTTTTTAAAAATATTTTTAATTTATTCTAAAAAATATTTTGACTATATATTTTTTTTTATAAATATAACCTATTATTTAAAGTAAAAAAAGACATAACTCTATAGAGCTTTTTAAGGTAAAAAATATCTAAACACTATAATCAATTTTCAAGAGTTTTTTAGACACCACCTAGATTTTGTTTACATGTAATAAGAGATTTTATTATTCTTCAAATTTAAGAACTAGGGTTTCAAACATTCACGGTCCTGTGGAAATGTTTTCGGTTGAGATCGGAGATAGGGTGAGTGAAGCGGCTAATGTGCGATAAGGAAAATCATAGACGGGGGGTGAAGGATTGTGATCAAGTGCGTAGAAAGAGGTGACGGGTAAGCCGAAAAAGTGCTAAACGTTATGCCAAGCTAGCTGCGGTTGGATTATACGTTCAAGGAATTGACGGTATTGTTGCGTAAATTGTGGAAAAATAATTTTTGTAAGTCTAGTAAAATCCTATTTTTACCTCCAGTAAAATACCATTTTTACCTATGTGACATAAGCATACACATCGTGTACATTTTAGAATACATGTGACCTAAGCATACACATCGTGTACATTCTAGAATACATGTGACCTAAGCATACACATCGTGTACATTCTAGAATACATGTGACCTAAGCATACACATCATCTACATTCTAGAATACATGTGACCTAAGCATACACATCATATACATTACAAAAATTTACCTTTTTGCCCTTCATTTTCTACCTATAAATACCCCCTCATTCATTCATTCATTCATTCAAAGGACACCAAAAAACATCTCTTCCTTCTCTCCCAATATCCATCCATCTCTCCTAAGAGATATAAAACCATTGGCAATATAAATACAAGCCAATTTTCGATGGTCTTATACTCTCTCTTTTCATACCCCAAAAAATACCAATCCTTATACGCTCTCTCTCCTACACAGTTTATTATTTATTCTGTTGAAATATTTGTAATCCTAATTCTATACTTATAAATAGAATTAAGGAAATTATAGAAAGAGAGAGAGATTGGTAGCTTGTATTATCATCCAAATTGATTGCCTTTGAGCTAATACAAAGCAAGCACACACAAAAGGAGGACGTACTGCCGGACTAGCATAAGCGCTACCGGGGGAACCTACCTTAACAAAAAATGTCTCGTGTTCATCTTCATTTTTAATCAGTTTCTGCTGGTACTATTCACAGTCACTGTTCACATATACGGTGGTACTGTTCACAGTCACTGTTCACAATTACTGTTCACATATACGGTGGTACTGTTCACAACCACTGTTCACATATACGGCGGTACTGTTCACAATCACTGTTCACAATTACAATCCATTATTAAACCTCTAATTCACCATTATTCATTGATTGGTCGGTCGTCAATTATCTGTTCTAGATTTTGACACCATCAGTTTGGTGCCATCTGTGAGAACGATAAGCTCTCTAAAGCTCTCGTTCTTTAGAAATTACAAGTGAATTTTCGGTGAAAAACTCAGAATCTGGCAGGCCTATGCTATCTCGATATTATTAGGCGCATAACTTTGTGCTCAAAACTCTAAATCATGCGATTCTGGAGTCCATTTTGAAGAAAATTTCAAGAGCTACAACTTTCCAGTTCAATCCTTTTTCAAATTTGGTCATCTCAGGGTCCAAAACGGGGATACAAAGTTGCTGCAACAAAAAAATACAAAAATCTAGCAAGCCTATGCTAGCTCAATATTTACGGGCGCATAATCATTCAAAAATCCAGTTACCCAAGGGGTTAAAACCCAAAAGAAGAGATAAGTTATTTTTTGATAACTCATATATGATTTTTTCTCTTTATTTTAATATATCTAAGGTTGTATCATTTTCTTATGATCAATAATCTTTATTGTAGGTAAAATTGATGAGCTTCCAAAAAATTACAATTGAATGTAATTTTTATGAAATTCATCTTACAAACCACAAGAAAGAAATTAAAGAGATTTTCAGCGGATATCAAACTTCCACAAAGCTAAATGTGATTTTGAAGTCCGTCAGACAACCGTTGGACCACCCCAACCCAAAGAGACTTGGCTGAGAATGATCATCTACTGTTGCACCACTGGTCAGAGATCAAGATTTTGACGTTCCCTGGTAATAAATGAGAAAATTGTCAAAATTTGTCTAAGTCAGAAGAGGGCATGGCTCTACTCAAGACTTAGCAAAAAAGAACAAATTTTCCTTTTAAGAAACCCTGATAATAAATGAGAAAATTGTCAGAATTTGCATAAGTTAGAAGGGAGCAAGACTTTACTCAAAACTCAGCACTTTGCCTAAGTTAAAAGGGAGCAAGACTCTACTTAAAACTTAGCAATTTGCCTAAGTTAAAAGAGAGCAAGACTTTACTCAAAACTTAGCAAAAAGAACAAATTTTCCTTTTAGAAAACCAAGGACTTAAATGAAAAAATTGTCAGAATTTGCCTAAGTCAGAAGGGGGCATGACTCTACTCAAAACTTAGCCAAAAAGAACAAATTTTCCTTTTAAGAAACCAAGGACTTCGAAAAAATTTCTATCAACATATAAGGGCTATGCTTTAAACAGTCACAAGTGGAACATCTCTGGAACATTTTTACAAAACCCTCACTATAGGTGCACATTTTCTAGTCACTGAAAAAAGGCTGAAGAATCCGAAGATCATCAGCATCAAAATTCAAAATAGTACTTAAATCAGAAGAAGAATAATCAGAAAAATCATGGCGAATATCTCCTAAAGCTGTCCAGTCAGGGCTCGTTGTTTGGGCAAAATCCGTAACAAAATCATCTAGCGAAGATTGCGATAAAAAACTGTCTGAGGCAACCTGGTAAACGGTGTCCAAGGTAGTTTGGTCATAGGACGGATTCGGAAATGACGGCAAATCCACTTCAGTCAGAAGGGCCCCATTCTCTATAAAATTCGTGGTAGTCGAAAGGATATCCTGTACACTATTTTCCTACATAAAGAGACATAAAAAACTTTCGGGAACAGGTTCTGGAAGATTCACGGCAGTCGGAATAACATCATGTACGATATTTTCTGTCGACGAAGGGAACCTCGAAGAACCTTCAGGAGGAGCAAAGGAGCATAAAGGGTTAATGCTAGAAGACCCCTCTTCTAACCGAGTTTCTAATGCCGTCACCCGTGTTTGTAACTCTTCCACCTTCTGTTCAAGAGAAGCAAGGAGAGCAGTACAGCCCTTAGTGGGATTTTCGATTCTCGCCGTGGCTTCAAAAAGAAATGAATTGAGAGTCTCAAGATATTGATGTCCAGAAATATTTTGTAAAATATCTGCAACACTCTTCACCCCGAAAACGGTGAAGATTGTGCGATAATCCTGACGACTAATCACATCCAGAAAAATTTGTGCATATTCACACCATGGCTGACATCTCTTGCGTCTATAAGAGCAAGCAGCACAAGAAGAACCTGTATAACGAAAGGTATTTGGTATACTTGTGATTTACTTTTCCTTACTCATGAGTACCCCTTACAAAAGGTATAATAAGAAAATAGATCTTGAGGGCGCGTGTAGAAAGAGGGAACAAGAGGCATCTAGCATTGAAAGAATCCCGAAGACGAAAAGCTGTCTTCTTAAAAAGTCAAAATATGCAGCGCCCCCCGTGTGCAGCGCCTCCCGCGTGCATCTAGGCTCCACCGCCCTAGATCCCTCTTTAATGTCATCATAGGGGGAGAAAATGTGTGTATGATGTTGATGTTGATGCTGCGGTAATGCTTTTCTTTAAAAAAAAACTATACATATGTATATATATAATATATATATATATATATGTATACGTATATGTATATATACATATAAAGACCTCTAACACATGCGAAAGACCTCTAAAAAAAGCAAAAGACCTCTAACATAGGTGAAAGACCTCTCAAAGGCAAAAGACCTCTAACACAGGTAAAAGACCTCTAACACAGGCGAAAGACCTCTCAAAGGCAAAAGAACTCTAACACAGGCAAAAGACCTTTAACACAGGCAAAAGACCTCTAATACAGGCGAAAGACCTAACACAGGCAAAAGACCTCTTGCAGGCATCGAATTGTCAACCTTGTTCACCTACGAAAGATTCAGGCTTAAGACATCACGAACTTCAGAGCTCAAAGCTACTACTAGCTCCCGGGTTGAAGGATATCCTCACCAATCAGCTCATCCGAGCTAAATGATAAGGATAGGGGGCAATTGATGGGGTTAAATACTAATTTAACACTTTTACCTCCAGTAAAATCATATTTTTACCTCCAGTAAAATACCATTTTTACATATGTGACCTAAGCATACACATCATGTACATTCTAGAATACATGTGACTAGAATACATGTGACCTAAGCATACACATCATTTACATTCTAGAATACATGTGACATAAGCATATACATCATATACATTACACAAATTTACCTTTTTGCCCTTCATTTTTTACCTATAAATACCCCGTCATTCATTCATTCAAAGGACACTAAAAAACATCTCTTCCTTCTCTCCCAATATCCATCCATCTCTCCTAAGAGATATAAAGCCATTGGCAATATAAATACAAGCCAATTTTCGAGGGTCTTATACTCTCTTTTTATACCCCAAAAAATACCAATCCTTATACGCTCTCTCTCCTACACAGTTTATTATTTATTCTATTGAAATATTTGTAATCCTAATTCTATACTTATAAATAGAATTAAGGAAATTATAGAAAGAGAGAGAGATTGATAGCTTGTATTATCATCCAAATTGATTGTATTTGAGCTAATACAAAGCAAGCACACACAAAAGGAGGACGTACTGCCGGACTAGCATAAGCGCTTGATAAACGCATAATATTGTCATGCATAAGCTCATTGGCGGAGTCGCTTGACGCGTTTGTTGCTTTAATTCTGCCTAATTATCCACTTATCTCGAGATTAGTGCCTTAGCGAGTGTTGTATCTAACATGGCCCAAGTTGGTGTGTATTTTGTAGTATTCCATGTTTTTGTAGGATTGGAATACAATGGCATTGCATGTGGTGATCAAAAGCAAGCCTAGTAGCTTGCAAAAGTGCTGAGTAAAAAGTTCCAGTCCCATGATCGATCATGGCTTGAAAAAATTCTGGCAGAACACTTCCATGATCGATCATGGGCAAAGCCATGATCGATCATGGCCCCGCGAGTGCACCAACTACCTGCTCCTTTCAGCCTGTTTTGAGGGATTATTGTCTCTAGATATTTTCTCTTGTTTATTATATTAATTTAAGTACTCTCTTAGCTAGCTTTTAGTCTAGGAAATCAAGGGAGATAGGAGGAGATATTATCTAGTTTTTATACATTTACAAGTTCTAGAGAGAAGGGAGAGCTAAAGTTGTATTGTTCTTCATTTTTCCTTGTAAGTGTTTTGATTTATAAGAATGATTTCTTCATCTATAATATTTGTTTTTGCATCTATTATGGAGTAGTCTATTACTGAGGTTACGGAGGTTGATTGCGATATGATTTTTGGTGATTAATGGCTCAATCCATGTTCAAAGTTCGATAAATATTTGTGAATCTTCTTTTTCTTCATCATATCTTCCATTATTTCATACTTTTTAGGTATTTTCATATTAAGCTAAGACTTCGCATGCCATGTATATTTAGTTCTTGGATGATAATGAACATACAACATATTTATATGGTTCTAGAAAGCTTGTAGTCTTTTTCCCCCATTCATGGAGTTTTTGTCCTTTTTGTAAAAATTATAAATAGTTCATAAAACTCCATAGATGGATTATAAATTTGTTTAGCTTATCTTTGATTCATTTCTTGATATATTGAGTGCTTCGAACACTATATGTGATACTTAGACTCTTTATTTTCTACCTTAAGTGATAAATGATGAGATGACAAATTTATCCCATAAACTTCATTCCGTTTCATTGTTAGGATTCACTTTATAATTTTCATTCTTTAAATTATGAGATTACATACACTTGCTTTATGTTAAATCTTTTTATGATGAGTTTGTCATACCTATCTCGGATTAGCTTCATCGGGAATGGGTTGCATTGCTTCACACCCGTAGCTAAGATGTAGGAATAATAACCTCGTCTTTGGAGGAATGTTGTTTGTCTCTCTCTTGATATAGCTTCAATTCGGGAATAAGTCGCCTAGCGTCGCACCCTTTGCTATTGAGAGATACACTAACATTTCCCATATCTCGAGAAACCGTGTGTTGAAATCTTTGTTTGAGCTAGTGATCACCGTCTTTTAAATCATAACCGACCTCCACCTACCTTAATGCTTTCTTATTAATTTTCACAACTGTTTTACATTCACGTTGTTATACAACAAATCCAACTCACACAAATCTGAAAACCGTAAAATCCGTAATCCATTCCATTCCTTTTCACTTATCCATGTGGTTCGACACTCGGACTTCCGAGACTATAATACAACTTGACAAGCTTGCACTTGGGCTATAACACAACGCGCTATTTTGGGAGCCGTCAGCGCTACCGGGGGAACCTACCTTAACAAAAAATGTCTCGTGTTCATCTTCATTTTTAATCAGTTTTTGCCGGTACTGGTCACAGTCACTGTTCACATATACGGTGGTACTGTTCATAGTCATTGTTCACATATACAGTGGTACTGTTCACAACCACTGTTCACATATACAGTGGTACTGTTCACAATCACTGTTCACAGTTACAATCCATTATTAAACCTCTAATTCACCATTATTCATTGATTGATCGGTCGTCAATTATCTGTTCTAGATTTTGACACCATCAATATATATGTAATTCTGTTTTGATCATAGTGAATCACTGTCGATTAGTTCTACGCAAGTATGGATCCGTCGTTACTTCATTGTGTTGTGAATTGCTTTTATGATTGCTTGATTGATTTAATTGCTAGAAAACACAACACATGTTTCGACAGTAAAATTGATTAGACCTAAAGTTTTAATTCCATTTATCAAATCTCAAATTACTTTTTATAAAAATCTTAAAATCAACTTAGACAATACGATCCCTAAATTTAATTGTTTCTTCAAGCTTCCCAACAAAAATGAAATATTACTAGGTCCTCTGTGTTGTTGAAGCAATAAAGTATTAAAATTGTCTTAAATCTTGAGTAAGGTGGAAACTAGCAGAATTTGTTGTTACATACTCTAGTATAAATTAAACGTATACTTTATATATATTTTAACACTTAGTATAAGATTTAATGTAAACATTAACGTGTAATTAGTAAAAAACACGGATTAATTTATTTATTAACGTATTAATTAATTTTAAATTATTTAATTTGGTCACTGAGATGTTATATATATAAATAGAATAACATATACAAGTCGTCAAATATAATGTTTTGCGATTAATGCTATAATATATTAAATATTATTTGCAATATATTTAGTTTCCTTATTTTAGTAGGTTGAAGGAGCTAAGGAAGCTATAGTGCCAGAAAAAGGATAGCCGGATGGGTCTCTCGCCAGAGAATCCGCCAGGGTCCTCTTCAACCTCCGTTTCGGTCAGATCATTTGCAGATATTGTAGGTAACCCTAAATCTCAATCTTTTGTTCTTAAGACTCCTTGCACTCATAGGGGGAGCTAGTAATTTTCTTCTCTGAGGAGGATATTGCAAATATGTCTGCTCCTTTTAAATTTTCTTTAATTGGAAGTTTTTCTTAAGGGCGGCCATCTCTGACGGAGATTAGGTCAGCCATTTAAAATAATTGGCTTGAAATCTACGTATTCGGTGGGGTTAGTGGATTTTCATCATATTTTAATTCGATTCAATCATGAACCTGATTATCAATGTGTTTGGCTTAGGGAGCAATGGTTTTTAAAAAGGTATCCGATAAGAGTGTTTAAGTGGACTCCGGATTTTCGAGTAGATGTTGAATCTTCTGTGGCTCCGGTATGGGTCAATCTCCCGAAATTGCCGGTTCATTTCTTTGCTAAACACAGTCTTTTTTCAATTGCAAGTTTTATTGGGTCTCATTTGACAATGGATACTGCTATAGCCTCTTTTACTAGACCTAGTGTTGCTAGAGTTTGTGTGGAGATAGATCTTCTTAAGAAATTCCCAAATTGTATTTGGATTGAGTATGGATCTGTTGGCTTTTGGCGATTGTGAGAACCCGCGTTCGCGACGCCCCGGGGGGTCCTCGTGGGAGGCGATTCCGTTTGTTGATTTGGAAATTAGGTTTTGAAAAGAATAAGAGTTGCCAGTTTGTTTTACTAAACAAACAAAAAAGATTTGTGTAAAAGAGACGTATTTATGGACTAAATATCCCCTTATACACAATATATGCGAAACTAGTTGATTCGAAGGTTCGGGGATTAAGTTACGAATCGGGAAGGTGTTAGGCACCCAATTCGCCCTTTCGGTCTCTTGAGTAGGTTATGCGTGTATTATAATTCAGCTCTTGCATGCTATTGCTATTACTTTATAACTTTTCTTGCTTGCCTTAGAAATCGGGATTTTGGGGTTGGGATGAAAACTATGTGTTTCCTAGTTCGCCCATGATTTTTGAAAATAAGTGTGTGTGTGTGTGATTTGAAAAAGAGAGTTTGATAATAATAGATGCAATGAAACAAGTGATTTTGTAAAGCATTGGGCTTTTCGGAAACTGATTTAATGTGGAATCTTATATTCGATATTATATGAGGCGAGTTGACCGATCGTATACCATAGTCTATAGATTAAACCGGTATAGATGGCACCAGTGCTCTCATAATCGAGTATTTATCACATACACACCGCAATCTATGAGTTAGATTGGATATGTAGCGATTATTGATTCCTTCGTATAACGATACCGCTAATCCGGACTTTTGAAAAAGTAAAAAAGTAATAATAATATTTTGGAATTGGATTAGGGTTTATTATACGCCTTTAGTTTTGAAAATAATTTGAAAAAGAGGTTTTGAAAAGCTATTAAGTAATAAAAATTATGCAAACAAGAGTATGAATTATAAAATTGACGAATAAATAAAAGGAGAGAGAGAAAATTATACCTGAGCCTTCTTGGAAGGAGAGAATAAGGATCTCTTGGTGTGTACCACGAAATCCCCTTGATTGTTGATGATAATAATGAATGGAGGGGGGGGTCTATTTATAGTTGAAAGAAATACTTGGAGAGCAAGAAAAGATATCGCAACTAGGACTCTTGGAAATTATCGCGAAGCCTTCCCACCGTTGGATCATCCTGATTTTTGGATATGTGCTGTAAATAGGAATATTCTAGATCGTGTAAAAATTTCAGGTCGATCAGAAGTCGGTAAGGTCTCCTTTCGTTCTGATTGGTACGAAGAGTTTGTGTCCGCGTAGGAAAGGTACTTGTTGTAGACAAGGTCCATTGTTTGCACGAGAAGTAAGGTTCTAACCGTTGGATCAGGCTGAATTTTGGATATGTATTGCCAATATAAGTCTTTTACACCCTGTAAAAATTTTAGGACGATCGGAGTTCGGGAAGGACTCGGTCTCCTTGGCTTGGTACAAAGAGTTTGTTCCCGCATAGAAAACGTACTTGCGTACAAAAACCTCGACAACTGAACTTCAAACCGTTGGATTATGCTGATTTTTTGATATGTTTTCCCTCCAAATGTTTTCTAACTTGTGTCCAAATTTGAGGTCGATCATATTTCGGGAAGGCCACTATTTATTTTAATTTGCTACGAAGGACATTTCAACTAGAATTGCTCGGTAGACAAATTGATTCTTGAGGACCCCATGTCCGACAAAGATGCTCTTCCCCACAATAAGGCCTATCCACTTACCAAACTTCAAACCATTTTAACTTCGAGAAGACCACCATTTGACCACCCGAAATAAACTCGCGATTTTCTGAATTTCCGGAGATCCGACCGTCGGATTTAGCTGATTTTCGAGTATGTTACTCCTTTTGATAATGTCTAATAACTCTCAAAGTTTGAGGATGATCCGAAATGCGTAACTCTCCTTTCACAAGTTTTCAGGAGTTTCGACGGTTTTCAATTCCGGCAATTTTTGATAATTCTGTAGCTCCTCATCCGGGGTCCTTTCGGCTTTATTCTTTGACCTGTATCACATGAACAAAATACATGTGCATCTAGGAGTGCTCGTGCGTGCATGCATGTTTATTTCTTTAAAAATTAGGATTCTTGCGGGGGTCGCAAAATGAGGTGTTCACAGCGATCGATAAAATTTGAGAAAATTCAGAAATACTATTTGAAATGTAGGAAATAATGGTATGATAAGGAATAGTGTAAGCTATATTCAAGGGATAAGACAATGGGGCAACCTAAGATTAAACCAAATATAAATGTGGATATTTTAGCTGATAAGTATGGGGTAGGTAGCTTGATAAACGCATAATATTGTCATGTCTAAGCTCCTTCCCGGAGTCTCTTGACGCGTTTGTTGCTTTAATTCTGCCTAATTATCCACTTATCTCGAGATTAGTGCCTTAGCGAGTTTTGTATCTAACATGGCCCAAGTTGGTGTGTACTTTGTAGTATTCCATGTGTTTGTAGGATTGGAATACAATGGCATTGGATAGATTGATCAAGAGTAAGCTTGGAGGCTTGCAAAGTGTTGAGTGAAGAAATTCCAGAACCATGATTGATCATGGGTATAACCATGATCGATCATGGGCATAACCATGATCGATCATGGGCATAACCATGATCGATCATGGGCATAACCATGATCGATCATAGGCATGTCCATGATCGATCATGGGCATAACCTTGATTGATCATGGAACCAAAATTTTCTGGCAGAGCACTTCCATGATCGATCATGGGCATAACCATGATCGATCATGGCCCTGGCAACTTGGCCATTTCACACCCAAAATGGGCTATTTTAGTGGTTCAAGCTATTTTAGATATTTAGTTAGATATTTTACAACCTTGTAATATATATTTAATTCTTAGCTTCTAGGCTTAAGGATCTAGTTTTTTTTATACAAGTTTTAGAGAGAAAGGAGAGCTAACACCTTGTAACTTCTTCTTCTTCTTCTTCTTGTAAGTTTACTTTGATTTTAAGAAATGAATGCTTCTTCTATAATTCTTGCTTCGAGTATTATGGAGTAGTCTCTTACTAAGGTTACGGAGGTGAATCGCGATATACTATTTGGTGATTTATGGCTCAATCCATGTTTAAAGTTTGAAAAATAATTGTAGATCCTTTTCTTCTTCATTTCCTTCATTGTTACAAGCTTTCTAGGTATACTCATATTAAATTAAGACTTTATATGCCTTGTATATTTAGTGCTTGGTTGTTTATGAACATACAACATAGTTATATGGTTCTAGAAAGCTTGTAGTCTTTTTCCCCCATCCATGGAACTTTTTTCTCTTCGTAGAAATTATGAATAGTCCTCAAAATTTCATGGATGGATTATAAATTTGTTAATCTTATTTTTTATTCATTTATCGATACATTGAGTGCTTCTTACACTTTATGTGATACTTAGACTTTTTGTTTTCTACCATAAGTTAAAAAATGATGAGATGACAAATTTATCCCATAAATTTCATTCCGTTTCATTGTTTGGATTCGCTTTCTAATTTTCATTCTTTAAACCATGAGATTACATACACTTGCTTTATGTTAAATCTTTTAATGATGAGTTTGTCATATCTATCTCGGATTAGCTTCATCGGGAATGGGTTGCCTTGCTTCACACCCGTAGCGAAGAGGTAGGAATGATAACCCCGTCTTTGGTGGAATGTCGTTTGTCTCTTTCTCGATATAGCTTCAACTCGGGAATGAGTCGCCTAGCGTCGCACCCTTTGCTATTGAGAGATACACCAACATTCCCCATATATCGAGAAATCTTGTGTTGTAATCTTTGTATGAGCCCGTGATCACCGTCTCTTAAATCGTAACTAACCTCCACCTACCTTAGTGCTTTCTTATTAATTTTCACACCCGATTTACATTTCCGTTGTTCTACAACCATTTCAACTTACAAGAATCTGAAAACCGTAAAATCCGTAATCCATTCCATCCCTTTTCACTTATCCCTGTGGTTTGACACTCGGACTTCCGAGACTATACTATAACTTGACATGCCTGCACTTGGGCTATATATCAAAGCGCGCTATTTTGGAGTCGTCATAGCTCTAATTCAAAGAAATGGGAGGCATATGATGTAATTATTATTTGGGCAATTACGAAACATCCGATTCAGTCTAGCGATATTGGTAGTCAGGTAAGCAATGGGGTTATAAAAAGGGGATAGATTAATTTTAAAGAGGGTGAGAAAACTATTGATGTTAAAAAAAAGAAAAAGAAAAAAAAGAAGAAGAAGAAGTAGTAGATAAATAAAAAGATGCAACTGTAACAGTAGAAGAAAAAGAAGACGAAGACGGAGAAGAAGACGATGACAAAGAAGATATTAATAAAGGTGATAAAATTGTAAGTAATGAAAAATTTAATTTCTTGGTTGAAAGCAAATGAAATTTGATTATCGAAATATCAACAATGACGCCTAATCGAGATACTTGTGATTCAACTACATCATATAATAAAGTCAATAAACATATTTCAAATTGTAGATCCGGGGTGGAAGATAATGATGGATTCACGGAAGTGTGTTATAAGAGAACAAAGAAGAATTGGAAAAATCTATATAAAGGGACATCAACGTAACCTCAATTGGATTAATACGAGTCTCGCCTATTGAATCAAGTGCATTTTGACACCCCAAGGCTTCTTCGTGAACGGGCAAAAAGACTAATTAAAAAACTAGCAAGATTTGAGTAGTCCTTGGGGTGGTGGACTCTATTGCAGGGTCTCTAGCTGTGCTTTAGTCAAGGATTTTTTTCAGGTGAAGATGGCAGCTGATCAAAAACAAAGGAAAACAATTAAGCGGCTGATTTTAGCTAATTTTTGAGAGTGTTGCTTTAGCTAGGAATTTGAGAGGTTTTGTTAGCACATGATATAGTGAGTTCAGAATTTGAATAAAGAGATGTTAATAGCTTTGTTTTTATTAATAAAGTTTTAGGGGCCCTGCTTTGTTGTCTTAATTTTTTTTTGTAGTACGTTATCTTATTCTATTAAATCTATCATTGTGTATATAACCCTATAAATAGGGTCTTTTTTGTTTCAATATCAATTAATCAAAAATATAGATGATTCTCCTTTACTTTCAATAATAAGATTCGTATTATTTTCTGTCAATTTTCCTATGGTTTTGAAGGTGGTGCAAGCTGAGGCTATCGCGTCTTCTCGAGCGGCCATATTAGCTACTGAGTCTGGTTTTTAAGATGTGCATTTGGAGGGTGATTCCCTTCAAGTAATCAAAGATATTGAGTCGCCAAAGGAGAATCTTTCTTATATGTCAATCATCATAGATAACACTAAAAAGTGTCTATATGCGTGTAGAAGATGGAATATTTCTTTTATTCACTATGAGGGCAATTTGGTAGCTCACCAACTTGTGAGATTTGCGAGGAATGTTCATGATTTTCTCTCTTGGATGGAACATGTGCTGTGTTTCTTATTGCCTCCCCCCTATGCTACTGTATCCCCTCATTAACCTTGTTATATGTCTTTTAAATAATAATAATAATAATAATAATAATAATAATAATAATAATAATAATAATCATAAGGAGAAGGAGAATGAAGAAGAAGAAGAAGAAGATTCGTAGCTTTCCATACATGTGGTAGGTGATAGGGGTGTTGTCAGAAATCCGAAAATCGAACGAACGAACCGAACCTATCTGTTGCGTTTCGAAATTTTTCGAACCGAAAAAAAAATCGAAACCGAAATAAAAAACCGAAACCGATTGATTTGGATCGGTATGGGTTGGGGATTCGAGGTCCCCGAATTGGACCGAAAAAACCGAATCTTTTAAAAAAAATAAATTCTAACTTAATGTAATTATTTAAGTTGTCTTACAATACGTTGAAAAAAAAGAGGAAACTTTTTTACAACATTTACATTATATAAATGACCAAATCTTATGGATTATTTACATTTACAAATAATTACTTAAGCTAATTATTAAAATAAATATATTATATAATTTTTTTGTAGCGCCTTTTGAGTGAATTTATATTTTTAGTGCAATTTTGAATTAAAGTTTTAACAATACAAAAAAAACCGAATCAGACCGAACCGGACCGAAATCGAATAATTTGGAGAGGGTTTGGGTTTCATAGGTACGAAAACTGAAACTAAACCGAACCGAAACCGAATTATAAAGTTTGGGGAGAATTTAGGATACCCTAGTTTCTATCCTGACCGAAACCGAAAACACCCCTAATAGGTGACATGGAAACAAAACCAGTGATAAGAACTTCTCAGAGTTTAATCACTTGTCATGAGAAAGTACCCTTTTTTATTTTGCCCTGATCGATTGCCATGAGAAAGGACCTTAATCATATTATAACATAAATTCCTAGCTAGCGTTATAAAATTAATTGTCCTAATATTACTTTTAATTTATTTAGGCCCCAATTGATTGTATAAATTGTGTAATATAATTATGAAATTAGTTCACTTTTCATTTGTCAATTTGAAATTAAATTGTGCATAAATTCAATTATAATTTATGAAGCACTTGGAAGTATCAAACGAGATATTCAAAATGTTTGAAGAACAACATATTTTAAATTCTGCAATATTCTTTAAGATTTTTTCTAGAGGTGTCAAGATCGAGTATATAAATACTAGATCTCCTCAAACAATGTTTGAATAAATTCCTATTTTAAGAATTGAGCAATTTCAAATATTACTTGAAATGACTTAATTTGAGTTTTCATAAATAATTTTTTTAAAAAAAACCTTTAGTCAAGTATTAGAGTGATATTTTTATTAATAAATCAAATTTGAGATACACAACATGAGTAACCCACTATTATGAAATTTTAGCATTGGAACTAGTTTCATGAATGAATGTAAAAATTGTAAACTATCTAATTTAAAATTTAAAGTATAACCAAACGGCCTTTAAGGAATTATAAAAATGGCTATTAATTTGGCACATCATAAAAATATGACAAGACTCTAATTTGGGACATTAGTGATTATATATTATTGCTAAAACAATTTCATCTCAAATTAAAGACAACACTAATAAAGTGACTTGCTCTAAAAAAGAGCTGTTGGTCTGACTAATATCTCCCTGAAATTATTGACTAAACTTTGCCTTCATCATCGCCCACTAGTTATATATTCCGTTGGAAATTAGGAGTTCATTATTTTTTGTGAGATATATATATATATATGTATATAATATGAGATATTTTAAATTAAAATTTTATTTTTTCAAAATATAATCAATGTATTAAAATTCATAATAATAAAAAAATTTCTTCTCAATCACTAGTTTTGATTGTATTCTAAAAGACCCGTAAAAGTCAAACATAGGGACGGAGGGAATACCTGCATATATATATATATATATACCCTTCAGCAGCGTATATATGAAATGATATGCAAATAATTAATATGGAATATAGAATTGAATATCAATTAAATTAAATTAATTTGCACAATTAAATTTGACAATTATTTTTATTGTCAGAATAATATACAATTTTAGAAGTATACATTGCAACTCCTAAAGGAGTACTATGCTCTAGCAAAGAGTCAAATAAATAATTGTTTTGACCTGCATGAATAGTTTAAATGTTTTAACATCGTATTTACATAGATAATTTATCTTTTAAATTGATTCATGTATTGTTACTTTATTATAAAAAGAACTACCAAAATAAGGAGAACAAGTATATTTTTATCTATCTATTATATATATTAAGCGCGAGAGGCGAGGGGAGGTGCTCGACAATTATTTTTTTATGAGCATTTGAAATTACAACATTACAGGTCGTTGATTAAGATAAATAAATTTTACTTGGCGCGCACAGGGTTTATACACAAGACTTTTTCGGTAAATATAGATGTTTAATCATTCAACCAAAGCCACTCATAAATATATATTATAATAAAATGGCATCGAGTTCTAGTTTAGTAGCAAAAAAAGGATCTTGATGGAGCTATCATGTTTGCAATGGAGAGTAAGAGACAATAGTTTTTGAATCTTAAAAATATATAAATTTTTTTATATAATTAATATATATAAGATAACTTTTTAATGATTGATAGTGTCATCACATTTTAGTGTCGATATACGCAAGTCTATATATATATTATGTATATAATATACATAACATTTTCAATCCTTAAATGCGTTGACATATATACGAAGCCTGGTACCCACCTTTTGTTATAATGGAGAGTGGAAAATTAAAGTTGAATCAATAGTCCTTATATATGATGATTATCAAACACAAATCATTCTTTTCTTTGAACAACAAAAAGGCAGGTCAGGGAATAAATATATAAACCATTGCATGTGGAAAATGTTTTATCAAATTAACCAACCGCTCTGTTATTTATCATACAACTAAAGTAATTGAAATAAGGAGACACACTGATTATAAGTACTCAAGCTAATGCTTGACACTATGACACCCCAACTAAACCTTAATTGCTTTCATTTTCCTTTTCCAATCTCTCTCTCTCTCTCTCAAATAAAACATTTGAATACATTTTAAGAATATCGATTTAGACCTGATGATACTTGGATTTTGAAGGGCATGTATATTCTTAACTTTTAAACGGTAGCTCAAAATTTAGAAAATGTGTCTAGAGCGAAATATCACAAAAAATATATAAACAACACATTTGTGAGATGTACATATCACATAACTCAAAATAAATTAAGCTTAATTGACTATGCGAGATCTTGGTATATACTTTATAATTCGCATTTATTAACTGTGTATTATCATAAAAATAATTACATAAGTACCCAAAAAAAAAAATCCAACACACTATAGAATGGGTGGGGGGGGGGGGGGGGGGGGGGGGGGGGGGATCGAAGGGTGTATGATATATCTCCATATATCTCCCAAACCCAATAATTATATTATTAATTATAAAAAAATTAAAATACCATATACTGTGTACTATTTGAGGGGTCCGTTGTGTTATACGGGAGCATCGGACATGTAGCAAAGTGGACCGTTAGATGGCAAGGATGATGATCTTGTAAAGCTCCAGAGATGATCGGTTCGGGTATTATTGAAAAGAAGAGGCGTATAATTAGGTAGTGATGAAGATGAGGATGATGATGATGATAATGGTAATTGTTGCATTATTTGTAGATCGTAATGATGATCATTACAATTAGGTGAATCAAAATCCATGGTCATAGGGTCATCAATGGGTGCCCAGTTGCTTATAAGCCCGATTTCAGATGAGTTATAAACCGAGTTCGTGAACTCTAAATTCGGAAGTTTGATAAACTTATCCTGATGAAGGTTGTTGTTGGTGGTGGCAGTACTGTCCATATTGATGATCGTTGGATTTATATTAAATAATCGTGCCATGCTGTTGGCATCATTTTCGGCCTTGAAGCTGGTCCTTCCCATGTTAATAATTTGCTCTAATGTCCCTTCTTCGTTACTAACATTTGAACTGATGACCCTTGTTTGATCTGTAGTAATAGTAGTAGCGATGATAGATGAATTAGCAGCTGTGGTAATAGTGGGGTTTTGTAGGGTTTTTATGATGGGATTTTTCTTCTTGAATATTCGACAAACCACCCAACCCTCATCCTGTAGTACTGTCTCGTCCATATCACACGAAACCTGTAAAAAGACGGGCTTTCGATCATTTAGTGTTTTTTTTTTCAATCTTTCACTAAATTAATTACAGCGCATTTTATCCACAAAATATGCTTTGAAAGTTAAAACTTGAATTAATGGTTTAATTATGTCCGAATGTCACACTTGCTGAAGAATATACTTATCGTTGAGTTATACAATGTTTTTTCATAATTGTTGTGCCCACCGGCACATGGGCTAGGCGCAGGACCACAGGTATGAGGTTTTTATTTTAACATGCATCGTTACTATGTGGTGATACTCTTCTACTTATATACCCATGTTGTGTTGTACAATTTTTTCACGTGAAATCAATGGTTTGAGCCAACTATTTTCAACACTTATTTCAGTACGACCAGAGTAGTATGTTGAGATAAAGCTGTGTGTATATATAGACTCTTGTTAGAATTTTGTAAAGTGAGGCTCTGTTTGATTGAAAGGTGGAAAAGGAAAATAAATTGAGTTAGTTTTGGTGAAAAGATGGAAAATAAGTTGAGTGATAGAGGTGATATCCTCTTGATTTTTAAGTTTTTTCATGAAGAAATTTTCTTTGCTTGGTAGTGAGTAAAAATTTTCCACCAAAAATATTGAAGGATGGGGGATATATATTCATAAAATGAGTAACATCTCTCACCTTATTTTTTATCTTTTCACACAAACTAACTAAATTTATTTTCCTTTTCCATCGTTGCAATCAAACGGAGCCTGAGTGTCTAAAAAGAAAGAACAGCTCATAGTTTAAAATTTACGTCTTAAATTAAAATAGAATAACAATAGCCATTTAATTTGGGACAAAGGAATAGTTTACTGTTGTAGTAAAAAATGAGTTTTCCCATTGTGGCATTACGTAACCATAAACCAACCTTGTTAACTCCACTCACCAGAACAGCTAATTAACATTAGCTGCTAATTTAATTTGTGAATTCAAAATTGGCCGGATGGTAATAGTTCCCAAGAACGGTGAAGCTGGCTAGTCATTGGCCAACGCCTTCCGACGATGAGAAGAATGAGTTTACTACGAGATAGCTAGAAACTATTTTATTCTCGCAAATTAAATGAACCTAAGCCTAGTTTAGTTTCTATTTGAAAAGATAGAGCTGTAAAACTAAAAAAATAAGAAGAGAAGATTGGGAATCTATATGATGTTAAATAACTAAGAAAGAAAGAGAGTGATTAACTTACATTGTTATCATCATCAATTGCACTATTATTATTATTATCATCATCGAGCCGTCTATATTCATGCATAATCCAGTCACACTTGAGGCCGTGAGGTGCTCGACCTTTGTAGAACACAAGCGTCTTCCTCATCCCAATCCTTCCTCTACCGTTGCTGCTATATATTGCCTTATCCCGCCCTGTCGCCTTCCAAAAACCTGCGGCAGTAGCACGATTTGTGCGTGTGCCAGTTGGGTACTTCTTGTCCTTGTGGCTGAAGAAGTACCAATCATTTTGCGGTGTTGATCCTATTTTACACATCTCTACACACACGCAAATTAAATTACATATATATTCCATCAAATAATTAATTAATACCAAAACGATTGGTATATAGTACGTACCTTGTATATCCCAGGGCTCGAGCTTGTTGAGATCGACGTCTTTGATGACGTCCAAGTCGATTTCTTGGTGTGAAACCTTCTTCTTCAAGTAGTACTGTAATAGCTCTTCCTCTGTCGGATGAAATCTGAATCCAGGAGGTACCTTTGATTGCCCATTGACACTTATACTCATTCTTCTCTCTGTCTCTGAAATTGTACGTACGTACTTAGCTAGCCTTTTTTTTTTTTTGAACAATTCTTAGCTAGCTAGCCTTCAGAAGAGGAGATTAATGCACAAGTGTACATAATTAATTAACGATCTCAAAATTAATTAATTAAGCAGAAAAACATAATTATATTATATTATATTATATTATCTGGGTGAAATATGAATAGCTAGCCTTAATTAAATGAATGAATATATATAGATATATAGAGTTTTGGGGGGGTGTTTGTTGATGATTAAATTTTGTCTACACGCGGAGTTTTACTATGCTTCGAGAAGAACTAACTACCAGCAGAGATAGAGAAAGGGGTGGGTTACTACTTGCTATCTATTGTGGTCCATAAACAGTTAAGAGGAAAAGTGTGTACGTATACATATTTTTAGTGTTCCAAAAAGAGACATAATTAGGCAACAGGATTTTAGAGGGCATGCCTCCATCTTAACTATGACCTTCCACCTTATTTTATTATATCCTCTAGTCTAGAATATTTCATCTTTAACCACCTCCCCGGCCCACCCTCTACACCAAGGAATTCAATGATTTTAGGGTTATGTAACTACCTATTCCAACATCGCCATTAGAGGGCTGGTGTACTGCTACTTTATACACTGAGTTAGCGAGTATATTCAATATCTTTTCTTATAATACGTGACATATGCAACATAAAATTCATCAATTTAATCAATTATAAATATTAGAGTAAATGTAAATAAAAAATAATAATTACACTCAATCCATAAAAAGGGGAAAAAAGAAAGAAAAAAAGAAAGAAATTGTCTTATGTTTTTAGTCTATCTTTTTCAACAACAACTGCGTTGAAAAGTATAACGCTTATCAGTCACAATAATGTTAGTGACGGAGGCAGGATTTTACTTTAGTGGGGGGTTTGATTAACACTCACTAATATTTTTTTTAATTACAAATAATAATAACATGACATTTTTTTTATAAAATCTTAAATATTTATTACTTAAAGAGATTTGCATAAATCATAAATTATGAAAATCATATGCGACCCTTCATATATTGAAAACGTTGAAATACGTTATTATAAGGCCATCTCCATCAGTATTCTTTCACCCGATATTCTTTCCATCTTGGGAAAGGTAATTAGATAGCCCACGATGGACATTCCATCGTGGGGAAAATATGGTACCCGTATGGCAATTTTACCATTTCACTAGCATTTTAGCCTACACTATTAACAATTACCCATCCGGCTGCAAAGACAGATATGGTAAAATTGGCATATTAGAGTGTGCATTGGAGAAGGCCTAAAATACGTACAATTGCCGATATCTTGTGGTATAAAACCGGCTTCTTGCTCGAATTAGAATTGATAAATGTTGATCCGATAATCAAGTCCATTTTCAGTCAACAATTCAAACTTTTCTTCTCATTATAGCATAACAACAAAAGTAACTATTTTACAAATTAAGTTTATAGATAATGAAAAACATTACAAATAGAAAATAATACGTGCCTCCTATATGACTTTGCAAAATTCACCTTAGAGACAAAAAGTACGATGAGAAAAGATAAAATATATTTTGAAAGCATAACATGATTATATATACGTCCTTTTAATCTAAAAGTGTGGGAGTAGTTCATACATTTAATTGTTTGTTTAATTGTTAATAATGGTCAATTGAAGAAACCATCCAATATCAAACCAATCCTTACATTATGCGAAATGTTGGGGGTCAAGATCAATTTCTGAAAAATTAATGGGGGTCAAAGGTCAAATAACTTTCTTTTTAATCCTATAGTTGTAAATATTTTACAAACTAGACAATGTCGTTTTTATGTTCACACAAAGGTCCATGTAAAAATATAAAATTCTACACCTACTATAAAAATTTTGCAAATCCAAGTGGGGGGAGCTTAAGTCCCACAAGGCTCATGCCCCCACTGCCCCTGAGAATAGTTTAATATTACCTTGAAAACCAATCTCTCGAGTAAGGGCGAAAAGATGTAAATAAGTGAATGTAATGTAATAAATAGCGGGTATGTCTATCAACAATTCACATGAGTACGCTAACATTCTAAAAAGTGCTTTCACTACATGAAAAAGTGTTGCAGAAAATACATATAAATTGTCATTAAAGATAATATATTTTCGAGTGCTAAAGTACCTTTTTTGGGGAATTATTTATATTTTACACCCCCAAGAAGTTTGAGCGCTTCTTCACCTTCATTCATGAAGTTTATATTGTGCCATACCCATTCGTAAATTTTTATACCATTTTCACTTTAGTCCAAAATCCAATGTGCCGTTTGATTATTGGACGGAAAATGCAATGTGCACTTGACATGGCTTGAAGATCAAACTAACACTTGGCATTTTACGTCCAAAAATCTATAGCGAGTTGGAATCTGGATTAAAGTGAAAACGAAGCAAATATTGAAGATGGGGGTGATGCAAAATGAACTTTATGGATGAAAGTGCAAAAGCGGCCAATCTTTAAGTGGGTAAATTAGAATAACTCTTTTTAAAGTGTTAATAGTTACAACTTAAAAATTTTGCGGTATCAATGAGTTCTAACTTAGATGTATCATTGTTAGCTCTTCACAAGAGTAGGCAGGGTTTAAACCCCATCAGTGGCAGTTTGACAAGACAGTTGATTTATTCCTTAGGGGATATTGATGCAAGTATGTTGAATTCCCATTAAAAGTATTTTTAAATCTCTTTAAAAAATAGTTTAATCGGGGATAATTATCTCCATTTGTGTAGTTCATTACAATTTATTAATAAAATATCATTTTTGAAAGAAAATTTCGTTTTTATTAGAATATAGCCACGTGTTAATCGAGAAGGAGCTAGCTAGGTAACAGGTAAGTATGTAGTTTATTTTCTGAGTCCGAAAAAAGTGTATTATTTTAGTTGGGCAACCACCGCAATAACATACATGATAATGGGGTCGGAGGCATTGAGCTATCAATGTTCGTTGGCGGAAAGATAGATAGATAGATATGATGGCTCAGTATACTGCTTTATTGGAAAAAGTACTTCTTTCAAGTCTAGTTTGTTGGCAATTTTCATTACTACTTGTACCTAGCTACATATTGTAAAACAGTTTTATGCCATGTTGGAATATTTTTTGGCCGGTCTTGGATCGATCCACATAAATGTGGATATTAACCCATTTGTAATAGTTGTGTGCAGTAGAAATCTCATTTCTCCCGCTTCGTAAGAGTAGGTTATATTATGGCTTGTATTAAATTTTTTTTTATAATTATATATATATACACAGTGATGGCGTCAGAATTTTTATGCAGGTGGGGCCAAACAAATAATACAACAAGATTTTTTTGCATATACTATAATAAGACCAAAATTAAAATATTATATTAAAATACTTAACGTCTTATACATTAAAAATCAAAATGACATTTATTTAGTTACAACATTCCCCTTCGAAGCTTCATATTTTGAAAATGTTGAATGATATTTTCATTGTCAATTGCTTCAAAAACATATTTCTCGATATATGTGACAAAGCAATCATTCATGAAATCATTGGAGTAGAACTTGAACCAATATTTGAAAATGTAGATTCAATATTTGGAGTAGAACTTACTCCTATTTTACTAAAATATTTCTCCATTATGTTTTTGAAAAAAAAATAAAAAATGATATACTAAAATTAATTATATATTTTGAAATATTTTTATCAACTCAATATTCAACCTACTATAACCAACAAACACATATATTAATCTCAATATTAATTTATCAAATAATAATTTAATAAGCAAATTAACCTCAATAATCAAATTTAATATCAATATTTAACAATCTAAGAAACAAATCAACATTAATAAATAATTTCCAATAAAAAAATATATTAACAATTTAAGAAATCAATCAACATTAAAACACCAAATTCTTAATATTATTATTATTTTTTAAAAATGTATAAGATTATAAAAAAGAAATCTAACTTAAGATACCGGAACAAATGAAAAATGAAGACGGAAAGAGGCAAGAAAAAATGCTTGACTTATGGCCTTCAGCTTGCTGCGCTATGCTTGAAAGAAAAAAAAAACTGGATGGATGGTATTGAGGGGTTGCTGCTGCTGCTGCTTTTGAAGCATAAAGTGGGGCGGAGGTATTTTAAACAACAAAACAGGCTGCTTTTCCTTTTTATCATTTGACCTAACTTATGTTACGAAACCATACCCTCGTACTTATACATTTATTCGCACGTACCTCCCTCGCCCAATAAACTTCTTCAATTACACAAATGGCCCCTAATTTTTTAATTATCACACATCGGTTCCTGTACTCTGTAAAATTTTTCAAAAAGTCTAGGGGGCTATGCCCCTCATGTCGCTCCGCTCTTCTGTGTGTGTGTGTGCGTGCGTGTGTCATGATTTCCTTCTTGTATGTCCTAGAAAAAAGTGTATATCGCTTTCACTTTTATACGGTTTAATTTACAAGAGAACTAATTTAAATGTAATGATCAATTAATAATACATCTAATTGTCTATTAATTGATTTAATGCATTAAACAATGAGAAACTTTTAATTTGGTATGTAGAAAGAAAATGAGAAACTTTTAATTTGGTATGTAGAAAGAAAATGAGAAACTTTTAATTTGGTATGTAGAAAGAAAATGAATGCCACATTGCTACTTCGCTTTAATTTATTTTGAAAAAGATGTTGCGTATATATATCAAATTTATATTCCTTAGATTTGGCTTCTTATTGTCAATTATTGATTTAATAGTCTTCTCAACAATGTTTGGTTAGTTTGTTTGTGAACCCCTCCCAATTCAAACAAATATTGCACTGTTTACTGTATTAAATCAAGCATATTTTGATAATATATAATTAAGTTAATTAAATTTACTGTTTTCACAAAAGATGAAAAGTCACAGTCAAATTAATGATGCTATTAATTCAAGAACACGCGTGAATATTATTTTATATATAAAAAATGCTGACGCTTTTTCTTCTTGGTCAATTTCGTTTTTCTGTTGTATTGGTCATCTGAAGGACATAATTACGTACAATAATATTAGTTTCAAAGCACACTTTACATATTTTAGGAATATTTTATAATAATTTTTGTCACGTAAAAGAAAATTTAATAATTTTACAGATTTATCAAAACCCCCTCCTCACGCTTAATTCATAAGTATAGTCGTGTAGATTTAGTTGATTATTGTTCACAGTTGGTTATTAGTTTATAAATAAATTTGGTGCTTTAACAGACATGCATGAGATGACATTAATTTTTTTTGTTAAATTGTGAACAATTATACATAATATATATATATATGGTCCATTTTTGGTACGTACCAATCCTTACGGATTGGTTCTTTTACGACAGTTTTCAGTTATAAAAATATTAATTTGAAAGGTATTTTTTATGACTTAAAATTGTCATAAATAAGATCAATCCGTACGGATTGGCCGGTCTGCACCTGATCCTAGCCGTATATATATATATATATATATCAGGTAGACATGTTCTAGAAAGGTTTTACACTGAGAGTCAAACCAAAATCCGACACCCAACCTCTAAGAGAGCGAGGACAAAAGAAATTTATCGTTGGCGTTTTTGTCGCTTATTTTAACAAATACCAATAACAAGCAAATATGTCCTTGGTGTTTCACATGGTAACAAAATACATTTTTTTTAAAGAAAAATAAACTATCTTGATTAAATTAAAACTAAATAATCGGCCTGGAAGAAAGGTAACAAGAAATCTAAGCTCCCTCTTTCCATGACACACAATCGAAAATAGAAAACGCAAATTACTATTTTTGGTATAGTTAGTTATATATCGAGTTGTTTTCTATGGCTCCTTCGTGCGGAATCCAGTCATCGATTTTGGTATTAAATAGAGGAACAAATCCCTTATGTCCTGAGAAGAGAGTTTTCACAAACCGCGAGCCTTGTAAAATGGCCTTAAAGATATTATGCGAAGTAAGATTTGAATTTGTATTATCAAATTTGTAATAGGATTTGGCTTTGTGCAATCCTAGACCATAGGATTTATACTTTATAAATAGACCTCTTGTCATAGGGTTTATTAATGAGTTGTGTTATATTGTTTACAAACTAGATTAGAGAGTATATTTGAGAGATAATATTGAGAGCTCTAATTGGTGGCTAGGATTTGTTTTGTGCGTTGTACTCAGAATTGATCTCATCAATAATAGCTATCACCCGGTGGATTAGTGGCGGTTTTGCTGACACCGCCTAATTGCTTGTGTGCTTGGTTAGTTGTTTTCTTCTTTCATCTCTTGCTTATCATATTACTTGAATACCATTGGTGCTTGTTTCTTTAATTATTGTACGCATAATTGTCCGGTCGGTCTTACGCTTGTGCTAAGGCTTGTTATAGCGGTATATTAGCACAACAATTTTGGTATCAGAGGAAGGTTTATTCCTTGAGATAATTGTGTCATAATTAGAGAAGTCTACTGGTGGTACATCGGAAGGGAGTGCCAAGGCAATAAATATACCACTTTTGAAGGGGGCGTCTGCTCTTAAGGTGACGACTGCAGTCAAATTCGATATAGAGAGATTTGACGGGAAGAAGACGGATTTTGCGATGTGGCAGTGTCAGATGTCTGACATCCTTGTTCAATAAGGTTTGCACAGAGTATTGTTGGGGAATAAAGCTAAGCCCGATGAGTGGTCCGACGTCGATTGGGCTGAATACGATAGGCAGGCATATAGTACAATTCGTTTACACCTTGCTCCAAACGTGATGTACTATATGATGCGTGAAACATCTGCCTCGGTAATTTGAAAGAAGCTCGAGGATCAGTATATGACGAATAGTATCGAGAATTGTCTATACTTGAAAAAGAAGCTATTCCGGTACGAATTTTCGAGGGGTATATCCATGAACGATCATCTCAACGGGTTCAACAAGATAATCTCAGATTTGCAGGGGTTAGACGTCGAGATTGATGATGAGAACAAGGCGATTTTGCTTCTTAATTCGCTCTCGGAATCCTATGATCATCTAACCACCACACTTATTCATGGAAAAGAAAAGGTGACCTACGATTTGGTATCGTCGGCCGTCTTGGCTAATCAAAAATGCTTAAAGGAGAGAGGAGAATCCAACTCAGATGCGCTATTCATTAAGGGGAGAAGCGATGAGAAGAAGGGGGAAATCGGGAAAAGTCGCGGTCGAAATCTTGGAGACCAGCTGAAAAGAGTAAGATAATTTGTCACAAGTGCAAGAAACCTGGACACGACTGTCGGGAGTATCCAAATAGAACTAATGGCAGTGGAGAGAATAAAGGTGCGGTGGAGAACGCGAACGCGGTAACGGTACCAAAAGATGAAGACTTTGAGAGTATGTTGGTTGTGACTTCTCGGGTTAGCTCTTCGAGCGAGTGGATCTTGGATAGTGGGTGCTCGTATCACATGTGCCTAAACCGGGAATTGTTTCATACCTTTACTGAGGTTGACGGAAGTAAGGTTTTGATGGGTAACGACCATGCATGTAAAACGATGGGGATTGGTATGATCCGGCTAAAGATGCATGACGGGGTAGTACGTACTCTTCGTGATGTCCGGTATTTTCATGATCTGAAGAAAAATTTGATCTCTTTAGGAGTTTTTATTCCAATGGGTATCGTGTATTACTCGAGGGTGGAAATTTAAAAGTTCTCTCCGGGGCTATGGTTGTGATCCGAGAAAAGAATGAGGGTAATTTCTATTTTCTTCAAGAAAGCACAATGACTGGGTTTGCTTCGGTTACGACTGAAGAGACTGACACGATAAGATTATGGCATGTGCAATTGGGTCATGCTGGGGAGAAGGTTATGACAGTGTTAAGTAAGCAAGGGCTACTTAAGGGTGCGAAAAGCTGCAAACTAGAGTTTTGTGAGCATTGTGTACTTGAAAAACAGACTCGGGTAAAATTTGGGACAGCGGTACATTGCACGAAATGAGTACTTGATTATGTACATACGGATGTCTGGGGGCTGACAAAGACTCAATCATTGGGTGTAAATCATTACTTTGTGACTTTTGTTGATGATTACTCAAGTACAACTTGGGTCTATCTCATGAAGCATAAGGACCAGGTTTTTGATGTGTTCTTAAAGTGGAAGGCAATGGTTGAAAATCAGATTGGTAGGAAAGTTAAAGTGCTCAGGTCAGACAACGGCGGGGAGTACACTTGTGATCCTTTTAAGGATTTCTGCCAATGAGAAGGTATCATTCGCCACTTCACTGTCAAGGGTACACCTCAACAGAACATTCGCCACTTCACTGTCAAGGGTACACCTCAACAGAACGAAGTAGCGGAGATGATGAATCATACGCTCCTTAAAAAGGTGCGGTGTATGCTTTCTAACGCCAAATTAGATAAGCGGTTTTAGACTGAAGCTTTATCCTACGCTACGTTCTTGATTAATTGTTTGCCATGCTCGGGAGTGGAATACAAAATACCTATGGAGGTGTGGACCGGATCTCATGCTAGTTACGACAATATTCACATTTTTGGCTGTCCGGCTTATTATCATATTCGTGATGAGAAAATTGACTCTAGGGTTTGTAAGGCAATATTTTTAGGCTCTTGTGATGGGGTTAAAGGTTATAAATTATAGTGTCTTTAAAGTAAGAAGATTGTGATTAGTAGGGATGTGACGTTTGACGAGACGTCTATGCTCAAGACGACATTTGTCGACAAATGGTGGTTCTTCAATTTCGGTTGAAAAAGAGAACAAGACGAATGAGATAGGGGTGAAAACGGAAGTGACTACTCCAGTTAATACTCGGGTTACAAATTCGGTGGAAGAATCCAACGAGAAAAAGACGACTCCCGGTGAGGATTCGGGTCAACAACAAACAATACCGTTTTTGGCTAGTGGAAGGGAGCCTAAGGCTCGATGTGCACCGGTTCGATATGAGTATGAAGACATGGTGGCATACGTATTAGTAGGTTACGGGGATGAGTCGACTTCGTATCGGGAAGCTATGAATTCTAGCGAGAATACGAAGTGAAAAGCGGTTATGGAAGATGAGATAGAGTCTCTCCGAAAAACTGAACTTGGGAACTTGCGATTTGCCGAAGAGGACGAAACCTATCGGGTGCAAGTGGGTTTTCACTAAGAAAGACGGAGTTCTAGGGTCCGGTGTTTGTTTCAAGGCAAGGTTGGTAGCCAAGGGTTATGCGCAAAAGGAAGGGGTGGATTATAATGAAGTGTTCTCTCTAATTGTGAAGCACACCTCGATCCGAGTATTATTGGCCATGGTGGCGCAATTTGATCTCGAACTTGAACAACTCGATGTCAAAACTGCGTTCTTGCATGGGGACCTAGAGCAAGAGATTTATATCTCTCAGCCGAAATGATTCAAAGTTGCTGGTAAAAAAAATAGTGTGTGGAAACTTCGAAAGTCGTTGTACGGATTGAAACAGTCCCCACGTTAATGGTACAAGAGATTTGACACGTTCATGATCGCACATAAGTTTACTCGGAGCGAATTTGATCATTGTGTTTATTTTAAAAGGCTTGAATCTGGAAATTTCATCTGTTTACTCCTATACGTTGACGATATGCTCATTGCTTCCCGGAGCTTGGTGGAGATCGACGTATTGAAAGCTCAGTTAAGCAAGAAGTTTGAGATGAAAGATTTGGATGGAGTGCGAAATTTTTTGGGGATGGAGATCGTACGAGATAGGAAAAGGGGACGATTGTGTCTTACACAAAGTCAATACCTTAAAAAAGTGGTTGCTCGATTCGGGATGAAAAACTCAAAACCGGTGAGTGTCCCGTTAGCACCGCACTTCAAACTATCGGCAACAATGGCTCCTAGCTCTGAGGAAGAGGTGCAGTACATGGCTCAAGTTCCTTATGCAAGTGCGGTTGGGAGTTTGATGTATGCCATGGTATGCATTCGACCGGACATTGCTCAAGCCGTGAGCATTGTTAGTAGGTATATGGCGAACCCTGAAAAACCGCATTGGCAAGCTGTTAAGTGGGTTCTACGATATCTGTGGGGTACAATGGACAAAGGTTTAGTATTTGAAAAATCTGGAACGTCAACTATTGAGGGTTTTGTGGATTCAGACTATGCTGGCGACCTAGACAAGCGGAGATCGACTACGGGTTATGTGTTTACATTGGATAGCGATATGTTGAGTTGGAGGTCGATGATTCAAAGTGTGGTAGTGTTATCTACCACGGAGGCAGAATATATTGCGATAATGTAGGCGATCAAGGAGGCCATATGGCTCCGTGGTTTAGTTAGTGATCTTGGTTTGAAGCCGAAAAAAGTGGTGATGCACTGTGACAGTCAGAGTGTAATTCACTTGATGAAGAATCAAGTTCATCATGGAAGAACCAAGCATATTGATGTCCGATATCACTTCATTCGGGAAATTATTGAAAACGGTGTAGTAAATCTGGTTAAGATAGGCACCAAAGATAATCCCACAGATATGTTGACAAAGGTTGTTCCGTTGGCCAAGTTTAAGCATTACTCGACGTTGGTCAATATCCCTCAGTGTTGATGCCCCTTGGGGGGCGGTCATCCTAAGGGACCGGTAGGGGTGATAGTGTCTTATTCGATGATTTGATCATGGTGGTGTGCATTGGGGTCTTGTGGAACATCGCCAAGGTGGAGAATTGGAGATTTGGCTCTGTATAGGAATTATATTCCTATTAGGTTTTATATTGTCTAATTCTTAATTGGCTTCGTATTGTCCAAATCCTAATTGGATTTGTATTATCCAATTTGTAATAGGATTTGACTTTGTGCAATCCTAGACCATATGATTTATACTCTGTAAATAGACCCCTTGTCATAGGGTTTATTCACGAGTTTTGTTATATTGCTTACTAGCTAGATTAGAGAGTATATTTGAGAGAAAATATTGAGAGCTCTAATTGGTGGTTAGGGTTTGTTTTGTGCGTTATACTGAGAATTTGTCTCATCAATAATAGCTATCACCTGGTGAATTAGTGGCGGTTTTGCCGACACCACCTAATTGCTTGTGTGCTTGGTTAGTTGTTTTCTTCTTTCATCTCTTACTCATCATATTACTTGAATACCATTGGTGCTTGTTTCTTTAATTATTGTACGCCTAATTGTCCGGTTAGTCCTATACTTGTGCTAAGGCTTGTTCTAGCGCTAAGGCTTGTTCTAACGGTATCTTAGCACAACAAAATTTACCAACTTCATCAAGATTTCTTTAAATTTTCGGTTCTGACATTTGATAGCCCACTTTATTTGTTTTATAAACAGATATTGCTATTGTCAGACCAATCTAATTTTAATTAATATAAAAATCAAAAGATAAAACAACTTAGCTTGCTGCAAGAAACTATTGATTTGACAATAGCATTGATTTCTCTTAAAAAATTGCCAGAATACCATCTACTTGGAATTTGACTAGAATCATGATCTATTATTGGTAATTAATTAACCATGTCATAATAGAAATTAGCATTAATCATATCATACAATTTATTAATTACCAAAAATTTTAAAATTTTGGTCAGGTAAGTGTTGAAAACGGTTGGTCCAATGAGGGACTAATCAGACGAGACGCTCTTTGATTAAATCTCTAACTATCCACATTCTACGTAGGTAGTATAATAAGGAGATTACTCATATGCGGGATATGCGGGTTCAAATAATCCAAATTATAACTTGGCCGGACTAGTTATTTTTGGTCAGAATTCCGGTGATTACATAACTGGCAGAAGAACTTAGTTTTGCGCATATAAATTGGCTAATTTATTTAAAAATTGTTTGAACCTAAAAATGAAAAGGTCGAGACGCTAACAAAGTAATTGTGTGCAAGAAAGGGATGACGATGACAAAAAATAATATAATAATGCAGCAAATAAAATGCAAATGGCGACAAATTTGACAATTTTGCTATATAGCTCCCGTTATTGTGGGGCTGATTGCTAAATTTGAAATCATTTGCTTGCATGCACCATCTCACAATTATTATCATGTAATTTAATATTTTATTATAACGATATCAACAACGATACATAATGCATCAATTAACAACATGCATATACATTTCATAACTTGGAATATTTAACATTCTTATATTTGTCCATCGTTCAACATGCATCCACGATATCCATCTTATTAATATACTAAATTACTTTGTACACGACATATATGTGTGACTTACATTTATATAATTTGAAGAAAAAATTTAACAATAACAATAGATGGTTTAGTGGTTTAGTGTGAACTTGTATTAGTTAATAGTCAAGCTTTCAATCCTGTAAATTATAAAAGCAAAATTGAAAATTAAAAATGAGACATAATTTCAATGATGGTTGAAATAAGCCTCTCTTTATAATATATGTATATATAGGTGCGTATATAGAAGATAGCGAGATGGTAGGTATTGTAGGCAAATATATATATATCATACATACATAAGTGTTTTTTTTCTTTTTTTGAACACATCAAATTTTCTACTCCTAAAGAGAAGGGGGAAAGGGGAGCTGCTAAAACGCAGCCGGTGAGACTCGAACCTCGGTTGCCCAGGAGTTCGGGGGAGGGGCTTACCACGGGGCCACCTCCACCGCTCATACATACTTAAGTGTTGAAAAAGTGAAAAAAAAAATCACTCAATGAATTTGGACCCACCTATAGATACCAACAAAATGTTATCATTAGCGGCCTGCTTAATTTTCGTTTAGTTTTTGTTCATTTGTTTGTTTTGTTTTCAGCTTAGTTTCCAAGTTATTTCTTTTTTCTTTTGGTGTTATTTTATTGGCCACTGGGTTTGATCTTTTCAAACCCAAATTCCTTTTTATGATATTTCACTCTTGGCTTGCGTTTTATGGTTTAGAGTTGTCGGTATTTTATATAAAAAAAAAGTGATATGATAAAAAGAGGGATTAAAAACCATCAAGAGTTAGTCAAGTGGTAAATTGGAACAATGAGATGTGTCTCATAAAGTAATTAATATGGGTTTAATCCCAATGAGATACAATTTTTAAAGGTCAAATCACAAGTAATATTTTGTGATTTTCTTAGTCCCGGTGTGGACGACCTGCCCATTTACCCAAAAGCCGTTTGAAAAAAAAATAAAATAGTTTAGAGGATCATATATTTTTTTTTGGACTAATTAATTACCTCCACCCGTTATTACTAAACACTAATTTTTACTTCATGCCATTTTCTCTCTCACTCCCTCCGATCCCGCTATTTTACCTTTGTTCATGCCATCATCTCATTTTGAGTTAGAAGATATACTTGAACAATTGATTGTAGTGATATTATTGAACTACGTTATACAAACAATTATTTTTACAATTCATTTTATATTAATTTTAATTCATCGATATGTTCAAAATTGATCGTCTAACTTAATTTTTTTTAAATATTTATTTCAACTAATCAATATTGGTACATCAAGGACGCAACTTATTCTATGTTGTGATATTTGGTTCATATATTATATTTTAAAAGAAAATGAAACTAGCTATGAATTTGAAACAAGTTGACTATAGAAATGGAGCTATCAATTAAAAACGGATGAAGGAGGGAGTACAATTTTTTTTGGTAATCATGCATGCCGCACAAGTGAAAGCATGATTATAAGATAAATTTAAGAGGGTCACGTTAACTATCAGTTAAAAATATTCAATCAACTTGGATTCATTAAAAGCCATCTTTTGCTTTGTTCTTCCTTCTTTTCTTTTCTTTTTTATCAGAATTTTTTTTTCCTTATGCGGCTAATATCTAACTTGCATGGGGCAATGATTATAACAATTATAGAACCTCTCCAAAAGCCTTCCGGAATTGTATGTGAAAGCAACTAATTTGTATTACATAAAAAAAAGAAAAAAGAAATGCGTTATATGGTGAGATGTGTTTTATTACCGTGTCAATCGGTTTTTCATGGAATCTTTGGATGCAAGTTAAAATTTATTTGATGACAAATAAAGGAAATGTAAAATAACATCTCCTCAAATCAAGTGATATTCAGTGATAACTCGGGGTACTTCTTAAATAGTAAATGGATTAATTAGTTTCCAACTCTAAGGTCATGAGTTCTGGCCCTCGGCCCTCTCCCTTTTTTTCCCTTTCAAATTCGAACACTCAGATGTATACAATATCACCGCACAATAACGCGTGTAAGGAAAAAAAAGAGAGGGAAAAAAAAACTGATATCCTGTGATAGATCTAGAAATTTATTGCAGGAGGAGCACAAAATTAACATAAATGTACAAGTAAACATAGACAACGATTGTCACGTGACTGAACATGGGATTGAATTGTTATAAGCGCAAATCACAAACTTTTAGTAACTTTTTTAAAAGAATTTTATTCACACCCTTTTACTATTTTTTTAATACGTCGATGCGGGCTTTAAATTCAAGACTCTTATTAGTCAGAAGTGAGTTCTAGCTACTAGACTAATATTTCTAGGGGTACTTCTTCTTCTTTTTATTTTTTATTGTTTTAGTTACCTTTTACCGTACTTTTTGTATTTGGTATAACCTCCCATATACGTTACATGTAAACATAATTCTTCAAATCATCATTAGTGAAATAAACTTTAATTCTTCAAAGTTTACTCGAAGTCACTTTAGTCCTAGATATTTCAATTTAATCAATTTGACCCCTAAGTTTTATTCCAATTGCAATGTAGCCCCAAATTGATCGGTTCATTTATTCCTTCGATGAAAAAAACATGTTCCATGGACGAGGCATTGTTCTGAGGGGCAAAAAGATTAAAACAAATGTACTTAACCTTTAAGTCCTCATTGAGTTCATTCTCTAGGTTATGATTGCTGGGGCTTGTTTAGAACCAAAAGTGGAGGATATTGTTGCAATTTTGTCTAATGAATGTACGTTCAACCACCTCCCCCCCCCAATTAGAAATGTACCTTATGCGTGGCACATGCTTTTCCATCAAAGGAACTAGCGGGACATCCAATTTGAGGCCACATTAATTATACTGCAACCAGAGCGAAACTTTTGTTGGTTAAATTGATAAAATTAAAACATTAAGGATAAAAGTGATTTGGGTAAACTTTAAAGAGCTAAAATGTATTTTACTCAATCATCCTTGCGAACAAATTGCAACACTCGTGCAAAACATCAACCAAACGATAGAATTCAAGAGGAACTTAAATTTAGAATTCCCAGAAATGTCAAAAGAACAATCCAAATACATTTTGAATACAGTGACCCTAGTGTATACGTACATATATTAAGATAAAAAACCAAAATGTGTATACATGTATTATATATAGCTTCAATAGTTCAATCAAAACCCCAAATCAATGCGGGAATATTAGAGACTTTAATCCAAACACGGAAAGCTCTAAGATATGTATGGGAAACTGATGGATATATATATACACACACACATATATATATATGAGTGTATTTCTAGTACAGACCTTTTGTACGAACTGAGTTTTTTAACAGTAGTTTTTCGTCGCCGAAACATTAGGGAGATATTTTTAGTAACGAAAAATCATTACAGAAAGTTCAGTCTATTCAAACTAGTCCACACTTAAAATTTTCTATATATATAGGGGCCTAAAAGCTAGCTGAGAATATCTTTTCTTTTCTGTACCGGAAAAAAAGAACAATAATCAAATTGGATTTATATATACATCTTGGGTGGTGACATTGACATCCAAAAAATATTTGGTAACACTTTCACTTTCATTCAGTCCTTCGCAACCAAGTAAGGTAAATGTTACTCGGTTGTAAATGATCGAGTATAAACAACTTGATAATGTCTTATTTGATTGTTAAGGACCGAGTATATAAGTCTATACTCAGTTATTAAAAATTGAATAATAAACACCTTACTCAATTATAAAAAATTAAATAAAAATAAAAATATTATTAAATATATTTAAGAGTTTCAATATATTACCGTCCTATATTTTCAGTGGGACATGATTCGTAAGTATTGTTAATTCCTCTGGGGTACACAAAGAATATATATATATATATGAAAAATTGAAAACATTATCTCGGGTATCTAGTACGACACGCTTTAAATGACAAATCAATTTAATAACTTTGACTATCTTGGGAAAAGTAAGAAAAATTGAAAACATAAATAGGGTGTGTAATTGAGTATCTACTTTACCAAGACGGCAGAGGTAATGTACTTAAGTAAGTGCTTGGTTAACATTTAAAAAAATAGAGTGTAAAATAGATTTTAATTTTATTGTAATCATGAAATTAATTCTCCGGGTAAAGTTTCTTTTTTAAAAAAATGAAGAGTTTCACTGATACTTTTAGGCGAAAATTCTTCAAATATTTTAAAAAATATTATTGAAAATTTTAAAAAGTAAAGGAGCTAATGTTGGTACTTAAGTTAATTTTCAATAATTTTTTATATATATTTTTAAAAAGGTATAGATGCTGAAATTCTCATCTCATTCCTGGTTAAGAGTCTAATTTATATTTTATATTAAGTAAAAATACAAAAACGTCAACATAATTACTAGTTTAAAAGTGCATTAATTAAATACACTGAATACAACAAAATCAATAGTTAAAGAGCAATATATGCTGCACTAAATTATATGGGTTGCACTACATAGACCTTCACAAGATACAACAATAATACAATTCATTTAATGTATTCGATAAAAATATGTGGTAAGATTTATAAGTAAAAAAATCAATTTTCCTAGTTAAAAGAGGAATGAAAATGGGGCATTGGACGAATCCCTAACTATTCGATCAGGTACATATATATAGGCTAGATACACAAAAGTAACCAGAGCAAATAAAATTTAAATGTATATATATATATATTTTAAGAAAAAGTTTTCATATACGAAAACAAGAATTTACATCGATCAGTTGGCATGAAAACCATTCCACCTTGGCATTCCGCAAAAATTCGATCTCGTGTCTCAACTTTGGTGGAATTCTTATCTCCTTCCCTTACAACTGCTCCAATCAAAATAGAAAATAGAGTTTCCGCAAGCTAGGAGCTAGGGAGGGTCTTCAAGCCAAACAAAAATATCATGATATTTACAATTAATTAGAAAATTTAGCTGAACTAAATGCAATAACATTTAGGATCCGAATTTAGGCTCAACTCTCAAGTGGTTGAAAGTTTGAGATTTTACACGGTGCGCCTAGATTCAAGCTCCGCCCCAAGACACCCTCCCTCTCAACGGACAGCTCGATTTATGCACCATTTGTAAAGAGTTTGCAATTCTATCTTCCGAATACTTTATCTCAAGGCTAGTTCATAATATAAATCTTTAGCCTATCGATGCTATATATACTTATCAGCGTCATTAACTGGTTATTCATATCGGAAGTATTTATGGGCTGTATATATATACCGGAAATGCATAACTCATTAATACATCTCATATATCTAGTTAATATAACTAGTAGGCCTGTCAACGGATCGGATATGGACCGGATCATACTATATCCAAATCCGATCCGAAAACTAATACGCTAAATCCGATCCGATCCATTAATCCGATGGATATCTAAATCACTATCCATATATGATTTGTTATCAAACGGATGTCCGAACCATATATCCGATCCGATCCGAAATTCAAAGAATTATTCCTCCCAACAAAATAAAAAAAATTAAGACAAATAAAAATACTTATAATATAAAATGAAGACATTTAAATTCATATATTCATATGATTTTGGAAGATAACCACACATGAATTGTTGAAGGAAATAGGTTGCCTGGAATAATTGATTTGCTGTGGTCTACAAAGTGGAATTTGTACATATATATAAATATATATATATATATATATGTTTATGTATATGTTAGATCGGGTTGTAAACGGATCGGATTGGGATATATCCATATCCGATTTGTTAAGCAAAGGCTAAACGGATTCGGGTCGGATTTGGATAATCGGATCAGAAATTCCTTACTATATCCGAATAAATGGATCGGATTCAGATCGGACTCGGATCGAGATCTGATCCATTGACAGGCCTAATAACTAGTAAGAAGATCGTTTTTCATATCTACATATATGCAATTAATGTTTAAAATTTTCAACTAATTAATGTTTACATCTAGTATGATTACCCGGTTAATACATACACAACGAGAACTGGTCCTGTGTTCCCAAACTACTACTAGGGCCGACACTTATTAGTGTGATACTGTGATTAAAATATTAGACCATTTAAATAACTAAATTTTATTCTACTCTTTTTTAAAACGATATGTTGTTGTGCAATTGGCAACACTGCATATCTTCGAGACCAAACACTGACTAAGCTACCATATTGACACCTATGAAATTGGAGTTTTGAAAGGTTAATGAATTTACTATATTAAGAGCATTTTCAATGGGGGGCTGTGTAAAAACTAACGAACTTAGCATTGTGTAAAATTTATACTTTGAATAAATTTTTTATTGTTTCAATAGTTGTGTAAAATCAATGTCAACTAACCTCTTGTGCATAATAGCCAGTTTAGGATTCTCTATACACTGCTCATTCCTCATTAACTCAATATATAACACCACTCATTATCTCTTCTCATTTGTGTAGTTTCTTGTTATTTAGGTGACTATTTTTTATTGGACCGTACCACTTCTTTATATACAAGAGTATTAATATTAACTGTTGGAGAATACATAAATCTATATAAATTTTTTGTATAAAACTCACTGCTATGTAAAGTTTGTACAATAATTTTTACAGGTCTATTATAAAGTGCTCTAATTGTACGTTGTTGCGTTGAGTCTGCTATACTCTTACATTATTGAAACCAATATGGGTGGAATCATGATAGGGCCCACTCCTTGACTATGCGAAGGAAACGATATTAAATATCTATTGACTAATCAATTGCTTTTATAACATTAAAGCAAGCCCCTACTTGAATAATTTAATAGATGGCAAATCTAATTGTCAAATAAATTACATCATTCATATAAAACCAAACATATATGCATGTTCTAAATTTCGGATTCTTATCTCGAATTCTGAAAACGAATGTCATATTACTTATAGTTGTTATTTTATAAGATTTAAACGATTTACGAATGTCACGGCATTAAATCATCTCAACAAACTACAAATAATCTAAGCTAGGAATAAACAATCTCAGATATTTGATGAATACAACTAACGAAACTGACAATATTTTATTAACAACTTTGTTACCCTATCTGCAAACAAATTGAAACACAACTGAAACGTTAGCCGCCTCCACCACCTCTCCTTAGAATATCGTCTACCCAACTCAATCAGACAATTGTTGCCATAAGGAATAAGCTGGTCAAGCACTCAAGCAGCATCTCCAAAACTAACTTGGAAAAACCCAAGTGCGACGCCTCCATTAATTATTCCAATCAAAAGCCTCGGCTTCCGCAAGGATCACACTGGCCCTTCGAAAAATTTCGGCTATGACAAATGCCCCCCCTAGCTGAAAAGGCACATCCGGTATATATCAATTACCCTTCATCGGCATGTATATATATATATTATTTTTTTTATACATGCGGCACTTGAAATAATAAAATTACACATGCACTGTTGATTCAAGATATTTTTGATATAAGGATTGACCTCTCAACTCACATGGCAATAAAGTTCAAAAATAGTATCAAGAATTGACACGTAAGTTTATTTGCATCTTACTTGGATCACATGATGTATATTGGATATATATTTTCCAACATTTGATAGAACTCCAATTCCATAACCCATTCATCTGTTTGGTCTCTTTGATATGTGATTAGGGTCATGATCGATCGCTAGATATTCTGACATTAATTAACCAATGAACCACGTTATAATATGTAGCAATTAATCATATCATATAAAATTGATTAATTTCCAAAAACTTTAAATATGTAGTAGCTAGGGTACATGTTGAAAGAATTTGATCCAAAGAAGGTCCAATTGGACAAGACGAAAACAAAGTAATTGTTTGCAGCTAGCATGACAACTAGCATGATAACCATCAAAAACAATACAATAGTATAAAATAAAACAAAACAAAATACAAATAGCAACAAGTTTGACAAGATTGCATATATCTATTTGGCTCCCCTTCAAAAGGCTGATTGCTAATTTCTTTCCTTAGCACCATCTCACAGCAGTCTCATTTGATTTGATATTACATAGATATATATATATATATATATATTAATTGATGACAACAACTAGATAAAATGCACTAATTAATAAGGCCCTTGGAGATGCAAGTACCACGCTTAATACATAAGTATTATACACAAACCCCCAACTACAGGTCTTCAGCCGTTAATTAAATTAGCGATATGCGTGATTTAGAATTCAGTCAAAATATGAAAATTGTAGAGGAGTATGTGTTCTAACTAACGGTTCAAACGCGTGGTGAGTCATTTATATATCGTATGAGAGAGTTAAGGACCTACAAAGTTGGTTGATAAAAATGGAGGAAAATGAAAGTGTGTCATTTTGCCCCCTCCAACTTTAATCAAATTATCGAGTCTGATATAAGTGTCAAAATGACACAAATTGATAGTTTGAAGTACTGTTTTGTTAAAAAAAATAGTTTAAGCGTCCAAATGACAATCGAAAATAAATAAAGGAGCAAATTAATATAGATTTTACTCCTCTTTTAATGTATAGAGAGTAAGCAATGACAAACTAATAATAATTGTAAGAGGTAATTAAAAAGAAGAGGCTGATTGTTTTCGATGCACATGCATGACCTTTTCGCTTAATGGAAATGCATCCTTATCATAATCGAGATTTCACGAATTGGTGAGTTTCAAAGCATAAATGATGGCGGATATAAGTTGCTTGATAGATGTGTTCTTTTATTATCTTTTTTGATATTTCATGGAATCTTTGAAAATAGGTGAAAAAATTATACATGATAAATGAAAGAAAATTGAGAATATCTCACCAAATAATATATATATATATCTCTTTTCTCAACTCATGAAAAATATCAATTAATTTTTTTAATTAATTTCTAACTTCAAAACCAAACCTAACGTAGTGACTCATAGCTGACAATATTTTTTTGTTAATATGACGCGTGAAAAGTTTTTAATATATATATAGTTTACATGTATCTTCAATTGCAACCATAGATCAATCACGCTTTAAACCAAAAAGGAAAAACTTTAAAATGTGTTGAAAAGGGTGATCGATAGGGACCCAAACTAGCTAATATATAATAAAAATGCAAAATTCCTTGGAGAAAAAGGACAATAATCAACTTGCACGTACATTTATAACTTTAATTGATGCATCCGCATTCCCAACTTTACTAATTAATAATGTGCAGCAAACAAAGAAACAACGAACTATTAAAAACAATTTTAAAGGTCTTGAGATAAGTATAGAAACATAAAAAAGGGCGTGTAATGGTTGATTTCATTGGATAAATATTATACATACAAAATATAACTTCACAAACAGTCTGATTTTAATAAAGTGATATAATTAATATATAGTTGGTCATATTTAGATCAACACTCCAATGACAAGTATGCATGCGATTTAACATTGCTCAAAAGTCTCACTCTAATAAACAAAACACAAACTACCTACTACAATAAATAAACAGCTAAAAAAATTCTTGATCGTTATGCTACTTATCATTTTTTGAATTTTTTTTTTTGAAATTATTATATTCAAATAGTACATTCGTACATCGTGTGTACACAAAAAATCTAATATACTTATAAAGCAAATAATATATATATATATATATACTTATTAATGTGCATTTATTAATAAGGGCAATCTAGATTCTCCCACCTCACTCCGTCTCCCGTCCCCTAATTATATTCAACACCTAGACTTATATTGCATCTATTAAGAAAATAAAAAATTAAAACACTTAAAGCCGCTGGCAAGTGAATCCCGGATTTGGGGTTGATTTTAATTAGGAGACATCCAAAAATCCATGTCGATCCCCTCTTCTTTTCTATTGTTAAGCTAAATGAAAACATTGTCAACAATTGATGATTATATTGTTTCACATTATTTTTCCTCTTGTTTGATGTTCAAAATAATGATATAAATCTCATGGCACACGTAATATACGTATAAAAGGATACATGATATACCGTGATATATATTATATAAACTCTTAAATCACTTTAAAACATGCGATAGTATTCGATTAATTAATAAAAGTACATTCTCTTCAAATATTTTTCTGTGGCTGGGTTCAAATCCCTGATCTGGTTATAAAAGATTTTCTTTTAAAAAATATGAAAAGTTTTTTAGTAATTTAATATACACACCAAAATCCTCCCTAGTGCAATAATGAAGATATTGTTTTGATTTCCTAAGAAAAGAGAAAATATAAATATAGTTTTGGGCTGGGAAACGTGTACATTTACCCCTTTATATGACGAACACTCCATTTTAGGTATCTGTTAAAACAAGACTTGAATATTCTAAAAAAACAATGTATTTTAGTATAAAAGTATGATTTAATTTGTGTAAAATTTATACATCTTAAAAAAAATAGTACTTTAATAGTTATGTAAAAATGAATTGTGTATACACTGTTGAGAAACAAAATATATACCCAATTTATGTTTCCAGGTTAATATTATCTCCCATCAATTTTTTTATAAGACTTTAAGATGTAACAACGTACCCTTATTTTTCTCTATTAGAATGGAATAGTTATAATCGTATATATATGTTCGATCATGTTATGTTTAACTGGGTCTCGTTTGGGTTAGTTAAAAATAATGCAACCCCTCGAATCATATTGCATCCTTTGTTTTTTGTTGTGTCAAATTGTGTGAGACAAAAATACGAATCACAATTCATTAATTACACCTGAGACATAAATAGCCAACCATGAAACTGTGTGTGGGTGCAAAGGGCCTTTTCAAATTCATTACCTCTACTTAAATTTATTATCTGTGTTTTTTTTTTGATATTACCGACACAATAATACATTCAGGGTTCGAACCACTGGGGGATAGGAAAGAAATGTGCGTGCTGTTGAAATCTTGTTCCTGTGAAGGTAAGACTTTACCACTTGGCTAATTCACTGGGTGTTTAAAATTATTATCTTAAGGGGCTACTATTTACACACCCCAAATAATTCTGTAACATTCCCCATCAATTAATCCTAATTAATACACTCAATCATTAACATTAAAACACCAACACTCATCACTCAAACTCATAAATCCATAAATCCACGTGGTCTAAAACCCTACTATTCCAAGCAAACGAGGAACAACGTACATACTTGTTTTCACTTTCATTTATGTCGAAAATTCAAAATCCAAACAAGAAAACGAAGATTATTCTTAGTAATGTTATGATTCAAGTCTAGAAATCATAATGGGAAATGAGAAAAGTGTAGAGAGGGAGATTGAGAGACAGAATGCTGATGAGAAAGCTCAAGAGAAAGTTAATGAAAATACTTATCCAAAAGATATCACGAAGGTAGTGTTCCAAAATGTTCTCGCTTGTTGAGGGTCGGGTATATATGGATACATTGGGTTCTCTGTAACCGAGTATATCAGTTTTGTACCTATTGCCTAAGAATGATCACTCAGTCCTTAGAAACTTAAGATGTCCTATGTGACTCGGTCCTTAGCAACCAAATTAGAAAAATAACCCTATCAGCCAAACTCATTTGACTCATAGGAACTGAGTATATGGCCTTAGACTTGGTGATAAATATCCAAGTAACATGAGTTTAACTCGATTACGAGTAACCTAGTATACCTTCATATTTTGGCTATCCATGCCAGCCATCTTTAAGTAAAACTTTGTGTTATGTTGTTTGTGATGAAGAATGTGTGTTTTAAAATTGTCTAGAAAATGAAAAAGAGAAAAAAAGAAAGGGAACGACCAGGTTAGAGTGTTTAAAATTGGGTCCTCTATTTGGAGTGGGAGTGTGAAATTGGATATTTGTTTTATGATGTTAGAACTATAGTTAATACAATAACGGATCTTACCTCTGGCCATAATTGTCGAAGTTAGGTTTCTACGACATCTTTCTAATTGTGCTCCAAATATATGCCCAAGAACACTCGATTATAATCTTGTGATAAAAGTATTATAACCTATTCCATCTCAAAACCTACATCTGTTTTTGATGGTGGGAACCACATGCATATATAGGGTAGGTTAGGGACTTTTATTCTTGAATAGATCTTTAGTTATTTATTTCCATCAAACAAATATTCTAGTGATTTGTTTCCTAATAAGTTTGACCCTAATTAGTTATCATACATATTTTGAATTTTCAAATAATATTTTATATTTAATAAATAAATAAATATGTGGGCTGCTTACTATTTGGGTCACTTTAAGTCTCATAGAGACATATACAACATAATTACTATTGTTAATAGTAATTAATCTTAAAATTAAATAGAGGAATGTTGGAACTTGTGAGTGTTAAAAAGATAAAATATATACTTGAGATGTATTAAGAAATAATATAATATTATAGAATTATTTAGTGTCAATAACAGCCCCTTATCTTAATTTTATTTTTTATTTTTTTTATTTTGAGCACCCATAGTAGGCATGGTAAATTTAACAATTTACCATACCATCACAAAGCGGAGAGATCTTAGTAGACAAAATTACACTTGTATGGTAGAGAGATAGCAAACTTACCATATGTCTAAATTTTACTCATACGGGTGACATGTACTCGTATAAGTCATACGGGTGTCCTGAGCTCGTATAAAAAAAATAACCATACAGCTGTGGCACATTCGTATGGACCAATTTTATTTTTATTTTAAATTTCTCCATAGATTTCCCCCCTCTCTATGTGTGTATGTGAAGGAGGAAGAAGAAAAAGATCAAAATGGCAGGCACGTTGGTGGAATAACATCAGGAAGAAGAAATGGCAACAAAAAATCATAGATCCCTCTCTCTCTCTCTCTCTCTCTCTCTCTCTCTCTCTCTCTCTCTCTTATTTCTCTCTTATTTCTTTCTCCAGGGAAGGAAGAAGAACAAAAATAAGAAATGGTCTGTACAGGTAACTATCACTCATATGAGGCACTTTTATTTTATTTTTATTTAAGCTAATATTTCATACAGGTTTGGCACACCCGTATGGCTATTTTTTATATCATATCCGGTATAGTTGGTTAAGAAACTTAGTACCATATTTATAAATTTATGTCTAAATTTTAGTTAGTCCAGTGTGAATGCTCTTACAAGAATCTTAAACCCAATTGATGCATGCATCAACTCGGGAGATCGATTGAGACGGGTGGTATAGTATTACGTATGATGAAAAGAAATAATATTCCGATCAATATCTAATCGTCACCAATAAAATATTTTATGAGAGGAAAAATCAATTGTTTAGAAAATCACATCATTTAGACAAAACGTCCAAATTAAACATGAATGTTCTAAATTATAATCCTAATTAAAAAAAAAATTAAATTCCGATTCTAATTATATAAAATTCTGAAAACCAACAATTTAAGTATTAAAAAGGTTTAAGTTTTTAAAAGTAATTGGTTTAGAAGGAAGTCTAATAGCTGAATGCTCTATCAAAAATCATTAATGTAATAAAATATAGTCGGTGTTAGTGGCGTAGCTAGGAATTTCCGGCCGGGTTGCGCAATTTTCAACCAGAGAAGGAACTAGCTTGTTACTATTTTGCTATAATACTTCTTTCATTCTAAAATTAGCCCTATAAATTTAACATTTATTAAATTAATAACCAATTGCATATCATAACATCCATATTATTGCTCTTCGTGTAATGGCCGTTATGTTAATAACCAATTCCATATCATAACATCCAATTGTCTTATGGCCGTTATGTTTTTCTTTTATACATATACGAACAAATATAAAATTTGATTAAAGAGAAAAATTTAAACATAACTTATTCCTATTTTTTTTATACATATACGAAAAGGGGAGAAGAGAATAGAAAAAGAAATGGGGGAGAGTCTCAGGTTCTCTCTCCTCACTTAAGTGTATTTCAATTCTCCAAATGCCCCTCAACTTTTATTTCTTACAATTATATACCTTCAACTATAAATTTATGCATATAAGTTCCTATAATTTTTTTATTTTTAAAAAAATTGCCGAAATCGTCGAGGATGTGCGCGCACCCCCTTGCCACAGTGTGGCTACTATACGCCCACGGTCGGTGTAACTTGAATCAGAGATCTCCCAAACCAAATGTTGGCTAAACCTTTGTCACTTAAGTTACATATCCCAAATTAGTTATTTCATTCAAAATTCATATATATATACAGCCACTTATTTTCATTTATTAAGCAAAATGATAATGTTGTTGAATAGAGACCTAAAAAAAAAAACAAGAATGTTGCTGCCCATGAACTTACAAAATTTCTAAAAACAATTGATGATTATATATGTGGTTTCACTTAATAGAGCACTCTTGTTTGATGATTATATTTTGATGTTCAAAATTTCTGAAAACAATTAACGATTTATTAGAACTCGTGAAACAGATAATATGTGTGTAATATTTTACATGGTACTTCATATTATAGTTTTCTAAACTTTTAAATCACTTTAAATACCTTTTCTTTTATTTTCTTTGCCGGAGAAAATCGACAATAATCAGCTCCGATTTGTTTAATAGGGACATGATTTGTCCGAAAATATTGTTCCTCTGGGTACATATATATAGAAAGAATGCCGTTAATGCAATTAATTTTGTTTACTTGTCAATTATGGTTATAAAGATTGTCCTTATTATATTAAAATATATGGATTTGGATTCTCTCCATTACTATTTTCCTCTAATTTACTGCAATTTGTCTATGTGGAGGGTTAAATTGATGAATTTTTTCATGAAACTTAGTAGGTATGACCTCTATAAGATCATATCCACAAAATTTCAAAGAGAAATTCAAATTATAATTAAGTGAACGTAGAAATTTGATAAACACGTTCATTTATATTCATTAAAATTTTAGATGATCATTTCACTTACTTCTAAATTGAATCTTCTGTACATATATGGCTTCTTTTTTTTTTCCATTATATTATCTTGAACATTTTGTAGAAATGTGATCTTATAAAGGATTTTTCTCCCCTATTCCAAAAAAGAGTTAATACCAACATTAAAACATAATCAAATAGTGAAAACTGATTTCTTAATTTGGGGCATTAAAAAAAAATAATAGATTAAGAAACAGGTCCGAGCTCCATCCTCGTCACCCTCATTGGTCGACCCATTTTATTTATTGTTTATAAAATATTGAAAAAAAAAAAAAAAACAACTACAACACGCATTTAAAGTTTTCCTAAACAAAGTTTGCATGCATTAATAGTTGTACATACTCAAAATATACAATTCATTAATACACTTGGTATAATTATCAAGTTAATAAATCCAATAAAAATATTATTTTCTATATCTTTGCGTACAACAAGTAATGTTTCCAAATAAACTTAATCTTTGAGTTCATTCACCAATTAATACTTCAACTTATGACCTTCTAAAACTAACATAGAAAAGGGTGGATCGGGATTGTCTAGATGATTCAGTTGCAATTAAGAGGGCAACCGTTCAAATATCTATATATACTCACACCTCCTCCCCTCAAACACTCAATCTTACTATATACGAAAATAACATATAAAGAAAAGTACGTCATTTTGTCTAGAAAAGTACTCCTGTTTAAAATATGGGATCATTTAAATAACTAATAAAAGCTATTTCTTTTTTCTAACAAGATATTTTTTTCTGCAATTGCCAATAATGCATACCTTGGGTACCAACTCTTATTGACTACGTGGAGCTAAAACAAAATGTCAAATCAATTGCTTTTAGAATTTTAAAGCAATTAAGCCGCTAATTGAATAATTTGGGATGGAAAATCTAATTGTCAAGAAAATTATATATATCATTCACATGACAGCAAACGGAACGTTCATGGATGGTGTAAATTTCTGATTCTTATCCTGAATTCTGAAAACGAGCATTCGTATTAATATTACTCTTATAGATTAGATTAGATTAGATCAATTTATTTAAAACATTTGAAGAATACATGGAAAGTAGCCGTAACCCTTGTTTGCCATTGTAAAATTAAGCATTGACGTTAGCTTAATTTATAAACTTAAAGCTGGAGAATTAATCAGAATTTAATTAGTTATCTTCAGAAAGGATTTTATGCCATAAATTCCTTGCTAGTTTACTATGGCGTTATCTCAAATTGATGCTCTTTAATTTAATCAATAGTTATTTTTTTTCCATCAAAGGGAAAACCCTAAAAATTTAATAGTTAAAAATATAATTTAACTGTTATTATAAAATCTAGTGTATCATTATTCTTAGAAGTTGTTAGACTGAGACATTATAAAAAGGAGAGCAAGACAAGTAATCTAGTGTTTTAATGACGCTTTTTTCCCCTCCCCTTTTTAACATGAAAAAGGGCAAAAGCCCCAACGACCAAACTACACCACTATGGACAAGAAGAACAACAAAACAAAAACAGAAAGTAGATATTGATATAATATAAAGTTTGCATGAACCCATGACCTACCGTGTATTTAGATAAAAATAAAAGGATAATTAACCACTCAACCAAATTAAGTCCATCTTGCACACGACAATGAAGTATTAAAATAATGTCAAGAATTGACAAGTATAATATTGAACACGCATCAAGTGTACAATGAGTTTTTGCATACATAGCAAAATTAAAAGAAGATCCACATGTGTGTGTGAATTGTGATGGAGCGATTGTCATACATGCTTTTTATGGGGAGCCCATGCACAAGGGTGGAGCCATGTGGGACCAGGGGAGCCATGGCCCTACCTAGACCTTTCACAAATTTCACCCGGACTCTTCACAAATTTTGTATGAGTATATGTGTTTTTGTGCGATAGGGTAAAGATTAGGGGTTGTTTGTGCAATTAAAAAGGTTTAATGGATGAGGGGTATTTGTGCAATGAACTACATAAGTAGGGGGATCAGGTTTTGTAATTAAATGTAGGCCTGGTGTATAATTAGAAGGGAAGGCAGTCTCTTTGTTGCTTATTCTTCCACGCTCTGTCCATCCTCTGTTCATCTCCGTTCTTTATTTTTTTCAGCCCCCTTTTGTACTCTGCACTTTGCTTCTTCTTTTTTTGTGGCTCTTAGCCTCTTAGGTCAGATTTCTTTCTTATAATTTTATACTGTTTTTTTTTATTTTGAATATTAAAATTTAAATATTTTAATATTGATTTGCTTCTTAAATTGTTAAATTCTTATTGTGTTATTAGTTCGGCCTCTCCTTAACAAAACTACTGACTCTGCCACTGTCCATGCATACATATATATATATATATATATATCCACGACAAATATGATCATATATATAAGAAGCTAGCTAGTGTTGACATATTGAGTCAAGGTAGTGGGCGGACCCATGAATTCAAGTGTGGGAGTGCGTGGGTGGGAAACCGGGGGGCGCTGTTTATGGATTTTTTTTTTTTTTTAATTTACAGGGCACTAAAATAAAAAAGAAATAAAACTTAATTACATTTGGCGAAGGGGAAAGACTTTACATTTGTAGTAGAAAGACTCATACTGAGGCTTGATTTTGGATATTCTTTCTATTCTTTATTGCAAAGCATTTTAGACAATATTTATGTCTAAATAGCACACATTTATATCCATAACTAGTTACAAACTTGTGTGATGCATGGCACAACATTCAAATTATTTTTAAAAAGAATTATGTAACAATGAAAAAAAATACTTCAATAAAAAATTCATGTTAGACAACTCTAACTATATAATGGAACACACAATTAATCCGAAAAATACAAGTATTGAATACTTGAAATAAAGCATGTACGACTTATGGATTTTTGCTCAAAGAGAAAAAAAACTGATGCATTTCGTGCTAATAAAGAAAAAAAAAACATGTTTGCAAAATAAAAAGAAAGAAAAACAACCAAGAATTCAAGAAACATTAAAGAGTACAATAAAGTGGGCCATTTCATCTCACTCCCCCATAATACTAATATATACTAGTTTGTATTCCGATGTGCGAGCGTTTGTATTATTTGATTTTTACATAATTGTTCCATAAATTATTACTAAGTCAAAATTTTAAAGAATGTATTATTATATTAGAACTATTTTTGGATACTCAAACTTGATTTAATCAAGAGTATTAACACAGACATTAATTATCCTAAAAAATTATTGTAAATGTCTTTTTTTTATTTAATCATTCATATCAAAGGAATTACACGGAGTCAGACATAGAATATTTGTCGCTCTAGATATACTATGAACTATATAATTTGCTGACCAAAGAGATGAATAAGCAAGCTTTACTTTGCGTCACCCTCCTAAGAGTCTCCCAACTGAGAGAGCAGCTTTAGCTTCCTTTTGCGAACCACCATGAACCAGTCACCAACCGTACGAACCACCACCATAAGGGGTAGACATATCACCAACCACCCACAAAGGGTGGACAAACACTTTATTACCACACACACCAAGAGGGTAGATAAACCACTTTTTATTAAGTTCGAAACCACGTCCATGAGTTTCGAACCTGTGACCTCTCTAATACAGGACCAGAGAGAGTGCCACTTTTTATAAATGTCTTATTTATATGTTCGATGCATTTTTAATGGTGACTCTGGGAAATAAATAAGTAATGTTGGGAGAAACTGAAGAATCAAATTATACAATTAAATTACTACATTTAATGTGAATATTATACTTCAAACTTTTGATTTGTAGAATGGAATGATCGCAACATTAAAAATAATAAGAAGAGGAGAAAAAATGAAAAATGGCTAACAATTAATTAATTAAAGGAAGAAATTAAATTTATGATAATTAATATAATAATTATGAAGGAACTTCCTCTGTTTTACTATTATGTAATATATATATATATATATATAATATTATAGTATAGATGGTGGTATTTAAGCCAATTTCACCTTATTCTTTATTGATTTTATTTTAAAAAATTATATCAAACATGAATCTTTTTTATAAATTTGGTGTCTTCTTCCAAAAATACATATTTCGTAAATGTGTCTTTTTCAAAAAATACATGTTTTGTTCGTAAAAAAATATATTATTAAAAAGTGTGGGAAGACTAATTAGAAATACAAAAAATGAGGAAAAGCCAGAAGATAGTTTATCACTCCTCTAGGAAAAAAGTGGTTTGAGAAGGAGTCGCCATCACCAAGGATGTAAAATCCAACCAAGGCCACCCAGGCAAGTATAACTACTTTAGTATGTTTCTTCGAGTATAATATATCAAAATTGCACATATACATCACGTGTAAAAATAATCTAAAATACATAGAAAAAAGGTACCCAAAATCACGTCCTCTTGGTCTACACTAGGTTCGCTCTGGGCTCAGCACCTTTAATTAGGTTATAATGGACAAAATCTTCTTTCTTGGAATAAAATAATAAAGGCAGGCAGGGGAATATATATATTATTGCATGTGGAGAATGTTTTATCAAACCAACCACTTATATAATACGACTAACAATGGTTTGCATGTGCATAAAATCATCACACTAGAATAACAGAGAGTATTAAGCCATCCACCATGGGTATGCTAGCCTTCAAAAAAAAAAAAAAAGAACAAAGAAAGATTACGTATGTGCTACACACATGTAGATATATATTGAATTACAATGATAGGATCCGAACTCCTCCATGCCTTATCAGGACAGGCCGCTAATGTCCATGTACCACTGTGTTACAAGGCCATTAGTTTGAGTGTATGATTACACCACAATTATTAATAATTATAAACGATTACTGCACGTATACTATTCTATTAGACGAACCACTCTGTTATACAGGAGAATCAGACATGTCGCATACTGGACTGCTAGGCAGCAAGGATGATCTGGTAGAGCTCCAGAGATGATCAGTTTGGGCGTTGAAAAGATAAGGCGTATAATAATTAGGTAGCAGTGAAGAAGAGGTTGATAATAATGGAAATTGGTGCAATATTTGTAGATGATCATCACAGTGATCACTATTAGAATCAAGTGAACCAAAATCCATATCCAAAGAGTCATCAATGCATCCCCAGTTGCTAAGGCCGATTTCTGGTGAATTATAAAAACAGATAATTAGGCTCAACTACAATCTCATAATTTGTTTTAATGTCCACTACTACTTAAATTTCAAATTAGGGTCAGCTCCTTCTTTAATGTTTACTTGTTTGTATTTTTGTCATCTTGTGCTGACAAGGAAAGAGGGAGCAAAGTGATATTGTCTATTTTGCCCTTCCATGAGTTTGCTGTTGAACATTAAAAGTTGCGTATGTCTTGCAAGATAACGGACAAGGAAAAACGAGAGTTACTTCTCGAGCTTCAGTTCCCTTTGTCAAGCCTAGAACTTTGTCTGCAATTATAAAACACTCCTCCCTTAATTATGCACATCAATCGTATAAAGAAGCAACGTGGGTTCTTCTACAAGCATCAGATAAATAGGGAACTGACAACACTGTTAAACAGACACTGTTACATTATTGTTCTGCTTCAGTCTTATGGATTTTGCACCAATACTCCTATAATTAGTACTGGTTGGGGAATCTGGGTGATGTTAACTCAAAATCCTGTGACTGGTTATATTATATATTTCGTTGATACTCCTATTTGATCTTCTTCAGTATTTTAAAATTGATCCTTTTTCCGGGCCTTCATTTTAATGAATTTTTTTGTGTTTTTTTTCTATAAATGAGACACTATTTACCCTTTGTACCTTATATGGTCTCATACATGTTCTGGCCAAATGAGAGTTTTGCCATATACTTTACTGTATTTAATTTAGTTTCCCTATAATTACTTGTTCATTTGTATCTTTTCTTGTTTTTTGATTTTGATAAATTTATTTGTACTACTACAATTCAATCCGCTGTGATGGATTGAGCCTCTAGATTTGTTTAGACATCCATGGACTCCATTTGATATTTCTCTTTATCATTATGTGGTCTATTCTTTTGTATCTTGAATAAAGAAGCCACCCACAGCGATAAACTAGCTCCTGTCAATTTCAAAACGTATAACTATGGTGAGTTGGTGACTATGTTTTCTATTAGGCTCAATTTGATCCGTGTAAAATAATTACCATTCATTATTGACATTGCCTGCAAATTACCAAACACATTGCTCTTTATATTAATTTTCTTATCTGAAGGATTGTATCAGATAAAACAAATAATGCCTCAATAATTTGTTACTTTTGCACTTCAAAAATATAATGAATTTAAAGCAATGCTAATTAGTGGTCCTTCTGCGCAATTCATCATTCTGTCTAGTTTATCAACAACAACCAGCAAGTTATACATGAGTACGAAAGACACACCAACAAAACCTATAGTATAATTTGAAATAAATTTATATTGATAACTGTAACAAAAATATCCATCATATCTTATTTCAAAATGCAAAAAAAAACAATAGGATTACAATTTTACACATGTGTTGATATGTTACTGGTTATTTCAATTTTTACACAAGAGTTTGAAAAACTATAATAGGATTACAATTTTTTTCTACTTTTATTTCTTGTGTAAAAGTGAGTTGACACATCATATTTACACTTTAATATTTACAGAACTATTGGAGATGCTCTTACGTATTAAGTTATTAACTTTATCTACTAGCTGAATAAATATAACCCACATTATTCTAAGGTAGATAAAACCAAGCCTATTAGAAAAATAAGTGGTCATTAATGTACAAGTTTAAGGACGTAACCAAATAAAATGTGGTATAAATTGGTATACATTTCTTAAATTAACTGACTGGCGGTTACTCCAGTTGGTCAATAGAAAAAAAAAGTTAATTTGATAAATGATGATTAGTAGCTAAAGTGGTAATTATTTTTACATTTGAGTCAAAATTTGTGAGTTCGAAACCCCTAACTATATATTTTTTAACTTAATTGATTCATGCCATAAAATAATTCTTAATCTTTCACACGTGGAATTAAGCAATGTAATAAACTATTTATTATTTAAAGGATTATCTTCATTTATATAAAAACTTGATTACCTATATCATTCTTGATAACATTCTCGCCGGGATGAAAAACCATAAAAATTAAGATTTTATATATTAAATTAGTATTTCTTCCACGTATATTTGACATGTAATTATCATCTGTAAATCCATATATTTTTCCACCAATATCATTATTTTGAATTTAAAATATGAAGTAATAAGATCACACTTACCATTTTTAAGTACTTAATAAAGTCAAAGATATAGTAGATCCAAAAACACCCAAAAAAGGAAAAGAAAAAAAGAACAATGTTCACACAAACATTCAATCATACCCTATTCACAACCTCTGTAACCCTTAAGCAAAATGCATCCCCCAATTTTTTCAGTCTTCATTATCATCTGCATCGGAGATCCAGCTTGGGTATGTTAGTTCGTGGGAGAGAACAACCACGGTGCTCAAAACTTTCGTTAATGTCGCTATCAGACCAATACTTAATCTCGATGGCCTTCTATCTCCACACTGCGCCACGGTGGAAAGAAATCATCATCGTTTACGTGGTCCTTGATCCAACCCCTTTGTTTATTATGAGCACAAATCTTTTACGCACGTTCACCCTTCTTATGCTCTGTGTTATTAGTCTTCGTATTTGGTTCAATATTCAACGGGAGAATTATGGAAGTTCATCATCTTCCATACCGGGAGCTATTGGGTTTTGTGTTCTGGGCTTATACAAATATATGAGAATGCCCAAACATTATAGAAGCATAGATGTGTATTGTGGAAATCATATCCATACAGCCACTCATCATTAATCAAGTCGACGTTTTGATTAATAGTGATTGCACACCAGAAACCGGTGAGTACAATCGACTTAAATTTCGTTTTCCATCTTTCTTCCCCGAAGTCTAATGTTCGTCACTATTATATTGCAACTGTTTATGTTAATTAACACTGTTAATCTAACAATGTCTATTGTTACACAGGTGTTGCTTAACTAGATTCCGTGATTTTATATGAAAATAAACATTAGACCAACTTTTTGTAAATATATAATTTATGACATTTAATGTAGAGTTAAAATTTTGATTAAATTGTCTTTATTGAGTTATTAATCCTGATGACATGCCTATTTATTAGTTGATTTAATGCTATATTTAATCATCCTTTATCTTTTCAAATTACAAGCTGATTTTAGGGATTTTAAAACTGAGAATTAATGTATTAAATAGGGGTAACGAGGTCATCTATATTTTTTACATTTGTGACCTGGCAGTTTATTTAATTGCATATGTATCAATCAGTAATTTTCAAAAGTGCTTGGAGTTTATACAACAAAATGGAAAGATATAGGAGTGAGAACTAAAGGACCCTTATAAAAAACCGAGTTTGGGACCTCTAGGTTTTGAAGTTTAACATACTCATTGTGCTGTAGAAAGTCGTCATTGTTGTTGCTGGTGGTGTCCATGACAACCGTCACGTTTACTAATAATCCACGTGCGATGTTGGTTGCATCATTTTCGTCGTCTTTGCATGAGGTCCTTCCCATGTTAATAATTTGCTCCAAGGTTCCTTCTTCCTTATTAATATCTGAACTGATGATGAGACTTTGGGTTGTTTCTGTAGTATTAGTAGTGGTGATAGATGAATTAGCTTCTCTGGTAATAATGGAATTTTGTAGGGTTTTGATGATGTGTTTTTTCTTCTTGAATATTCGACAAACCACCCAACCTTCTTCCTGTAGTAATTTGCATTTCCCTTCCATACCACATGAGACCTGTAATTAATAAAGTTACGTAGATAGAAAAACTATTAAAGAAGGGTTTGCATGTCTTTTTCATATACCACGTGAAACCTGTAAATAATTAAGGTATGTAGATAAGAACAAATAATTAGAGTTGGCATTTATTTTTTTAAAATGTAATTACTGTATTAAATTTTATTATAGTAAATAAATTCAATTATCTATCATTAGTTATATTAAACTGAGTACTCTCTTAAAGTTGAGAAAAATCAAATGGGAAACAATAAGTTGGCAAATTGTAGTCAAGCCTGATTTTATAGTTCTTTTCGATTTCTCAATATATAAAACTGATTTGTGTCCCATATCTACTATGCTGGAGACACCTCATGGATTTTTTTTAAAAAAATATACGACTGATTTATAGTTTATATTGTATATTTAGTATAGATAATTCTTTTGGAATTTTTATTTATATGTCTACCAGAAAATAATATTTTATATTAAAAATAATTCATATACACTCTTGTAATGACATGATTTTATACTATAAATTAGTTTATGAAGATTTACAAAGTGTCCACTCAAAATTCTTATATAGGGCTTTAATTAGTCTTGAGCCGTCTCTGTACACTTACAAGGTAATCTTATTGAATATATTTTTTTATCAACATGCATTACATGGATTGTACTTTCACAAGATACAAATTATGTAATGTACATGATAATAATATGTCAGTAAGCCAGTAAGATTACCCTACAATAAAAGCATTTTTCCAAATATTAAATAAGGGTTTTCGTTTAGTTTCTAGTAATTTTTCATTAAAACATTACTAATCACTTATTTCAACATATTGTCACTAAAACGAAATAACTCTTCAGTGGCAATTTTTTGTCATTAAAATTATGTTTTTTGTCACAAATTACATTAATAATAAAAAGATTCGGGACTACCTGGTCACTGTAACTGTATTAATAATGCCTCTAGGGACAAACATAATTTTCGCCAGAAAAAGGTTTCGGTTACTAAAAGTCTATGTAACACTATATATTTTTTGGGTCACCTTTAAGAAACACTCCTTAGTCCTTTAGTAACAAAACTTTGAGGTTTGACAACAAACTCATTTGGTTCACGGAAGGAAAATTAATTACCTTGTCTTTCCTATAAAAGGGTGGAAAACTAAAGTTCTTGTCAAGTTTCATTCTTATGTTTGGTAAAGAATGGAAAGTATTTAGGTAGGGATATTGTTGTTCAAAATTTTTATAATAATAAATGTTAGAAAATCACAAGGGAAAATCAATCCCTGGGTTTGTAGTGGAATGATTTTACCCCTACTTTCCCCTCTGGTAGGAAAGTGTTTCCGGAATTTGTGTTTACCAAACCTAAATTCTTAAATCCGCAAACCAAATGAGGCCTAAAGGAGTAGATTAGGTCAAGAAACAAAAAGGAAAAAAAATATCCCAAGAAGAGTATGTGACGATAATTAATGAGATTTGTCACAAATATTTCGTCGCTATAGCAGTGTATTTTGGTGACAAATATTGAATTCTTTGTTGTACTAATGTGCTATGAATTGAACGATCAGTTTAGTAAACAATGTCATAAGTAAAATTTTACTAAACTAATGGAACTATAGAGTAATTAATGGCCTCGGATAGAATCTACCAAGTTAACTTGTTGAATGACCTAAATACGTAATCCTAGTTTTTTATTAACAGAAATAGTGCTGTAATTGCAACTAAAATAACAGAGAAGCTAGATTGAGACATTATAAATAGATATTCCGGTTGCTAAGACAATTCAAAGTGTTAAGAAATTGAACCCGCCTCCGTACGTAGCAAATGGTTATCATTTGCGGCCTACTAGGAGGCGCCATTAGATTTTTCTTAAGATTTTAATTACTTTTTTGTTTTGTTTCGGGATTGAGCTTTTCCAGCTGAACTTTCAAATTGTTTGTTTTTCCTTTGAACTTATTTTCTCATCCACACTGAGTTTGGACTTTTCAAACCCAACTTTCTTTTTATGATATTCTGCTCTAGGCTCGCTTCCTAAAGCGTAGAGGTAGCACTTAATTTTTTATTTTATTTTAGACATATATATACCGACTTAATTTTCGCAATAAATTAAAAACAAACTCGATTTAATTAAGAGAGAGAGAGAGAGAGAGAGAGAGATGAGCACCAACTTACATTATTAATAATATTAGCATCATCATTACTATTTTTGTTGTTATTATTATTATTATCGAGCAGTCTATATTCATGCATAATCCAGTCGCACTTGAGGCCACGAGGGGCTCGACCTTTGTAGAACACAAGTGTCTTCCTCATCCCAATCCTTCCTCTACCGTTGCTGCTATATATCGCCTTATCACGCCCCGTTGCCTTCCAAAAACCTGCAGCTGTAGCACGGTTCGTGCGTGTACTCGTGGGGTACTTCTTGTCTTTGTGGCTGAAGAAGTACCAATCATTTTGTGGTGTTGATCCTATCTTACACATCTCTGCAAATTTGTAAATCGCAAAATTATTAGCTTCCGCCTAGAAATTGAAATGTTGGTAAAAGAGAAAGATGGAATTAATTAAAATTAAAGAAACCTTGAATATCCCACGGCTCAAGCTTATTTAGATCGACATCTTTGATAACGTCCAAGTCGATTTCTTCGAAAGAAACTTTCTTGCGCAAGTAGTACTGTAATAGCTCTTCCTCCGTTGGATGGAATCTGAAACCAGGAGGGACCTTTGATTGCCCATTTACACTTATACTCATGCTTCTCTCTCTTTAAATTTTCTTAGCTAGCCTTTATAATAGGAGATTAATTAAGCACAAGTATATATAACGCCCTCACAATTAATTAACGAAGATTATTTTTATTTTATTTTTTATTTGGTGAAATATGACAACCTAACAAAAGGTAGCTTGCAGTATAGTCTCAAATGATTAATCAATAATTAGTGCTAAAAGAGAAAACACAGAAAATGTGGACCTTCTTTATTAATATAAATCTTAAGTAAGCGTAACATTTTTTTTAATCAATAAGGGGGGTGGGGCTTGGGGTTAATTTGTTGATAGTTACATTAATTTTGTCTGCACACGTGGATCGGAGTTTTTTTGTTGTTAATTACTACTTCGAGAAGAACAGCCTACCAGCTAGCAGAGCAAGAGAAAGGGGTGGATTTCTACAACTTGCTATCTATCGGTTGGGTTCGAACTCATGACCAACATGATATACCAATTGTTCGTACATATATGGCCACATGCATTGCATAATACTCTTCTTGTCTTAATAAGGAGTATTGTTTTTGTTTTTATATGTTTAATTAAGAGACAATATATTAATTTTAACAAAATTAGGTAATTAGCAAAAATGACCACTAAAGTTTGACCCGAATCTCTTACTCGTCTCTAAAGTTCAATTTTCAGTTGAAGCATCTTTAAAGTTTATAATTTTCCATCACTCATCCAAAACTGGAAGCCTGTTAAAAAGATATGGATGAAAATGCGAGTAATTGTCATGAGCTACTCTTTTAAGGGGCATTTTTTGATGCTTCAACCGAAATTAGAAATTTTAAAAGATGCTTCAACTGAAATTAGAAACTTTAAGGATGTTTAAACCGAAATTAGAAACTTGAAGGATGCTTAAACCGAAATAAGGAACTTTAAGGATGTTTCAACCAAAAATTGAACTTTAGGTACGAGCGAGGAATTTGGATTAAACTTTAGGGGTCATTTTTGCTAATTACCCAACAAAATCAATAATACATAATACTGTTTAATTTATACTAGATAAAAGATGAAACTTTTCATTTGAGACGTATAGATAGAAAAAGATAATATTGTGTATTTGAGACACCAGACAACGATTGTCACGTGACTGAACATGGGATTGAATTGTTATAAGCGCAAATCACAAACTTTTAGTAACTTTTTTAAAAGAATTTTATTCACACCCTTTTACTATTTTTTTAATACGTCGATGCGGGCTTTAAATTCAAGACTCTTATTAGTCAGAAGTGAGTTCTAGCTACTAGACTAATATTTCTAGGGGTACTTCTTCTTCTTTTTATTTTTTATTGTTTTAGTTACCTTTTACCGTACTTTTTGTATTTGGTATAACCTCCCATATACGTTACATGTAAACATAATTCTTCAAATCATCATTAGTGAAATAAACTTTAATTCTTCAAAGTTTACTCGAAGTCACTTTAGTCCTAGATATTTCAATTTAATCAATTTGACCCCTAAGTTTTATTCCAATTGCAATGTAGCCCCAAATTGATCGGTTCATTTATTCCTTCGATGAAAAAAACATGTTCCATGGACGAGGCATTGTTCTGAGGGGCAAAAAGATTAAAACAAATGTACTTAACCTTTAAGTCCTCATTGAGTTCATTCTCTAGGTTATGATTGCTGGGGCTTGTTTAGAACCAAAAGTGGAGGATATTGTTGCAATTTTGTCTAATGAATGTACGTTCAACCACCTCCCCCCCCAATTAGAAATGTACCTTATGCGTGGCACATACTTTTCCATCAAAGGAACTAGCGGGACATCCAATTTGAGGCCACATTAATTATACTGCAACCAGAGCGAAACTTTTGTTGGTTAAATTGATAAAATTAAAACATTAAGGATAAAAGTGATTTGGGTAAACTTTAAAGAGCTAAAATGTATTTTACTCAATCATCCTTGCGAACAAATTGCAACACTCGTGCAAAACATCAACCAAACGATAGAATTCAAGAGGAACTTAAATTTAGAATTCCCAGAAATGTCAAAAGAACAATCCAAATACATTTTGAATACAGTGACCCTAGTGTATACGTACATATATTAAGATAAAAAACCAAAATGTGTATACATGTATTATATATAGCTTCAATAGTTCAATCAAAACCCCAAATCAATGCGGGAATATTAGAGACTTTAATCCAAACACGGAAAGCTCTAAGATATGTATGGGAAACTGATGGATATATATATACACACACACATATATATATATGAGTGTATTTCTAGTACAGACCTTTTGTACGAACTGAGTTTTTTAACAGTAGTTTTTCGTCGCCGAAACATTAGGGAGATATTTTTAGTAACGAAAAATCATTACAGAAAGTTCAGTCTATTCAAACTAGTCCACACTTAAAATTTTCTATATATATAGGGGCCTAAAAGCTAGCTGAGAATATCTTTTCTTTTCTGTACCGGAAAAAAAGAACAATAATCAAATTGGATTTATATATATATCTTGGGTGGTGACATTGACACCCAAAAAATATTTGGTAACACTTTCCCTTTCATTCAGTCATTCGCAACCAAGTAAGGTAAATGTTACTCGGTTGTGAATGACCGAGTATAAACAACTTGATAATGCCTTATTTGATTGTTAAGGACCGAGTATATAAGTCTATACTCAGTTATTAAAAATTGAATAATAAACACCTTACTCAATTATAAAAAATTAAATAAAAATAAAAATATTATTAAATATATTTAAGAGTTTCAATATATTACCGTCCTATATTTTCAGTGGGACATGATTCGTAAGTATTGTTAATTCCTCTGGGGTACACAAAGAAAGAATATATATATATATATATATGAAAAATTGAAAACATTATCTCGGGTATCTAGTAATATATATATATATATATATGAAAAATTGAAAACATTATCTCGGGTATCTAGTACGACACGCTTTAAATGACAAATCAATTTAATAACTTTGACTATCTTGGGAAAAGTAAGAAAAATTGAAAACATAAATAGGGTGTGTAATTGAGTGTCTACTTTACCGAGACGGCAGAGGTAATGTACTTAAGTAAGTGCTTGGTTAACATTTAAAAAAATAGAGTGTAAAATAGATTTTAATTTTATTGTAATCATGAAATTAATTCTCCGGGTAAAGTTTCTTTTTTAAAAAAATGAAGAGTTTCACTGATACTTTTAGGCGAAAATTCTTCAAATATTTTAAAAAATATTATTGAAAATTTTAAAAAGTAAAGGAGCTAATGTTGGTACTTAAGTTAATTTTCAATAATTTTTTATATATATTTTTAAAAAGGTATAGATGCTGAAATTCTCATCTCATTCCTGGTTAAGAGTCTAATTTATATTTTATATTAAGTAAAAATACAAAAACGTCAACATAATTACTAGTTTAAAAGTGCATTAATTAAATACACTGAATACAACAAAATCAATAGTTAAAGAGCAATATATGCTGCACTAAATTATATGGGTTGCACTACATAGACCTTCACAAGATACAACAATAATACAATTCATTTAATGTATTCGATAAAAATATGTGGTAAGATTTATAAGTAAAAAAATCAATTTTCCTAGTTAAAAGAGGAATGAAAATGGGGCATTGGACGAATCCCTAACTATTCGATCAGGTACATATATATAGGCTAGATACACAAAAGTAACCAGAGCAAATAAAATTTAAATGTATATATATATATATTTTAAGAAAAAGTTTTCATATACGAAAACAAGAATTTACATCGATCAGTTGGCATGAAAACCATTCCACCTTGGCATTCCGCAAAAATTCGATCTCGTGTCTCAACTTTGGTGGAATTCTTATCTCCTTCCCTTACAACTGCTCCAATCAAAATAGAAAATAGAGTTTCCGCAAGCTAGGAGCTAGGGAGGGTCTTCAAGCCAAACAAAAATATCATGATATTTACAATTAATTAGAAAATTTAGCTGAACTAAATGCAATAACATTTAGGATCCGAATTTAGGCTCAACTCTCAAGTGGTTGAAAGTTTGAGATTTTACACGGTGCGCCTAGATTCAAGCTCCGCCCCAAGACACCCTCCCTCTCAACGGACAGCTCGATTTATGCACCATTTGTAAAGAGTTTGCAATTCTATCTTCCGAATACTTTATCTCAAGGCTAGTTCATAATATAAATCTTTAGCCTATCGATGCTATATATACTTATCAGCGTCATTAACTGGTTATTCATATCGGAAGTATTTATGGGCTGTATATATATACCGGAAATGCATAACTCATTAATACATCTCATATATCTAGTTAATATAACTAGTAGGCCTGTCAACGGATCGGATATGGACCGGATCATACTATATCCAAATCCGATCCGAAAACTAATACGCTAAATCCGATCCGATCCATTAATCCGATGGATATCTAAATCACTATCCATATATGATTTGTTATCAAACGGATGTCCGAACCATATATCCGATCCGATCCGAAATTCAAAGAATTATTCCTCCCAACAAAATAAAAAAAATTAAGACAAATAAAAATACTTATAATATAAAATGAAGACATTTAAATTCATATATTCATATGATTTTGGAAGATAACCACACATGAATTGTTGAAGGAAATAGGTTGCCTGGAATAATTGATTTGCTGTGGTCTACAAAGTGGAATTTGTACATATATATAAATATATATATATATATATATATGTTTATGTATATGTTAGATCGGGTTGTAAACGGATCGGATTGGGATATATCCATATCCGATTTGTTAAGCAAAGGCTAAACGGATTCGGGTCGGATTTGGATAATCGGATCAGAAATTCCTTACTATATCCGAATAAATGGATCGGATTCAGATCGGACTCGGATCGAGATCTGATCCATTGACAGGCCTAATAACTAGTAAGAAGATCGTTTTTCATATCTACATATATGCAATTAATGTTTAAAATTTTCAACTAATTAATGTTTACATCTAGTATGATTACCCGGTTAATACATACACAACGAGAACTGGTCCTGTGTTCCCAAACTACTACTAGGGCCGACACTTATTAGTGTGATACTGTGATTAAAATATTAGACCATTTAAATAACTAAATTTTATTCTACTCTTTTTTAAAACGATATGTTGTTGTGCAATTGGCAACACTGCATATCTTCGAGACCAAACACTGACTAAGCTACCATATTGACACCTATGAAATTGGAGTTTTGAAAGGTTAATGAATTTACTATATTAAGAGCATTTTCAATGGGGGGCTGTGTAAAAACTAACGAACTTAGCATTGTGTAAAATTTATACTTTGAATAAATTTTTTATTGTTTCAATAGTTGTGTAAAATCAATGTCAACTAACCTCTTGTGCATAATAGCCAGTTTAGGATTCTCTATACACTGCTCATTCCTCATTAACTCAATATATAACACCACTCATTATCTCTTCTCATTTGTGTAGTTTCTTGTTATTTAGGTGACTATTTTTTATTGGACCGTACCACTTCTTTATATACAAGAGTATTAATATTAACTGTTGGAGAATACATAAATCTATATAAATTTTTTGTATAAAACTCACTGCTATGTAAAGTTTGTACAATAATTTTTACAGGTCTATTATAAAGTGCTCTAATTGTACGTTGTTGCGTTGAGTCTGCTATACTCTTACATTATTGAAACCAATATGGGTGGAATCATGATAGGGCCCACTCCTTGACTATGCGAAGGAAACGATATTAAATATCTATTGACTAATCAATTGCTTTTATAACATTAAAGCAAGCCCCTACTTGAATAATTTAATAGATGGCAAATCTAATTGTCAAATAAATTACATCATTCATATAAAACCAAACATATATGCATGTTCTAAATTTCGGATTCTTATCTCGAATTCTGAAAACGAATGTCATATTACTTATAGTTGTTATTTTATAAGATTTAAACGATTTACGAATGTCACGGCATTAAATCATCTCAACAAACTACAAATAATCTAAGCTAGGAATAAACAATCTCAGATATTTGATGAATACAACTAACGAAACTGACAATATTTTATTAACAACTTTGTTACCCTATCTGCAAACAAATTGAAACACAACTGAAACGTTAGCCGCCTCCACCACCTCTCCTTAGAATATCGTCTACCCAACTCAATCAGACAATTGTTGCCATAAGGAATAAGCTGGTCAAGCACTCAAGCAGCATCTCCAAAACTAACTTGGAAAAACCCAAGTGCGACGCCTCCATTAATTATTCCAATCAAAAGCCTCGGCTTCCGCAAGGATCACACTGGCCCTTCGAAAAATTTCGGCTATGACAAATGCCCCCCCTAGCTGAAAAGGCACATCCGGTATATATCAATTACCCTTCATCGGCATGTATATATATATATTATTTTTTTTATACATGCGGCACTTGAAATAATAAAATTACACATGCACTGTTGATTCAAGATATTTTTGATATAAGGATTGACCTCTCAACTCACATGGCAATAAAGTTCAAAAATAGTATCAAGAATTGACACGTAAGTTTATTTGCATCTTACTTGGATCACATGATGTATATTGGATATATATTTTCCAACATTTGATAGAACTCCAATTCCATAACCCATTCATCTGTTTGGTCTCTTTGATATGTGATTAGGGTCATGATCGATCGCTAGATATTCTGACATTAATTAACCAATGAACCACGTTATAATATGTAGCAATTAATCATATCATATAAAATTGATTAATTTCCAAAAACTTTAAATATGTAGTAGCTAGGGTACATGTTGAAAGAATTTGATCCAAAGAAGGTCCAATTGGACAAGACGAAAACAAAGTAATTGTTTGCAGCTAGCATGACAACTAGCATGATAACCATCAAAAACAATACAATAGTATAAAATAAAACAAAACAAAATACAAATAGCAACAAGTTTGACAAGATTGCATATATCTATTTGGCTCCCCTTCAAAAGGCTGATTGCTAATTTCTTTCCTTAGCACCATCTCACAGCAGTCTCATTTGATTTGATATTACATAGATATATATATATATATATATATATTAATTGATGACAACAACTAGATAAAATGCACTAATTAATAAGGCCCTTGGAGATGCAAGTACCACGCTTAATACATAAGTATTATACACAAACCCCCAACTACAGGTCTTCAGCCGTTAATTAAATTAGCGATATGCGTGATTTAGAATTCAGTCAAAATATGAAAATTGTAGAGGAGTATGTGTTCTAACTAACGGTTCAAACGCGTGGTGAGTCATTTATATATCGTATGAGAGAGTTAAGGACCTACAAAGTTGGTTGATAAAAATGGAGGAAAATGAAAGTGTGTCATTTTGCCCCCTCCAACTTTAATCAAATTATCGAGTCTGATATAAGTGTCAAAATGACACAAATTGATAGTTTGAAGTACTGTTTTGTTAAAAAAAATAGTTTAAGCGTCCAAATGACAATCGAAAATAAATAAAGGAGCAAATTAATATAGATTTTACTCCTCTTTTAATGTATAGAGAGTAAGCAATGACAAACTAATAATAATTGTAAGAGGTAATTAAAAAGAAGAGGCTGATTGTTTTCGATGCACATGCATGACCTTTTCGCTTAATGGAAATGCATCCTTATCATAATCGAGATTTCACGAATTGGTGAGTTTCAAAGCATAAATGATGGCGGATATAAGTTGCTTGATAGATGTGTTCTTTTATTATCTTTTTTGATATTTCATGGAATCTTTGAAAATAGGTGAAAAAATTATACATGATAAATGAAAGAAAATTGAGAATATCTCACCAAATAATATATATATATATATCTCTTTTCTCAACTCATGAAAAATATCAATTAATTTTTTTAATTAATTTCTAACTTCAAAACCAAACCTAACGTAGTGACTCATAGCTGACAATATTTTTTTGTTAATATGACGCGTGAAAAGTTTTTAATATATATATAGTTTACATGTATCTTCAATTGCAACCATAGATCAATCACGCTTTAAACCAAAAAGGAAAAAACTTTAAAATGTGTTGAAAAGGGTGATCGATAGGGACCCAAACTAGCTAATATATAATAAAAATGCAAAATTCCTTGGAGAAAAAGGACAATAATCAACTTGCACGTACATTTATAACTTTAATTGATGCATCCGCATTCCCAACTTTACTAATTAATAATGTGCAGCAAACAAAGAAACAACGAACTATTAAAAACAATTTTAAAGGTCTTGAGATAAGTATAGAAACATAAAAAAGGGCGTGTAATGGTTGATTTCATTGGATAAATATTATACATACAAAATATAACTTCACAAACAGTCTGATTTTAATAAAGTGATATAATTAATATATAGTTGGTCATATTTAGATCAACACTCCAATGACAAGTATGCATGCGATTTAACATTGCTCAAAAGTCTCACTCTAATAAACAAAACACAAACTACCTACTACAATAAATAAACAGCTAAAAAAATTCTTGATCGTTATGCTACTTATCATTTTTTGAATTTTTTTTTTTGAAATTATTATATTCAAATAGTACATTCGTACATCGTGTGTACACAAAAAATCTAATATACTTATAAAGCAAATAATATATATATATATATATACTTATTAATGTGCATTTATTAATAAGGGCAATCTAGATTCTCCCACCTCACTCCGTCTCCCGTCCCCTAATTATATTCAACACCTAGACTTATATTGCATCTATTAAGAAAATAAAAAATTAAAACACTTAAAGCCGCTGGCAAGTGAATCCCGGATTTGGGGTTGATTTTAATTAGGAGACATCCAAAAATCCATGTCGATCCCCTCTTCTTTTCTATTGTTAAGCTAAATGAAAACATTGTCAACAATTGATGATTATATTGTTTCACATTATTTTTCCTCTTGTTTGATGTTCAAAATAATGATATAAATCTCATGGCACACGTAATATACGTATAAAAGGATACATGATATACCGTGATATATATTATATAAACTCTTAAATCACTTTAAAACATGCGATAGTATTCGATTAATTAATAAAAGTACATTCTCTTCAAATATTTTTCTGTGGCTGGGTTCAAATCCCTGATCTGGTTATAAAAGATTTTCTTTTAAAAAATATGAAAAGTTTTTTAGTAATTTAATATACACACCAAAATCCTCCCTAGTGCAATAATGAAGATATTGTTTTGATTTCCTAAGAAAAGAGAAAATATAAATATAGTTTTGGGCTGGGAAACGTGTACATTTACCCCTTTATATGACGAACACTCCATTTTAGGTATCTGTTAAAACAAGACTTGAATATTCTAAAAAAACAATGTATTTTAGTATAAAAGTATGATTTAATTTGTGTAAAATTTATACATCTTAAAAAAAATAGTACTTTAATAGTTATGTAAAAATGAATTGTGTATACACTGTTGAGAAACAAAATATATACCCAATTTATGTTTCCAGGTTAATATTATCTCCCATCAATTTTTTTATAAGACTTTAAGATGTAACAACGTACCCTTATTTTTCTCTATTAGAATGGAATAGTTATAATCGTATATATATGTTCGATCATGTTATGTTTAACTGGGTCTCGTTTGGGTTAGTTAAAAATAATGCAACCCCTCGAATCATATTGCATCCTTTGTTTTTTGTTGTGTCAAATTGTGTGAGACAAAAATACGAATCACAATTCATTAATTACACCTGAGACATAAATAGCCAACCATGAAACTGTGTGTGGGTGCAAAGGGCCTTTTCAAATTCATTACCTCTACTTAAATTTATTATCTGTGTTTTTTTTTTGATATTACCGACACAATAATACATTCAGGGTTCGAACCACTGGGGGATAGGAAAGAAATGTGCGTGCTGTTGAAATCTTGTTCCTGTGAAGGTAAGACTTTACCACTTGGCTAATTCACTGGGTGTTTAAAATTATTATCTTAAGGGGCTACTATTTACACACCCCAAATAATTCTGTAACATTCCCCATCAATTAATCCTAATTAATACACTCAATCATTAACATTAAAACACCAACACTCATCACTCAAACTCATAAATCCATAAATCCACGTGGTCTAAAACCCTACTATTCCAAGCAAACGAGGAACAACGTACATACTTGTTTTCACTTTCATTTATGTCGAAAATTCAAAATCCAAACAAGAAAACGAAGATTATTCTTAGTAATGTTATGATTCAAGTCTAGAAATCATAATGGGAAATGAGAAAAGTGTAGAGAGGGAGATTGAGAGACAGAATGCTGATGAGAAAGCTCAAGAGAAAGTTAATGAAAATACTTATCCAAAAGATATCACGAAGGTAGTGTTCCAAAATGTTCTCGCTTGTTGAGGGTCGGGTATATATGGATACATTGGGTTCTCTGTAACCGAGTATATCAGTTTTGTACCTATTGCCTAAGAATGATCACTCAGTCCTTAGAAACTTAAGATGTCCTATGTGACTCGGTCCTTAGCAACCAAATTAGAAAAATAACCCTATCAGCCAAACTCATTTGACTCATAGGAACTGAGTATATGGCCTTAGACTTGGTGATAAATATCCAAGTAACATGAGTTTAACTCGATTACGAGTAACCTAGTATACCTTCATATTTTGGCTATCCATGCCAGCCATCTTTAAGTAAAACTTTGTGTTATGTTGTTTGTGATGAAGAATGTGTGTTTTAAAATTGTCTAGAAAATGAAAAAGAGAAAAAAAGAAAGGGAACGACCAGGTTAGAGTGTTTAAAATTGGGTCCTCTATTTGGAGTGGGAGTGTGAAATTGGATATTTGTTTTATGATGTTAGAACTATAGTTAATACAATAACGGATCTTACCTCTGGCCATAATTGTCGAAGTTAGGTTTCTACGACATCTTTCTAATTGTGCTCCAAATATATGCCCAAGAACACTCGATTATAATCTTGTGATAAAAGTATTATAACCTATTCCATCTCAAAACCTACATCTGTTTTTGATGGTGGGAACCACATGCATATATAGGGTAGGTTAGGGACTTTTATTCTTGAATAGATCTTTAGTTATTTATTTCCATCAAACAAATATTCTAGTGATTTGTTTCCTAATAAGTTTGACCCTAATTAGTTATCATACATATTTTGAATTTTCAAATAATATTTTATATTTAATAAATAAATAAATATGTGGGCTGCTTACTATTTGGGTCACTTTAAGTCTCATAGAGACATATACAACATAATTACTATTGTTAATAGTAATTAATCTTAAAATTAAATAGAGGAATGTTGGAACTTGTGAGTGTTAAAAAGATAAAATATATACTTGAGATGTATTAAGAAATAATATAATATTATAGAATTATTTAGTGTCAATAACAGCCCCTTATCTTAATTTTATTTTTTATTTTTTTTATTTTGAGCACCCATAGTAGGCATGGTAAATTTAACAATTTACCATACCATCACAAAGCGGAGAGATCTTAGTAGACAAAATTACACTTGTATGGTAGAGAGATAGCAAACTTACCATATGTCTAAATTTTACTCATACGGGTGACATGTACTCGTATAAGTCATACGGGTGTCCTGAGCTCGTATAAAAAAAATAACCATACAGCTGTGGCACATTCGTATGGACCAATTTTATTTTTATTTTAAATTTCTCCATAGATTTCCCCCCTCTCTATGTGTGTATGTGAAGGAGGAAGAAGAAAAAGATCAAAATGGCAGGCACGTTGGTGGAATAACATCAGGAAGAAGAAATGGCAACAAAAAATCATAGATCCCTCTCTCTCTCTCTCTCTCTCTCTCTCTCTCTCTCTCTCTCTCTCTCTCTTATTTCTCTCTTATTTCTTTCTCCAGGGAAGGAAGAAGAACAAAAATAAGAAATGGTCTGTACAGGTAACTATCACTCATATGAGGCACTTTTATTTTATTTTTATTTAAGCTAATATTTCATACAGGTTTGGCACACCCGTATGGCTATTTTTTATATCATATCCGGTATAGTTGGTTAAGAAACTTAGTACCATATTTATAAATTTATGTCTAAATTTTAGTTAGTCCAGTGTGAATGCTCTTACAAGAATCTTAAACCCAATTGATGCATGCATCAACTCGGGAGATCGATTGAGACGGGTGGTATAGTATTACGTATGATGAAAAGAAATAATATTCCGATCAATATCTAATCGTCACCAATAAAATATTTTATGAGAGGAAAAATCAATTGTTTAGAAAATCACATCATTTAGACAAAACGTCCAAATTAAACATGAATGTTCTAAATTATAATCCTAATTAAAAAAAAAATTAAATTCCGATTCTAATTATATAAAATTCTGAAAACCAACAATTTAAGTATTAAAAAGGTTTAAGTTTTTAAAAGTAATTGGTTTAGAAGGAAGTCTAATAGCTGAATGCTCTATCAAAAATCATTAATGTAATAAAATATAGTCGGTGTTAGTGGCGTAGCTAGGAATTTCCGGCCGGGGTTGCGCAATTTTCAACCAGAGAAGGAACTAGCTTGTTACTATTTTGCTATAATACTTCTTTCATTCTAAAATTAGCCCTATAAATTTAACATTTATTAAATTAATAACCAATTGCATATCATAACATCCATATTATTGCTCTTCGTGTAATGGCCGTTATGTTAATAACCAATTCCATATCATAACATCCAATTGTCTTATGGCCGTTATGTTTTTCTTTTATACATATACGAACAAATATAAAATTTGATTAAAGAGAAAAATTTAAACATAACTTATTCCTATTTTTTTTATACATATACGAAAAGGGGAGAAGAGAATAGAAAAAGAAATGGGGGAGAGTCTCAGGTTCTCTCTCCTCACTTAAGTGTATTTCAATTCTCCAAATGCCCCTCAACTTTTATTTCTTACAATTATATACCTTCAACTATAAATTTATGCATATAAGTTCCTATAATTTTTTTATTTTTAAAAAAATTGCCGAAATCGTCGAGGATGTGCGCGCACCCCCTTGCCACAGTGTGGCTACTATACGCCCACGGTCGGTGTAACTTGAATCAGAGATCTCCCAAACCAAATGTTGGCTAAACCTTTGTCACTTAAGTTACATATCCCAAATTAGTTATTTCATTCAAAATTCATATATATATACAGCCACTTATTTTCATTTATTAAGCAAAATGATAATGTTGTTGAATAGAGACCTAAAAAAAAAAACAAGAATGTTGCTGCCCATGAACTTACAAAATTTCTAAAAACAATTGATGATTATATATGTGGTTTCACTTAATAGAGCACTCTTGTTTGATGATTATATTTTGATGTTCAAAATTTCTGAAAACAATTAACGATTTATTAGAACTCGTGAAACAGATAATATGTGTGTAATATTTTACATGGTACTTCATATTATAGTTTTCTAAACTTTTAAATCACTTTAAATACCTTTTCTTTTATTTTCTTTGCCGGAGAAAATCGACAATAATCAGCTCCGATTTGTTTAATAGGGACATGATTTGTCCGAAAATATTGTTCCTCTGGGTACATATATATAGAAAGAATGCCGTTAATGCAATTAATTTTGTTTACTTGTCAATTATGGTTATAAAGATTGTCCTTATTATATTAAAATATATGGATTTGGATTCTCTCCATTACTATTTTCCTCTAATTTACTGCAATTTGTCTATGTGGAGGGTTAAATTGATGAATTTTTTCATGAAACTTAGTAGGTATGACCTCTATAAGATCATATCCACAAAATTTCAAAGAGAAATTCAAATTATAATTAAGTGAACGTAGAAATTTGATAAACACGTTCATTTATATTCATTAAAATTTTAGATGATCATTTCACTTACTTCTAAATTGAATCTTCTGTACATATATGGCTTCTTTTTTTTTTCCATTATATTATCTTGAACATTTTGTAGAAATGTGATCTTATAAAGGATTTTTCTCCCCTATTCCAAAAAAGAGTTAATACCAACATTAAAACATAATCAAATAGTGAAAACTGATTTCTTAATTTGGGGCATTAAAAAAAATAATAGATTAAGAAACAGGTCCGAGCTCCATCCTCGTCACCCTCATTGGTCGACCCATTTTATTTATTGTTTATAAAATATTGAAAAAAAAAAAAAAAAACAACTACAACACGCATTTAAAGTTTTCCTAAACAAAGTTTGCATGCATTAATAGTTGTACATACTCAAAATATACAATTCATTAATACACTTGGTATAATTATCAAGTTAATAAATCCAATAAAAATATTATTTTCTATATCTTTGCGTACAACAAGTAATGTTTCCAAATAAACTTAATCTTTGAGTTCATTCACCAATTAATACTTCAACTTATGACCTTCTAAAACTAACATAGAAAAGGGTGGATCGGGATTGTCTAGATGATTCAGTTGCAATTAAGAGGGCAACCGTTCAAATATCTATATATACTCACACCTCCTCCCCTCAAACACTCAATCTTACTATATACGAAAATAACATATAAAGAAAAGTACGTCATTTTGTCTAGAAAAGTACTCCTGTTTAAAATATGGGATCATTTAAATAACTAATAAAAGCTATTTCTTTTTTCTAACAAGATATTTTTTTCTGCAATTGCCAATAATGCATACCTTGGGTACCAACTCTTATTGACTACGTGGAGCTAAAACAAAATGTCAAATCAATTGCTTTTAGAATTTTAAAGCAATTAAGCCGCTAATTGAATAATTTGGGATGGAAAATCTAATTGTCAAGAAAATTATATATATCATTCACATGACAGCAAACGGAACGTTCATGGATGGTGTAAATTTCTGATTCTTATCCTGAATTCTGAAAACGAGCATTCGTATTAATATTACTCTTATAGATTAGATTAGATTAGATCAATTTATTTAAAACATTTGAAGAATACATGGAAAGTAGCCGTAACCCTTGTTTGCCATTGTAAAATTAAGCATTGACGTTAGCTTAATTTATAAACTTAAAGCTGGAGAATTAATCAGAATTTAATTAGTTATCTTCAGAAAGGATTTTATGCCATAAATTCCTTGCTAGTTTACTATGGCGTTATCTCAAATTGATGCTCTTTAATTTAATCAATAGTTATTTTTTTTCCATCAAAGGGAAAACCCTAAAAATTTAATAGTTAAAAATATAATTTAACTGTTATTATAAAATCTAGTGTATCATTATTCTTAGAAGTTGTTAGACTGAGACATTATAAAAAGGAGAGCAAGACAAGTAATCTAGTGTTTTAATGACGCTTTTTTCCCCTCCCCTTTTTAACATGAAAAAGGGCAAAAGCCCCAACGACCAAACTACACCACTATGGACAAGAAGAACAACAAAACAAAAACAGAAAGTAGATATTGATATAATATAAAGTTTGCATGAACCCATGACCTACCGTGTATTTAGATAAAAATAAAAGGATAATTAACCACTCAACCAAATTAAGTCCATCTTGCACACGACAATGAAGTATTAAAATAATGTCAAGAATTGACAAGTATAATATTGAACACGCATCAAGTGTACAATGAGTTTTTGCATACATAGCAAAATTAAAAGAAGATCCACATGTGTGTGTGAATTGTGATGGAGCGATTGTCATACATGCTTTTTATGGGGAGCCCATGCACAAGGGTGGAGCCATGTGGGACCAGGGGAGCCATGGCCCTACCTAGACCTTTCACAAATTTCACCCGGACTCTTCACAAATTTTGTATGAGTATATGTGTTTTTGTGCGATAGGGTAAAGATTAGGGGTTGTTTGTGCAATTAAAAAGGTTTAATGGATGAGGGGTATTTGTGCAATGAACTACATAAGTAGGGGGATCAGGTTTTGTAATTAAATGTAGGCCTGGTGTATAATTAGAAGGGAAGGCAGTCTCTTTGTTGCTTATTCTTCCACGCTCTGTCCATCCTCTGTTCATCTCCGTTCTTTATTTTTTTCAGCCCCCTTTTGTACTCTGCACTTTGCTTCTTCTTTTTTTGTGGCTCTTAGCCTCTTAGGTCAGATTTCTTTCTTATAATTTTATACTGTTTTTTTTTATTTTGAATATTAAAATTTAAATATTTTAATATTGATTTGCTTCTTAAATTGTTAAATTCTTATTGTGTTATTAGTTCGGCCTCTCCTTAACAAAACTACTGACTCTGCCACTGTCCATGCATACATATATATATATATATATATATCCACGACAAATATGATCATATATATAAGAAGCTAGCTAGTGTTGACATATTGAGTCAAGGTAGTGGGCGGACCCATGAATTCAAGTGTGGGAGTGCGTGGGTGGGAAACCGGGGGGCGCTGTTTATGGATTTTTTTTTTTTTTTTAATTTACAGGGCACTAAAATAAAAAAGAAATAAAACTTAATTACATTTGGCGAAGGGGAAAGACTTTACATTTGTAGTAGAAAGACTCATACTGAGGCTTGATTTTGGATATTCTTTCTATTCTTTATTGCAAAGCATTTTAGACAATATTTATGTCTAAATAGCACACATTTATATCCATAACTAGTTACAAACTTGTGTGATGCATGGCACAACATTCAAATTATTTTTAAAAAGAATTATGTAACAATGAAAAAAAATACTTCAATAAAAAATTCATGTTAGACAACTCTAACTATATAATGGAACACACAATTAATCCGAAAAATACAAGTATTGAATACTTGAAATAAAGCATGTACGACTTATGGATTTTTGCTCAAAGAGAAAAAAAACTGATGCATTTCGTGCTAATAAAGAAAAAAAAAACATGTTTGCAAAATAAAAAGAAAGAAAAACAACCAAGAATTCAAGAAACATTAAAGAGTACAATAAAGTGGGCCATTTCATCTCACTCCCCCATAATACTAATATATACTAGTTTGTATTCCGATGTGCGAGCGTTTGTATTATTTGATTTTTACATAATTGTTCCATAAATTATTACTAAGTCAAAATTTTAAAGAATGTATTATTATATTAGAACTATTTTTGGATACTCAAACTTGATTTAATCAAGAGTATTAACACAGACATTAATTATCCTAAAAAATTATTGTAAATGTCTTTTTTTTATTTAATCATTCATATCAAAGGAATTACACGGAGTCAGACATAGAATATTTGTCGCTCTAGATATACTATGAACTATATAATTTGCTGACCAAAGAGATGAATAAGCAAGCTTTACTTTGCGTCACCCTCCTAAGAGTCTCCCAACTGAGAGAGCAGCTTTAGCTTCCTTTTGCGAACCACCATGAACCAGTCACCAACCGTACGAACCACCACCATAAGGGGTAGACATATCACCAACCACCCACAAAGGGTGGACAAACACTTTATTACCACACACACCAAGAGGGTAGATAAACCACTTTTTATTAAGTTCGAAACCACGTCCATGAGTTTCGAACCTGTGACCTCTCTAATACAGGACCAGAGAGAGTGCCACTTTTTATAAATGTCTTATTTATATGTTCGATGCATTTTTAATGGTGACTCTGGGAAATAAATAAGTAATGTTGGGAGAAACTGAAGAATCAAATTATACAATTAAATTACTACATTTAATGTGAATATTATACTTCAAACTTTTGATTTGTAGAATGGAATGATCGCAACATTAAAAATAATAAGAAGAGGAGAAAAAATGAAAAATGGCTAACAATTAATTAATTAAAGGAAGAAATTAAATTTATGATAATTAATATAATAATTATGAAGGAACTTCCTCTGTTTTACTATTATGTAATATATATATATATATATATAATATTATAGTATAGATGGTGGTATTTAAGCCAATTTCACCTTATTCTTTATTGATTTTATTTTAAAAAATTATATCAAACATGAATCTTTTTTATAAATTTGGTGTCTTCTTCCAAAAATACATATTTCGTAAATGTGTCTTTTTCAAAAAATACATGTTTTGTTCGTAAAAAAATATATTATTAAAAAGTGTGGGAAGACTAATTAGAAATACAAAAAATGAGGAAAAGCCAGAAGATAGTTTATCACTCCTCTAGGAAAAAAGTGGTTTGAGAAGGAGTCGCCATCACCAAGGATGTAAAATCCAACCAAGGCCACCCAGGCAAGTATAACTACTTTAGTATGTTTCTTCGAGTATAATATATCAAAATTGCACATATACATCACGTGTAAAAATAATCTAAAATACATAGAAAAAAGGTACCCAAAATCACGTCCTCTTGGTCTACACTAGGTTCGCTCTGGGCTCAGCACCTTTAATTAGGTTATAATGGACAAAATCTTCTTTCTTGGAATAAAATAATAAAGGCAGGCAGGGGAATATATATATTATTGCATGTGGAGAATGTTTTATCAAACCAACCACTTATATAATACGACTAACAATGGTTTGCATGTGCATAAAATCATCACACTAGAATAACAGAGAGTATTAAGCCATCCACCATGGGTATGCTAGCCTTCAAAAAAAAAAAAAAAGAACAAAGAAAGATTACGTATGTGCTACACACATGTAGATATATATTGAATTACAATGATAGGATCCGAACTCCTCCATGCCTTATCAGGACAGGCCGCTAATGTCCATGTACCACTGTGTTACAAGGCCATTAGTTTGAGTGTATGATTACACCACAATTATTAATAATTATAAACGATTACTGCACGTATACTATTCTATTAGACGAACCACTCTGTTATACAGGAGAATCAGACATGTCGCATACTGGACTGCTAGGCAGCAAGGATGATCTGGTAGAGCTCCAGAGATGATCAGTTTGGGCGTTGAAAAGATAAGGCGTATAATAATTAGGTAGCAGTGAAGAAGAGGTTGATAATAATGGAAATTGGTGCAATATTTGTAGATGATCATCACAGTGATCACTATTAGAATCAAGTGAACCAAAATCCATATCCAAAGAGTCATCAATGCATCCCCAGTTGCTAAGGCCGATTTCTGGTGAATTATAAAAACAGATAATTAGGCTCAACTACAATCTCATAATTTGTTTTAATGTCCACTACTACTTAAATTTCAAATTAGGGTCAGCTCCTTCTTTAATGTTTACTTGTTTGTATTTTTGTCATCTTGTGCTGACAAGGAAAGAGGGAGCAAAGTGATATTGTCTATTTTGCCCTTCCATGAGTTTGCTGTTGAACATTAAAAGTTGCGTATGTCTTGCAAGATAACGGACAAGGAAAAACGAGAGTTACTTCTCGAGCTTCAGTTCCCTTTGTCAAGCCTAGAACTTTGTCTGCAATTATAAAACACTCCTCCCTTAATTATGCACATCAATCGTATAAAGAAGCAACGTGGGTTCTTCTACAAGCATCAGATAAATAGGGAACTGACAACACTGTTAAACAGACACTGTTACATTATTGTTCTGCTTCAGTCTTATGGATTTTGCACCAATACTCCTATAATTAGTACTGGTTGGGGAATCTGGGTGATGTTAACTCAAAATCCTGTGACTGGTTATATTATATATTTCGTTGATACTCCTATTTGATCTTCTTCAGTATTTTAAAATTGATCCTTTTTCCGGGCCTTCATTTTAATGAATTTTTTTGTGTTTTTTTTCTATAAATGAGACACTATTTACCCTTTGTACCTTATATGGTCTCATACATGTTCTGGCCAAATGAGAGTTTTGCCATATACTTTACTGTATTTAATTTAGTTTCCCTATAATTACTTGTTCATTTGTATCTTTTCTTGTTTTTTGATTTTGATAAATTTATTTGTACTACTACAATTCAATCCGCTGTGATGGATTGAGCCTCTAGATTTGTTTAGACATCCATGGACTCCATTTGATATTTCTCTTTATCATTATGTGGTCTATTCTTTTGTATCTTGAATAAAGAAGCCACCCACAGCGATAAACTAGCTCCTGTCAATTTCAAAACGTATAACTATGGTGAGTTGGTGACTATGTTTTCTATTAGGCTCAATTTGATCCGTGTAAAATAATTACCATTCATTATTGACATTGCCTGCAAATTACCAAACACATTGCTCTTTATATTAATTTTCTTATCTGAAGGATTGTATCAGATAAAACAAATAATGCCTCAATAATTTGTTACTTTTGCACTTCAAAAATATAATGAATTTAAAGCAATGCTAATTAGTGGTCCTTCTGCGCAATTCATCATTCTGTCTAGTTTATCAACAACAACCAGCAAGTTATACATGAGTACGAAAGACACACCAACAAAACCTATAGTATAATTTGAAATAAATTTATATTGATAACTGTAACAAAAATATCCATCATATCTTATTTCAAAATGCAAAAAAAAACAATAGGATTACAATTTTACACATGTGTTGATATGTTACTGGTTATTTCAATTTTTACACAAGAGTTTGAAAAACTATAATAGGATTACAATTTTTTTCTACTTTTATTTCTTGTGTAAAAGTGAGTTGACACATCATATTTACACTTTAATATTTACAGAACTATTGGAGATGCTCTTACGTATTAAGTTATTAACTTTATCTACTAGCTGAATAAATATAACCCACATTATTCTAAGGTAGATAAAACCAAGCCTATTAGAAAAATAAGTGGTCATTAATGTACAAGTTTAAGGACGTAACCAAATAAAATGTGGTATAAATTGGTATACATTTCTTAAATTAACTGACTGGCGGTTACTCCAGTTGGTCAATAGAAAAAAAAAGTTAATTTGATAAATGATGATTAGTAGCTAAAGTGGTAATTATTTTTACATTTGAGTCAAAATTTGTGAGTTCGAAACCCCTAACTATATATTTTTTAACTTAATTGATTCATGCCATAAAATAATTCTTAATCTTTCACACGTGGAATTAAGCAATGTAATAAACTATTTATTATTTAAAGGATTATCTTCATTTATATAAAAACTTGATTACCTATATCATTCTTGATAACATTCTCGCCGGGATGAAAAACCATAAAAATTAAGATTTTATATATTAAATTAGTATTTCTTCCACGTATATTTGACATGTAATTATCATCTGTAAATCCATATATTTTTCCACCAATATCATTATTTTGAATTTAAAATATGAAGTAATAAGATCACACTTACCATTTTTAAGTACTTAATAAAGTCAAAGATATAGTAGATCCAAAAACACCCAAAAAAGGAAAAGAAAAAAAGAACAATGTTCACACAAACATTCAATCATACCCTATTCACAACCTCTGTAACCCTTAAGCAAAATGCATCCCCCAATTTTTTCAGTCTTCATTATCATCTGCATCGGAGATCCAGCTTGGGTATGTTAGTTCGTGGGAGAGAACAACCACGGTGCTCAAAACTTTCGTTAATGTCGCTATCAGACCAATACTTAATCTCGATGGCCTTCTATCTCCACACTGCGCCACGGTGGAAAGAAATCATCATCGTTTACGTGGTCCTTGATCCAACCCCTTTGTTTATTATGAGCACAAATCTTTTACGCACGTTCACCCTTCTTATGCTCTGTGTTATTAGTCTTCGTATTTGGTTCAATATTCAACGGGAGAATTATGGAAGTTCATCATCTTCCATACCGGGAGCTATTGGGTTTTGTGTTCTGGGCTTATACAAATATATGAGAATGCCCAAACATTATAGAAGCATAGATGTGTATTGTGGAAATCATATCCATACAGCCACTCATCATTAATCAAGTCGACGTTTTGATTAATAGTGATTGCACACCAGAAACCGGTGAGTACAATCGACTTAAATTTCGTTTTCCATCTTTCTTCCCCGAAGTCTAATGTTCGTCACTATTATATTGCAACTGTTTATGTTAATTAACACTGTTAATCTAACAATGTCTATTGTTACACAGGTGTTGCTTAACTAGATTCCGTGATTTTATATGAAAATAAACATTAGACCAACTTTTTGTAAATATATAATTTATGACATTTAATGTAGAGTTAAAATTTTGATTAAATTGTCTTTATTGAGTTATTAATCCTGATGACATGCCTATTTATTAGTTGATTTAATGCTATATTTAATCATCCTTTATCTTTTCAAATTACAAGCTGATTTTAGGGATTTTAAAACTGAGAATTAATGTATTAAATAGGGGTAACGAGGTCATCTATATTTTTTACATTTGTGACCTGGCAGTTTATTTAATTGCATATGTATCAATCAGTAATTTTCAAAAGTGCTTGGAGTTTATACAACAAAATGGAAAGATATAGGAGTGAGAACTAAAGGACCCTTATAAAAAACCGAGTTTGGGACCTCTAGGTTTTGAAGTTTAACATACTCATTGTGCTGTAGAAAGTCGTCATTGTTGTTGCTGGTGGTGTCCATGACAACCGTCACGTTTACTAATAATCCACGTGCGATGTTGGTTGCATCATTTTCGTCGTCTTTGCATGAGGTCCTTCCCATGTTAATAATTTGCTCCAAGGTTCCTTCTTCCTTATTAATATCTGAACTGATGATGAGACTTTGGGTTGTTTCTGTAGTATTAGTAGTGGTGATAGATGAATTAGCTTCTCTGGTAATAATGGAATTTTGTAGGGTTTTGATGATGTGTTTTTTCTTCTTGAATATTCGACAAACCACCCAACCTTCTTCCTGTAGTAATTTGCATTTCCCTTCCATACCACATGAGACCTGTAATTAATAAAGTTACGTAGATAGAAAAACTATTAAAGAAGGGTTTGCATGTCTTTTTCATATACCACGTGAAACCTGTAAATAATTAAGGTATGTAGATAAGAACAAATAATTAGAGTTGGCATTTATTTTTTTAAAATGTAATTACTGTATTAAATTTTATTATAGTAAATAAATTCAATTATCTATCATTAGTTATATTAAACTGAGTACTCTCTTAAAGTTGAGAAAAATCAAATGGGAAACAATAAGTTGGCAAATTGTAGTCAAGCCTGATTTTATAGTTCTTTTCGATTTCTCAATATATAAAACTGATTTGTGTCCCATATCTACTATGCTGGAGACACCTCATGGATTTTTTTTAAAAAAATATACGACTGATTTATAGTTTATATTGTATATTTAGTATAGATAATTCTTTTGGAATTTTTATTTATATGTCTACCAGAAAATAATATTTTATATTAAAAATAATTCATATACACTCTTGTAATGACATGATTTTATACTATAAATTAGTTTATGAAGATTTACAAAGTGTCCACTCAAAATTCTTATATAGGGCTTTAATTAGTCTTGAGCCGTCTCTGTACACTTACAAGGTAATCTTATTGAATATATTTTTTTATCAACATGCATTACATGGATTGTACTTTCACAAGATACAAATTATGTAATGTACATGATAATAATATGTCAGTAAGCCAGTAAGATTACCCTACAATAAAAGCATTTTTCCAAATATTAAATAAGGGTTTTCGTTTAGTTTCTAGTAATTTTTCATTAAAACATTACTAATCACTTATTTCAACATATTGTCACTAAAACGAAATAACTCTTCAGTGGCAATTTTTTGTCATTAAAATTATGTTTTTTGTCACAAATTACATTAATAATAAAAAGATTCGGGACTACCTGGTCACTGTAACTGTATTAATAATGCCTCTAGGGACAAACATAATTTTCGCCAGAAAAAGGTTTCGGTTACTAAAAGTCTATGTAACACTATATATTTTTTGGGTCACCTTTAAGAAACACTCCTTAGTCCTTTAGTAACAAAACTTTGAGGTTTGACAACAAACTCATTTGGTTCACGGAAGGAAAATTAATTACCTTGTCTTTCCTATAAAAGGGTGGAAAACTAAAGTTCTTGTCAAGTTTCATTCTTATGTTTGGTAAAGAATGGAAAGTATTTAGGTAGGGATATTGTTGTTCAAAATTTTTATAATAATAAATGTTAGAAAATCACAAGGGAAAATCAATCCCTGGGTTTGTAGTGGAATGATTTTACCCCTACTTTCCCCTCTGGTAGGAAAGTGTTTCCGGAATTTGTGTTTACCAAACCTAAATTCTTAAATCCGCAAACCAAATGAGGCCTAAAGGAGTAGATTAGGTCAAGAAACAAAAAGGAAAAAAAATATCCCAAGAAGAGTATGTGACGATAATTAATGAGATTTGTCACAAATATTTCGTCGCTATAGCAGTGTATTTTGGTGACAAATATTGAATTCTTTGTTGTACTAATGTGCTATGAATTGAACGATCAGTTTAGTAAACAATGTCATAAGTAAAATTTTACTAAACTAATGGAACTATAGAGTAATTAATGGCCTCGGATAGAATCTACCAAGTTAACTTGTTGAATGACCTAAATACGTAATCCTAGTTTTTTATTAACAGAAATAGTGCTGTAATTGCAACTAAAATAACAGAGAAGCTAGATTGAGACATTATAAATAGATATTCCGGTTGCTAAGACAATTCAAAGTGTTAAGAAATTGAACCCGCCTCCGTACGTAGCAAATGGTTATCATTTGCGGCCTACTAGGAGGCGCCATTAGATTTTTCTTAAGATTTTAATTACTTTTTTGTTTTGTTTCGGGATTGAGCTTTTCCAGCTGAACTTTCAAATTGTTTGTTTTTCCTTTGAACTTATTTTCTCATCCACACTGAGTTTGGACTTTTCAAACCCAACTTTCTTTTTATGATATTCTGCTCTAGGCTCGCTTCCTAAAGCGTAGAGGTAGCACTTAATTTTTTATTTTATTTTAGACATATATATACCGACTTAATTTTCGCAATAAATTAAAAACAAACTCGATTTAATTAAGAGAGAGAGAGAGAGAGAGAGAGAGATGAGCACCAACTTACATTATTAATAATATTAGCATCATCATTACTATTTTTGTTGTTATTATTATTATTATCGAGCAGTCTATATTCATGCATAATCCAGTCGCACTTGAGGCCACGAGGGGCTCGACCTTTGTAGAACACAAGTGTCTTCCTCATCCCAATCCTTCCTCTACCGTTGCTGCTATATATCGCCTTATCACGCCCCGTTGCCTTCCAAAAACCTGCAGCTGTAGCACGGTTCGTGCGTGTACTCGTGGGGTACTTCTTGTCTTTGTGGCTGAAGAAGTACCAATCATTTTGTGGTGTTGATCCTATCTTACACATCTCTGCAAATTTGTAAATCGCAAAATTATTAGCTTCCGCCTAGAAATTGAAATGTTGGTAAAAGAGAAAGATGGAATTAATTAAAATTAAAGAAACCTTGAATATCCCACGGCTCAAGCTTATTTAGATCGACATCTTTGATAACGTCCAAGTCGATTTCTTCGAAAGAAACTTTCTTGCGCAAGTAGTACTGTAATAGCTCTTCCTCCGTTGGATGGAATCTGAAACCAGGAGGGACCTTTGATTGCCCATTTACACTTATACTCATGCTTCTCTCTCTTTAAATTTTCTTAGCTAGCCTTTATAATAGGAGATTAATTAAGCACAAGTATATATAACGCCCTCACAATTAATTAACGAAGATTATTTTTATTTTATTTTTTATTTGGTGAAATATGACAACCTAACAAAAGGTAGCTTGCAGTATAGTCTCAAATGATTAATCAATAATTAGTGCTAAAAGAGAAAACACAGAAAATGTGGACCTTCTTTATTAATATAAATCTTAAGTAAGCGTAACATTTTTTTTAATCAATAAGGGGGGTGGGGCTTGGGGTTAATTTGTTGATAGTTACATTAATTTTGTCTGCACACGTGGATCGGAGTTTTTTTGTTGTTAATTACTACTTCGAGAAGAACAGCCTACCAGCTAGCAGAGCAAGAGAAAGGGGTGGATTTCTACAACTTGCTATCTATCGGTTGGGTTCGAACTCATGACCAACATGATATACCAATTGTTCGTACATATATGGCCACATGCATTGCATAATACTCTTCTTGTCTTAATAAGGAGTATTGTTTTTGTTTTTATATGTTTAATTAAGAGACAATATATTAATTTTAACAAAATTAGGTAATTAGCAAAAATGACCACTAAAGTTTGACCCGAATCTCTTACTCGTCTCTAAAGTTCAATTTTCAGTTGAAGCATCTTTAAAGTTTATAATTTTCCATCACTCATCCAAAACTGGAAGCCTGTTAAAAAGATATGGATGAAAATGCGAGTAATTGTCATGAGCTACTCTTTTAAGGGGCATTTTTTGATGCTTCAACCGAAATTAGAAATTTTAAAAGATGCTTCAACTGAAATTAGAAACTTTAAGGATGTTTAAACCGAAATTAGAAACTTGAAGGATGCTTAAACCGAAATAAGGAACTTTAAGGATGTTTCAACCAAAAATTGAACTTTAGGTACGAGCGAGGAATTTGGATTAAACTTTAGGGGTCATTTTTGCTAATTACCCAACAAAATCAATAATACATAATACTGTTTAATTTATACTAGATAAAAGATGAAACTTTTCATTTGAGACGTATAGATAGAAAAAGATAATATTGTGTATTTGAGACACCAGATAAGAAGGGGTCAAATAAAACACCGGATAATAAGATCGGATAGAATTATTTAATCTCATCTTAATATGAACAAATAATCTTACCTCCTAATTGGTTTTGTTTAATCCATCTCTCGGTAAGATAACAGACCTTATAGGATAAATAAATCATCCCGATATATGTCCAATCTTGATCAATACCAAAAATGGAATAAGAAAACACTATCATATACCTTCTTTTTTTATCTTGCACGTTAAGCACGGTCTTATTTGATACAAATGCTTGGTCGCTCTATTTTTATCTTTTTGTGATAAAAAGAAAAGGCCAACTTTATTTAAGTCTTGCTATAGTTTTTCAAAATCCTCCTAAGATACGATTCTTTTTTTGCCACACATATAATCTAAAGGAGTATCCCATAGAAAACTAGGAAGCTCGAAAAAGCACTTGTACATAAATGATGGGTGTATGCATTAAAGTTATATTCCTTCGGATTTGGCATCTTGTTGTTGTCTTCTCATAGCATTTTCCCGAAGAGGACTTTGAGAGAGTAAGGGGAAACACGTGGGCCTCATTACATTTGGGCATTACAATTCACCACCGGTAACTTCAATTCAATAATTGCCTTTTTTAAAAAAAATAAAATAAAAAAATCTAAAGTTAAAATTGAGAGTTTCATAGAGAGTAAAAATGTCAAAGTAATGCTATTAGTTTTGAGATTTGAGTATTTAAGAAAAAAAAACCTGAACATTTGAACTTAACCTGAATCGAGGGCCTTCTTTATTTATTCAAGAAAGTTAGATAGTGATGTAAATATAATCCTAATGATTTGAATGTATTATTCTAAAAGAGAGCGGTACAAGTTGGCATTAATATATTTTCTTAAATTCCAAATTAATATATAAATGTAAGTAATTAAGGGCGTCTTTATCTTCGAAAAGTTGAGACTCTTTATTTCCATATTAGTTATTGGACCTTGTGTCCTTTGATTAATAGTGTTGTCACATATTAGCGACTTCAAAAATAAAAAATAAAAAATTAACATCTAACTTGAATCACATTATATATACACGTATATATTCCGATATTTGATAGAATTCCCATTTCATCTGTTTTGCCTTTGGTATGGCTCTTGACCAATAGATATTCTAACTGAATTAACCACATTGCAATATGTAGAATTATTCATATTCAAGTTATGAATTTGGCTACCCAGGTTCCTCCTATAGACACTCCGTCTCCTATTCAAATTCTACTTCCATCAAAATCTTCGAGCAGAGTCGGTCTTGACAATTTTTAGGCCCCAGGCGAAATTCTAAAATAATGACCCTCTTAAATAAATATATTAAATTTTTATATTAAAAATTAAATTTATTTTATTTCAATAAAAAGAGTTTAATTTCACCAAAAACACATTACAATTAAGAATTCAAAGTGTACTAGTTTCATGTGAAAATGTACGAGTTTACATAATATCAAAACTAATACAACGAATATTTCAAGCACATATATGCTTTCATCTTTTGCCTTTATATGTATTTCATCTTCCAAAAAGTTTCTAGATGCTTAACAACACCACATGCTAAAACATACCTACAAAATAAAAGTAGCAATGAAACTTCGATCAAAACAATTACTTAAAATGACTTCTTCTTGTATTTTGAGCAGAAAAATTATCAACCATAATCAAGATGTTCTGAGATGTCCTTTTCAATGCATAAAATTGTTAATCCATTCAATCTACCTTGATTCATAGTAGCTCGCAAGTAAGATTTTAATAGTTGAAATTTGGAAAAACTCATTTCTACAGATCAAAACCAGAGTTATAGGTAAAGTCAATAAAAGTTTATAACTAAGCATCATATGAGGAAACTCTATATTTTTTGCAAACTCTATAATTTTAATAGATGCCCATGCTTTATTTGATTGATATGATTCAATGTGGTAACATTAATTGCAATACTTGTAATTCTGAATATAAACACTTTACATTAACACCAGGAATATCATCAACTTTTAAAGCATTTTCAAGATTTATACAAGATCTTCTCAATTTATCATTATCCAATAAAACAAACTTTGTTGCATTAAAATAGAATCCAACATATATTGAAAAATTGAAATTATTTTCTTTGAAAGATACCTTGTTAATTAAATCTCTTTAACATGTATATACACATATTAAAAAATTGGTTCCCCTCCTCACTTTTGGGCCCTGGGCGGTCGCCCTGCCTGCCCTGCCCTGCCCCATGGCTGGCTCTGTCTTCGAGTATAGAGGTTGTTGCTTCCCTTTCAGTTGATGATTTTGTTACAGTAGTTTTTAAAGTTCCAAAAAGTGATTTTGTTACAGTAGTTTTTAAAGTTCCAAAAAGAAGGGTCACTAAAGAGCGTAAAATGAACAAAATTTAAATGGTTATTCAAGCAGTTTAAGCAGCTAAGAATGCTAAGAAGTTGGACCTGCCTCCAGAGCCAGCAAAAGTTATCATTTGCGCATGTTAGGAAGTGCCATGAAATTTTCCATTAGTTGATAATCGCATAATATTGTCATGTTTAAGCTCTTTCCCGGAGTCACTTGACGCGTTTGTTGCTTTAATTCTGCCTAATTATCCACTTATCTCGAGATTAATGCCTTAGCGAGTTTTGTATCTAACATGGCCCAAGTTGGTGTGTACTTTGTAGTATTCCATGTGTTTGTAGGATTGGGATACAATGGCATTGCATAGATTGATCAAGAGTAAGCTTGAAGGTTTGCAAAGTGCTGAGTGAAGAAATTCCAGAACCATGATTGATCATGGGCATAACCATGATCGATCATGGGCATAACCATGATTGATCATGGAACTATTTTTTTTGGCAGAACACTTCCATGATCGATCATGGGCATAACCATGATCGATCATGGCCTGGCGAGTACACCAACTACTTGCTCCTTTCAGCCCGTTTTGAGGGATTATTGTCTCTGGATATTTTTCCTTGTTTATTTTATTATTTCTTAGACTTTTGTGGATAGTTTGAGGCCAAGGAAAGAGGTAGAAAATTAGATTTATCTAGTTTTACACACTTACAAGTTCTAGAGAGAAGGGAGAGCTCTTGAGTATTGTTCTTCATTTTCCTTTGTAAGTGTTTAATTTGTAAGAATAATTTCTTCTTCTATAATATTTGTTATTTCATTTATTATGGAGTAGTCTCTTACTAAGGTTACGGAGGTGAATCGCGATATAATTTTCGGTGATTAATAGCTCAATCCATGTTTAAAGTTTGATAAATGTTTGTGAATCCTTTGCTTCATTATATCTTCCATTCTTTCAAGCTTTCTAGGTATATTCATATTAAATCAAGACTCTATATGCCTTGTATATTTAGTTCTGGGTTGTTAATGAACATACAACATATTTATATGGTGCTAGAAAGCTTGTAGTCTCTTTCCCCCATTCATGAAGTTTTTGTCCTTTTTGTAAAAATTATAAATAGTTCATAAAACTCCATAGATGGATTATGAATTTGTTTAGCTTATATTTGATTCATTTATTAATATATTTAGTGCTTCTTACACTATATGTGATACTTAGACTCTTTATTTTCTACCATAAGTGATAAACGATGAGTTGACGAATTTATCCCATAAACTTCATTTCGTTTCATTGTTGGGATTCGCTTTCTAATTTTCATTCTTTAAATCATGAGATTGCATACACTTGCTTTATGTTAAATCTGTTTATGATGAGTTTGTCATATCTATCTCGAATTAGCTTCATCGGGAATGGGTTGCCTTGCTTCACACCCGTAGCTAAGAGGTAGGAATGATAACCTCGTTTTTGGTGGAATGTCGTTTGTCTCTTTCTTGATATAGCTTCAATCCGGGAATGAGTCGCCTAGCGTCGCACCCTTTACTATTGAGAGATACACCAACATTCCCCATATCTCGAGAAACCTTGTGTTGAAATCTTTGTATGAGCTAGTGATCATTATTTCTTAAATTGCAATTAACTTCCTAATAACTTAGTGCTTTCTTATCACTTTTCACAACCGTTTTACATTTTCGTTGTTTCTCAACAAATCCAACTTACAAAAATCTGAAAACCATATAATCCGTAATCCATTCCATTCCTTTTCGACTATCCCTGTGGTTCGACACTCGGACTTCCGAGACTTTATTACAACTTGACGTGCCTGCACTTGGGCTATAGCAACGCGCTTTTCTAGCAGCGTCATTAGTTTTTAGCTATTTGTTTGTTTTGTTTGGGACCTAATTAAGCTACTCCAACTTAGTTTTGAAGTTGTTTATTTTCGTTTATTTTTGTTAGCCACTAGGTTTGGACTTTTCAAATCCAAATTTATTTTTAAGATATTTTCCTTTAAGCACGCTATCTAAAGTTTAGAACAAAATTCATATCATGAATTTATTAATTAAATTCCAAAATTTTATAATTTCTCGTTCGTACATGGTTGAAAGAAATAGGTCCAGAGAAGGACCAATGGGACGAGATGCGAAGAAAGTAATTGTGTACAAGAAAAGAATAATAACCATAAAAAAATAAAACAAAATATAAATAGATACAAATTTGACAATTTTGCATGTATGGCTCCAATTATATGGTTGATTGCTAATTTGAAAGCATTAATTTCTTTTCGTGTGCATCCATCTCACAATAATATCATTTAAATTAAAGTTATATTATATTATATTATATATATTTGATGAAAATAATGATAGTAAAAATAAAAGTAGAGCTATTAATGTAAAACCGATGAATGTGATCCAAATCTTTAGTAATCGTGTGCATGCCTGAAAGCATGATTACATAAGATTGATAACATTAGTTGGTGAGATTAATTGATAACATTAGTTGTTTTTCTTAAATTATAACATTGGATATCAAAACAACAATTCATCCCCCGACAACACCGCACCACCCTCCCCCCCCCCCCCAACTATGATGAAGTTTGCTCAAGTTTCACGTTGGCACTAATCTTATAAAATGCATGCGTAAAACCCTAATGTAAAAAAATTAAATCATAGAATGCTCCTCTTTTTTTAATGGATATTAATCATTGGCGTTACTCTTCAAGTTTATTTGGAAATAAAATTATTTATATCTAATTATGTGATTATGTGAATATATATATATATATTAGTCAACGGCGTCAGGGTTTACTAATTTACTATGGTATTTAATTTGGTCAATGAATTAATTGAATCATTGTTATTATATATATATAAATATATCAAAATCTAATCCTTTATGTCCGGAAATTTTTCAAAAGTAAGAGAGTTCATTACACAAGGAATTAAAACCCATAGTTACAAACAATCGTTTATATTACTTTCATTTCATCATTTCATTATCTGAATCCCAAACAGTATAATTCAATGTCTTTCTTGAATTTTTCTTTCAAACCAGGGTCATTACCATGATCTGTATAACAATTTGTAATACAAACTAAATATTCTCTCCTGAGTTAGGTTTAGTTAATATTCTAGAGAAAAGATCATTCACATTAATACTCATAAAGTTCCATTCAAAAGAAAATATTAAATTTTATTCCAGTAGAAAAAAATGACGAATTTGTTAAATATTATAGTTAAAGATCAATTAAATCAACACTAATTAAATGTTGATTCAATGACGAGCTCCATTTCGGAGGCGATGCTGGAGGGCGTTAAGGCTAGCTATGATATCCTTAATTCCTCACCAATAATTCTTTCCATGGTGCCTCGATTTGGAGTTACTATAGCTTGCTCTTATTCTGGCCAGGTCTGCTTTCGCAAGTAGGTTTTCAAGGCAGGGCTTAGGCGTCCTATATATATTTAGGTTCATGAAAGAGGTCCTTAGCTTCTGCAGCATTGCGCTTGGTCAGTTGAATAAGTAGCTGCAAAGTTTCGATGGGCTCCATTTGGCTGTGAGGGAGACATTTTGGGATTGAGTTGTAGTTGGAGGAGTTTATGTACTATTAACAGCTTAAGGAGAACATTTTGGGCTCCATTTTGCGCTGATACAGCCCCCTTCTTATAAAAAGAATTGGAAAAGGTTGTTTCTTCTTTGTTTTCGGAGAGGCCAACTAGGGTGAAAAGAGAAAGACAAAGAGGGTAGGGTCTCACTATTTCTCTTTATATCGATCCTTTGTTGATATTTTTTCCTTACTTCTGCCTTTCTTTTTTAATTCTAACTCCCAAATATGAGCACGTGCTACCCACTGTTGGGAGGGCCGTTGTGCTGAGGTGCATGGTCGGGGGCATATCGTCAATATATGTGTGGTGACATGGTACACGCGATTCCAGCCGAGATGCCTTTGAACCACATATCACGCCTTTGCCCACATTGGATTCGGTGGCTCATTTATTAACTTAGACAAGGAGGAGGATAACATTGTAGTTCCTAACCCATTGTTGGCTGACACCATAAGAGCCAAGGCACTCGTTTCTCAAGCAATGAGCAAGTTTTTCGAGGTGATATCTTCCTCTACACATCGGATTAAGTCGAGGTCTCAGCATTTTACTGGTATAAGTCTTGTATGCCATTTAGTTCATACGTTTTGAGTTGACGCCACTATAATATTGCGTTGTGGTAGCCCAAGTGCAGGCCCGTCAAGTTATAGTATTGTCTAGGAAAACCAAGTATCGATTCGCAGGGATAGTTGAAAAGGAATGTAATGGATTAGTAATTTTACGATTTTTTTGGTTTTGTAAAAAGGTTGGTTATCGAACAACGATAATGTAACTTGGTTGTGAAAAGTGTTAAAAAAGCACTAAGGTAAGCGGAAGTTGCTCACGATACAATTAATGGCATTTGCAATCTCATACATAGATTTCAACACGATATTCTCAAAAATAGAGAATGTTGTCATATCTCTCAATAGCAAAGGGTGCGAAGTTAGGCAACTCATTTTCTGGTTGAAGTTATATCAAGAGAGAATCCAATAAAATTTCACCAAAGATGAAGTTATCCTATCTATCTCTTAGCGACGGGTGTGAAGCAAGGCAACCTATTCCCGATAAAGCTAATCCGAGGAAGAGATGATAAACTCATCATAAAAAGGTTTTATATTAAGCATGTATGTGAAATCTCATGGTTTAAAAGAATGAAAATTAGATAGCAAATCATTACACTGAAACGAAACGAAGTTTATGAAATTAAATCGTCAACTAATCGATTATCATTTAAGATAGACAATAGAAAGTCTCAATAACACATATAGTGCAAGAAGCACTTAAAATATCATTAAATAAATCAAGGATTAACTGAACATATTTAGAAACCATCCATGTAATTTTAAGAATTTTTTATAATCTCTACAAAAAGGAATAAAAATCCATAGATTAAGGAAATGAGCTACAAACTTTCTAAAACCATATAAATATGTAGTATTTTTATGAATCAATAAGAACTAAATATACAAGACATGTAAAGTCTAATCTTTAAATGAAAATACCTAGAAAGCTTGAAGAATGAAGGATTTGATGAAGAAAAATGATTCACAATTATTTAACAAACTTTAAACATGGATTGAAAAATTAATTACCGAAAATCATATCGCGATTCACCTCCATAACCTTAGTAAAAGACTACTTCATAATAAATACAAGAACAAATATTATAGAAGAAATCATTACTACAAACAAGAATTTACAAAAGAAAATGAAGAAAGGTTACACCTTGAGCTCTCTCTTCTCTCTAGAACTTCTATGTGTAAAAACTAAGATAAGAATATCTAGCTTAATCCCTTAGACTAAAACTAGCCAAAAAAGTATAACAATTAATAAAATATACAAGAAAAAATATCTCAAAGACAATAATCCACAAAAAAAGGCCAAAAGCAGCAAGAAGTGGTTGTACTCGCCGAGCCATGATCGATCATGGTTATGCCCATGATCGATCATGGAAGTGCACTGGCTTCAGGAAATTAGTCCCATGATCGATCATAGGTATAACCATGATCAATCATGGGTCTAGGAATTCTTCACTTAGCACTTTGCAAGCCTCCGAGCTTACTCTTAATCAATATATGCAATGCCATTGTATCCCATTCTTACAAACACATGAAATATTACAAAATATACACCAACTTGAGCCACATTAGATACAAAATTCGCCAAGGTACTAATCTCGAGATAAGTGAATTTTTCGGCAAAGTTAGAACAATAAACCCGTCAAACGGCTTTGGGAAAAAGCTTATGCATGACAATATTATGCATTTATCATGAGTTTAATTCATTCCCAGTGCTTTAGCTTTATAAGACTTGTTAAAAAGAACCTTCTGATGGTCTTCTTAAGCCCCCAGCCTAATCCTCTTAAAAACGTAAGCTCGCAAAAGGCGGTCTCTCAGTCTTTCGCTCGAAGGGTCCCAAATATCTAGTTTCAAGGGTTCTTTCAATTCTTTTCAGACGGAAAAGGAAATATCCTTTAGTAGAGCCCTCAGGTGAGAAGCCCAGTGTGGGTTCAATAAGTCTAATTGTCGAACCACAAGAATGGTCGGAAATGCACGAATTAGTGGATTTTACTTTTTTATAAAGCGGATTGATTTGAGAATAGTAAAACTAAGTAGATTAAAAGTAAATAAAATAAAGTTTAAGAATGGGCTAAGGCAATCAGATCAATTTGCTAGTAAAGTTAAGTGAGATTAATCTCATACATGTTTCCCAAATGCAATTTCTAAATGGAGAGCGTATTACACTTCTCTAAAGCAAGGACGCAGAACAAACGCAACTCATTTATGTATAATGCCATACCAAGAGATGGTGTAATCAAAATTTTACTGGGCATAAATTTATAATCCTTATCTCGTAGTAAAAGGTGCGAAGCAATAGTAACTCATTCCCGTCTAAGAATCGACCTTAAACATATCTCTTCATATTAGTTTAACAAATTGCCATTTAATTTGAGTTTTTTTCCTTTAATTATTTATCATAGTAGTAAATATATATATATATATATATAAATCGCATGTGCACTGTGCAGACTGCAAACTAGTAATTAAGGTATTTTTATATTAAAATAAAATTAACTAATTAGAGGCCGGTAGAATGTGTAGGATTGAATGTTAAATAATCTAGGTGGCATCATATTGAATTACCAAGGTCATCTCCAATGGTGTTTTCTATAAATTTATTTATATCCAATGTGTCATGGTACTTAGAATAGATTTTTATGTCTTGTTAGCAAAATAATTTTGGTGATAGAAAAGTCTCAAATATAGTTTCTCTCATGCTGTTATCTCTATCTTAGTTGGAACCCAATTTTTAAAAATAAAATTAATTTAATTGACTAAGATGTTGTGTGGTCCATTTAATTGTTGTAATGTATAATAGAAAATTTCAATCACCATTTATATATGTAGAAATAGTGATAGAAAATTTTCATATGACTCACTTGCATTTCTATTATAGAAATTTCAGTTAATGGAAATGGCCATTGAAAATGGCCCAAATTAAAGGATTTGTCACTATTTAGTAATTAGAAGTAGATTTTTTACAACATAAATACCATATGAGAGAATTACAACTAAATGCCCCTTAGATGCATATATACACATAAAGGATCTAAACAACACCAATTTTTCGGTCCTTAAATAGGAGTAGAGTTTTTACAACATAAATACCATACAAGAGATTTACAACTAAATGCTCTTAGATGTATATATTACATAAATGATCTAAAGAGGAATAATTTTTCGGTCCTTAAATACAAATCAACCATTTTGAGTGGATAAACGGACAAATTTTTTGATGAAATTTTGTGAATATGATCTCCAACATTAGTAGATCATCTCTACCAAATTTCATTTAAAAATTCAACTGGAAAGTATGTTAACACGAAAATTGATTTATATGTGCATTTATGGTCAATAAATTTTAGATATTTATTGTCAAATTGAATTTTTCGATAAAATTTGGTGTAAATGATTTTTACCAAGTTTTATTACAAAATTCATCCATTTAATTTTTTAAAATAATTGATCCGCATTTAAAGATAAAAAAATTAATCATCTTTAAATTATTTCCATATATATATATATATACCGTTAATAAAGCACGTTGAATTTTTTTACTATATTAAATATGCACATATATATTACCTTCAATCGCAACCAAGATCATTGCGGGAATTTCACGCAGACACACTTTTAATCGAAAAATGGGAAACTTTATATTATATAAACGTGTTGAAAGGGTGATCGATAGGGACCTAAGCTTGCTAATAATAAAAAAATGAAATTCCTCGGAGAAAAAGGACAATCAACATTCTCCCACCTTATTAATAATGTCCAGCAAACATAGGAAAAATGGACAAAAAAATAAAATTAAAATTAAGTGTCTCGAGTTAAGTATGAAAATATTTTTAATATACTCTGAGCCCGTTTGGTTATCTTTCAATTTATGAATTAGATTATTTGTAATTATGTAGTTCGTAAATTATCTAATTTGAACGTTTGGTTGAAAAAATAAACTAGTAAATCTTATAAACTTAAGTTAATACTTAAGATATTAAATAAGAAAATATAGAGATATAATTGAAATTAAATAAGTTATAACTATTATACAAGTTCATGATAAAAAAATTACGCTACAATTTTTTTTTTTTTGAAATGAAACAATATTTATAATTTATTAATTTACAATAAAACAATTATAAATGGGTTAATTTATGTAACCAATCAGATCCAAAAAAGACACATACTTAAATCATCTATTGTATTTATTTAGTCAATTCATTTTTTTGGATTAATTGACAAGTGTATATATATATAACCAGAAGCAGTGGTCCATTGGCATAAGTCATCTTTATAATCATATGGTTTCTCCCTTAAAATGGCTATTTTAAGTAGAAATTTAGAGTCATTGCACCCACATGCATATAATATATCAAGGATGTTTTTCATTATACTACCAATGTGAAATATTTTGGGTCGTTATAATTTCTCCCGTTAAATCTCTGACATCCTCCTCATGCTGGGTTCATACACATTAACATGGTAATTAATATTGGTCTAGAGTCCGCTCCGATACTATATGTAATTTCTCGGATTCTTCTCTAAAATAGTTAGCTTAAATTGAAATTTAAGGTCACTGCACTCGCATATATATATATATATATACTAAAGATCTTTTTATTACACTATCACTATTAGATATTTTCATTCGTTATAATTATATATGAGTTCTTTTTGGGGTTGAATTGGGCATATCCCGAGTTCGAATCCCAATAATAAAAAACTATTGTGGCCACCGGTGGCGCAGCTCCATAAGCAATGAGCAAGGAGTCGTCGATCGAGGTGCTTGAAGGCTGTGACAAACACTTTACGGGAGACTAAATATATATATATATAGGGATGCACGATAATAGGTACTCTGCACCTATGGCCTATGGTTCAAACATTTTATCTCCACTGTTGGATTCACATCTAACAGATCATAATTAAAATAAGTAAAATATATTTAGAGTTAAGTTAAAACAGAAAGAATTAATGACAAGTTTAATTACGAAACTAAGATATATATCTAAATAAAGTTTCTTATTTTACAAAGAGTATGTCTAATAGAAGTGTAAAAAATAACGAATAAAATCACTCCATTTGATTTCTAAAAAAAAAATGAATGACAAATTTATAAATATCGTGTAAAAATCAAAAAGAAAACCAATAAGATAGCAATACATATTAAATGCAATGCATTTTATATAATTTTTATTAAATACTTTTATAAATAATTTTATAATTACAATGGATCTTATTTTAATCATCTTGATGAGTAGATTTCAATTTTGACAGTGTAAATAAGTTGTGTAATTTATACTATACTTTTACAAAAATCTTACATGTCCAAGTATCTTAAAAGTATCTCTAATCATTGTGTAAAAATTGATGAGCAACTTTTACACAAAATTTGAAGTTTAAAAAACATGTGCTGCACTGGAGATTTTGTAAACTTTTGTGTAAAATTGAAAAGAACCAATAAGATACGAACAAACGTTATATGTTATTTTACAAAAAATATATTTTTTCCCTTGAAATCATATATACATAATATTAAAATAACAATGGATCTTGATTTGTAAATTTTTATTAGTAGATTTTAAATATATATATAATTTATATTAAAATTCATGTTTTGTATTAAAAGTTATTACGTTTTAAATGTTTACAAAAAAAATTGAATGAGAAAACTGGCGTGATATTGTAAATTAAGGGTGTATTTTATACTTTTATTTTACACAAAACTCATTTTTAAAAGCCCTGCTCGAGATGAAATTTTTTACAAATTGTGTAAATTTTATACAAAACAAAATTATACACTATTGTTGGCGATGCACTAAAAGACTACTGGAGATAAAAAAAAATTATAAATTATGTATATTTCCACAAAATAATAATTTACACTATTGTTGGAAATCTCCTCTCTTTCTCTAAAATACGCTAGAGGAGTACATCGTTGAAAATCGAGGGAGAAAAATAACATTTTTAATTTTATCCAGTTTACATATATAGTCCCATTACTGCCGCTATAATACATTTTTCTCTGTATCCATTTCATCAAAAAAATAAAAATAAAGAGACTAACGTCATTTTTCTTTTTATCCATTTATGCAAAAGATGTACAATATTAGGTTTCTTTATTTAGTTGATGAATAATACTAGGTTTCATTATTAAAGATTGCGCCACTGAAAATATTAGGGTTGTATTTATTTATTTTTTTGAACAACTGCATTTGGAGGGATTCGAATACGGATCTCCCGCTAAATAGATCGTCTCTCACAAGGATATAGTGAACCACTAGGCCAACTCTATAGGATCATAAAATACTAGTGTTGTAGAGAATTGTTATTTCTTGTTTTAGGGAAAGTAATATATATATATATATATATCTGCCTATTTAGAAAGAAATGAAGAAAAATATCTTGGGCGAAGAGAAAAGTTCGTGAACTAGGGAACCTTATTATGAGCGCATTTCCTGTACGCACAAATGCGTACGCATTTGTGCTAAAAGATTTCCAGAGGGGCCCACGCGAGAGAGAGAGCGCATTTTGTTTGACTGCTTTATGCCTTGATTGAAAGAAAAATAAAACAACAGACAACAGCACAACTCTTCTTCTTCTCTTCTCCACGGTTTCTCTCTCTCTCTCTCTCTCTCTAAAACCCATTCCAATCAATCGTATACAACCCAGCAGCAGCTCGACGAAACACTCACCCTTTCGTCGCTCTCTTTTTCTCTCTACGGTTCGCTCTCTTTCTCTCTCTACGGCGCTCCAAGTTTTCTCTCTCTACCGGCGGAGCTTTCTCTATACCTACAGCGGAGCGCAGAGCTTTCTCTCTCTACAGTGGAGATTTGTAAGCTTTCTCTCTCTATGGGTTGGATCAAAAATGGGTTTGATCGAAGATGTGGTTGATTGAAATTTCGAATTTTGCCTTTATGTAAGAATGGGTCGCGTTGAAATGAAATATTTGAGGGTAATTTCGAGTTGATGCTGAAATGAAATTTACCTTTGGTTGAATTGAAAATGGGTTTGAGGGAAAGAGAGAAAGATTGAAAATGGGTCGAATTTTGCTGCTGCCGAAAATAAGGGTCTCTTGGTTCACTGAAGCAATGAAAATTAAATCATTTAGACTTTGGTTCACTGAAGCTACCTTATTTTGTGTGTGCTGATGATTAACTTTGTGTTGAGACAAATTGTGTTTAATGGTGCAATTTAGACTTTTTGAATGCTTTTTTTTAAATTACCAAGCTACGTTAATTTGTGTCTGTTGATGATTAACTTTGTGTTGAGATAATTAAGGCACAAATTGGCCTTATTTTCGGCACTACAAAACAAGATTGTATCTACCAATTACTTTTGCTTATTTGGAGACAAATTGTGTATAATGATGCAATTTATGATATAAGTACGTACAAATTCTGTTTAATGGTGCGAAATTTGGTACAAATTATGTATAAAGGTACAAATTGTGCATAATGGTGTGAACTTTGGAGCGCTGTAGAGAGAGAAAGAGAGCGAACCGTAGAGAGAAAAAGAGAGCGACGAAAGGGTGAGTGTTTCGTCGAGCTGCTGCTGGGTTGTATACGATTGATTGGAATGGGTTTTAGAGAGAGAGAGAGAGAGAGAAACCGTGGAGAAGAGAAGAAGAAGAGTTGTGCTGTTGTCTGTTGTTTTATTTTTCTTTCAATCAAGGCATAAAGCAGTCAAACAAAATGCGCTCTCTCTCTCGCGTGGGCCCCTCCGGAAATCTTTTAACACAAATGCGTACGCATTTGTGCGTACAGGAAATGCGCTCTATATATATATCTATGTTTGTGGATGCGTTATCTTATTAATTAACACATCCAAAATGGATAACAAATTAACATACAAAGTTTATTTACCAAAAATATAAAGCACTAATAATAGACATATAGAGTACATGTATGACCGGAAATATTTAGTTATGTAAAGTGTGTGGGTGTGTCTATATATATATATATATATATTTGGGGTTGAGTTTAGGAGCATTACAAGGAATAGTTGAAATTGAAAAGCCGAATAAATAACGACATAATTTTTCATGACATTTAAAGCAACACCGTAATCTAATTGTTTAGAATTTTTTATACTAGGTTGGCGCCAGGAACTCTTGATGTTATACGAAGCCATTAATCACTTCCACCAAAACCATACAATAGCTAATATTTAACAACACGTTAATCATATCCAAAATCAAAATAAAAAATAATATTTTAATTTAATTTGTCATTATACAATAATGTAAAAAAACTAAATAAACAAAAACATGAGACAATCCCCATAGACAGAACAAATTTTTTAAAATTTTTTTTTTCAAAAATGACACTAATTTGCAACACTTTCATACAAACATTGTAAAACTTGCAACATTCTCTTTGACAAATAACGCGAAATTCATGATGTTTAATTGTGAAAAAGTGTTGGAACATACCAATGCTTGCTAATAAATGTTGCAAAGTTTTTGACATTTATATCAAATGTCGTAAAAAATCACTTTTCTATCAGAAAAGTAATAATTATTCTTTTGTGGAAAACAAAAAGAACTTATCAATCGAGTCTTGTACTGACATATTTTCCTAATGTGAAATTGCTCACTGTATTTGAAGTTGTCAACTTTCTTAATTAAATAAATACCTTCCAGAATTCAACGACCTAAATATTTATCAACAACTATACAAACCTTATTGAACACTCAATTATACTCCATAAAGGAACAAAGACGAAGATATAACAAAAGTTCTCTGATAATTATTTTTTAATCCACAGCTTTGTTTATATAGATAATACATAAAGGAAGAAAACTGAAGGTGGAGAGATATATGCAGGCATTATGTATCCACTCCAAAGTTTAGTTGGACTTAGTTATAACTTTTACTTCTTAATTAATAATTAAAATTTGAAATGAATTAAAACAAAAGGTTAAAGTATTAAAAATACTTGGATTAGAATGAAGTCTAAGAGCTTAGCGTCGTATCAATAACCATTAATGTAATAAAATATAGTCATTATAGTTTGAATCAAGGATTGCCCAAGCCTTTGTCACTTGAGTTACATATCCCAAACTGGTTATTTAATTCAAAATTCATATATATACACCATTTGCTTTTCTTCTCTATTTTAAGCAACATGACAATGTGTGTTGCCCATGAACTTATACAAAATTTCTAAAAACATGCAATTGATGATTAAATTGGTTTTCCTAATAGATCTCTCTTGTTGCTAACGGTCTTGTAACCTGTTGACGTCCTTCCTATTCTCGTAACAAGAAGGTAATAGGTTCAACCCACATTGACGTACTTGTCGAATCATTTATTGGCCCACCCTTACTGTGGTGGTTGTGGGTATGAAAAAGATATATTTGTGTTGAGAAGTTTGTTGTGTAAAAAAAAATAGATCTTTCTTGTTTAATGTTCATAATTAAGTTGTGCCATCTTAACGATGCTAGAAATCATGACATACATAATACGTGTGCAATATATAGTATACATGGTACTTTATAATATACTAGGTATTGTCCATGCTGAACGGCATGCTTAAACACAATCAAATCATTAAAAACATCTCCAATAATATTGTATAATTTCGTTTCGTGTAAAATTTACAGAACTTGTAAAAGTTTTCTTTTTCAGCAATCTTTTAAAAATGATTTTTTTTGGTAAAATATATGCCAAATTTACACTGTCATCTTTCTCACTCAATTTTTTAAAAAACTTGTAAATTGTAATAACTTTTAATACAAAACACATATTTTAGTAAATATATATATATTTGAAATATATTTATCAAGATCTATTGTGATTATATGATTACATATGTATAAATTCAAGAAAAAATATAAAAAAAGAATTGTATAAAATAACAGCTAACATTGTGTGCATATCTTATTGGCTCTTTTCGGTTTACAAAAAAATTACAAAATTACTATTTGAGCATATTTTTTTAGACTCCAAGATTTGTGTAAAAATTGGTTGACACATATGATATACCATCAATTTTTACACAACCTTAAAACATGCTCTAACAATAATTTATATTCGAGATTTGGTGCATTGATAACGTTACAAGGGGAAATAAACTCTTGATTTAGGACATGGAAAACAAATATTGGATATTTCAAAAAAAAATTACTTTTCGAATGGAGGGAATCTTATTAATTTAAAAAATGGGTTATTCACTTATAAATCCTTACTACTTATTGTATGAATTTAGACGATGAAGGGCATGGTCATACATCCTTTTCAAGAAAAAAAATACTTTTTTGCTAACTTAGTACATTTTTGGGGCAATTGGGCATACGGGTTCATTCCAATAATAACATAATTATAAAGGACACTTACAAATTAGCCGTGTAAATTAAGGACATTGTACAAAAAAGATACTAATACCCCTTCCTTATAACATCTCATGTCTCATTAAAATTGGTGCTAAACAAATTTAGTAACATGACAACAACCAGAAGGTGCTAAATGCATTTTGTACCACCTGTCAACAAGCATGACAACAACCAGAAGGTGCAAAATGCATTTAGCATATACCACCTTTCAACACACATGACAACAAATAAAATGTGATGAATGCATTTAGCACCACCTATCAACGCACATGACAACAACCAAAATGTGCTAAATGCATTTAGCACCACCTATTAACAACCAAAAGATAACTAGAAGGTGCTAAATGCATTTAGCACCACCTGTCAACACACGTGACAAAAACGAGAAGGTACTAAATGCATTCAGCACCACATGTCAACACACATGACAACAACCAGAAAGTGCTAAATACTTTTAGCACTAATAAAAAACAGAAAATAACAAAATTAATGAGATCATCATCCACTCAATATATTTATATGTATATATATATGGATCAATGTAAGGTTCGTCAAAAAAAAAGAGTTGCAATCAATTTTTTTTTTTTCAAATCCCGCAGGATTGTTGAAATTGGTCGATTTTGATAGCAAAACGACCTCTGATTGTCTTTATTTTTCGTGCAATAGTAGTAATTTTGTCTTCCGAACAACATATCCAAAAATCATCCCAATCCAACGGTTCAATCAAAAGTTATACTCCCTCCGTCCCAATTTAATTGTCTACTATTCCATTTTCGGATGTCCCAAAATAATTGTCCACTTTCTATATTTAGCAAGTCATTAATTATAGCACTTTTTATTATTTTTAATATTACCCTTTAAACTCTCACCACTTTCTTTATTGTGGATTCTGCCACCTCTTTTTATTAGGAGAAAAGTAAAGGACATTTTTTAAAATAAGTATTTTCTTTTGAAGTAATTATTATGTCTCCTTAATTTTTAGTTTTTCAAAGTGTGACAATTAAATTGGGAAAGAGGGAGTATATGTTTTATGATTGCACCTGTAGAGAAGAAGAAGATGATGATGATAATGAGAAAGTGATACGATTGGAGAGTCGGGTAGTGGTGGTGGTGGAAGATGTGAGATCGTTGAAGAGACATAGAGGAGTATTTGATGGTTGAATGGGAATCTAGGGAGAGAGATGAGGTATTGAAAGTTTCGGTGCAGGAGGAGGGGCAAATTGATTTATCATTACTGTAGCAAGCAATGTCTATTATAAGAGATGTTTATATTAGGTGTATTTTTGTCCATCAACATTTATCATTTTTCTTAAAATAAATTAATATTATGAAAAGTGTCTTTATTGTAAAAATAAATTATGAAATTAATACTACTTCCATTTATCAAACAGGAATTCTTTCTTAGAGTTATAAAACAATACGGAGCAAGACCCTATAACCCATTAATTATCAAAATGCCTTTCAGCATTAATTTCACTTTTTCAAATTTAAAATTCAATAAGTTAACATTCATTACTCCCTTCCTTCTAGTAAAACAAAAATAAAAAATAAAAAATCCTTTAATGCTACGCATAAGATATCTACACAAAATAATCTATTGAACTAACTTTAGCCAAAATTATTTGTTCTTTCCAAAATCTCTACTTTTCTCGCACTATAAAAATATAATTATGTGAATATGCAAAGAAGGTTTATGATTCTAACAACAAATTTTGTTACAAACTTTGTAGTTAAACTTATTTCACTGCTGCAAGCTTGTAGTTAACTTTTAAATTTTGATATTCCTTTTTTTTTTTTTCAAATATTAGTGAATTTTGAAATTTTTATAGACAATTTTCTTGCAAATTTGAAGTAAAATTTATAGATTTCACTTCAAGCTTGCAATGAAATTTGTAAATCTTACTTCAACCTTTTAGTGAAACTTGTATTTTCAATGAAAGTTTTGTAACAAAAAAAATCGTAATTTTGTAGAGAAATTTAATGTCGCCGAGTGAATCCAATAAAGATAAACAAAAATGCGAATAAGAAAAAAACTAACGTAAGATATGAAATTAGTAACTTAGGTTTATTATTTAGCAGTTGATTCTCAAAAATCAATTTTAATCGAATCACAACGTAAACTTAGAATTGTATGGATTTTAATTTTGGAAAAAATGTTTAATCTTTTCTAGCATGCATCAAATTTTATTTTTTTAAGGAGATCTCCATAAAAAGAGACCTCTCCAAAAATTGGTGTTAATAAAGCAATTAAACAAATAAGCAAATACCATAAATAATGAGGTATCCCTACAGTGCAGGACTAATCTTCAACAATCCACTATATACACAAAAATTTACAGACTCGATTAATCTCAAATCGTATAGACTCACAACTTAAATCGCATAAGTCGCCTGCAGAAGTCTCCACTTTCTGTGCGTCTAGTCCCCTATCCGAATCATACGAACATATTCACAACAAATTACTCACCACGGTATGGCACCGTTCTTTAACATGTTTTGCGAATCATACGCACTTTGAGATCTGATTTATTCTTTAAAGAAAGAAAGATTGCTTTGACATGAATGAAAAGCCCTAAGGTGAATTTTATGTTTTGACGTTTTAATCTCTTAGAAAAAAACTCTCTCAAAACATGTGTAAAAAGGTATGTGTTAAAATCCTAACCCTATGGGTATTTTTATATAAAAATATGGAGACCAAATGCTTTTAGGAAAAAAATTTATTTAAGGCTAAAATTATAAGTCAAAATCCTTTTTGAAATTGGAAACTTACTTTTTAAAAAGGAAATTTGCGATAAAAAAATTCTCAGCCCAGGTTTACTGTCGAACCGGTCCACATTAACAAAATGTGTACCGATCCATTCTTATATGCCGAACACGTCTAATAACAAAAATATGTATCTGTCTGACTTGGGATTTTTCAAAACATTTTGAAAATTTAAAAACCTTATGAAGTTAATTTGAAAATACTTTGAAATTAGCTTTTTTGATAACAACCACCTTAGGAAGAATCAAATTATAATGCCAATACTCACTATATCTATCTTGATGTAATCCTTCAATATATAGTTTTGATAGCTTGGCTAACTTGTAGTTATTCAGATTTAATCTCGAACGACTAAAATAACTTATAAGTAAATGTGTTTTTATTGAAAGAATAAAGCTAACACAATTTCAAACTTTACAAAATAGCATGCCACATAAGATATATATACACACGATGAGTTAACAACTCTAATACAAACATGGTGGTATTGAGAATGGGAGTGGGGATTGTTAAGTTTAGAGAAAAGAGAAACTATATATCTTATTGAATGAATTAATTACATAAGAAAGGGGCTCTATTTATAGAGCTAAACAAGACAAAAGAAAAACCTAATCTAACAAGGAAAAGGAAAACTAATCCAATAAGGAAACAAACACGAAATAAATAAATAAATAAATAATAACTTTAACACCCCCCCTCAAACTCAAGAAGGCTTAAAAAGCATTCGGAGTTTGGAAACGAGAAAGTGAAAACGGGCGGTCACATGAGTCTTGGTAAACAGATCAGCAAGTTGATACTCAGACGAGACGAAAGGCAAGCGAATAGTGCCATGAGTGTAGTGATGTCGAACAAAGTGGCAGTCAACCTCAATATGCTTGGTACGTTCATGAAAAACATCATTATGGGCTATCTGAATGGCACTTTGACTGTCACAAAATAACGGCGTAGGAGTAGGAACGGAAATTCCCATATCTTTAAGTAACCAGCGAAGCCAAACAATTTCAGAAGTTGCATGGGCAAGGGCGCGATACTTAGCTTCAGCACTAGAACGAGCAATCACAGTTTGTTTCTTACTTTTCCACGCGATGAGAGAGTCACCTAGAAAAACACAGAATCCTGTTGTAGACCGGCGATCAGTTATATCACCCGCCCAATCGGAGTCGGAATATCCTTGTAACTCAAGACTAGAAGTGGATGAAAAATGTAATCCCTGGAATAGTGTCCCTTTAAGGTACCGAATGATGCGGAGAACAGCAGCAAAATGAACAGAGCGTGGAACAGACATAAATTGGCTTACAATATGAACAGCGTAACTAATATCTGGCCGTGTGATGGTGAGATAGTTGAGACTGCCAACAAGTTGGCGATATAAAGTCGGATTTGGTAGCAAAGTCCCGTTAGAAGCACAGAGTTTGACATTCAATTCAAGGGGTGTATCGGCAATCTTGTTGTCAGTTAAACTAGCTCGCTGAACAATGTCGGAAGCGTATTTTACCTGAGAAAGATAGTAACCAGTAGACAAACGATCAACCTCAATACCAAGGAAGTAGCGAAGAATTCCCAGATCTTTCATTTCAAAACAAGAGCACAGATAGGTCTTGAGCTTGCATATTCCATCGAAATCATCCCTAGTGATAATCATATCATCGACATAAATGAGAAGAACAACAATGCCTTGTGAAGAGGAACATGTAAACATTGCTGAATCATGAGCACTCTGTGAAAAACCATGGTGAATAACGGCTGTGGAGAACTTTTCAAACCAGGCTCTGGGTGCTTGCTTAAGACCATAGAGAGCACGACGAAGTTTACAGACTTGTCCAGGAGAGTGAGGTAGCCCATTAGGAGGCTGCATATATACTTCTTCGGATAGGTCGCCGTGAAGGAAAGCATTTTTGACATCCATCTGGTGAATCGCCCACTTACGGATAGAAGCAACTGAAATAAGTGTGCGAACTGTGGTCATACGAGCTACGGGAGCGAAAGTTTCTTCATAATCAATACCATATTCCTGTGTAAAACCTTTTGTAACGAGACGAGCTTTGTAACGATCAACAGAACCATCGGCGTTGGTTTTAATCTTGTATATCCATTTGCTCCCAACAACAGATTTTCCAGCAGGTAAGGGAACAAGGTCCCATGTATTGGTTTGCTTTAAGGCAGCAAGTTCATCGGCCATAGCTTGTTGCCAAAGAGGATCGGTGGATGCTTCGCGATAAGAGGATGGCTCATGTAGGGACAGCAGGGCGGAAAGAAAACAGTGATAATCTGATAACTTAGCTGGCGGCCGACGATCTCGAGTTGGTCGAAGTGGAGGATCGCTGTCGGGACATGCAGAGTCAGGGCAAGACATAGAGTTGTCAGCAGTGGAGCTATCAGACACTAAGGGAATGGGGTTAGCCGGTACTGGATCAGGGACAGATACTGGAGTGGGTGAAAGGTGAGAGGCTTCTATTGGCGAGGACTCGGGGAATGGATCAACAGGCAGCGCAGGTTCAGTGGATAAGGTGGTATTTTGGGCCAGAGTGTAATATGGAGTATTTTCCCAAAAGGTAACATGTCGAGAAATGCGAAGTCTTTTGGCAATGGGATCATAGCAGCGATAACCCTTTTGTTGAATTTCATATCCTAAGAAAACACACATAGAGGTTTTTGGTGTGAGTTTGGTACGCTCTCTTTTGGGAAGTAATACAAAACAGGTAGATCCAAAGACACGAAGTTCGGAATAATCAGGACAAGTTTCATAAAGACGCTCAAAGGGAGAAATACCATTTGTAACAAGAGAGGGAATGCGGTTTATAATGAATATAGAAGTATGGATGGCTTCCCCCCAAAAAGTGGAAGGGACAGAGGACGACACAAGGAGAGTACGGGCAGTTTCGACAAGATGACGGTGTTTACGTTCTGCAATGCCATTTTGTTGTGGAGTGTCAGGACAGGATAATTGAGGAAGAGTCCCTTGAGATTTGAGAAAGTCAAGGAAGGGTTTGGACAGATATTCGCCTCCGGAATCAGAACGAAAAAGTTTGATAGTTTTAGAAAATTGAGTTTTAATCATGGTGGAAAATTCAATATAAATTTTAAGAAAATCGGAACGTGAGTGAAGCAAATAAGTCCAACTATAGCGAGAGTAATCATCAACAAAAATCACATAATATAAGGCACCCCCCATAGAAGCAATAGGAGCTTTACCCCACACATCAGAATGCACAAGATCAAAAGGAGAAGATGAAACTGTAGTACTATTATTAAAAGGTAGAGCTGGTTGTTTGGCCAGTTTACAAGCAACACAAGAAAAATCTTTATCTAATGTAACTGGTCCTAACAACCCTTGATTAATCATATATTTAAGACGAGAAAAAGAAACATGTCCTAATCGAGAGTGCCAAAATGATGATGGGTGTGTGGTAGATGCTGTTAAGGATGTATTGGTTGTAGGGGGAATGTGAAGTGTGTCTGTAACATATAAGCGGCCAACTCTATGGCCTGTCCCAACTTGCTTGCCCGTTGAGCGGTCCTGCACAATAAAACCCAATGAATGAAATATAATGATTAGCCCAAGATCACATAATTGCCCGACAGATAACAGTTGCATTAAAAGTTGAGGGACAAAGAAGACATCAGGAATAGACAAGTTAGGAGTGTTTTTAATGGAACCAATGTGACTAGCAGTAATAACAGAACCATCAGCTGTGTGAATTTTGGGAGATGAATGCATGAAACTGAATGAGTCAAAGTGTGTAGGATCAAAAGTCATGTGGTTTGATGCTCCGGAATCAAGGAACCAAGGAGAAGAAGATGTACCTGATGAGACTGAAAAGGCAGAGGCAATGGTATGATTATTACCGGTTTGGGGAGATGGTGGAGCAAGTACGGCAGCAGACGATCCAGTTGAATTTTGTAGTCCCCGCATGTACCGAGATGTAGGAGAGGGACAATTCTTGACTACATGCCCAAAACCCTTGCAGTAGTTACATTGAACCTGGGAATAATCTCGGGGTGGTGCCGTTTGGGTATTATGAGGAGGGCGATATGATGTCGGATGAGGGCGTGGTGAAAAGGTATTGTGAGGTGGTCGGTAATTCTGATTCTGCGGGCGAGGAGATGCAGCATACGAGGTATTCGAGGCCGGTGGTGCAACAAAAATTGATGAAATATTCGGAGTGATACCCTTGCGAGTTTCTTCAATAATTAATTCTGTTAATGCTGATTCAACAGAGGGGAGGGGCTTGCGATGAAGAATAGATGCCCTGATCGGTTCAAATTCATCCCGTAATACCATGAGAAATTGTACAAGTCGCGTTTCTTCACGAAAGGTTTCCCATAAACCAAAGTCTGTTGTCCATGGAGGTTCCATGAGTTCCAATTGATCCCAGATAACGCACATGCTAGAGTGAAAATCAGACACGGATTGACCTGGTTGTTGTAACAGCCCACGTATATCTTGTTCAAGTTTATATTTCTTGGCAAAATTGGTTTGAACATATCTGTGTGCTAAGAAATCCCAAGCTTTCTTTGCGGTATCATACTTTCCAAGCTGAAGACTAATTGATGGAATGACAGTGTTGGCAATCCATGTTAAAATTTTGTTGTTATTAATATCCCAATCAGCATACTTTTCATCGGTTTCAGCAGGACAAGTTGCTTTGCCATTAACATAATCCCAGAGGCCCTTTCCTTTCAAGAAATTTCGGAACAAGATAGACCAGTGATTATAATTGTTTCCATCCAATTTGATGGTGATAGGAATTTCTGAGGTTTTCATAACATAAAACTGAACAAGAATTAAGCAAACAGTGTAAGAAATAGTGCACTTGACCTGATTTGGTATCTTAGAGATTGAATTTGGAGAGACGGAGACTGCGGTTGTGTTCAGAATGCTTGAAAACCTCGGGAACCAGTCGTGGTTGTCAGAGAACCGGTCAAAAAAATAAGCAAACGGTGGTAAAAGGAGTGCACTGGATCTGGTTTTGTAACTTGAAGACTGAATCTGGAGAAACGGAGACTGCAGTTGCGTCTGGAACGGTCAAAAACCTAGGGAACCGGTCTGAGTTGGCTGAAAACCGATCAAAAAATAGCAAAACGGGGCAAAAAACTGTTGGCTGAACCGGTCTGAGTTGACTAACTGACGGTTGACTGACGGCGTTGACGGAAAAGCTGACGGCGTTGACGGAAAAGCTGACGGCGTTGACGGAATGCTAACGGCGTTAACGGAAGTTAACGGTAACGGAGACGGCCTGACGCCGTTAACTTTAACGGAAAAGTACTAACGCCGTTAACGTTAACGGCAATTTGACTGACGGTAACGGCGGCGGCGCGTGGTTTCGGCGAGACGTACCGTGTTTCACACTCGCGGCGCGTGAGGGCGCGTGGATGGGTTTTTTGAGGTGATTCTTGCGGCGTTGGAATCGTCTTTGGAAGACGAAGGTTTTAATGTTGTATTTATCGAGGTTTGATATATTTATCGATAAGACGGTGCGGATCTGATTGGTGATGGTTGCGGCTGGTGGCTGGTGGTGGTGATTCAACCTGCCTCTAATACCATGTTAAGTTTAGAGAAAAGAGAAACTATATATCTTATTGAATTAATTAATTACATAAGAAAGGGGCTCTATTTATAGAGCTAAACAAGACAAAAGAAAAACCTAATCTAACAAGGAAAAGGAAAACTAATCCAATAAGGAAACAAACACGAAATAAATAAATAAATAAATAATAACTTTAACAGGGATAAGTAAAAATGGGGGTGGAAATAGCAGCACCTTAATTTTTGGCTTATTTCATAGAAAAATATTTTTTGGATGGTGTTGAAGAAAAAAATCACAAAATATATAGAAGGATGGTAAACATTTAATTTGCTCATAAAAATTGGAAATCATCTCACTAGCTACATCACTTCAACTTATAATCAAACAAACCCTTAGAATATTAATATGGGTATATATGTCAAATTTCAATGCAATTTTGTACTTGATGCGTGTTATGGTAATAAATAGTATCCTTGTTGTATTAAAATATCTTATCTTAGATCTTTTTACTGTGTTCTTATAAGGAATTTTCTCTACAATTTTTCAAAAATAAATAAATTAATACCAACATTAAAACAGAATCAAAAGGTAAAAATCAGTTTATTAATTTGGGACATTCGAAGAGAATTAGTAAACTTTTTATTTAAGACCATGGAATACGTGTTTTTAATTTTCCAAACAAATTTAATACAAAAATAAAAAATGAGAAATACATAGTATATAATTCACAAATACAACTCTTCTCCGGCATTCTTAAGGGTTACACATCATAAAACTTAATTACACGATCTCAACTACTACCACAAAAGACATTTTTGTACAACGACTTATAAAAAAAAATATTGCCGTATTTATATATATACACAATAAAAATTATTAATTTAAGTGGATGCCTGAAGCCCTGCAAGTCCTTTCCTCGCCGGGTTCACCTAGACAAGACACGCATCTTTGTGCATCAATTCACTTTATCATTCGCAATTATCTATTCGTGCATGTACTATATATTTTATGTGAACGTGCATATGTGACCATAAAAAACTTTCAGTATCATGTGTAAAGAATATAAATATATACATATACGAGAAAATTAAGTGCGGATCAGTATCATATTTTTTCTCCTTTTTTATTTTTTTTATAAATTAAAGACGGTCCTAGTTATATATGGTAAAAGCACTCTCACTAGCTCTAAATAACGCATTTAAAAGCCGATGTGATGGGTTCTGGAAGACACGAGAGATTTGTGCGTGACTCTTCCCTTCTTTTTTTTCTTTCTGATAATACAAGCGATGGATCTCTCCTTTGTTTCTTTTTTGTTAAGCGGAATAGTCCCATCACCCTTGGCCTCTCATTCATTTATTCATGGCAAAATGGCAACATGCTTATGCCATTTTCGCACTTTTGTTATGGAACTTCTTTGTACGATCAATCGTGGTAATATATTTTTTAATTATTGTCAGATAGGTCATCAGTCCGTTAAATCTCCTAATGGAAACTTAATTTATTTGCACAAACCACTCCCGACTTTTCAAATATTTACATGAACCGTCCCTATCTTTTTTCCCTTTAGGAACTTGCATAGATGGTGTCTCCTCCTTCATCACAATACTCTATTCCAACCTTCTTGGTGAAGGAGCAAAATATTGTAACGGATTAGATATCAGTTTCCCAAAATTCAATGCTTGATCACCAATTTGATCACAACCCAATTCAATTACAATATAATCTTCATCATTCCATTGAATTAATTAACATTCGAGGGTATTTAGAATTTAATTGAAGTCAAACATCATGTAATCAATATAAAACATCAATTCAATCTGCAACTACTGTTAAAATACATTCTAGCTGCAATCTTTTTACAAAATTATAAGCCTCAAAAAAAAGTTCTTACCCTACTGATTTAAAGAAAAAGTGGGTTTCCAATGAAAACCTTTTTTTTTCTTGGGGGACCAAAAATAAGCCCTTCTAAGAAAAAATTATAAAAAACAATGAATTTAATGAACTAATAAAAAAGAAAAATAAATCTCTATTCTTAAAATACCTAGATCTTTTTCAATAGATTCTTAGAAAAAATTGCTTTCTATTTTTTGTTCTTTTGAAATTTAACACAAAAGTCTAAAAACCTAAGAAATCTTTTGAATTGAAGAAAAGAGACTTAAATGTAGGAAATAAATACAAAGGCGAAGATATCGAAGGGTTCTGGTAGTCTCTGTAATAGATAGAATATAAAATTAAAAGGGGCGGCTTGCATAAATTTTAGAAAAGTTGGGGTGGTTTGTGCAAATAAATTTAATTTTCCTTTAGATGACAGAAGGTAATGGATGGACCCAATTGTCAATAATTAAAAAAATCATTACCACAGAATTAAACCAATCAGTTAGCCCTAGCTCATTCATCCAACAAAATTAAACCAAAAGACCGAAGCAAAACTATAAAAAGAGAGGGAGGGGAGAGAATTGGTTCGATCGGCAGAGAGTCCAACTCCATTTTTCACCTTCTTGCCTTCCTTTTATTTTACCTTACCTCCTTTAAATTTAAATTATGTATGTACGAGGATAAAAATGTGAAAGATAATTTAGTGCAGCGATAAGAGAAAATACGTGGAGGAGACTTTTTATTAATTTTCTCATTCATTGAGAAATATTTGTTGACCCATTTTATATTATGTACATTTATTTAAATTAATTTTGAGGCTAATTTTTCTATTAATTTAATGGAAGAAATTAATCGAAGCTATTATATTTTTATCTATTAGATTCAAACCCATGATCTTATGTACAATGAAAATATTTCCATACCACTAATCCAAACACTATTACAAATTTTTAAAGCGTACAATGTACATAATACCATAAGTTATCCAGTACAGTATTGTGCTGTGTAACACTTACAAATATGAGTGTTTATTTCTTATGTTCTTCTAAGTTGTAGTGATTCATGCATGAGATGCTTGATTTGATCGTGTTATCATATTTTCTCTGTAAAATAGATTTTGGAAATTTATCTAGTGGTATGTCAAACTTTGAAATTAGTCTTCCTTTTTTATTAGTCGAAAAAAATAGTTTTAAATTCATGTAAGAAAACAAGAATTTACATAGGTTGGTATAAAACTAATTCTCACCGTGGTATTCTGCCAAAATTTGAACCCGTGTCTAAATAATTTTGGTGGATTTCCTATCTCCTTCTCTTACAATTGCTCCAATCAAAAAAGAAAATACTTCCTCAAGCCACAGGGTCTTAGAACCAAACAAATATATTTTTATATTTACACTTAATTAAAAAATTTAGCTAAGCTAAATGCAACAGCATTTAAGATTTGGAATTAGGCTCAAGTGCATGAAAGTATTGAGTATTTATATAGGGCATCTCGGTTTGAACTCCGTCAACGTCACCCTCCCCCTAATCCAGTTTTATTTATCGTTTGTATAATCTAATGAAAAAAAAAACCCAACCTACAGTGCATTTAAAGTTTTCTTAACAAAGTTTCCAAGCTTTGATAGTTGCACGTACCCTAAATATACAATTCATTATCGACTTAGTATAACCATCAAATAGATGAAGTTGGTAAAAATATCATTTTCTATATCTTCACGTATGACGATTAATGTTTCTAAATTAACTTCATCTTTAAGTTCATTGACAATTAATACTCACTTAATTTATCACCTTCTAAAATAACATAAAAATGGCTGCACTAGGAAGACAATTAAGTTGTAAGGGGGCAACCGTTTGAATATTCATACCCATACTTCCTTCTCTCAAACACTCAATATCTTTACTATGGCTTGTACTAAAAAAATAACATATAAAAAAATTGTCATATTGTCTGGAAAAGTACTCCTCTTTAAAATATTGGATCATTTAAATAACTAATAAAAGCTATTTTTTTCCTAACAATATGTTTTTTTCTGCAATTGCCAATAATGCATATCCACCAACTCTGGCTGACTACGTACGTGGTGCTAAAACCAATCAATGTCAAATCGATTGCTTTTAGAATTTTAAAGCAACTAATTAAGCCACTAATTGAATAATTTGTTACATGGAAAATCTAATTGTCAAGAAAATTATATCATTCACAGGAAACCAAACGGAACGTCCATGGATGGTGTCAATTTATTTCAACCATTTGAAGAATACATGGAAAGTAGAATAACAAACCGTTACTTTTGTTTGCCATTGTAAAATATTGATTTTAGCTTAGTTTATTAGCTTAAAGCCGGAGAATTAATAGTTTCACATTTTGCTATTTGTTATTATTGTTAATGTTGTTATTGTTGTTCTTATTATTATGAGTAACTTACAATAAACCCTCTTCAACTATGTCAAGTTTCTGAATTGCACCCCAAATTAAAAAAAAAACCAACACTAAACCCCCTTCAACTAATGACCCGAGAAAATAAGCTAACACCGTTAACTTTTCTAAAAATATTAAATAATCCCCCAAACAAGAGCCTGTTGTATTTTGACACATCGGTAATTCTTTGATGTTTTAACAAAAATCTATAATACTATATTAACAAATTAGAGTTTGACACGTGGCTTTCCAAATTTTTTAATTCTAACTAATTTTCAAAAAAAATAAAAGAAAAAAAAACATTTCTACTGCACCACTATGAACTACTGACCACAACAATATCAATGAACCACCATGATTAGTTTTATGTTGGCACTTCAAATCCAACCTATTATTCAAACACACTCTATTCCATAAAAGATGAACCCCATATTCAAAATTGAAATTGATTTTTTTTTTCTTTTTAAAAAGAGATTGAAATTGATGTTTGCGCATAACAATATATGCGAGAAAAACCTTTGCATCTAAATTCTAGAAATACTCGCCATTCTTCTTTTACTTCTATCACCTCAACCCCGATAAATACTTCAACTTTTGAGACGATGTGTATAGATATTTACGCATTATAAAAAGTTAAAAAACAGTGTCCGTTTATATATCTACTATTATTATGTGTATTTGTATGGATGCAAACCCTTAGATCTTTATATACAAAAAGAAATCCTTGCAATTAATGAAGTCAAAACCTCGAAAACGACGACAACGTCGATTAATCTGTAAAGCGAAATTGTTCTTGGGTTAATTTTTGAAGTTAGCTAGCAGGTCATGAGCACCGGCGGCGTGATTCTGGAAGAGGTTATTTTGGTGATTCAAAGGTTTTATTCATGACGTTATTCCCACTCAATCTGAAAATCTCCTCTGTATTCGGCAAGTTGAGGTTGGTTATTGTCAGAGAATATTGGAATTTGACTTTCTTAGATATTCTGTCCATGAATTACATCATTCCAATTCCTTGAAATCTGATAGATTGATTCTCAATCCCTTCAATCTCTCTAACCGATTGTCTTATATATAAGACCATCTCTTGTTGTACAAATACACTATAACAAGCAGTACAATTCTCAATTACTTCTATCCTTTATAGTTCCAACATGGTATCAGAGCGTGTTTTTATAAACTCCTCCCTACCATTGATTTATCCTCTTTAATCATCCAACCTCAGCCACACACTCAAACCCCTGTCGATCAACCAATCTATCCCTTTCAATCAACCAATCTTAAACCAGCCAAAAAAAGGCCACAATCGGAATTGTGTTTATACGACGATTATAGTATAGTCAAAATCACCAAAAATAAAAGCTTCACGCGTCCACACACGCGGCAAATATAGATTGCTACAGCATCCATCAGATCACACACGCAAAGCTTCAACTGCACTCTCACAAGCTCCACGCACCTGCGTCATTAAATTCCACGCACAAAGCCTCAGCCGCACACTCACACGCGCCCACGCTGTCAGATTCCACGCACAGAACCTCAGCCGTACACTCACACGCCACACGCGCTTGCGTCGTCAGATTCCACGTACCTGTGCACTCCACTATCCTACACCCCTCACGCGACCGCCACGGCACCTCCCAAGCGCCTGCTGCATTATCTCACCCGGCTCATTAAACTGGTTCACATAAACCAATTCTGTCACCACATTTTTAACCGGTTCAGTGGCTTTATTACTGGTTCTTGCCCTGTTCAGAATAATTCCTAGGGTTTTTAATCCCTCTGATCCCGAATCCACCCTCCGTTTCTTCTAAATCATAACCCACATTATGGTAGGTATTTCAGTCGTATGTAATATGGATCGTTCTGAAATTGCACGCCCTATTTCCATCACTCTTAATGGGCCTAACTACATTCACTAGGCTCAAGCAATGACTAGTTTTCTCCAAGCACGGCGAGTTTGGAGAATCACACTAAAGAAATCACTGCACCGGTCCAAAAGAAAGATAAAACTGAAGAAGACTTTGCAAATCGACAAGATGATTAGATAGCAAAAAAATGGCGATATAATTACCAAGTGTCGCAATACTTTAATTCCATCCATCAATCAACAATTTGGTCATTTTTTAACTGGAAAGGAAGTCTGGGACTTTTTAAAATATATACCACCAAAGACCTTGCCAACCAGTATAAACTTCTGACAGCCTTTCATGCCAAAAGACAATAACCCGATCAATCCATTGATGAATTTCTCTCCGAAATATAAGTCATATGGATCAATTGGCTCTTTATGAACCTATCTGGTTATGCCCAATTGATGCTTGCAAATTTGAAATCTATAGGGATCAATATCATTTGATGACACTTCTTATGGCTCTTCATGATTATTCCGAACCCATTCGAGCTTTTTTCCTTCATTGCCATCCATTCCTGACTCTCGATGACGCTGTCACGGAACTTCATTTTGAAAAAACACGGTTTGGTGCCAAACCTCAGAATTCGAATATAGTGCTTGTTGTTAATTACTCTAAATCCGGCAAGCCATCAAATGAGTGCACATATTTCCATGAGACAACTCATAAATTGCTAAACTGTCCCAAGCGAATTTATAAGCAGTGTAGCAATAAAGGCCCAAATCATTATGGTTCTGATTGTTACAAGAATCCAACCAAACCAACCAATACCAAGCCCATCACTGTTGTTGCCACTGAACAACCATCAAACCAAATCTCATTTGTCAGTAACAATGATTTTGCTGATCTTTTAAAATAAGTTTTATTTAGTCCATCTTCTGCAATGTCTGCCACCTCAGGAAACTCCCGGTATTTTGATTCCGGTTATTGTAATCACATGACTTTTGATTCTACAATCTTTCTCTAAAACTCCTACCACAAACATATCTCCAATTAAGATTGCTGATATATCTCAATTGAATGTCACTCACATCGGACCAATATCTACATCACATTTATCCATTCTCTCTACTTTTCATATACATAAATTGATAATTAATCTTATATTTGTTTGTCAATTATGTGATCTTGGACTCATTGTTGTTTTTTCCTCTGGTTATCATGCACAGGATCCACGGACAAAGCAAATTATTGGGATATGCCATAAAGTTGGTCGTATGTTTGAGTTAATTCATCTTCTCACCCCACCAAATATAACTACCAAGACCCTCACTACTGCTCCGGATCTCTCCACCTCTACTTTAGAACTTTGACATTCTCAGTTATGTCATGTATCTGTTAATAGGCTTAGATCTCTTATATCCATGGGTCGATTAAGAACAGTTAGATCAAAAAATATTTCATGTTTGTCGTGTCAACTTAAAAAATAACCAGCATTATATTTTAATACAAGTAATTATATTTCCTCGGCACCTTTTGATCTTATTCACTATAATGTTTGGGGCCTTTTCCTCATAACACCATGAGAGGTCTAAATACTTTGTTGTTTTCATAGATGATTATACTCACTTTACCTGGATATATCTCTTAAAAAATCGTTATGAATTGCCACAAATATATTATAACTTTGCCCAAATGATTCAAACCTAATTTTTCAAACCAATTAAGATATTTCATGCTGATAATGCTATGGAATATAAAGAAACCAAAATTTTCCATTTTTGCGTTAGTAAAGAACCGTTTCTCAATATTCATGTCCTGGTACACTCAACAAAATGGTTGTGCTGAACATAAACATCATCACATTCTGGATACTATTCGAACACTTCTCATATCTAGCGGGTGTTCCGAACGTTTCTGGGGGAAAGTAGCTCTTAGTGTTGTTTATACTATAAATCGAAATCTTATTCATGCCTTCCAAAACCAATTATTATACGAAAGACTGTATGGTAATCCACCTAATTATAATCTTCTAAAAGTATTTCGGTGTGTCTGTGTCTATTTTGTCTTACTTCAGCCTCATGAATATTCAAACTCGAACCCCATTCCCGCATCTGCTGCTTCTTGCGGTATGGCGTAGTGCATAAAGGGTACAAATGTTGGGATCCTATTTTCAAAAAACTTTTTGTGTTTCGACATGTCATATTTTGGGAACACGAAATGTTCTTTAGTTTCCAAATTCCAAATCCCCACTAATACTCCTTTTTTATTTTTTGCTAGCTCTTTTGCTAAGTTATATCCTCTTGATTCACTAGTCTCATCTTTAACATAATATCATGAGCCCACTACTAAAGCCAATCAATCCAATGAACCCTCCTCCATAAAGTCCAACCCGTCTACTACTGCTCAATCAAGTGATCTCACACCAGCAATGGACTATTTTGATAACGCTAACTCGCCCAATGATCCTGTCAACCCGTCAAATCCTCTTCAACATTGTACCAGGGTAAGGCAATTACCTCATCATCTCCGTGATTATCATTGTTATTACACTATATTCTCCCATTATGAACCATCTTCATGTAAAGAAGCAAGTTTTAACCAATTGTAGCAACAAGCTATGTCTGAGGAATTGTAAGCCTTAGAAAAAGCTTAAACTTAAGAGTTATTTATTCTTCCTCCAGGAAAGATCGCAGTAGGCTCCAAATGGGTCTACACAATCAAAACCAAATCAGATGGATGCATTGATTGATACAAACCCCGCCTTGTAGCAAAATATTTTAATCAAGAATACAACATTAATTATGAGAAAACATTTGCTCATGTTGCTCGATTAACCTCTGTCAGGAGCCTTCTTGCTATTGCAGCTGTTAAAAAATGAGAATTATTTTAAATGGATGTGAAAAATGCATTTCTCAATAGCGATCTTTCTGAAGAAGTTCATATGAAACCATTTCCAGGAGTTCCACACTCTACATCTCAAGTTTGCAAGTTGCATCGTGCCTTATACGGTCTTAAGCAAGCCGCTCGCACTTGGTTTGAAAAATTCAACTCTACCATTTGAGAATTGGGTTTCATCTCTAGCACTCATGATTACAGGCTCTTCATCAAAAAATCAGATATTGGCATCACATTTCTCATTCTTTAAGTGGATGATATAATTAGTACTAAGAATGATGTTTCTTGTATATCTGAACTAAAACAATCTCTCAGCCACCATTTTGAAATGAAGGACCTTGGTTGTCTGAACTATTTTAGGGTCTTGAAGTTCTTTCTGACTCTGCAGGGTATTATCTCTCTTAGGCCAAGTATACTTCTGATATTCTCACTCGTGCCGACCTCGCCGATTGTAAAAATGCTCCAACACCACTGGAAACAAATCTCCGGCTTACCCATTTTGATGGTACTCCTTTAAATGATGCCACTTTGTATCGATGGATAGTTAATAATTTGGTTTACCTTACAGTCACTCGACCAGACATTGCACATTATGTTCACATCGTTAGTCAATTCATGTCAACACCACGATCTACTCATTATATAGATGTTCTACGCATTCTTCGCTATGTCAAAGGGACCCTGTTTCATAGTCTTCACTTCCCCTCTACAACCTTTTTGGAGTTACACGCTTACTCTAATTCTAAATGAGAAGGAGATCTCACCGATTGACGGTCAACCACCGAGTACTGCATTTTCTCGGGAGATTCCCTCATATTTTGGCGTAGTAAAAAACAATCCTTTGTTTCCCGCTCTAATAAAGAAGAAGAATATCGTGCTCTTGCTAACTCTGCTCAGAAAATCATCTGGCTACGCTAGCTCCTTTCAGACATGGGAGTTCCTCAGTATCTCCCAACAATAATTGGCTATGATAATCAAAGTGCTATTCAAATTGCTCATAACGATGTCTTCCACGAACAAACAAAGCATGTTAAGATTGACTGTCATTTTGTTCGTCAGCATTTAGCTAGTAACTATATTTGCCTCCTGTCTATATCCTTTGAAGAACAACCTGAAGATTTATTCAATAAAGTCCATCCGCTTCGCCGTTTTCAAGATCTTTTGTCAAAACTTAAGTTGGTTATTCATCTACCACCTTAAGTTTGAGGGGCAGTGTCAAAGAATATTGGAATTTGACTTTTTGTAGATTTTTTGTCCATAAATTATATCCGTACAATACCTTGAAATATAGTATATAGATTCTCAGTCCCTTCAATTTCTCCAACCCAATGTCTTATAAATAAGACCATCTCTTGTTGTATAAATACACTCCAACAAGCAATACAATTCTCAATTACTTATATCCTTTATAGTTCCAACAGTTATTTTGATTACGGGATTAAACTGGCAGCTTCGACGATGGTCGAGAGGAAAGGGTTTGGAGAGGCTTTGACAATGAAGATGCTAAAGGAGTAGAAGGGATGGGCTTATGTATTTTTATTTTCAAGAAAAGGGTGTGAGATTGGATGGAAGAAAAAAATAATTTCTTTTAAGTTTCTTTGTTTGGAAAAAGGAAGATCCTTTCCATCCCTATAATTAGACGTGAATAAAGTTAAAAAGAGGTTTTTTTAGTATTGAATTATCCTAGGCTAAGGATATTAGAGACTAATTTTGTCATTTTCTATGCATCATACGACTTGCGCACGTCCCTTTTATGATTCTTTTAATAATGTTTTAACAAATTTGTGCAAAGTGTAACAATACGATAGTTCAAGGGGTTTATTGTCATGTTTTTTAGTTTAAGAGGTAACATATAAACTCAACTTAATTTAAGGGGATTTAATGTAATTTACCCTATTATTGTTGCTATTTTTTTCTTGTACAAGAATATGCATAGTTCAAATCTTACTAAGAATAACAAAATTCTAAATTCTAACTCTTTTAAGAAACTATATATTTATATGAAACTGTTACCCCCCAGCTTTGTAGGTTAAATACATTTCTTAATAAATTTCATTATAATCTTTAAATTAAGTTTTTTTAAATATCTATAAAAAAAGAAAAGAGAAAAAAAGGGAATAAGAAGAAGAAGAAAATCAATAAATATTCACAAAAAATAAAATTGTTTTTGCGGTAACATTTTCTCCACCAGAAACTTATACAAGAAAAGCGTTTGGCTCAGAAAGTTATCCATGCAAGTAGATTTTTTTATTTGAAAATTAAATTATAAATACTGAAAAAGAAAATGTTTCTAAAATTATTTGGAGTAGAAAAGGCATTGCCTAAACCATTTTCTTGAAAGGGGACGGACTTTTTTTTGTACGAACATAGGCTAAACTTAATTATTTTAATTATTTAAGGAAAACAAACAAACAGCAGACTAAAACTGAAAATCAGCAACAACAAGTTAAGGGACAAAATCCAAGTGGGAAATTAAAGACTAATCTTCCCTTAGTAGGCTATTAATGTAACAAGCTCACATAAGATGATTTCTGCCTCGGACCGTGTTCTTCCCTTAGTATTTCTACAATTATCTTATTATCCGATCCCAACTTTATGCTGCGTTTAAAGCACATGATAAGAATGTGTGCTATTTCATGTTTGATGTTCGTCGGGATGGATTATTTATCCCACTAGAGTTTCTTATCCCACCGAGAGTGGGATTAACTTATCTCGCCTGAGAATGAGATTATTTTATCCCTTCTGAATGAGATTAAAAAATCATATCTGACTTTTTAATACCACGCGTCAAACAAACACACTCTATAGTAATAATCCGCGTACTGTCAACAGGGCATTTAAAGCCCAGCAATAGGGCTAACGCCTTCCCCCACCTCCACTTCCACCTCCAATAACCCATTTTTAAAACATAAATTAAAGACCGGTCTTCCATCGTATCAGATAATAGCTCCCAAGCCAGTCACCCCATTTTCCTCATCAAAAACAATATCACATGCTAAACTTATTTAAGTAGTGATATTGCAAGTTACGTTTAATAATTAGTCAACCCTGGCCAAACATGGATCACGACTACCGCAAACTTAAAGCCAATAATTTTGAGTCATAGACTCGAATTTTATTTTGGTCAATTGGGATCTGTTTTCCCAAAAAGACTTTAAAAATGATCATGTTAATATGTGTCCTTTTATTTATAGTAAGAAACAAATTAAGTACACATTTAATATGGCACAAATTCTTGCACATAAGATTATTATTTATGTTCATAATATAATTAACATGTGCCCTAACACTTTGGGCACAAGTTATCATTTTTCATTTAAAAAATAAAAACCTCTCAATTTCAATTTTTCATGTGTCTAACATACATAATTGTAACATATGTATATACAATTACATTATGTTCCAGAAAAAAATATATACTTCTTAATTTAGGCAATATTAACAAAAATAATAGTTATAAACATTTATAACAGTTACCAATGGGGTCTAGCTTAGATGATATCGCAGTCCACTTTTTACACGAGTGGACAGGGTTCGAACCGGGTGGTCTGCGGCTGTTTAACGGACTACTTGATTTGTAACAACTCGGATCCCGACCCTAGCAAGATATTGTCTGCTTTAGGTGGCTCCGCTCCAGCTACAACTGGGCAGCTCTTTCCTGTAGGGTTTTATCCTAGTTAGTACACCCAAGTACCCTAAGGGCCCCTTACTAGTGGGACCCCTTGGGTGCACATATATGGCACTTTAAACTGATCAGACAAAAAAATATTCAAATACTTGGGCGTGTAAAAAGTGTACCCAAGTTTAAAGTGACATATATGTGCACCAAAGGGGTTCCCACTAGTAAGGGGCCCTGGGGTACTTGGGTGTACTAACCAAGACAATGTTAAGCACAATTTAAGTCAATCACAGCAGAAAATCAAGAGCACAAATAAAAGGATTCCAGCATCTCATTACATTTACTGTTACCAAAATATTAGGATTCCATTTACTATAAATTTGAAACTCTTTCCATTTTTGTTTCCATCATCTCTGTATATATGTTCTGAATACCTTCAGTAATAACATAGGCAAATAATTATATTTATCAACATCTATATGGTATCAGAGAGTTTTTGCTCCAACGAATATCGATCCTTCCTGCATCTATGACTTCTCCCACTGTCACCACTATTTCTTCCGCTAACTCTGCCATTCCTCTATATGTTATAAATGCTGCCTCACATATTGATGATCGCCTTAGAGCCTCCAACTATCCTCAATGGAGGGCCCAATTTGATGCGATTCTGATCGGGTATGATCTTCTCGGGTATGTGGATGGTACTTTTCCTTGTCCTACCTGTACAACTAGCACATCAAATACCACAGGTTCTATTACCACCACCGCCTCTGGCACAATCGCTGCTGCTTCAGACATTACCGCTCATCATTGGACCAGACAAGACAAATTGATTCTCTCCGCAATTTTTTCCTCCGTCAACATCGCTATCAAACCACTAATTGTTACCACTAAAGACTCATATGATGCTTGGGAGAAATTGCAAACCCTTTATGCTAATAAGTCACGAACGAGGGTTCTTCAACTCAAAAATGACCTTTCCACGATTCAACGCGGTTCGAGATTCGTGTCTGAATTTCTTCATGCTGTCAAAGTCCTTGCCGACGAATTAACAATTATTGATCATCCAATGTCCAATGATGATCTCACTATTTATGTTCTTCAAGGGATCGACGCGAAATTTTGAGAAATTGCCACTCCCATTCGCACCAGGGAAACTTCTCTTACCTTTGAAGAACTTCATAACTTGCTTGTGGGTCATGAAAGCTACCTTCGTTAGTTGGATATTGGGAATGCCTCCATGGTTGCTGTTGACTATAAGAGAGAGATATGAGAGAATAACTTATGTTGATATTTTGATGAATGAGTACAAAGGTCCCTTAAATAGGGATTGAATGAACTGTACATGGAAACAATAATAATATCCCATGATTCTAGGAATCATAGTGGTAGTCAACTATACCATTTATACATATACCATATCTAAATATACTACCATATCTAAATATTCTACCATATTCTAATACTCCCCCTCAAGTTGGCACACATATATCGAACATGCCCAACTTGCTAATTAGCTTGGTGAATATTTTCTTTGTCACGGCCTTGGTGAGTGTCAGCTAACTGATCTTCAGAGCGTACATGAGGAACAGAAATAACTTTCTCTTCTAACTTCTCTTTGATGAAGAATCTATCCACTTCAACATGCTTTGTTCTATCATGTTGAACTGGATTGTGTGCGATATCACATGCTGCCTTGTTGTCGCAATATAGTACCATGGGTTCTGTTGGTGGAAAGCCGAGATCTGTCAGTAGCAGTTTCAACCATAATAACTCTTGTATACCCACTGCCATTCCTTGATATTCTGCTTCTGCGCTTGATCGGGATACTACATTTTGCTTCTTACTTCTCCAAGTAACCAAGTTTCCTCCTACAAATGTGAAGTACCCTGAAGTAGATCTCCTGTCACATATATTACCTGCCTAATCAGCATCAGTGTATCCTTCAACCTTTAGAATATCCTCATTTTTCTGGAATAGAATTCCTTTTCCAAGAGCTGCTTTAAGATAACTGATAATCCTCATAACTGCCTGCATGTGCTTCTCCCCTGGATTATGCAAGAATTGACTGACGATACTCAATGCATAAGATATATCAGGCCTTGTATGTGCGAGGTACATTAATCTTCCTACCAATCTCTGATAGCGCCCTCTATCCACGGGTACTTGATCCGGTTCGACCTCTAATTTCAATCCTTCCTCCATTGGAGTATCTGATGGTTGACAGGCAGACATTCCAGTTTTATTCAGTAAATCTAGAGCATATTTTCTCTGAGATAGAAAGATGTCTTTTGTTGATCTAGACACCTCGATCCCCATAAAATATTTTAAGTTTCCAAGATCTTTCATCTCAAACTCCTGAGATAAGAGCTTCTTCAATGCCTGTTGTTCTTGAGGGTCGTTTCCTGTGAGCACCATATCATCTACATGTTAAGAGCCGTAAGCTTCCCATGGCCCCTTTTCAAAAATAAAGTATGATCAAAATTACTCTGGTTGTACCCAAACTTTCGCATTGATCTCGCGAATCTCCCAAACCAAGCTCTAGGGGATTGTTTTAACCCATATAAAGATTTCTTCAACTTGCAGACTTTATTTGTATGCTCAACCGGAATCTTATATCCAGGTGGGAACTCCATATATACTTCATCCTCTAAATCCCCATGTAAAAAGGCATTCTTCACATCAAACTGTTGTAGAGGCCAGTCCAAATTCGCAGCTAATGAGAGTAACACTCGCACTGTATTGATTTTTGCGACTGGCGCAAATGTCTCCAGATAATCAATCCCATGTGTTTGTGTGTAGCCTTTTGCAACTAGTCTCGCCTTGAATCTTTCGATTGTACCATTTGCTTTAAATTTCACAGTGTACACCCACTTGTAACCCACCTTCTTCTTTCCTACTGGTAATTCGGTTAACTCCCATGTGTCATTTTTCAACAGGGATTTCATCTCCTCATCCATTGCCGATTTCCACTGGGAATCACATAAGGCTTCCTGCACACTGTTAGGAATAGATACAAAAGATAATTGATTCACAAAAGATTTGTTAGATGCAGTTAACTGATCATACGACACATAATTACTCATGGGGTATTTGGCTTTACTTGTAAAATCTGGGTCATATGTGGGTTTAGGTACACCTCTATTTGTTCGGTTAGGAAGTTTCTTTATAGGAATAGAAGGAGATACGTGGGAGACCTCAGTTTCAGGGATAATTGAAGTGGACGATTGGTTGTTTGCGTTATGCAGAGACGGAGACGACTCAACTTCATTTGAAAGAATTTCTGCAGTTTCTGTTATCTCGGCAACGGATATCTCGGCGGTTAATGGTGGTACTATCGTTATTGAGCTTGTCTCTTCCTCATTGACATTTCCAAATGACTGAACTTCCTTATAGTGCTCCCCCTGAAGTTGAGTCCTGTCAAAGTACATAGTTTCTTCATGAAACGTAACGTCCATGGTGACGTACAGTTTCTATGTAGGAGGATGATAACACCGATACCCTTTCTGAGAAGACGCATACCCGACAAAGACGCACTTGAGAGCGCGAGGTTCAAGCTTATGTCGTTGTTCCTTTGGTAAGTGGACAAATGTGACACATCCAAACACCCGTGGAGGAAGATTGGACACGGCAGGGGCCGAGACAGACTTAGCTAGAACTTCGAAGGGTGTCTGAAAATCAAGTGTAGTGGAGGAAATGCGATTTACCAAATAGGCAGCCGAGGACAGTGCTTCGCCCCAATATGAGGTTGGTGTGTGAGCGCCAATCAATGATGCCCGAACTATTTCCAACAGATGACGATTTTTTCGTTCGGCAACCCCATTCTGTTGAGGTGTATAAGGACATGTAGTTTGATGAATGATCCCATTGAGTTTGAAGAAGTCCTGTAACTCTGTACTCATATATTCACCACCATTGTCACTGCGGAGAATTTGAATAGTAGCGTTATACTGTGTATGGATCTGTGTATGAAATTCTTGGAACAGACGACTAATTTCACTTTTGGATTTCATGGGACAAACCCACGTCATTCGAGTGCAATCATCAATAAATGTGACAAACCATCGTATACCACTTACAGAAGAAATGTGAGATGGACCTCATACATCAGAATGAATAATCATAAATGGAACTGAACTTTTATTTAATGAAGGTTTAAATGAGGTACGATGGCTCTTAGCCAGTTCACAAGTCTCACAATGAAAAACAGAAGAACCAACTTTATTAGTTAAGCTGGGAAATAGTTTCTTTAAGTAACTAAACGATGCGTGTCCTAACCGACGGTGCCATAACCAAAGTTCATCGACAATCTTCTTTTCAGATGTACTAGTGCTCAAGGCTTTGTGCAAACGATCTGTACTGTTCAACTCCAAGTCCAGGTAGTATAATTTGCCGCACCTAACGCCACAACCAATCGTTTGCTTCGTCTGAATGTCCTTAAAAACACAATGAGAAGGCCAAAATATGATAATACAATGTAGGGCATTAGTTATTTGAGCAACAGATAATAGATTATAATCGAGGGATGGTACTACTAGGACAGAGCTTAGGTTCATGGTGTCTGATAGATTGACTGATCCTTTTCCTATTACAAGAACTGGAGCACCATTGGCTGTGGAAACAAAGGTCTGAGGTGATGGAATTAAGGGAGCAATCATGTTTGAATTAGATGTCATATGATCAGTGGCACCAGAATCAATGACCCATGTATTATTCAAAACAGAGACAGAATTTAAAGCCATACCTGATGTACCTGTGGTGGTGAGTAAGCCTAAGGCCTGTTTGTTACCTCCCTCTGTGTTTGGACCTGTTTTACGATTACGAGTATCCTTCCACCAATCAGGATAGCCAACGATTTCATAGCAGGCCTTTTTCGAATGTCCGGTAAGTCCGCAGATAGAGCATGGAGGGTATTTGGAATTGGAGCCCCGAGAGTCATTTGGCCGGTTACCAGATCGCTTCTTTGAATTTCGCCAATTAGAATTAGAAGGAGCTTGATTACGGGCTACCATAGCCACAGTATCTGTTGCTGGGCTCATTGTTTGTCGTCGAAGAACTTCACGACGAACCAGGGCATAGACCTCTTCTAGTTCTGGAATTGGATCCTTTCGCAAAATCTCACCCCGGATCTGTTCAAGTTCATTATCTAACCCGGCAAGAAAAATGTGGACTCGTAAGCGTTGAACTGACCTCCTATACGACTCTACATCAGTATGACTTTCCATAATTACCTTATCACGATGATCCAACTCGCTGAAAATTTCTGTCAGCTCCCCAAAAAATTCGGATATTGGTCGCCCACCCTGTTTGGCGGAAAAAGCCCGTTGGTTCAGAGAAAAAACCTGTAGTTCATCAGCCCCATCATGAAATGCCGTAGACAGTGATTTCCAAATTTCTCGTGCTGTAGGAATGCGAATGTAGCGTTTCATGATTTCTGGTTTCATGGACATTAAAAGCCAGCGTTTGACTCGTTGATTATCGGGGTACCATTTATCGAACTCCGGTGTTCCTTCTTTCGGAATTGAGGCTGAACTTTGAATAAAGGAGAATTTTTGTTTCTCCGCGATGTGCATTTCCATGAGTTGAGACCATATATCATAATTGGTCTCATCTAGTAGGAGGCCGATATTAAACGAAGAGCCCTCAGTTTGAATGATGAGAGGGGAATCCTTTGTGGATGAGCCAATTATTGAAGTGGTGTTGGAATCCATTAAAGTAAGACAGAGTACCTAGTGATCGGGGTTGAATTTGGAAATTCTGAGGCCGTGGCTGTGTTCAGAACGTCGAAAAATGCCAGAAAGGTTTCTGTTGGTCAACGGTCAACGGTCAAGGTCAACGGTCAACGGGCAGGGTCAACGGTCAACGGTCAGGGTGACGTGGCAGGGTCAACGGGCAGGGTCAACGGTCAGCGGTTAGGGTGACGTGGCAGTAGGCTGCTGACGTGGTAGGGTGACGTGGCAGTGTGACGTGGCAGATGACGTGGCAGTAGGGCTGACGTGTCTGCTGACGTGGCAGCAGGCGCAGTGACGGAAGCGCGTGGACGAAGCGCTGCGGGAGATCTGATTGTACTTGCGGCGCGTGAGGGCGCGTGCGGTGGTGTACGGAGGTGATTCAAACGGATTCTGAATCGTCTATTTAAGACGAAGACGTTGGTGTGATTTTTGGTTTGATTGGGTGTCTGTAGGCGATGGACGAATGCACAGAAGTTTGATCCGGTTGTGTGTGGGTGGCTGCCGGTGTTGTAGGATAGGTTTAGGGTTTAGGGTGGTGTTGTAAGGTGATATGTGGGTTGTTGGCGTGGTGGTGTTGGGGCGGCTAGGGTTTTGTGGTTGGGTTTCCCTCTGATACCATGTTGACTATAAGAGAGAGATATGAGAGAATAACTTATGTTGATATTTTGATGAATGAGTACAAAGGTCCCTTAAATAGGGATTGAATGAACTGTACATGGAAACAATAATAATATCCCATGATTCTAGGAATCATAGTGGTAGTCAACTATACCATTTATACATATACCATATCTAAATATACTACCATATCTAAATATTCTACCATATTCTAATAGTTGCAACAGCAAATTTTTCAAAAAAAAATTAATTTGTCTTCCACTGGTCGTGATTACAAAGGTTCTTCTCATTCCATGGGTTCTTATCCTCTTGCGGCTCAATCTCGTTTTGTAACCCAAAAGCCCTCTTATTCTTCAAATTATAACAGTACTCCAACCAATCACAGAAAGTCTGCAGGCACCACCGGGTATAAAGGGAAATGCCAACTCTGCAAATAAGTAGGTCATCCAGCCATAAGATGTCCCAAATTCTCATATTTTGAAATTGTTACAAAATGTACTTCTTCATCGTCCATTAGCAATGGCAAATGGCTTGTTGATTCAAGAGCCTCTCATAACATCACCGGTAGCTTGTCTAATCTCAATATTTATTCCAAATATGACGGTACTGATGAAGTTATTCTCGAGGATGGTTCAGGTTTGCCGGTCTCACACATTGGGTCCTTATCTTTTCAATTTCCTACTTGTCTTTTTCATTTAAAAAATACCCTATATGTTCCTCATATAAAAAAAATCTACTTTTCGTTCATCATTTTACTAAAGAAAATAATGTTTTTTATTGAATTTCACCCTTCTCATTTTTTTGTGAAGGATCAGAATACGGGGGAGATGTTTTTACACAGAATACGGGGGAGATGAATAGTAGAATTACTATTGAATTACTTTTTGTATAGTAGAGTTGGTGGAAGTTGATGAAGTTAGAAGTAGTCAGAATGTAGTTGAAAATTTTGTCGGTTGATTGGAATTGTCTAGAATTGAAACATCTCCATTATATAAGGAGATGGCCAGTGTAGTTTTGGAGCATTGTCTATAATTATCTATCATCGTCTGCATTGTAAAAATTTTCTCTCTTTCTTCTATATCAATAAATAAAAATTTTGATCCTCAATTCCGCATCTGTGTAACTGGTATCAGAGGTTAATTTCGCTTTTGTTATGTAAGTATATCTATCTTTATTTTTCTGTTTTTATTTTTGGTATTTTAATTTTAAGTTAAGATTGTATCTTTGTTTTTTCCTTGTATGTTTTCATAAAACCCATACACCTATTACGTTTCAAAGCCCATATCTCCCGTCAAGCCGTTTTAAGCCGTTGTTGTGGCAATTGGGCTATTAAGGGAACTGGTTTTAGGCATCTGAAACAACAGTAATATGAGGTCTTAGGTACCCTTGAAAACATTAATGGAAGAACAAATGTACAGTATTGACTTAGAATGTATAGCTCATGTAATAGGTAAAGAAGAAACTATGTATAATCATTCTATGCATATTGATAAACAGTCTGAAAATATAAGTAGTGTATGTGCTGCTTTAAATAATATGACAGATCTTATGATAGGTTGGATTAAGAAAATCGAACCTATGAATCTTAAAAATCAAAAACATCAAATGTTTGTAGAAAACAAACTTTTGAATCTAGAACATCAACTAAATATGGAAAATAAATTAAATTTGAAATGTGATGAAATTATTGCGGATATTTTAAACTCTTTAGATGGTATGAATAGTTCAGGAAGTAACCAAACTCCTAGACTATACTATGGAACTGAAGAAATAAATACTTTTCAAACAAAAAAGTTTAATTATACAGAATTTATAAATGTAAAAGAAAACCTAGATTATTGGAGAGAATTATATAAAGACCCAAATTTAAATATTTACGAAAAAAATAAAATAATAGAACAAATACAAACTACGTATTTGGAACACGAAAAATTATTAAAACACTTTCAGTATGAAATAAACCAATACTCATCTAATGAAGAAGACCAAGAACCATCTCACATAGTAAACACTATAAGTGATGATGAAAAAGAAGATAAAGGAAAAAAGAAAGGCAGAAGAACCTTTAAAGGAATTCTCTAACTGGGAAGAATTCCAAGAATTCATGCAAAATCCTGCCACAGATAAAGAAGATTTCGTTAAAACAACAGAAACTTCAACTAGTGGTACTAAAAAAGAGGAAGAACTAAGTCCTTATTTTCTTAGAAGAGATGATTTAAATAAACAAGCAGTGGCACAACATGGCACATATCTTGATTTAAGAAATGTCCCTTTTAAAGATCAAGAACAAACAATTAATGATTGGGCACAATTACTGTCCATCTTAATTACTAATTATGGAAAAGTATGGACTAAAGAAAAGTTCTTAGATTATGTAGCTGCAACTCTCCAAGGAGATGTTTTGCAATGGTTACAACAATGGAAAAAATCTGAAATTGAAAAACACCAAAAAGCCGCTTTACTTCAAAATTTTAAGACTTTTGATGAAATCTTAAATGATTTTGTTAAAATAATTAAAGAAAATCTAATTGGAAGTATAGGAGAAACCCAAATCCAAGAAGATGCATATTACATATTATCAAAACTCGAATTATGTAATATTTGTCAATTTGAAGATTTTGTAGATCTTTTCAAAAAATATTACTTTAAATTAAATCCACCAAATAATCAATATTGGCTGGAACAGTTTTTTCATAAACTCCCAAATCCATGGGATGAATTAGCTATAAAAGGTTATCCTGAATGGCTAAAGAAAGTTGATAAAACTGATACACTTGGTTTTAGAATAAATTATGTGTTAAGAATTATACAAGAAAAATGTACTGAAATTAAAGCCAAAAAACAAATGAAGAAAAATCAAATTTCTAATAATAAATTTGGCCAAAAATGTTGTGACAAAATATTAAAAGAAAATTGGAAAGTTGGTTGTAGGCCAATTTTCTCTCAAAAAAGAAAAAGAAGATTTAAATGGAAACCTTGGAAAAAGAAAATACCTTTTTCCAAAACCAAGAAATATATTAGAAAAAGAAAATTTTCTAATAAAAATAAACCAAATACAAAGAAAAAAGGTAGATGTTACATCTGTAACGAAGAAAGTCATATTGCACCAAAATGTCCTAGAAAAGGAAAAAATGCAAAGAAAATGATAAAATTTCTTGAAGAACAAGAATTAGAAGTATGTTATGGAAGTGAATTGGAAGAATATTCAGAAAATGATGAAATTCTTTATGAAATGGAATCTGAATCAGATAGTTTAGACGATGAAGTAGTATTTATGATGAACACCATCGAAATACAACAAAATAATGAAAATGAGTTACAATCACTAACGCTAAAAGATATTGTTGGTGAAGAATTAACTTTCACCAACGAACAATTAGAACAATTAGAAAAAACTCGTTAAATGGTTAAAAAAGAAGATATTTATAAATTATCAAAATTTAAAATATTTTCTACAAGAATATTTGAGCAATTTAGTGGAAACACCACGGCTCAAAGTACAGATGAAGGAACAGCTGAAATCACACTGTTCGATAAAAAGAAAATTGCTTGATGGAGGAAAAAACATCCAGAAATCAGATATGTCCATATTGGATTAATTCAAATATGTATTACAGCTCTATTTAGACAAGGAATGGATACACCAATAGCAGTTTTAGTTTTGGATAAAAGATTCGTAAACCCTCTAAATGCAATAATTGGAGCAGTACAATCAAATCTAGTAAATGGAATTATTTGGTTTAACATAAAACCAAATTTCTTCATATCAATAATAGACCCAAATATAGAGGATTCTGTTAAAATAAAAATACAAACTAAAGGAATTGGAATGAAAAATACTTCTTCCAATCTTTCTATACATTGGAAAACAATACATGAGTTAACAAGACTCCCAATAACTACAACACATTTTTTGGATAAAAATGTTATAGAAATATTTGAGCCTCGTCCTTTCGATTTAGCAATTCAACCAAGATTGATGAATTGGCGAGATCTCGAAATCCCTCGAGAATGGATTTTACCTACGGTAGTAGACGAAGAACCTGAAAAACAACAAAACAATGTTGAATTACAAGTTTCAGGCAATAATGTTTATTTTAGAAGTACTAGTAAAAATTCACAATGGCAATAAAACTTTCCGAAACCATCTTTGGAAGCACCAAAGAAATCAATTAATTTTGAAAAAAGGGAGAGTAGTCAAAGAAATTCTTTAAAAATTCCAATATTACCGGGAACTACTAGTAAAAATGAAACTAGTAAATCAAGCCAAATATATCATTTTCAACTAGGAAAAGAAGAAATAATATTTTCACCAAGTCATGGAAAGAAAAGATATACCTATGTTTTGGGATATTTTAATTTTGCAGGCTATAAACAATATAGTCTATGTACGTTAATAGATACTGGAGCAACAATATGTTCTTGTAGACCAAATGCGTTACCACCATAAAAATGGATAAAAATGAAGAATCCGATTTCTGTTACGGGTATAAACGGTACTCAAGATTTTATTACTTTAAAAGCAAAGAGAGTAGCAATTTGGTTTAATGAAAAAAAAATTATTATTCCAAAAATTTTATGTTTCCCTGAAATGCATGGAGATATTATTTTAGGAAATAATTTTATTTCAGAATATTTACCAATGACCATAAATAATGGAACACTTGGATTAACATTAAATAAAGAAATGGTAGAAATTCCACTTTTACAACAACATAAATATAAATGTGATCGTGGATTTTCACCAGTTAAAAAAGGAGAAATAACTCCTATAATAAAAGTATTAGAAGAAACTCATTGGCTTTATGAAATTTTAAAAGAAAATTTTAGTGAAAACCCACTAAAATTATGGGATAAAAGTCCTAGATATTGTCAATTTAAATTAAGAGACCCAAATGTAATTATAAGAGTAAAACCAATGATTTATACTAGAAAATATATAGATGAATTTGATAACCAAATCAAAGAATTACTAGATACAAAACTTATTGAAGAAATAGTAAGTCCACACTCTAGTCCGGCATTTATGGTAAAAAACCATAGTGAAATAAAAAGAGGAAAAGCAAGAATGGTAATAAATTATAAAAGATTAAATGAACAATTAGTATTTGATGGTTATTTTATCCCAAGAAAGGATGTTTTGATTAATCAAACTAAAGGTAAAAAGATCTTTAGTAAATTCGATTGTAAATCAGGATTCTGGCAGTTAAAACTAACTGAAGAATCAAAACCCCTAACAGCCTTTAGCACTCCAAGAGAACATTATCAATAGAACGTTATGCCTTTTGGATTAAACATAGCACCACAAGTATTCCAACGATGGATGGACGGAATCTTTAAAGACCTTAAAGATTTCTGTGTCGTCTATATCGATGATATTTTAGTATTTTCTAATACATTAGAAGAACATAAAAAATATTTAAAAATATTAAGCAGTAAATTCCAAAAAATATGGAATAGTATTATCTCCAAAGAAAATAGAAATAGAAAAAACATAAATTGATTTTCTTGGAATAATTTTAAATCAAGACGGTTTAAAATTACAAGATCATATAATCTCTAAAATTAGAGACTTTGATGAAAATATACAAGATAAAAGGCAACTACAAAGTTTTTTAGGAATCCTTAATTATGGAAGAAGTTTCATACAAGGATTATCTTAAAAAGAATTGCCTCTTCTTGAAAAACTCAAGAAAAGTGATGAATTTGTTTGGACAAATAAAGATACAACTTTAGTAAGAAATATAAAAAATGATATTCTTGCTAATTGTCCAAAACTTTATTTCCCACAACAAGGAGATAAATTAATTCTTGAAATAGATGCTTCTGAATTATGTTGGGGTTGTGTCCTTAAAGCAATTCCAGCAAAGCTTTGGACAGAAACTGAGTCTAATAATCTTGGTATACGAGCTAGAAAAACTCCAATACCAAAAAATTTGCAAAAACAAGAATTAATATGTGGTTATAATTCAGGAAAATTTAAACCAAATGAAATAAAATATATTATATTTGAAAAAGAATTATTAGCAATTAAAAAAATCCATATCTTCTTAGCCCCAGAAGATTTTATTATTAGAACTGATAATCAAGCAGTTAAAGATTTCCTTATTAACAAAAGAAATATTCTTGAAGGTAGGAGATTGAAATGGTATAATCAAATTGCTTTATATACTTTTGAAGTTGAACATTTAAAAGGTACTAATAATTTTCTTCCAGATTATCTTAGCAGGAACTTTATTGAAGATCATTAATGCAGTAGACTAATATTATTTTCTTTTACAGTAATGGCAGACCCTAACAAAGGGAAAAACAAAATTGAAAGTGAAGGATGGATTTGTATTGCTAAAAAGGCAAAGCACACTACATCCGGATCACCTTCACAGCCTAGCCAAGGAACTGTGAACACAAATCCACCACTCGAAACACGACCGGTGTATGTTGTATTTAGAGGACGCCAACCAGGCATCTATAATAATTGGTTTCAATGCCAAACTCAAGTATTAAATTTTTCTGGTGCCACTTATCAAAAATATCAAAATTTGCACCAAGGAATGGCAGCGTGAGATGAATGGACAAGACAATCCACCCTTGCACATTATTTTCCCAATTTAGTACAACAATTTTCTGGTTTAACAACAATGGAACAAAACATTCCCAATGTTGAAGAAATAAAAGATTTTTATAATCCGGGAATACCCCCCAGAAATTTATGAACCTTTAAATAAGGTTTGGAAAGCTCAAATTTCTGAAAACAAAAAAGAGTTTCGCGTAAATATGAGCAAACTTTGTGAAAGGTTTTTTGAACAAACAAGAACCTTTTAAGAACTAATTCAACATCTTGAAAATTTTAAAAATCTTGGTTTCAAAATTCTAAAACAAATGGATTATGAAACTGAGCTTAATTACGATTCTATTGAACAAGTAAATACTTTTCTTTCTTTTGCAGAATTATTAGAAAATGAATTTTCTGATAATATTTTTTATACTATTAAAAGAATTTGTCTTTATGAGAAGGCAAGACTCCTTCTCCCGGGACCTTTATTTCAAATAGAAATTTTTTAAAAAATTGAAGACCAAAATTCAAAGATAAAAAGTCTTTTGAATCAATATGGTCAAAATTTAAATGATCATGAAGTAATTCCAAAAATCCATCTTTATGCAGAAGATGATCTTTGGAATGCTGAAACAATTGATTGGGGACTTATGATCCACATTATGTTCACCGGTAGTCTTTCTTGTAATCTTACTAAATTACCTATGATGATCAAATCCATGATCTATCATGTGGTACATAAACATAAATATAATCGAATGTTATCTTTTCATATTACAAGTTCTACTATATGGCAGTTTAGAGAAAAATTCTACCAGCCATACTAAATCTGGGAGCTCCGAGCCACAGAGCAATCAGAATACCAATGGTTTGAAAATGATATGTATTCCGGAACCCCCATAAACGAACTTGATGTTCGAAACTATTTTGTAAGAAGTTTAATACATATTTCTACAACAGCCAAACAGCTGTATCCAACGGTTCATCCGTATCCTAATTACTACAAAACAATGGTAAGGGATGGAAGGAGACTTTTTATGACTGATTTAAACTCTACTTATCAAGTCTCCCATGGATAAATGCTTGAGGTGAAAACCTTTTTGGAAAATCTAAAAGATAAAAATCATTTAGATATTCCATATGATCTATTGATGGAAGCCGAGGAATTGGAGAATCAAGCTTTCGGCTAGAATTCAAGTCCTATTGATAACCTGTCATTGGACTCCGTAGGAGAAGCTAACCTCATTAACCAAATGGAGGGTTAGAAGAAAAACGTCATCCGTGACGTCAAAGAATTTGTCACCTACTGACCGACTGCACAACCAATCCATCACACGACAGGTGTACAAGTTCTCGAAGGTGGTGGAGGAATTCTGAATAAAGATGTTCGTAGACAGTAGACAGCTGTGCGGACAAAAATTAAAGAGTCACTATATAATTATTGTATAATTACTATTCATTAACTTTATGTAACTTTCAATGAATAGTAGAATTACTATTGAATCACTTTTTGTATAATAGAGTTGGTGGAAGTTGATGAAGTTAGAAGTAGTCAGAATGTTGTTGAAAATTTTGTCGGTTGATTGGAATTGTCTAGAATTGAAACATCTCCATTATATAAGGAGATGGCCAGTGTAGTTTTGGAGCATTGTCTATAATCATCTATCATCGTCTGCATTGTAAAAATTTTCTCTCCTTCTTCTATATCAATAAATAAAAATTTTGATCCTCAGTGTAACTGTCCTTTTATAGATGTAAAGAACTAAATGTTACAATGAGATAGACATCACTCCCTATGTTTAAAAGGGGTGGAGATAATGGCGGAAGGTTTGTTTGATAGTGGCTGGGTGGCACTTAGTTGTGGGGCGTGCCTAACACGCTTTGTTCTACAGTTGCAACGTGTCACACTATTGCTACTTTCCAAAAACTTCTATACCAAGTTTGACTATAGGCCAAGAGTTCGACACATTAACACCTTAGACCTCAAACTCAATGCTTTTATTCCCTTTAATATATATATATATATATATATTATATTGGACGAAAGAATTCCAACCCATAGTTCATACATATATAGTTGAAAGATTTTGGTCCAAAGAGGGACCAATAGGACGAATGCTAGCAAAGTAACTGTGTGGAAGATATCAAGAATAGACATAAACGTACTAATAATATAAAATAAAACAAAACACATTTTACTTGATACTATATTATATATTATTGATGGAAACAATGATAAAAATGCATCAAAAATAAAAGTGGAGCCATCAATTTTAGACCAAAAAATGTAATACAAACCTTCGGTTATCATGTGCATGCGTGAATTAAAGCATGATTACATAAGATAGTTTTGAGAAAAAAAAAGAAGATAATATTAGTTGTTTTTCTCGAATTATAAAAAGAAAAAAAACAATTCTTCTCCTCTCAAACTTTTATACATGTAAACCTTATCACAATGTAACAAGGTTGTTGGAAAATAATAATATTAAGGCTCCGTTTGATTGCAAAGTGGAAAAGGAAAATAAATTGAGTTAGTTTTGATGAAAAAATGGAAAATAAGTTTAGTGATAAAGGTGATATCCTCTTGATTTTTAAGTTTTTCCATGAAGAAATTTTCTTTGCTTGGTGGTGAGTAAAAATTTTCCACCAAAAGTATTGAAGGATGGAGGATATATACTCATAAAATGAGTAACATCTCTCATCTTATTTTCTATCTTTTCACACAAACTAACTATAAGAGTTCACTTTGATACTTTTTTGCCGGCCTTGAAGTTTAGTCAAGTTTCACTTTGGTTATGACCTTACAAAATGCCAGCATAAAACCCTATAGTTCAGAAAAATTAATAGGATATATTTTTTTATTTATAGTAATTGTTAATCATTGGCATTACTCCTCAAGTTTTATTGGAAATAACAATATTTTTATCTAATTACGTAAATATATATATATATAGAGAGAGAAAATTTCAAGTAAGATCTAGATCTTACAGATGGGTCCTTTTTAAGACGCTTTTGCGTCGTAAAAACACACCCCAAGTATTTTTACAACACAAAAGTGTCATAAAAGGCCAAATCTGTATAAATGCTTTGAATGTATATATATATATATATGTAGGGAGTTTTTACACTGACACGTAAAGAGAACACAAATTAGGGACATTGTACATGTGGCAGCTGACCCAAATTCTTTCTGTCATTATTTTTATTTTATTTATTTATATTTTAGGCAAGGAATTTTCTCCCTCCTTCATCTCCTTTCTTCTCCATGTCCATCCTCACCCAACACCTCCATTTAGCCGGCACCCCCGTGGCCACCTTTAGTCCTGAATGTCATTTTAAAACAATTGGTTAGCTGGAGCATAGTCCCATGACTTAATTTTAGTTTCAACTTCACAAATTTACTTCAAGTAATTCATTCTCCTTTGTCAACACTTGCTCAAGAACAACAATGGGACTTAGAATTTGAGGAACCAATGAAACTTCACCTACATATATACAGAAGATTTCCCAATGATATCCTCCCCACTCTCTTCACCAATATTTGATTCAAGCATACTTTGTTTAACTTGATTGCAACTAACTGGGACCAAATCTTCATTTCAAAGACGCTTCATCGGACTCACGACATTACTCCACTTTAATTTTTGAATCCACTCCATTGGTTTTTGAATGTTCGATATATCTGAGCTATATATAACCTTTGTTTTAACATTCCCTTCCTTAACTTCCTCAATTTTTACACTCACAGTAATCATGGCGTTGTATAAAACAGTTAGCCATCGGCCATTGCAGCAATTAATTAATGCACAGATTTTTTTTTGCTTGAAATCAAATTAAATATGTGCCAAAGTAGTAACCGATCGAACAACATAAATTAAAGATCCCGCTGATACCACATGTAATGCTTAATTCAATTTTGCAGCGAAAATTAGTCATTATAATGCAATACAAGTTTCAATGCGAAATTAAACATGGAGTATTTTATAAATCCGAACCTATGGCGGATATAAGTTACTTGATAGATGTGTTTTTCATTACCGGCTTTTTTATAAATTTTTCTTAGAATCTTTGAGTGAGGGTGAAAAAATTATTACATGACAAATCAAGAAATCTGAGGTTAACTCGGTTGTTATCGTTCGGACTTTGATCTCGATGGGATCGGGTGATTGTTCTTTTGGGTTATATTGTCTTCTTTTTTTTTTATACAAAAACAATATGTATATAAATTAAGATCCAACATCAAAATCAACATACGTACCCTAATGTAGTAACGACTCATATCCGACAAGCTTGAATTAAATTTTGTTAATAAAGCACGTGGAATTTTTTTAGCATATATGTATATATTTATATATAGTAGTTGTGTACATATATGGGCATATATATAACTTCAATCGCAACCAAAGATTAAAGCGGGAATCTCACGCAGAGACATTTAGCTTTGATTCAAAAAGCGATAAGTTTAAATTGTGTACTGAAAGGGTGATCGATAGGGACAAAAGCTGGCAGCTAATAATAATGAAAAGTAAAATTCCTTGGAGAAAAAGGACAATATATATAATCAACTTGCACATTTGGAATTTTAATTGATATATGCACCAACATCCCGCCACCTTATTAATAATGCATGGGTGCACAAACAAACAAAATATTAACAAATTAATAAAATGAATTTTAAGTTTGTTGAGATGAGTGTGAAAATATAAGGTCGTGACGTACTTAGATTATCCATTTTATTTTGTGAGTCAATTCTTCTTTTAGAAAACTAAGATTTAGCCCCTAATTTTGAAACATATTAGTCAAAAGGATCATTTAATTTCATAAATTAGTGGTACATCCCTATGTTGACCATTTGACCTAATGTTTCCTTTAATAATAGTTGTGAAACATGGAGGGCATTGAAAAAATGACTATTTTAGCCTTTATGTGGATTTTAGAAAGTGTTAACACTTGCTTAATATTAGGTTTATTAATTGAGATTTATATTCTTGAATTTTGAATTGAAAAAGGAAAACATATGTTTGATTTCGGGAACTTAGTATTTTAATTAAATTAAGTAGTAACTGCAATTCAAATGTTTGTTTATATAATAAAATATTTAAACCTTGATTTTTGAATTTCTAATTGGAAAATAAATATACACGTTGTAATTTTGAATTTTAAATATATATACACATATATGTGTGTGTGTGTGTGTTTTTACATTTACACGTTTTCTTATTATAGATGTTGATACTTTTTTCTTCTTATGATTATAGATATTCATGTAATTTTACAATTTACTTGTAGAAATTATGATTTTTACATACATTAGTATTACATATCCGTTATATTTTTTATTTTACACTTACTTAAATTTTGGTAAACATATATATAATAAACACACACACACACAAATATATATATATATATATATGTGTGTGTGTGTGTGTGTTATTTTACACTTACTTAAACTTTGGTAAACATATATATATATTTGTGTTATCATATACAGTAGTTCTGTATTTTCTGTTATTTAAATTACATACGTACATAACCATATATATAATTAATTTGCTATATAGTTAAATTATAATTATTTTTAATTTGTATCTGTTTATATTCCTACATAAAATATATAAGGGAATAATTGTTATTTTTTTTTAAGTTGTATGTAATTATTAATTATATTTGTTCAATTTTCTTTTAATTTGTATATGTATATATTTGTTAAATTGTATTTGCTAAAATTGTATCTATTTATTTTCTTACATAAAATATAAAATACAAATCATCAATTGTATGTAAATTGTATCTGTATGTAATTGTAATTTTTTTTAATATGTTATTTAAGTTTTATCTGTGCATATAATCATATACAGTAGTTCTGTATTTTTTATTTAAATTATATATGTAAATAAATTTATAATTAATTTATTATATAGTTAAATTGTAATTATTTTTAATTTGTATCTGTGTATATTTTGTTAAATTGTATCTGTTAGATTTGTATCTGTTTATGTTCTTACATAAAATATATAAGGGAGTAATTGTAAAAAAAAATTAAATTGTATGCAATTATTAATTATATATGTTCAATTTATTTTTTAATTTGTATCTGTATATATTTGTTAAATTGTATTCGTTAGATTTCTATCTGTTTATTTTCTTACATAAAATTTAAAATACAAATTATCAATTGCATGTAAATTGTATCTGTATGTAATTGTAATTTTTTTAAAAAAAAATTGTGTAAAATTATTAATTATATCTTTTCAATTACTTATATACGACGTATAATCTGTTATTTAAATTATATCTGTGAATAACTATGTGTTTAATTTGTTATATAGTTAAATTGTATTTTTTTAAATTTGTATTTGTATATATTTTGTTAAATTGCATTAGTTAAAGTTGTATCTGTTAATTTTCTTACATAAAATATAAAATACACATCATCAATTGTATGTAAATTGTATCTGTATATATTGTTAAACTGTATGTAATTATTAATTATATATGTTCAATTACATGTTTACGACGCATATTTTGTTATATTAGCTATTTAAACAAAAAATTAGTTATATATGTTAAATTTGTTAAATTGTATTTGTTAAATGTGTATATGTTACACTTGTAAAATTTATTATTACGTAAAATTTATAGCATAACTGTATATGTAGATAGTATATATACTATTTAAATAAAAAATTATTAGTTATATCTGTCTAATAGAAGAAAATATTATTTACTAATAAAAAATTATTAGTATATGTAGATATTATCATATTATTTACTTATAAAAATAATATCAACTGTGCTTATATAACGCTCGATAAACGCTCACGGTTCAAAACCACTCATTAACAAAGTAATAGATAGGATAGCTTAATGTCGCAATTTTAGTGCATTGAAATGCAGCACATTTAATAATTTACCGGTATATCATAGCATTTTAATAACTTGCCCAGCATCTACCTAATAATCGGAATGGATTGTGGGTAGAATTACGTTACATTACTGTATAAATAATAATTGCCATGGATCGTGGGTATAATAGACGTCAATATTCAAATTTTGAAAAACTTTATCAATAAAATGGCTGTTAATTTCAATCTTGATTAACGGTTCCTTTATTACATACTAGCAATATCAATAATATGTACTTAAATTATACATGTTTTATTAATATATCATGTTTAATTACATATTATTAATAATATAATATACATATAATCAAGATATGTATACCTTATATTTAATAAACGATTACAGTATATTCTCTTTTAATAAGTGATTATGTTCAATATCTGATTGAGTGAAACCTTGTGGGGATGTTTGTTCGTTCATCTTTTGGCGCTTGGTTGGTTCCTCAATTTTTGGCAAACTGATTGTTCTTTTAGGAGACCTACCACTATTGTCAGACATGATTGTTCCTACCGGGTTTTTCCGTTCCTTCGATATGATCAATAGCAGCATTTAAACCCATTAAAATGAATTGATGATTGTCCAATGGTCATGATGCTTGGAATTCCGACGTGTGTAATCGGAGCCGAAGGGACTCAATAACTATTAGTTTACTACAAACAATTACACTCCATTCATTGAACCTTCGTGAGCCGAAGGTACCAATACACATCTATATTGTCTTATATTATTATTAATATTTTGTTATTGATGTTCTATTGTTTTAAGGATTTTTTTTAAAAAAAATATTTAACTGTAATAAAAATTAGTTTATAAAACGCATATATTAGTATGTTCCACATAGAAATTCTATAAAAAAATTCAATTGGAAATTAGTTGTTTAAACTATGATTTAGTATATTTGTATTTATATTTACATAAAATACATAAACTATATTTACATGTCTGTATGATTCCAAATGATATATAAACTATTTTTATATGTATATATTTTTGCATGACATATATAAACTATTTAGATTTGTTCATATTATTACAGTAATTGTATTATGTATTATATGTTACAATACTAGAAAATCGTGTTATATAATACAACTTGGAATTAACTGTTAAAATATGAGTTTTTGAAATGATATTTCAGAATAATAATAATGAAATTAATACGTCCAAATTGTAAGTGTTTAAAAATAGAAATTTGTAAAAAGTCTATTTTCTTTCTTTTAATTACGTGAATGTAGCTGTTACCTTATTTGATTGAGATGGGTAGTGTGGGTATTGTACAAATTCATTTATGGAATGCTTCATTAGATTTAATGCATTAGGGACTAATTACTAATTTCAAAATCCTAGTGTTCCATAGTACTAATTAAGATGAAAGACGGGGGCTTGAAACTAATTGCCCCTTCTTCTTTTATGGATGAATTGGCAAGTACGTAATTAAATTGTGAAATATATATTATTTTTTGGTTAAAAATTGTGGCTTAAATGAGAGAATTAAATATCAGAGATACATGATTTGACAATAAATCTGAGAATAGAGAGTTTTAACTCTCAAAATATCTATCATTAGGTCTCGTTTGATTCACGAAAAGGAAATCAATTCCTTTGTCTTTTCCGTAGAAGTGGGAAACTAAATTTCCTGTCAAGTTTCTTTTTTTGTGTTTGGTAAAGTATGAAAAATATTTAGGTAAGGCTATTGTTATCCAAAATTTTTATAATAAATGCTTGAAAATCACATGAGAAAATCAATCCCATGGGTTTTAAAAAGAATGGTTTTACCCCCTACTTTTCCCTCTGTCGGGAAAGTGTTTCCAGAATTTGTGCTTACCAAATAAAGAAAAGGAAAGACTTTCCTTTCCTGAATCCTCAAATCCGTGAATCAAACGAGGCCTAAAAGCAAACTTGGTAATACTATGGGCTGGACATTCTACCAATTACAGTCATGAGGGGAAAATACAAACATCATCTCCCTTCCTTGGGAGAAAATATGATTATATCCCAAAGGAAATTACCCACCTAATTCAAATAGACAACTTAATCACAAATTAAATCAATCCCCCCTTGGCGTGGCTATGCTAATAACACGAGATTGATCAAGGAACGCTAAAAATATTTTGTTATATAATATATATATATATATATATATGTTTACAGAGAGAGAGTTACTAACGTGTGTATTCATATTGAAAATCCAGGGTTTAAATGCCACCTCCGCCCCTACGCTCTTATAGCAGATGGCGAGTCGACGCCAGATATGGGGATAATATTCGGAGAGGTGAAGAAAGTAAGTTGTCCGCATCAATCCCTCTTCCTTTTCTATATATTATTGGGCAAAATGTTTACAGCATTGCAGAAATCAAATTTAAAGATTTAGGGCCGGCAGACTACTTTAACTAAAGACCTTTCTAACAACGGAGTACATGACATGAGCAGCTTAAGGCCAACTCCAAGGTTGCACTAAAACACCAAATTTAGTGTAATTTTTACACCAAAATGCTACAACCATGCACCAAACACCACACCAAATTTGATGCTATCTACAGTGTCACACCATATTTGGTTTGGCACTATTCACTCCACAGCATCCCCTTTTTTTTTCTTTTTTTTTCAATTTTTATCTTTGTTGTTATTTACTTATAAATATCAATTAGGTCATTTTTATAGTTCTAATTTAATTTTTTTAGTTTATTTTTTTTAATTAGCAATATTAATAATTTGTTTTAATAAAAAAATTAATTTATTCTAATTAAATTTATGTATACTTTATTGTAATTAATATTTTTAATATATAATAATAAGGACAAAAAAATTAGAACATTTAAACTTCATAAATTTAAACTTACATTTAAACTTCTATAATAAAATAATTAGTACAATATAATAATTTATATGATTTGATAAAACAATAGAATAATAAAGAGAATATTCTATTTTTGGAGAGAATATACTTTTTGGTGTTATATTTAGTGTTGTGGTTGAAGTTGAAAAAAATATGGTGTAAAAATGACACCATTTTGGTGCTAAATCAACACCAAAATTGTGTTTTGGGTTGGAGTTGCTCTAAAAACAAAAGAAATTAAGGCATATGGCTCGGCATAAACGTTTACATTTACCCCTATTTTATACACATTTTAGGTCTCGGTCAGGAAAAGACATGACTATTCTTAAACTCAATACATCTTTAAGAGTATACGCAATTCATATGCCAAAATTTAAGAATGAATTATAAATTTGGTTATAAGTGTGGAATAAAATGCAAAGTTTATGTTTTGGTTGGTTTTATTCTTTCGACAAAAACATGCTTGTTTGTAAGTTATTTAAGTCGTTCAAAATTACATCTGAAGAATTACAAGCAAGCCAAGCTATCGAAACGATTCATTGGAGGATTACATCGAGAAACATACGGTGAGTACTGGCATTTGAATTTAAGTTCCTAAGTGATATTTTCAGAAAAACCTTTTGGGTCAATTTAATTTTGTTTATTAGTGTTTTTTTCGCGTTCGTAATGTTTTGGAGAACCAAATTTATAAGAAAACTCTTAAATTATATTTATAATATACTCCTACAGTTGCTCCGAAAATTTGAGTCGAATTGGAGTTCAAACGAATTTAATACGCAAAAAAATAAAAATAAAAAAATAATAGTTAAAAGGAAAAGATTTTATAAATAATTAATTTAGGAAAGTCAAAAAGTCGAAGTAGGCCCCACTTTATTAAAACCCAGTGTGGTTGCCTTTTGATTCAAATACCATCATTGTCAAATTTTTTGCCTAAATAGACCATTTTTTGAAGTTAATAACCAAACTAAGCCACTATTCAACATATTTACTAAACTAGCACACTATTTTAATGGAAAATAGTGATTTGAAATCACTATTTTAAAAAGTGTGCTAGTTTTGTAAATATGTTGAAAAGTGGCTTAGTTTGACTAATAACTTTCAAAAGTGGCTTAGTTTGGAAAAAAACTCATCATTGTCACATGTCACTTTTTTGTTGGCGGCGTGTAAAATTCATGGAAGTGGTGGACCGGTACGAGTTATCGAGAGTTAGACCGATTCAACACTTTTTTTGGGGCTTAAAATTACATTCCAAATTTAGGACCGATACATGCTTTGTACTCGAATTAGTCTGGCATTTATTTATGGATAATGTATTCTTAACGCAAAAAATCTGTTTTTAATTATTTTTAACACTTCCTTACAGGGAGTTGGTCTCTATATTTTTATATAAATAGACTTATAGGATGAGGGACTTTGGCACACTTTTACACATGTTTTAAGAGAGTTTTTTACACTTTAAAGAGAGATTAAAATCTCAAAACATAAAACCATCTTACGGCTTTTTATTCATACCAAAGTAAGCGTTCTTTTTATAAAGAACAAATTAATTAGATCCCAAAGTTCGTGTGATTGGCAAACGGAGTAAAAGAACGATGTGATATCGTGGTAAGTGATTCGTTGTGAACTTGTTCGTGCAATTCGGATAGGAAGACTGTACGCGCAGAAGGTGGATACTTTTGCCGATGGCTTGTGCGATTCAACTTTTGTAAGTTTTTGTGATTTGTGATTAATCGAGTCTATAAATTTTTGTGCATATATTGGATTATTGAGGATTAGTCCAGTACTGCAGAGATACCTCATTAATTCTTGTGTTTACTTATCTGTTTAATGTATTTATTAATTAATGCGTACTAGAAAAGATTAAACAAGTTTTTCAGAATTAAAATCCATAAAATTCTAAGTTTACTTTCTGGTTCGATTAAAATTAGTTTTTCAAAATTAAATCATCAAATAACAAACTTAAGGTTAATTACTTAATTCGCTTCCGCGCGCCCCAGTTTTTTTCATAAAACTATATTATATATGATAAAAAAATTATACGAGAAAGGGTAACTCGTTTGATTAAAAAAAATTCAAACAGGTAAAAATTGCTCGAATATAAAAAAAATACAAAACTAGTGAGCCACGCTCGTTTAGCTTAAAGTACAATCCTACTGTTAAATTGACACAGCTCCATGTGCATGATTTAAAAAAAATAAAAAAAATCTAAATGGATAAACAATATTGCTTTACTCGTTCCAATTAAATGAGTACACCATACCCATGCAACTTTTTGATTTCGTCAAACGGATGACTTTCACTCATTTGGAGTTATACTCGAGTAACCCTCACTTGTATAAGCTATGGTAAGTTTATACACTAATTGCCATATAAAGATAAGTTTAGCCATTAAGAAGCTTGCAATGTGGACAGCCATATGGCAAATTTGCGAATTTGACATATAAACTGTGGATGCTCTATGGATTGTATATATATATATATATGATTTTGTAAATTTACTTATTGTAAAACAGTAGTAGTTTAACATTTGAGTAAAAATGAATCGCGTATGCAATGTGGAGTGTTAAAATGCACATCCGGTTACATTTTCAAGTCTCCCTTTTTTCCTCTTCAAATGTTTTGTAAAACATTAAAATGTAATATTTAACTTTTAATACAAAATGTGACTTTTAACAAAAAAAAACACAATATATATTTAAAATACTATATATAATTAAAGTCTACTCATCATCAAGACTTATACAATGAGATCAATTTCAACGACAATATTCTCTTTACGACAATGTTTCCACCATCAAGCGAGTTGTAGCTTGCAATCTGAACTGTGTTCATATCCAAATTTAGAATGAGATTTAAGCGAATCATGTCTTGTCGTGTGTAAATACAATTAAAAAAATGAAACAATTGTAACCATGTATGTTGAATCATGTCATGTTTAAGTGGGTTACTATCATGTTTGCAAAAAATAGTATAACTATGTGTTGTATTGTGCTTGTATCCCCTTGTTTCATGTCGTATTGAGTTGTGACAAACAAAAAAATGACACAAAACATGAAGGCTGAATGAAAAGTCTTTTCAAATTCATTACCTTATTTAAAATTGTAATCCTAAACGTATTTTTATTGACAAGAATATGAAACCTAATTGATTGCTACGTACAGGTAACTCATTTTTTAATTAATAATTTGTTTTTTTTACGTAGGGCCCGTTTGGTTGCGTAAATTACCTAATTTTAGAATTAGTTAATTTTCGATTGAAGAATTGTGAATTTGCTCATTTATGAATAATTCAATTCTAATTCAAGTAGTGTTTGGAAAACTTAAATGAGAAATTTCGATTGTTAGAATAAAAACATGTTTTTTATTATTCTATGTTATTTAAAATTTTATCTAGATGCATCAACATCACGGGTAAAAACTATATCTTCTCAAAAAATAGAGTTGTATGGCCCGTTTGGTTGTCCTTCAAATTGCGAATTAGATAATTTACAATTAAATAATTTACAAAAAATTCATTTATTAGTGTTTGGTTGTGTAAATTGAACAATTGTAAATATGATAATTCAAGTTGATTTACAAAAACTCAAATTAAGTCATTTCAAGTAAAACTTGAAATTGCCTAATTCTAGAATTAGATAATTAATTTCAACTCTATTTTTCGAGAAGATCTAGTTTTTACTCGTGATGTTGATGCATCTAGACAAAATTTTAAATAACATAGAACAATAAAGAACATGTTTTTATTTTAACAATCGGAATTTATCGTTTAAGTTTTCCAAACGCTACTTGAATTAGAATTGAATTATTCATAAATGAGCAAATTCACAATTCTTCAATTGAAAATTAACTAATTCTAAAATTAGGTAATTTACGCAATCAAACGGGCCCGTAATGAATTATCTAATTCTAGAATTAGGCAATTTCAAGTTTTACTTGAAATGACTTAATTTGAGTTTTTGTGAATCAACTTGAATTATCATATTTACAATTGTTCAATTTACACAACCAAACACTATTAAATGAAAATTTTATAAATTATTTACTTGTAAATTATCTAATTCGCAATTTACAGGATAACCAAACGGGCCCGTAATGTTTCCATATTACATTGAATGCGGTGGTAATATTTACGCGGGAATTTGAATATACCATTAACCATAACAATTTTGCAACTGCCAAAATTTAAATTCATAATGTTCAAGAATCATTCGTACTAATAAAAATATTTGAAATGTTCTCAAATCATTAAATACTTAATAATAAGTGAGTCACTATACAAACTTTTGGGGTTATATATTTCCGAATTGATATACCAAATCATGTTAGAGGAATGGATAGCCCGTCCCAATTGACTCGGGGGCGTCGACGGGTGGAAATAAAAGTAGAAGATGAAAATGATTGGTCCCGGTACGTGACAAATGAAAAGAAATAATATTCTCATCAATGTCTAATCGATCGATTTCAAAAAATAAAATGTCTAATCGATCAATTTCAAAAAAAGTTGTCTAATCGATCAAAAATGCTTTTTTTAATGTAAAATAAGCCCACCAATACAATAATTTATTTATGAGATGGCAAATCAACTGTCAAGAAAATCACATCATTCAAATAAAACGTCATAAATTAAACATGCATGTTCTAAATTCTGTTTCTCGATCATTATAAAAGAATATCAAAATTCTGATTGTGGTTAAAAATTCTGAAAACGACTTTACCGATGGCGCCTTTAATATTATATAAATTACTAGTTGATAAAAGCTAGGCCATCTTTGTTTCAAATGTATCTTTAAGTATAGAAGTATTTCATATATTTATATATATTTATGTAATTCTTTTTTTCTTTTTTTGAGCAGCTAACAGTACAACAACGATATATTAGTCATGGGATATAAGATTTCTCAACCAATCTGCAAATAATAATGACTCTCAGCTTTCTGAAGTCGAAGAAACAAACGCATGGATATATAGATGTAGCGTACTGCTTGCATTTGTCTAGAGGTGTTCAAAATTTTTGAAGTTTCAATAATTTTAAAATTCGATTCAATTTTTTCCGAATTTGGACTGCTATATGGCATTTTCAATTACAATTTTTTTCTATTTCCAAAGAAAATTAGAATGGAATTAGAAACTATATTTGAATTTCCAAAATTCCGAATTTCAGAATTTCGTAAAATATATTTTTTAGTGTATAACATTTATATTATTTACAAATTTAGTGATGATATATGGGTTAAAAATCTATCTATGTACAATCCTATATTATAATGTTTATGTGTGTAGTAATGTGTTTATATATTTTAATTTAAATTTTACTTTACATCCCACTCAAATAACACTTTAATTTGACATTTGGTAGATTCTAATGGAAATACCATAATTTCATTTTTCAACTTAAACTTACTTTTTATTATGAGATTTGATACATATATAAGGGGTTTATTGACCTACCTTCCCACCCTAATAGCCCTATTTGAATAAACCCCCAAAAATAAATTTAATTAAATATAACTCCCTTATTTTCTGACGCAGTCTCTTTTCAATGCAAATTTTTTTATTAAACAATTTTACCTTTATGCCCTTTTTTCGTAGAAAATACCCAATTTTCATGCTCTTAAACACAATTTAAACCTAAATCAAACCCAAAGTTAATTCACAATCTCAATCAATATAAAAACTCATATCTAAGTTGAAATCAAAATCATACAAAGCATCCTAGATTTTTCTTAAAATCAAATCAAACTGAGATCTATGTATATATACTTGGTCTTCTACATCTACTTCAACTTCTTTTTAAACCCAAATCAAAGTCAGATATACATATATAGGGAAATGATCTTAAATGGATCAATTTTTTTGTCCTTAAATGCGGACCGGTTATTTTGAGGGAGTAAATGGATGAATTTTTTGATGAAATTTAGTGAAAATGACCTTCATGATCAGTAGATCACCTCCGCCAATTTTCATCGAAAAATTCAATCGGGAAAAGGGTTAACTAAAAAATTGATATATATATGCATTTTTAGCCGTTAAAATTTAAGATGTTTAGCTAACTCACTTCCCGGTTGAATTTTTCGATGAAAATTGGCGGAGATGATCTACTAATCATGGAGATCATCTTAACCAAATTTCATAAAAAAATTCATTCATTTGCCCCCTCAAAATGATTGGTCCGCATTTAAGGACCAAAAAAATGGTCCTCTTTAGATCTTTCCCCTACATATATATACTTCATCTTCTTCTTAACCTCTTTTTAAACCCAAATCAAACTCAGATCTAAATTGAAACCATGTGAAAAATGGGTTTTGAGCTTCAACAAACACCCCGATGCGTGTTCAATTTTGACTTGGATTTAGGTGGAAATTATAATTTAGATATTTATATTCTATTTGGTCAATGTCCAAATCAATACCCAATTTCTCTATCCTTCTTTTTCTTCTTTCTCACCGGCCACTCCACTGCCGATCCGATTCTCTATCTCTTCTTCTCATCATTCTTCTTCTTCTTCTTTGCTCACTCTTAAGCTCGAGTAATTGGTCACTCTCGCTGTCTTTCAGTCGCTCTCTTTCTCTCTTTCTTTCACCGGCGGCGACCCGCGGTGACTGGAATTCCGGCGGTGGTGGAGAGTTTGGAATTTGTATTTAATAACTATTCAAACCATTAAAAACCATTCAGCCCCAGTCTCACCTTTGAATCATTTAGAGGCAAAATAAATGATCAGATCTAAAAATTAAAGCAACCAAACAGATTTTTAACATTTGAAATCAGAATTTTTAACCTTCTGACAGCGAAACAAATGACCCCTAAGACAAAAATGCCCAAAGAAATTGTCATTTGTTAAAGTGCACACTTAAATAAATGAGTGCCCTAATCCACTATTTCTCTTTAATTTTTACCTTCACCTACCTCCATCCAATATCAATACTTTTTACTTTTTATGAACGATTTCTTCGTCTCAATCTTATGCTCAGCATTTATGATTTTTCTTAACATTTTGTGTTCATAATCGCAAGATTTCTCCCATTGTACTTTTTCTTATTGTAGTCACCAACTTAAAAGAAATTTTTAGCTCCACCCTTGAATAAATGCATGACGAGCTATACCATGAATTACACTATTACAAACACGGATAAAAATGAAAATAACTTGTACATTTTTAGCAAAACCCGTTGTATCAGCTAGCACTGAGCCCAAATCTACTGTAAAAGCAAGACCCTCCGCAATCACCATCAACTCGGTTAATTAAAAGAACAGGAGCTAAGTAATCTTTAAACTTTGATAGCAATATACGAATCTCACATCGTTGATCCTCTCACAACAACAGTGCTTATGTTTACCTGAAGACTCATTTGAAATTGAAGCATCACAAGTCACCTTTAAGCAGAGCCACCCACGCCTGCCCTCAGAAAGGATCTGAACCTGTCTCGACTGAGCAAACAAGATCGCAAGCTTCAAGAAAACCCATAGCTTTAGCTAAAAATTTACAGACATTCTCTTACAATTTTTTTTGAATACCCATTTATTTCTAGTCACCTGCCGCATACACCAATAAAGCATACCAAATAATTGAAAAACCAAATTCACCACTACAAGAAATGCTGCATCAAATAATCTAAGTGTTCGATCATCCCCCACACAGACCCTAACGACCCCTCGATCTATCCATGCATCTCAGCCATCTCTAATCAGCACAGGCACATGACACGTGGATTCAGAAAAAACTTCAGGTAAGACACCTAATTAAATGTGTTCTAAATGGATATCTTGGACACTTGTAATTTTCTAACATGCGTCCAAAAAACCACAATCATATAAAGTTTGAAATGAGTCGAAAGGCCAATTCCTATGTACATAGAAACCAATAACTTTTAATAGTTGCAAAATGTGTCCTAAAAGACGTGCTTGTAACTATTTTTAACGCTTAAATATTAAGCGTCTTCTATATATTTATAGAAGTGTCAGCTTTTTGTTGTAGTGTGTATGGCTAGATTTAATATTGATGAAAGGATTGTTAATGTTGATTATAATTGTTAATTTGATTATACCATTAAAAATGATTTTGGATGGAATTTCTTTTTAAATATAAATATATATATATATATATATGTTTGATTGTTTGTTACTGAGCAAAATTCCTTACACACTTTCTTCTCTCGTCAGTTGTTGAGCACTTGGAGCATCTTTAATAGAATAATTAAAGTTTCAATAACATAAAGAACATTTAAATATTCATTTAATAAATTATTACAAATAACAATGTTGTATTTCGTATCGGGCTCCAACACTTCACCATTATTATTTCTTTTTCAATAATTAAATTATATGGCCAACTATTTTGATTGGATATACCACAATATAATAACTTTTTTACATTAAAATTTATGATTTAATTTCGTCATAAATGACAATATTGACAAAAGAGTTCATTATATATCATTAAATCATATGATAAAAAAATTGTCACATTATGATCACTGAAATCGAGCTACTAAAATTCTTTGGTGACAAAAACTGATTTTCATCACAAAAAGTTTTTGTCACTAAAAATCCTGCATTATTAAACTTTTGAATTAGAACACATTAAGGAAACACCGCCTATAACGATCAAAATATCCCACATTTGTAGTGTATTAAGAAGGCTTTGATATATGTCTAGGTACAACGAGCCTAACTTGTACTAGAGCTAGCCATTTCGGAGTTCAGAACCCTTGTGACTACACCACTTTTAGAGAGAGTTTAAGCTTCATCACCAAACTCTTCAGTATCAAAACTATTACAAATTCTGAGTTTCACATATTTTGTCGCTAAAAGTCCACATTTTGTTACCAAAGCACATTTTTGTGACAAATATCTTATTAGTGATTAAATAATTTATGACTGATAAAAATTAATTAATTTAAAATTTTCACAAAGAGGATGGAATGAAAGATTATCCAATTAATATATATGAGATTGATGCTACAATATATTGTCACTGGGATGAGTTTTAAAAATTAAGATTGTTCTTGTTATATATTTTAATTATTTTAAGAACAAAACAATAAATAATCAGAAAAATAATTAAAACAACCACTATTTTTTTCCTTCGCTTTTCATTTGTTTTTGCCAAAAGCAAGCAGGCATTGTCATTTTTTAAGCAATATTAAGAGTTCGAAACATAGGTAATGATATTACCACTTTACAAAAATACTCTAGTACTCGATCTAAAATCATCTTTTTTAACATTGTATATTAATCTTTTTAGACCTTTTTTGTCACTAAATATAATTTTGGAGTGCTATATTACTTTTTATGGAGTATTGATATAATTACCCTGAAAACATATACAATTACTGATGGAAATTATTCGGCAGAATATTCAACTTGCATATATATAATATTGCATTTATGTTATATATATATATATATATATATATGCAGTATATTCAGGCTTAGCGGATACATGGGGATTGACCAACTACAATAATGATTCGGAATGCTAGTCCATCTTTGTACTTATTCGCACAAATTAAACTAGGCATATATTATACGTATCACATTGTCATTATATGTCAATATTCGACATGATTGAGGCATAGTGGATCATTAGACGATAGAAATGATTCTGGAAAGCTCCAGAGATCGATTTCGTTATTGCAATAATCTTGAGTTTTATGTACCAAATTCGGTGACGAAGATGATGATGATGATAATGATGGTAATATTTGGTGTATTACTTGGAGATCATTATCGTGATCATCCAAAGCCATCATGGGATCATTAACAAAACCATCAGCATCGTCATCATTGATAATATTAATATTATTTGTGTTAAAAAATTGATCAGCAAGTTCATCGTCCTTTGATTCATCGCCTTCTTCCTTGCATGGTCTTCCCATATGTTGATGAAGAATTTGCTCCAACGTACCTTCGTCATTATAACTTGAATCGTTCATTAGCCTTTCGGTTGTTACAGCGTCACAAGTGATCATAGACGAAGAGGCACTAATGTTGGGGCTATTATCAAATGTTTTTTTGTAGTGATTTTTCTTCTTGAATATACGGCACACCACCCATCCCTCTTCTTGTACCATCTCTCCCGTGGCACAGTGTACCTATAAATTAATAGAAATCTCATCAATCTATACTATATTATAAAAGGGAAGATTCATTTCGACCGCAATGTCGTACTTTTGTTATCAATTTTAAAGATATGATTGTCTCAAGATTCGAACCCTGATTAGTACTACTAATTAAGCAATATAATATGGGTAATTCAAGCTTAATTAACTGAGCCATCAATCATTATTCTTGATGGGATTTTTTTTCTTCAAATTATATACATGCAAGTCACACAAGGAGTGCATGTACAGACTAATCTGTTATAAAAATCAAACACAAACGTGTGGAACTATGCGCATTTGTGTCTTGTCTAATATTTGTTGGAACTTTGTTACATTCTTCACGGATATCGGTTTTTAACATAGTATGACCCTTTATAAATATATATATATATAGAGAGAGAGAGAGAAAGAGAGAAATTAAACTGGAAATTTATGAAGTAATTGATTACTTACATTAGTGATATCAACGAGTAGTCGGTATTCGTGCATGATCCAATCGGACTTGTGACCATTAGGGGCACGACCTTTGTAGAACACGAGAGTCTTCCTCATCCCAATGCGTCTACCGTTGGTGTGGATCACCTTATCGCGACCAGTGGCCTTCCAAAATCCAGCAGCAGTGGCACGGTTTGTGCGCGTACTAGTCGGGTACTTCTTGTCTTTGTGACTGAAAAAGTACCAATCATTTTGGGGCGTTGATCCTATCTTACACATCTCTGCAAATACGTACCCGATTGCAAAATTATTAGCTGGAAATTAAAATGCACTTAAATGAATAAGATGAAATTAATTAAAAATTAAAGAAACCTTGAATATCCCATGGTTCAAGCCTATTGAGATCGACGTCTTTGATAACGTCCAAGTCGATTTCCTTGTAAGAAACTTTCTTCCGCAAGTAGTACTGCAAGAGTTCTTCTTCTGTTGGATGAAATCTGAAGCCAGGAGGTACTTTCGATTCTCCGTTTACGGATATACTCATTCTTCAGACCGAAAAACTTTCCCAATTAATGTTTATTCTTTAACTAAACAAATTAAGCAAAATTTGGTGTACACAAAATTTGTTAATAGAGGACGACTATATATATGTGTGTGTTTGTTAAAGGACATATATTGTTGACAAAAGGTAGCTAGTACACGATGCAATTGATTAATTAATAAAGTTTTTCACGTATGATTGGCCACGTGTGTAGGTAGGAGTGGTAATAGTTAGTTGATATTTTTTTAATGAGAGAGAGAAAGAGAGAACAAGGACGTACCAACTTAAAATATCTTTAAGAAAATTCCAGTGGAACCATTGCACCAGAAACAGATCATAGTATCTCCGATGGGTGGGGTATTGAGCTTTCAAGTCCGGTGTTTGGGGGGGGGGTTGAATATTTATGTATATAATATACATGCACAACATGATGCATTTGATAATTAAAAATAAATAAATAAAAAATTGAAAAGGATTGAAAATATAAATAACTTTTAGAAGAAGTTGAAAAAAATATGCGAATCATGTTTTAATACTCTTTGAATTAAAATGTTTATTATTTTTTATTTTTCATTGAATATATACCTTTGGAGTGCTGGGTTAGAAAATTCCTACATGAAAAATAAAAATAAAAAATGACGAAAAACATCTCACAAAATAAATATATCATTTTCTAGCTTATCATAAATTAATAGTGTTTTCAAATATTTTCTAATTTTTGATCAAATGAACCCATATAGTTATAAATTTCCACACTCGAACGTTTGGTTCATTGAAAAATAAATACAATAGTGTAAGTAATCAAACATAGTCTTAGTTTTATATTTTTGCAAACCAAACACGTTGTTTTACATTTTCTTTACAAATCCAAACTTCTACATTAGGTAATTAAATGTAGCTTTGATTCGAATTTTTCTTTAAATCTTCTTCAAGTATTGATTAAGAATCCATTTTATGTTGATCGAATTTATCTTTTCTCGATCATCATCAACCACTAGTCATTTAATACATATTTTTAATTTGCACAGTGTCTTTTATAATTAGCTAGTGGAATTGCATTCCTTACTTATATTGGAGTTTGATCAATTTGGACCACGTTTTGATAAATTAGATTTATATTTTTTAGTCACACAATTTTCAATTGCGAAAATCTCTGTTATTGTTTAATTTGTATTGGCTGTTGACATGTTTCACTAAAAAGACAGATGGGATCGATATACCTAACAGCAGAATTGTGTAACCCAAAAAAGAAACACACTTGTGATAAATATAAATATGTAGTACTAGAATCCCCTATTTAAGTAATATCTGTATTATAATTTTTAAAAAGGACAGATAGGATTGATCGATATACTTATTTTGTTTTTGAAAAATATAGACGAAATATGTGTACAATATGATATTTAATATTTGTAATATTATGCGACAATTTTTACAACAAAATAAATATATTATATAATATTTGGTCAACTGTAATAAGTCTCTATTTAAGCAATATTTTTATTATAACATTTAAATTGTCAAAAATAATTTCATAGCTTCAGAGATTTACCAAAAATTCCTCTCTGGCATTATATATAGTATTTAGCATTTCACATAGCCTATACAGTATACATATATATACAGGGAGAGAGACAGAAATATAATGAAAAATTAATAATTAACAGTACAGTTCGACAACGTGGCATTCCTCCTCTTATTTTAGTGTTTGTTAACTATTCGAAAACATTTCCTACAGTATCTCATAATATATTGTTATATAGAAATATGATTTTTTATTTTTTTTTGGTCTACATAAAAATATGATTAAGCACTGAGCAATATTGAGTCATCATCCTCAAACAATTATTATGTTAGTATTCTAACATTTATTTATGGTTACAATACATCCACGACGTCCTCATTAATTACATTTGACAAACCAAAATATATAGTATATAGCAAATTTATTAATTCAAGTAATTCAATTTGGTGCAATTGACTGGTATATGGGCCGGACCCACCAGTCCAACTTCAAAAGCAATTGGCTATAGGTTTACGTCTTATTTTAAAAATCTTTTTATTATGTGGTAATACTATTTTATGTATTAATTCTTATTAAGTTATACACTTTTTCAATATGAAATGAATGGTTTAAGGTAACCATTCATAAGGGAACGGAGGGCCATGCTAAATAAATTTCAATCACCGCTATTTCTTCTAAAAAACAAAAGTGAGTTCTCCGAGTTGGTTAAGTTAGTAAAAATTTAAATACCTCACTTGTAAAGCTTAAGTTTGAATTCCTCTTACAGTAACCCTGAATTAAAGTAACCTTTTAAAATTTTTTAAGGCATCGTTTAATTCGGGTATTAAAATTAATTCGGGTATTAAAAAATAGAATGGGATTATTAATACCACTTTTTTTATAATACCTTATTTGATTCGCACAAATGTGTTGGGATTACTAATACTATTACTAACTTAATACCACTTTCTGTGGTATAATTTAATACCATAAGGGAGGTGGTATTGTTTATCCAGGATTAAGAAAAATAAATCGTATATTTTCAAAAATGCCATTACTACTATAATATTTTCAAAAATGCCACTATTAGTACTACTACTATATTATTATTATTTTAATTTTTTTTTATTTTATAAAAAAACTATATATTTTTTATTTTTTTATTTTTTATTTTTTATTTTGCTAGTCCAAAATATAATCCCCGTATACGAGTTACATAACCAAACATGATATTAACATCAGCATGAGATATCTCAGTATTAATATTGCATAAATCAAACAGGATATTGGTATTAAATTAATACCAAGATTAATAGTCCAGTACTATTAATACTGGTATTATTAATCCCACTGACCCTAATACCTGAATCAAACGAGGCTTAATAGTATGATCAAAATAGCAGTTTATAATCAACTTTTATTAATAATGTTGGCTAAAAACATTACCCCCAATAGCATAATCAAATTTTAACAATCCTTTAATCAATAACCAAATCTACCACTTCAATAATCAAAACGAGGGATCTACTAACTCTATTAGCTAAAAGATAATCTTTTCAAATTTAGATAATCTTTCCCTTCTATTTTTTTAAAAAAAATTAAATTAATTAATTTGTGGACCAATCAATATAATGGACCCTACAAATTTAATTATTGAGAAAAATAACCATTAGGAAGGTCTATATTATTAACTTTAACAATTTATTAAATAGATAATTAAAAGTCATTTTAATTATTTCATTAGAGATGCTGCAATTCCCTTGCCTAAACTTTTTTCGAAACAACAAAAGTCTCTTCTTTACTAAAACAATAAAAAGAAAAGTAAAGCCTAGAGTTTCAAGAAATATATACAATATTCATAAATGGACTGAATTTATTATGACTCTTTGCTTTAAATTAATGATTTAAGTGAACCATAAAGTTTAAAATATTTTTAGCCGATGATTCTTAAAACCAACAACAAAACAAAGAAGTAAACAGTACCTAAGAGATAAAAATATATATATACTCGCAGAAAGGTTCAAAGAATATACCATAAAGGGATATTAAAAGACCTCTATAAATATCTACTATATGTACATGTTTCAAATACTAATTTTATTTTAAGGTCTTCCAGCTAGCTAGCCTACTGTGCTTTCAGTGTTATTGTGTTATTTGTGATCGGCTTCTATGTCCCTTTAGCATATCTAAACTTCACTTATTAATAAATTAATTAATTAATTTCAAAAGAAAAACAAGGATCACACTATATAATTAATTATGCAGTGTAAAAAAAAGTAAAAAAGTGAAAAAATACCCCAAATTGAATAAGAAAACAGCTTGATAGTACCGTACCCCTTCTTCTTGTAACAAGAAAGTTCGTATTCGATCTTTATAAATAAGATAATTAACCCTTAATTGTTAGGGGTGAAAGTAATTTACCCTTAATAGTACGCTATAAAAAGATTGTATTCACATTTAAATATTTACATGATTCTATGATAATATATAATAATTAGGTCGGTATGAAAATCTTGTTTCATTGTGATAATATAATTGTATTTAACTACTCAAAAGAACTTGCATTATTCTCCTCCCTTGCAATTAATTTAGACTGACTATTAGAACTCTTCAGTAATAATGACCCTTCCCCAGCCAATTTGTTTGCCTCTAAACCGGTCCTTTTCATTTTGGCTCAAAGTGACATAGCAACTACTTTAGTTAAGCCTTTTCATACGTTTTAACTAACCAAATTTGACTTCTCCTAATTTCTCTGTGGATCTTTTTCACTTTAGTTGATGGGAACTGCACAGCTTACTAAAAGTTTCAGATTGAAATTAATTAAGGGCTTATGTTTGTTCGTTTTTTGTTTGTTTGTTTGTTCTTCTTGTTGTGCTAGTCACTGAAATAAATAACTTTTCAGATACTAAAAAAAATAAGAAAATAATAACTTTTCAATAACGAAAAGTTTTGGTTATTAAAATTATGTTTTTGGTCACAAATAAAATTAGAAAGAAAAAAAAATGTCGTAAAACTGTGACTTAAAAGTCTCGATCCGGTGAAAAAAAAAATCATCAAAAAAATATTTTGGACACTAAAAGTTGATAAGACTAAATTCTACATCGGGAAATTATCAAGATCCTTCCAAAATAATATATAAGAATAAAGGGTTACTCCACCTCTTGCAAATTAATTGTGGCTGAGATGCTTACAACTCTTATATGGTATCAGGGAAGGCTATTCAGTGTGTCAAAACTTAACGGCCACACGGGTTTCATGTCATCCACTATAAACAATTCACATGTTAGACTCAAAAATTACACCACACGTGAGGGAGACTATAAATCCTACATCAAGAAATGAGATCCTTCCAAAATAATATATAAGAATAACTCCACGCGTTTCCAATTAGTTTTGGGTTGGATGCTACAAAAGTCCCAACGTTTTTGGCCGCATTTAGGAAACCCCTTTAACGACCAATCCCATGGCTCTCGCAACTTTTGCGATGTATTCTATGTTTCATTAGTAAGGGCTCATTTGGTTAGAGTTTTAAATCATTCTTGGAATGCTACATTCCATTCCGGAATGATTCCGATGTTTAGTTTAAGTTTTGGGTTAGGAATGCATCATTCCAAGAATGAAGTATTCCTTCAAAATTCTTCTTCTTAAAAGGATGGGAATAGATGATTACTATAGTTATTCGCTTTTAGATTTTCTCCTAAGATTTTTTCTTGAGACCAAATTATCACTTTTACTTACCAAGACAACTTCTTCTTCTTTTTTCATTTATATTCTTTTTAAAAGAAAAAATATTTTTTTATTAAAAAATTACCTTTTCCTTTTCTTCTTATTATTATTTATTATTTATTATTAAATACATACAATGATTTTTCATAATTTTTAATAGTAAAAAACTTAAATTTTACCTTTGTAAAATTTTTAAAACTTTTCTTTTAATTTTATAAAATGAAAAATATTTTGATAATTAACACGTATTTCATTCATATTCTCGTTTGAATTAAATATAAAAAGGTAATTCAACATTCTAGAAAAGAATAATTCATGTCCAAACCAAACATTGGCAAAACATCATAGATGCTAGGAGAGAAGCTTTCCAGGAATTTAGGATGCATATTCCATTCCCAAAACTCAAACCAAACCTGCCCTAAAGGAATACATTACATGAAAACATATATTGCCAATTAAAGGAATAATTCAGGCACTAAAGGTGCTAGTTTTGTAATATTTTGTCGCTAATTGAACAGTTTGTTACAGTGATTGAGTTGCATTAATTAGTTAGGTCTTTGTTGAGACTACTCTACTTATACCCAATTGATTTTAAGTTTGATACTCTGAAGTGTAATAGCCAATTAATTTTAGGTTGAATTAAGTATATATCTTGTTATACAATCAATACGTATAATGGTTGATTTAGGGGTATAATTAAGCTTGATAAGCTTGGGTTACGTACCTAGCTTGCGTTGTAAAAAATAGTTGTTTGTTGTTATATTTTTTTGAAAATAATGTTTTTGGGCTAGTAATTTCCCTTGATAAAAAAAATGTATATAATAAGTGTGCATGGGCGGCACCTTTTCAAACAAAATGATTTAATTAGGGCTGTATCGTTTGTGTCTAGAATTTTATATACACAATCTTTTGTTATTTTAGTGTCGTATTCAAGTTCAAATTTAGATGCAAAAATGTTACTGTATAAAATTGTGTATATATAACCGAAAAAGACGTGGACTTCTAATATGTTGTTGTCATCTTCAACTCGTCGTGGTTATGCAATGCAAAAGATTGTGAATTGCGTTAGTCATGTCTTCTCATATGTGTCATGTCTAAATAACATAATATAATTTTTGTACTCATTGTATTTGCCTATTCAGGTTGAGGCATTTTCTAGACGAGACAAACTAGTCGGATTCACCGCTCCGTATGCATAGTAATGATATTATTACCAACTTAAACACATTTGACAATAGGTGTGAATTTAATCTTAAAAGTATCGTTATTATGTGGTAAAGTTACCTTACTTATCAACCCTTACTAAATTTTACAATTTCTCGACGTGAGATTAATAGTTTGTTTGAGCCAAACATTTTCAATAATGATCTCATGTTAATTATACATGCAATCATTCATTGCCTGTGTCACGCTATATCGGCTTCAAGTGGACCTATACTGTGCTGCAATGTGGATAGTTTTCGGAGCACCCATGAACAAATTCAAATTTATGACATAACTGAAGAGGGGAGGAAATAAAAGGAGGTCCAGAAAGGTGCTCCATTTGACTAAAAATAGGTACCTTTTGCCATCATTCTGGACAGTGTCAATTAGACTATTTTAGTGTTGTGAAGATGTTTATGTCTCCCCTATTATAATTGTATGTTATGTTGGAAAAAAATATTGCTACAGCTAATAATATATGTAAGTCTGAATTATGTAACTCTAATTAAAAGGCTTGTGGATACATATACAGTCAAAATAACGAAGCAAATAATATTGGTCCGAAATTGTGTCCCACCTCGACCTAAATTCTATGATGAAGATTATTCAGTTTTCACCTCATTTAGAAACTTACAGACGCAAATTTTAATTTGATAGACATGTAAAGAAGATACATAATCATTCTAATAAATCTTGGTACGATGGTAATAGATGTTAGTAGGTTACACATGCTAATATATATGCATGAGTGATCACCGGTCTATTTTAAAGGGTGGGGCTATTGCCACCCCCCATATCTCTCCGTAACACTCCCTCTTCGATTTGGTGCAATAGGACTGAGCATGTGCACATTGATTCAGTGTAATATGGCCGAATATGTGCACATTATTCAGTGCCCCCAGTGTATTTTTTTTATTCTCAATAGTTATTCGGCTCTATTGCACCGAGTAAATGATCATATACTCAGCCTAAATACACCGAGTCAAATGTAAGGAATGTTACGGAGAGATATGGAATGTGGCAATAGCCCCACCCATTTTAAAAATACCACTTGTAGGGACACAGGGCATGGTCTAAAATGGACCACAATATTTTAGTACTTCCAAGATATTTATAAAATGAAATTGAGCTGGACTTTACTAAAATGGAAGGCCCACGATTAGTGTATTTAGATAAAATTGGGCCAGGCTTTGACAAAATTTCATGATTGGCCCAAATTAAACTGAGCAAATGCATATAAAAGTAAGACCAGTTCCATTAAATCCTATTCCTTAATTTTGAGAGTAAATCGCTCAGCTTCTATAAAAATTTACTATCGGAAAGGATACACACTCAAAAGTTATACCAGTGTAGACTCATAACATTTTTTTCATATTCATAATTTATTAATTATACTACTAAATTAATTATTTTTGTTATATTTATCAAGCATAGTAAGTTTTAAATTAATGAAATATTTGTAATTATTTAATTAAACGTTATGCTTGGTTTTACTTAAATTTTATAAGATTCGTAATTTAATATGTAATATGATTATAATGAGGGAATTCGGCAACCCCAATTAATTTAATCTTTTGCATGCATCTTTGATATATTATAAAGATTTAATATAATCGATAGATTAATGAACTATAAAGTTGAGTAAGTTATTGGCAAGTGTAAAACTTCTTTATTTTATACAAGTGATTTTAAATGCATCCACTTAATTAATCTCCTCGCCCACCCAAAAAAAATCAACTTTCAGGTTTGATATTAAATTTACTCTACACAAATCTTTAAACTCACCCCTAAACAGAGTCAGACAGCCTTTTAGTCGAACTCACTCAACAAAACATTCGATATATATACCTTAAAATTCTCCTCCAAAAATGAATTCCGCCCTTCGCCGTAGCATCTCAATTCCTCCCCTTTACCAACACTCCAATTTATATACGGGTTTAGATCTATGGTCTTCAAGGAGGTTTTCATGCTTATTAAAATTTTAATGGCATTACCAATCTAGATCTTTAATTTTATTTCTTGTTTTTATGTTTCTAGATTTACTTCCAATGATTTCAGGTTCCTCTTCAAGATAATGCTCCCTTGTATGGGAGTTTGGGTCTATGATTATTTCTCACACTGATGATTTCATTGTATGGGCGTCGGTTAACTTTTTTTTTTTTTAAACTGTAGATGTGTTCCTTGATTTTGTTTTATTCTTTTTTTCCCTTTGTAAAATTTCAATAACAACAAATATGTATAATGTTTTTATTTTAAACATCTGGATTCCTAGCTAATCTTCTGAAGCTATTCTTAAAAGTTTTAAAAAAGTCCCAAACTTTCTACAGATTCCAAACCCATTTTAGTTTTTGAAAACTTCCGAATCAAAATTAAAAAATTATTTGAGAATTTTATAAAAATTTCCAAGAAAACCTATTTTTTGATCTACTCCATTCGACTTGCACCGCACCCCTAAGTACAAACACATTGGAATATATTACTTTTGCTGCGGAAAAATTCTTTATCATATAATATGTATACTCTTGAGTTCCATGCATTTATAATAAATTACTTTACGATAGATAATAATATTATGTTAAAATTTGTTAATTAGCAACAAAAAATATTGTCGCTAGATGTTCATAATTTGTAAGAATAAATTTGAATAAACTCACTCTACTTGTGAGGTGAATTGAAAGATTTTCATAAAATTTAGTAAAGTAGGAATTAAGTTTCTTCAAATTAAAATGAGAAGACTCATATAATAAATGCATTTAAAAATACTATTTTATACTCGATATAATTTAAATTTTTCTTAAATATGAGCATATATAAGTTATAATTAAAATAAAATCTATGAATAGATTGTGACCTAGTATTAGGTGAAGGGGTGGTGACGCAAGGCGAGGGAAACGGTTGATTGACTCCAAAAATATATGGACAAAAGTCATGTGGATGGTTTTTTATTTCACGTGTAATAGAATTTTCATAGATGTATAAGCAATGTTCTAAAAAGTGGTTGGTTAAGTGTTAGATGGTGCTCATGCGTCTTGATTAGTGCCTATGCTAGTAATTAGGTGCCAGGCTAAATTAGGCAGGCTTAGGCGGGTTCCGAGACTAGCTCGGTGGGTCTAAACAGGTCTGGGCAAGAACTAGGCGGATAGACTTAATTTTTTTTCCTATTTTGAAGGAGTTACCTATTTTTTTTTTTTGTAAAAAAATTACCATTTAAAAAAATGGATATAATCTATCAACCATCATAAGTAAATTCATCTTTCATTCATTCAATTGAAACAAAATTTTAACCAATAATTGCAATCGCTAGAAGATGTTCAAGAAAAGCTCGCTTTAACTAGTTATAAACACACAATACTACCTTACTTCATCAATCTTATCTTGTACTTCCTTCTTATTTTTCTTTTATTGTTGTCTTTTCTTTTCGCTAGCTTATTATTATTATTATTATTGTTGTTGTTGTTGTTGCTGTTGCTGTTGCTGTTGTTGTTGTTGTTGTTGTTGTTGTTACTGCTGCTGTTTAAAATAAATTGATAATTTCATATAAATGTGACCCTGTGTACAATTTTGTTTTGGACAGTGAGCCCAATAACCATGTTTTGCTTGTTTGTGCTTTATACAAGTATTATATACAATTAGGGCTTGAATCTTCTCTTTGTATTTTTTTTTCTTTGCAATTCATAAATTAATAGGCTTGAACTTTAACATTCGTGATTTAGTGGTATATTTGTTAATTGAACATTTGAACTTCTTTTTATGTTTATTCGAGTACTATATTTGGTTTGATGATTTTTCAGTATTTTATTTTTTATATATAATTTTAGATATATTTAAAAATTAAAAATATAATTAAAAAAAACCGCCTAGCGCCTAGCCTAGGTACTAGGTCACCGCCCTAGATCCGCCTAGCGCTTTTAGAACTTTGAGTATAAGTAGCCCACATTATTTTGAGTAATTCTACTTAGAAATAAAAAATTGATATATTTATATATTCATTATATATTAATTAAAAGAATCATATTACATTTTATTTTTACTAATAAATAATCGACATATTAATGTGTCAATTTTTTATGTATGTATAGAATTACTTCATTATTTTACATTCTATATAATTTAAAAAATACTATGTTATATCTCTACCTTATAAAGAGTGAATTTTAGTTGTATCGGTGACATATTCTAACCGTATTTAAGACATATATAAAAAATAATAAATTTTAATATATATCATATACATATCCACCTATATTAGTTGCGTAATAATACAAAACACAAACTATAAAATATATATTGGATATAAATATCGTAACCCAAATTAAAGGGAGTATTCGTGTGCGCCTTGTAGCAATACATTAAAATGGAGTCTTCCTTAATTCTTCTACACTCTTGTTGTTAGCTTTTCTTTTTTACTCCCTCCGTTCTAGTTTAACTCTCCACTATTCTATTTATAGCTGTCCTAAAATAATTATCTATTTTCTACATTTAACATGTTATTAATTATAATGATTTTATTATTTTTAATATTATCCTTTAAGCTTTTTTCACTTTTTTTTATTTTGGGTCTCGATATTTCTTTTTATTGGAAGAAAAATAAAAGACATTTTTAAAAATAAATTCTTTATTTTAAATAATTATTATGTTTTTTTTATTTTTAATTTTTTAAAATATGATAATTAAATTAAGACGGAAGTAGTAATTGAATGAGATAAAATGGATATATGAGTTGAGAAATAAATAAAGAATAGTACGTGTTAAAAAGAGTGGTGACTGGCAAAGGCATGTGATGGTTGGTGGTGCATGGTAGTTGTTTGAGTGAGCTGACTGCTTGTCTTTAATTTGGCAGCCTTCAATCCATGTGGATGAATATATATCTATATATATATATATATACACTACCATCTCTCTCTCTCTCCCCCTTTATTTTATTTTTTCTTCTAATTAATCTTTTGCCCGCGGCCCACCTGGCTCGGCTTGGCTTGCTTCCAAATGTTTAAAAGCAAATGTTACTGTCCCAATAAATTTCTGGATAAAAACTTGCCTATAAAAAAAAATAACATTACAACATTCAAAAAAAAAAAATAGAAAGAAACTTTTAATGAGACTAAAACAACTTTATTTATGATCACAAATTATCGAAAGTGTAATGTACTTATTCAATGATTTTGTTACCTGGTAGACATATTTTTTGTGAGGGTATGATTGGAACTTATTATTAGTTTTTTTATTTTTAAATAAATTATTGTTATGGTTTGTTGCTAAATCTTTGAGAGTCAAAAAAAATAGGCACTTGCCATTGATTTTCATTATCCAAGACTCTTTATGATTACTTTTTCATCTTTTTTTGTATAAGTTATGATGTGTTCAAGTCAACTTTCACACATTTTACTTAATATCTATTTGAAAGAAAGCGCGCCACAAGTTATCAATTTTTTTTAACAACTTAAAAGATTTGACTTGAATAACTCATAGTCAAACCCACATGTTATAACTATAATAATATTAAAAACAAAAAAAACTATCAAAGAATGTTTTTCAATTATTTAATTTTGCAGACCTTATTTACATAAAGGAAATAGTAGAAGAAGTAAAAATTAAAAGATCAAATAAATTAGTCTAGTGATTAACCCTCATTTGAACTCGGGAGATTAGAAATTCAAATCTTATCTGAGTAAGAAATTTTTATTATTATTTATAGTGAAAACCTGAAAAATGAGAGTTTTAAAACTTTTTTTTTTTAGCCAGCTTAGCTAGCCGCTAGGAGAGCCGAGACAAAAGGAAAATCAAGGAAAGAGAAGAGAAGAGAGAGGAAAAAGAAATAGAAAATGACAGGTTTGACCGGTCTCAATTTTCTGACAGACACAAAAAAAAACCCAGGTTGAGAAGTGTGGGGTAGAGAAAGTAATGATTCTGTTTCATTCTAAGAGTAAATACAATAATTATCCCCCCATTCATCTTCTTCAATTCCTTTTCTTTTCTTTTCTTTTCTTTGCTAATAGTAATCCCATTTCATTTTTCACCACCACTGGTGCCGCCGCTTACCACGCATAATTCCCACTAGTTTTTAATCTTAATTCCACTTCCTACCCGTTGGAATGATTTGCTAAATTTCTTTTTTGGGTTTATCATAAAATAATTTATTTTTAATTATGTGATAAAACTTCCTTTCCCAATTTCAAACTTCATCTCAAATACGAGTGACGTAAGTATTTGTGATTGAGCTCTAATTAATAGTTTTATATTTCTCTCCAAGATATATTAAATTAATAACAATTTTATTTTTTTTATGTATTTAATTTATTAAATGTCAGTATGTTACACCAAAAAATAAGTTGTAATTGTAACTCTTAATTAAATTTTATTTAATATATTTTTCTTAAAACAAATGAAGTTCAAAGTAAAACTATAAAGAGGAAAAAAATGCAATTATACCTTGTTGTTATATTACTTTATTATTCTTGTTACCATATATAAGCAGTCACCATGTAAATGTGTTTAGCATTACGAAGAAGACAATATGTATTTAAATATGATATCACATGTTTCTTGCTAGAAATACAAAATTATTATGTCTCGTTTGATTCAAGATTTAAATTATTTCGAAAATGCTATATTCTATTCTGAAACGATTATCTCGTTTGGTTCAAGTTTTAGGTTCGGAATAAATTATTCTAGGAACCAATATTTCCCCCAAGTTCTCCCATTTAAATCATAAGGAATAAATCATTACCATTGGGCATCTTTTTTTATTTTTCTTGTTAGGACTAAAATAACTCTATTCCTTATGAATAAATAATACTTTTTCCATCTGTGTATGAAAATATTGTTTGGAACTTTTTTTTTAAGTTACGTTCCTGCTGATTTTTTTTTTAGTTACGTTGCTGCAAAAAAATAGAAATTGTTTGGAACTGTTTTCTTTTCTTTTTTCCTGTTGTAATTTTTTTTTAATTACAAAAATTCTAATTTTTGTAGGATAGTTATTAGCTAGGCATGTGTAATTTTTGTAATATATTATAGTAATTGTCTCTTTTGAAAAGTTAGTAGAAGATATATTCTCATCTTATAAAAGGAACGGTATTTTTGTAATTGATACTTTATTCCATTCATATTCCCGATTGAACCAAACATCGGCATGGCATCTTAGATGTCAGGAAAAAAACTTTCCAAGAATTAAGTATACTCATTCTATTCCCAAAAATCGAATCAAACAAGCGCTAAGCGTTTTATTAATATTTTGTTTTTAGGACTAACTCACCTAAACATTTCGCTAAGATTCAAACTCGTGTATGTCTTAAGAGTGAGATCTTGCTGTTCTTCAAAGGTAAAAAAAAGATAATTTGTTTCGTCCTTACTATAATCCCGTTCGCGCTTTTATTTTTTCCATCGAAATTCATGCTTTGGGTTTTAATTTTTTTCCTTTTTTATACCTTATAAAAATGTTGATCGTTTGCTCTCAAATAGCTAATGATCATTATTTATATGGGTGATTTTATTTCTATCCACGATATCTCGCAGTTAATCCACGTTATTAAGTTAATCCACGTTGCCTACTAAATTAATCCATGAACGTGGATAGACTCACAAAAAATATTATTGATTTAATTTTATAAATATTGTTTTATTAATGATTTAATATTAAAAAATTCACTAGATTAGTAAGTACATCCACTTTAATTAAGTAAATAAAAATAGGAGTAATTAGTTTTAAGGATGAATATTCCTTTCTCTATCTATTTAAGGACATAACTTTTATATCAATAATTTAAGGTCCAAAGTTTTGTTTAAAGTACAAACTTTTGCAGCTAAAAAATTAAAATTAAATTAATATAACTACAAAACTAATATATATTATTGTTATTTCTATAATGTCACTATCATCTAATTGATTATTAAACCAATCTAAGTTTCTAAAATCTTGCTAGACACTAATATCTATAAAATCAAATTCAAAATTCAAATTTAAAAAATCAAACAAGTTCTAACAACTTAATCAATTACTAAAATATAGAAAATTAAATAATTCAAAATTTAAATTTCAACAATCAAAAAAAATTAAACAACATAATCAAATTGATTAATAATTAACAAGGGTGGTTTTATTTCTATCCGAGAAATTTGTTGGTCTATCCCTCTTTTTGGGTTTGCAAAGATAATCTCTATTGCCTAGCCATTAAGTTTAACCATGTTGTTGGATAAACTCACAAAAATCAATATTGGCATAATTTTTTAAAAATAATGATTCTTTTTGATTCAATTGTAAATTATTCACCAAATTTTTACTTCTATCCACCGTCTATAATATATCAAAAACTAAACATAAATTGTATAATAAAATGAAATTTCTAATATATATAATTTACTGTTAATTATATCCACTTTTCGGACTCGAAATTAGATTATAAGATTATACTATAATTTATAATTCACATTTATTTTCAGAATTGAGATTATACAATAATTCACATTAGTCTAGGAATAGTAATTAAACAGTAAGTATAATTTGAAACATTTGTAATACGTCTACAAAATTTAGTTCCTACCTACAAGCAAATTAAAATTATAACTTAATTCTTAATTAGTTTCTTAAGTTCCAATGATGCTTTATTTTTATTTTTGAAAGCCCTCATTGTATAGAAAAAAAGAAAAAGAAAATAGTAAACTCATTTGTTGAAAAGAATTATTCGTTAGTGTTATGATGTAATAATATAAATTAATTCCGTCCATTTTTGTAATATTATATGTTTTTTATGAATAATGAATATAAAGTACTTGTATCAATATACCTTTTTACAAATTAAGAAAATATATTATTAAGGAAATATATTCTAATTAGGAAACTAATTTTAAAAGTAAATATATTTGAAGGAAGTATATTCTAGTTAGGAAACTATTTTTAAAAATAAATACATTTAAATGATTATTAATTAGTGGATATACTTCTCAATTTTTATAAGGAAGTTTTTAAAAGTTTGTTTCAAGATTAGTATAAATCAAGAGTGGATAAACTGAAAAAATTCGTGGATAGAAATAAAATTACCCTATTTATATAGAGAAAAAAAAAATAGATGATCATTAATTATACAATGACTACACTGCCCTTGATTTTGCTTTCCAGCTTTGGTATATGCCTTAAACAAGGTCCCTATATATATATATATATATATCCATCCATCCATTTGTTCCTTCAATTCATACTACAAATTAAAACGTATATGCATTGTAACATTAAAAACAAATTAATATATAATTACTCCTTACCCAAACGGAGGAATACCTATCAACTTATTATGATTGAATAAAAAATAAAAGACAATATTTCAAATTATAGCGTAATGGACTAATGGGTATGTTAATGACAATTATGATAGATGGACAAGCATGCATGTAAAAAAAGTTGGTAGATGAGAGTAATAGCATTGTTCAAAAATTGAATGATTTCAACCACGTATTTTGTGTATTAATGGGTACAGTGGCGGACCCAGAAATTTAACCAACTGGAGGCGAAATTCAAAACAGACAAAAATATATTTAAAACACATCAATAACCGAGAACAAATTTAACCGCAAATATAATCGTATTAATAATAATACTTGATACAATTAAAAGTCTTAAAATACTTAATACTTACAAATTACAATAAAATTTTACGAGATTTTATATTTTGAAAGTATTATAGCGCGTGCTTCTTATTAATATTATTGAAGAGGAAGAGAACAAAAAAAAAAGAAAGAAAGAAAGAAAGAAAGGAACAAAGGAACTAAAAGAAGTCTGATAATTAAATGAAATCTGATCTCGGCAGTGGAAACTGGCAAGTGGGTGTGGGGTTTGATAATTTTGTTGTTATTACACTTAGGTACCCTCAATTATAAATTTATGCACATAAGTCCTTATAATTTTATTTTTTAAAAAAATACCCTATATCTATTAAAAAAAATTAAAAGCCAACTGGGGGCAATTGCCCCCATTTGCCCTAGTGTAGGACCGCCCCTGAATGGGTATGTTAATAACAATTGTCCTAATTGTTAGCTAATCATATTTATCTTGTGTATTAATTTTTTATTTTTATAAGTCTAGCATTTATTGTCACTAAATCACTAATTTAGTTTAAAAGGTTTTTGTCAAATAAATTAAGTTCAAAAAGTTCTAAATTTAGTCCAAAACTAGTTTTTCTTTATTCATTTCAATGATTATGTAGGGTGAAAATGATAAGAACCATGTTACGTACGTATAGGATAACACGATATGGATTGATACATAATTAAAATTTCATGGAGAACCATTAATGAATTTGGATGGTTATCGGGTTCATTCGATTAACACAAATGATAACAAATTGACCAATGATTCACCTTAAAAATTCAGGGGACCTATTATACCTGTAAAAAAACTTTTTAAAATGTTTGATAGCACAAAAGTTTATTTAATTAAGTTAGGGACCTTTCATTTTTTTTAGCCTCTAATTGCTAAAGGTTGAATGCTTAATGCTAAACAAAACCTTTGAAAAATATGTTTGATTTTATTTGCATGGTTTCGAATGCTAAATAGATAGTATTTTACAATTTTACCATTATCGTGTATATATATATATATATCAATAGCTAATGAAGGAAAACAAAGGGAGTAACATTGAAATAAAAAATGGGTGGTGATGTTGGCACCCCCAAAAACACTTGGTAACACTCCCACTTTAATTCGGTCATTCGCAACCGAGTAAAGTGTTTATTATTCGGTTGGTGAGGACCGAATATAAGTCTATATACTCGGTTCTTGACAACCGAATAAGACATTTTCAAATTTTATACTCGGTTCTTGACAACCGAGTAAGGCATTTTCAAGTTTTTTCAAATTTTTGCAAGTTTATATTCGGTCCTTCACAACCGAATAATATATACGTTATTCGGTTGCGAATGGCCGAATTAAAGTGGGAGTGTTTTCAAGAAATTTTGGGGGTGCCAACATCACCACCCTAAAAAATTATTAAAGTTAAATTAAGCATTTTTAATTTAATTTTATATCAAGAGGTGAGAAAACAAACAGCACCTTCGAGTTTCTATCTATTTTTGGATTTATGAACATATATTTATACTTTTTTTTAGTAATTTTAATCCTTCACTCCTCTTGCATCTAGTGCAAATTTTTCTAGAGATTGTTTAACACTTTTTTTTTATGAAATTTATTTCCTTAACTAGTATAATATGATAACGCTATACCTCCCAATAACTCATTATTAGGTGGAAGCAAAAATTACGCAATTCATTTAGGCGCTACTCGAAACCTACTCAAATCGAGTCTTGTCAAGTATAAGCATTAGGACACGAATTCAAGATTTTAACATGGCAATATCCAAATGAAGGTTAATTTTGTATTGTGTAAGCTAGTCTCTTAGCTCTTTTATATACTATTAGACAGTTAAGTGCCCAATATTTTAAATGCGAATTCTTTTTATAGAACAATCAATAACTTATAGTATAAAAAGGTAGTGCTAACTAGCATAAGAACTAGGAAGGGAGTCAAACATAAGAATTAACCAAAGGAACTTTGGCACACCGACCCAAAGCTAACCCTACTACCATCTACATGCATTTACTTTTTTTCATTGAGTTATTTAGATAATGGTTTAGAGACGGCAAAATGGCTCAAGTCAATTGATTTTTAACCTGTCTCGAATTAAATGGGGCGGGTTCAATCGAGATTTGTTTCAAGTAGGTTGGATTTAACTGTGCCAAGTTAATGCTTGCATCAGGTAAGGTTCATATTTAAGTAAAATTCATTTGACCCGACTTACCCTGAATATAGTATTTTTTTTGTACCTTTAATATTCTTGTAATACCTTATAATTACACAAAGATAAGATCCGTTAATGCATATTTAGATCCAAGTATACCAATAAATGGGCTGGGCTCGAGTTTTATAAATATAAAATCCTCTCCCATTGAGTCTAGTTGAGTTCGAATCAAAATTAATTATATTATAATAAATTGGGTTCGAATTTTGTAGAAACCCACCACAAATCTAACTCATCGTCAGATCCCTGAAATGGCGCAATAGGAGAAAGAGAATTGGTCATACAGTACATACATACTCATATATATATATATATAGCATATATGTTAATTAAGGTTGAATACAGCGAAGCAAACGTTACGCTGTGCAGACCCGGCCCACCGCCTTCCAAAAAATATTTATTTATATAATAAGGTGTACGTTTATTTTGCTATTATAAAAAGTGCTGATAAAAAAAAAAGTAATAAAAAGGTGAGTCTTGATTTTTCATTGGATAAACCTGCCACTACTCTTGTCGTTTGGTGCTCGATCACTTTGCACATTTTTTTCTCCTCCTCCTGTTATCACTATGTTATTTGTAGTTTTGTACACTCAGTGTAATATTTTATTATACTTTTATAAATTTTAGAGTCGTGTAGTTGAATTACTAGTTGAGCAGTTAAGTTGCGTTTATTTAATATTATAGCTTGAAATCTCAATTCAAGCTGTATTTTAATTTTCACCGCAGGTGTAAAGTTTTGGTAATTTTTGGATTATCTCTTTTAGGTTCAATTCCAAGTAGGTTTAGCTTGTTTTTACACAAATCCTAAAATTCATTGAAAACCAAATATTACTAGAATTATGTTTAAGGAGTTCCCATAAAAGAACAAAGAAGTTTGAACAACTATAGATAATTATTCGGCAAGACAAGATAGAAAGCCATTATTTTTGGACGCGAGGTAAGATCAATTCAACTTAATATATTTTATTTTGTTTTGTTTACGCTGAGTAATATTTGGACTAACTTTTGCACAATTCAACAAATTTTTCTTTGCAACTTAATTTACACTTGCTTCCTTTTTCTCGTTAATCTTATCAATACATTATATAAAAATATCTCCCTTTTTGGTATAGGTCCGTTAGAAATATTGAGTCCATACTTAATACATCGGGTTACTTATAACAAATGATAAGGAATCTCATAATCGTAAGTTTAGCATCATTAAATGTGTTGGTTTAGAATATAAATTTCTGTATTATTCAAGTTATATTTTTAATAAAAAAGGTCGATAAATCCCCGTATTTGGGCATTAAGTTGAAAAAACTTTACAGCCTCAACAGTAATGATTTATTTTTATCGTTAGAGGAATCGTTGTTTGAGGAATCTGAGGAGGTGTGGTTAAGAAAAAGTGGCAGTTACACTCTACTATACAAGAAGAAAAAGGAAAAAAGCCCCAATTTTTTTGTCATACAAAACTTCATCATACTGTTTTGTTTTCCCTAATTGATTCAATTTCTCTACTACTTCACTCTCTACTCTTAAATTGCTTCTCCTCTCTCTCTCTCTCTCTACATTGTCTCTTCTAGTTTAATTCTTCTTTTCTTCATATTCCCCTGTTTCTTTTTTCATTCTACTCTGCTTTCCTCTGCTCTATTTTTTTTTTTACTTTTTTTTTGTGTATATATATATATATATAGAGAGAGAGAGAGAGAGATGTCGCAACAGAGACAAAATCAGATGGTGGTTGGTGGGCAATTTAATGATACAACGCATACAAAACTATTTGTTGGAGGGTTGGCATGGGAAACTCAAAGGGATACTATGAGGCGATATTTTGAGCAGTTTGGGGAGATCCAAGAAGCTGTTGTTATTACTGACAAACATACTGGAAGATCCAGGGGTTATGGTTTTGTAAGTCTTCTTATTTTGTAATTTTCTATATATACTATATAGATTTTGTTTGATTATTATTGTATAATGTAGGTGTTTGATTTGATTTATGTGTCTAACCACTCTAGCGTACAGGTTCAAACCGTGAAAGACATTCTGACCACCAGTGCACTTCACTTAAGCTGATTTGATTTTGATTTATGTAGTTTTGTTTGATTATTGTAACAATGTGGCCATGTGGATGTTTGATTTTGATTTAATATATTGTTGTAGGTTACATTTAAGGATGCAGATTCAGCAATGAGAGCATGTCAAAATCCATCACCAGTGATTGATGGAAGAAGGGCTAACTGCAATCTAGCTTCCCTTGGTGCCCACAATGCTCGCCCACCTACTACTACTCAACATGGTCTCTCACTCTCTCTCTCTCTCTCTCTCTCTCTCTCTCTCTCTCTCACACACGCACACACACACAAATATTTCACATTTAACAAGAGAAGTTTGGAACACAGGTTAAATTGGTCGACATTTAAAAGTTGGAAAAACTTAATTGATTTAACATCTTTATGTTAAATGTCAAATTGATCACGGCGGAACTAGGGCTTGCAAGAGTAGGTTTTACAACAAACTCTTACTAAAAATATTATAATATTAGTTTTACTGCGACTCACATGTATGTTTAATCATGGGTTCGTCCATGATAATTTATGACCACATGTAAATGTGTATTCATCTTAAAATAAAATAAAGAAATATTTGGATCTAAAAGAACCCAAAAGGGTACCACATTTAGAAAAAGAGTTAAATAAATAAAGAATATTTCTTTAACAAATTAATGAAAAAAATTGCAGGTACAGGGAGGTATAGACCAGCACCTGAATTGGTAGCACCACCTGCTTACCATGGCTCTTCATCATCAATATATTACCATCAACCCACACCTCAATATACATTCCCACATTCTGCTGCTTATGGGTAAGTACGAGGATCAATTATATATATATATATATATATATAATATACACATTTATGATAATATTTGTCAATGTTTTGTTATTCATTATGTGTTTGGTTGACTCTCTATTAATCTCCCTTATTACATAACATTTTTGAACTATCCCAACTTATAGGTACAATAGTTCTGGATATTCACAAGATACTATGTATCCCATGGTTAGCGTTTATTTGATGACCTATTTTAATCAACATGTGTTTTTTGTTTAGAAATCTTGAATTCTCTTTACTATAATGATGGATTAAATGTAATTATTGCAGAACTACTACAGTCATATGTATAGTCATATGTATGGAGCTCAACAATACTCGCCTTACTACGCCGCCGCCGCCACTGGGGCATCAAGGCCACCAGCCGGGATTTACTCCTCCAATTTTTATCATCCATACTACTCTCAATATGCTCAAAGTAACCAACCTCATCACAGTTATGGAATCCATTATCCCCAAATGTTGCAATACCCGTATTTGCCTCACCACTATGCCTCCTCCTCCGGGATCCTATCGCTTCCTTCTTCGATGGCAATGCCGACTACTACCTCAGGTTCTAGTTTAACCATCTCTAATATCACTATGTTTATTAATTAAATTTTGTTGTCTTATCAGTTTGAGAAGGCGGAAGTGTAAGAAAACATACTTCTCAATGTGTGTGCGCGCGTTTTGTGCGTGTGGGTTAAAAAAAATGCATGACTCATAAGCTACACTGAGCGCCTCTAGAAACACGACAGAAGAAGATTCAAGTTGAAGAGTTTCTTTAAAGTTATAGACAAACCATTTTTATTTAGAACATGTGGTAGAAGATTATTTGGCCACACTGAATCGTTGCAAGCATAAGGAAAGTATGGCTTCTTCACTTTTTGGGCCTCATAGCTAGGCTTGTGACAAATAATCTTCTGCCACTTGTTCTACATCACTAAGATGTTCCCTTAACATGTTATCGTGGCCCTTTTTTTCCCTTACTTTGAAATATGAAAAGGCACTTTCTAATTATGAATTACAATTTCAACAGATTCAACAATGGGAGCTAGTGGAATGCAAAGCACAGATGTTGTTACAGCCACGGGCAGGGACGTGGTTGAAACAGGGGCTGCCACTTCACATGTGGATGTTACCATCTCTGAGCCGAATTCAATGACCTAATCTAGCTATATATATTGTGAATTAATGTTACTGTCTTCTTACAAGGCTAACACAATTGATAAACAATGACAAAGATTCAAGACCAAAAGCAAAGGAAGAAAAAGTTACAAATTCAAAGTGGGAAGGAGACCCGTGAAATAGCTAGGCATTTCGGATATGATCAGCTTTGCTTTTGACCATCTTTTGGGTTTTGTTCTCCATTCATGTGATTTACGTACATTACTATCATAATCCCATCATTATAGGAAATTAGGGGGTCTTAAGTAGTAGCTAGTTAGTGTTAGGAGAGTAATTATATTCATTTATGTTATTGGCATAAGGGTTGGTTTTGGTTTCAATTCTTATGTGCTAATTATCAGATGATTATGAGCACGTCATCTGATGCATTTGCTTTAATTTTTTGATATTAATAGTTGCAGTTCAAGATTGATTTTGTATCTTTGGACTGCAAATTGGTTGCTAAAGGCAAGCTTGGATAGCTTGGCCCTTCAGTTGTAACCGTATTTTTTTTGGTGGATTATTCATTATTGATACTTTCTAAGATAGATTATTTGGAATGATACTATTTTTTTTCCCTTTATCATATCCAGTATTATCAGCTTTTTTCTTTGTTGAGTGTTTCTTTTAATTTACTCTTTCATATTAAATTTTGAATGAGTTTCTTCTTTTTTCCTATGGAATAATCCGTCTTTTGGATGGAGTCTATTGGGTTTACAGGATGTAATAGGAATCCAAGGAATATAACGGGAAATATTAAACCGTTGTTTGTCCTAACTTAAATTTCACTTTTATAAGAGTGAGACTTTACCACTTCAATAGCCCACCGAATATAAGTTTGTTTGTCTTTTAATACCAGGAGATTTGAGTTTTTCTTTTATACAAGGTTTGAGCTAATTTGATCACATGTTTTCAAATCATAGAATTGGTGGAAACCAAATAGGGCTAGAAAAAAAGTATATGGACCGCTTATAAAAGGAGTTGAAGTTGTTGTAAAATTAATTTTCAATTAATTAGTATTATTCTCTTTCTCTCTAGACTGTTGTGTAGATACCTAATTCGTATTTATTTAAACTTCACTTTTTGGAATTGGACTCTTTTAAAGTGATGGAAATCACTCTAGTTGCTCAAATCTATACTATTCATTTAAACTCCGCTTAACAAAATACCTAAACTACACCGTTCTATTAATTCTACAGTCTTAACGTTGTTTTGTTCGTTCACTCCGCCATTCCTTACTATTTAATAGTATTTTTTTTCAAACAAAGAACGCAAAACCTTGGTGGAGGTGAGAACACGACGGCCTATATTACTTGATAATCCAAAAATGTGTAGTACTGAGATCGATTAATCTCATACATTCTTTCTCCTTAAAAAAGACATATATGATCATCCTCAAAAAAATAAAATTATTGTGTGATTCGGTTCATAATGTTCCAATAAAAACGATTTTGAGATAAAAAAAATTTAATACCTTTTAAGTTTAGAAAACTTTGAGATTTATTAAAGTAAATTCTATACGAAAACTAAACTTATGATGCGTAATTCATTTGATGAAATTGTGAATGGTGTTAAAATTGTAAAATTAATGAAATGACGTAGTGTTTTTTCTTTTCTTTTTTAAGCAAAAATTAAATCCAACTATTAATTTTAAATAAAAATTTGAGTAATTGTGAGGAGCCGAATCCCACTTTTTGACCTACGTATCATTTCTTAAAAGTTTTTTTGCTCTTACGGTTTTGAGCTACATATATAGGGTTTTTTCGGGCCTAATCTCCGGCTTGTATGGGCCTTCGTTCACAGTCAAAAGGGACCGGCGAAATAAAAGCCTCTCCATCTCTCAGAAACCCTAGTATAGCGCGGCGGAAATTGAGCAACAGCACCCCTTTCCGATCTCTTCGTCCCATCCCCTGGTACATCCTCATCAATCCTTGTTGTTCTATTTGTTGGCGTTATTTTTCTCAATCTTCTTCTCTTTTTAGGATTTCCTCAGAATCGAAATCATTTGCTTGTGCAGAAACATGTCGCTCTCAGAATTAGCTTGCGCCTACGCTTGTTTGATCCTCTGCGATGAAGGAATTCCCGTCACGGTAATTTATCTTCTTCTTTTTTCTTTTTCTGTTTTTTTTTTACCCCGAATTATGTATATTTTCTGTATGTATGTATTGGTAGGAGAACATGGAATTTTTCCTTCGGTTTCTTAAATTGTCTAATTTTAAAACTAGTTCACTGTGGATTAACGAATTATAGGTTTGTGCATTTATAAGATTTCAATTCAATTCTAATTCATGGAGTGTTCGGACGACTTGATTGAGAAATGCTGAATGGTAGATAGAATAAAAACATGTCCTAAATTTATGTAACTTATTTAAAATTTTGTGTTGAGGCATCAACCTTAGTGTACACACTTAGATTTCCTCAAAGTACAGAGCTGGAGTGAATTCTATAGTTCGAGAATTAGGCAATTTTAAATTTTATATAAAATGACTTAATTTGAGTTTTCATAAATCAACTTAAATTGTCATATTTACAATTGTTTGATTTTCACAAACAAACACAATGGTAAAATCGTAAGTTACCTGATTCTAAATTGTCTATTTCACAATTTGAGGGAAACCAAAAGGTCCCTAAGTGGCTATGTTGATTAATGATAACAGGCTGAGAAAATTGCCACTTTAGTGAAAGCTGCAAACATCTCCATTGAATCATATTGGGCAAGCTTGTTCGCCAAGCTCGCTGAGAAGAGAAACCTTGAAGACCTCATCGTGAATGTTGGCGCAGGGGGTGGTGCTGCTGCTGTTGCTGTAGCTGCCCCTGCTGCTGGTGGCAGTGCTGCTGCAGCTGCTGCCCCTGCTGCTGAAGAAAAGAAGGTAAATTGGAAAGCCTTTAGTTTTGGGTGGTGATGTTGGCACCCCCAAAAATACTTGGTAACACTCCCACTTTAATTCGGTCATTCGTAACCGAGTAAAGTGTCTATTATTCGGTTGTTGAGGACCGAATATAAGTCTATATACTCGGTTCTTGACAACCGAATAAGGCATTTTCAAGTTTTTTCAAATTTTATACTCGGTTCTTGACAACCGAGTAAGGCATTTTCAAGTTTTTTCAAATTTTTGCAAGTTTATATTCGGTCCTTCACAACCGAATAACATATACGTTATTCGGTTGCGAACGACCGAATTAAAGTGGGAGTGTTTTCAAGAGATTTTGGGGGTGCCAACATCACCACCCTTAGTTTTCTGTTTCTTCTAGTCCTTTTTTGTTCATTTAGCTGTGGGATTTATGATCAAGATGATTGAAATTTTTTTTCTTTTATAAAAAATTTCCAGGAAGAGCCAAAGGAAGAGAGTGATGAGGACATGGGTTTCAGCCTGTTTGATTAGGAGATCCTTTGAGAATGATATATTGCATAAGCTATACTGCTACTGGCTTTTAGTTACATAGTAGAATTTTCTATCTTAAAATTTTGATCTTTTTGGTTGCAAGAGAATTTGTACTTCATCCCATTAAGTAGTTAAAACTTGGGGATTGTGGATTTTTAATATGTTTGCTTTGCATGGATATTCAATTGAAAGTATGTTTAGCCAAATCTCCTTTGTTACTTGTTTTTGTTGATCATTTTGTTTTTACTTTTGTTGTGTGTGTGATGGATTTCGTAAGTTCAGCTATGTTGATTGAGAGATGAACCTGAAATGCTTGCCATATTTTGTTAACCACATATCACTTTGGTACATTCTATTGCCAGGTTGAGGTTCTTTTCAAGTGATCAAAATGTTAATGGTTTGATTTCCAAACCCTCAGCCTTTCCATGTTTGTGCATATCTATAGTGATTTGTGCCTTGTTCTTTTAAATGCTCCTGGTTAAGATACACCAATGTCATTTAGTTCGTATGCATTACCACAATAAGTGGTGGTTCAATACTCCTTCCGTCCCAATTCACAATCCATATTTCCTTTCTAACGACTTGTAGGTTACATTGAACTCTTAATACCTCTAACAAAAGCAAAGGAATAATGGGCCGTTAATTTGTAAATAACAGAGTAGGCTTTTGTTGCTTTTGATTTTCGTATCTGGTTGAGGCAATGTGGTGTATGGCGGGGGCACATGAGCCTTTAGCCAATGGCCATTATTTTGCAGTTATTTTGTGACGTAGGTTGCACCTGAATGTTTTGACCAAGCAATTTAAATTGTGTAGTCAATATGATCTTGAACTATCGAGTGTTGAGAAGGCTGATAACTGGATTCGTATGCATTTGAATTTTGATTCATTATCTTTTAGTAATGTTGGACGTAATCTTTCATGAATAAAGCTGGTTTTATCTATACATACTATATATAAAAGTACGAATAATTTAAGTGTTTTTTCCTTTTATTGAGAAGACAAATATGCCCCTTAATTTTAAGTACAAGATTTTAAAATTTACATTAAATAAAAAAGTATATCTACATATATTTTTATATTAGTATAAGTATTTAAGATAAATTTAAACTCAACTTTATTTGGTTAAAATAATTAAACAAATATTTTAAAATTTATATTAAACAAAACTTATTTTAAACATAAGATTGTAAAATTGACATTAAATAAAAAAGTATAACTTCATATTTTTTTATATTCGTAGTATTTCAAATAAATTTAAACTCTACTTTATTTGGTTAAAATAATAAACAAATATTTTAAGTTTTACATTAAATAAAACAGTATAAATCTATATATTTTTGTATTAGTATTCTAGATAAATTTAAACTCTACTTTATTTGGCAAAAATATTTGAACAAATTAGAGTTTTTGTTGAATTAGATGTATTGTATAAAACTTATATATAACTTGAATAATATTTAATAGATCATATTAAATGATAAATTTCGATCCAAAGTAAACCACAAAGGTATATATATCAAACTTTACTTTACTTGATTGCTTTTAACGTCATAAATTAAATTTATATTAATTGATATATTCCAAAACTTATTTGTTTATTTATAGTTATGTTTAATGTTTAAGAATAAACATTTACTAAAAGAATTCAAAGCGACAAATTTTTATCATGTATTTACAATATTTTTCTGTAGTCACCGATTTTATGATTTTCTTATAATTATTAATATATTTTTATTTGTTCGTTATTATTTTTATTTTCTACTTCATGCTAACTATTTAATTCTTATTATATACTTATTCAATAATAGATTTAATAACCTTTGACAAGCACTAAAATCACGTGCAACACACGTGCATAAAAACTAGTACAAATAAAAAGAATGGAAGAAAAGACATTGGTGTTGGATTCCAACTTTAGGCCATGACTACGGCTTTCCATTTAAGCTTACATTTTTGGAGGTACTTGTGACTGTGCTCCTGGACAAAAGGTCATGTTAATTTTGCGGGGCTGCGGAAGAGTGTTAGTGTTTAGAGTGTAGAGGTCAGGCAGGCATCTCTCTAAATGTTGTATTGATTAGTGTTACTACCAAAGGCATCTAATTTGTGTTAGAATGAAATGGATGGTAAGCTGCGTGGCTTTTTGTTGGAAGTTGCACAAGTCACTGGATTTTCAAGTATTGACATATTGTAATTATTCAGAAAAAAATGGCGTACTCCTTATTCTCGTAACAAGGATATATTTGCTTGAATTCCTTGTGAATGAGGCAACTGACTCGCGGTGCCAGTTCTTGCTTGATGCTCTCCATTGTTTATCCGATGTCTTTGTTTATGTTGCGCTTTTGTAGTGATCATGGAGGTCTAACCTGATAACCCCTAACATCTCCAGTCCCACACGTGTTGCATCAAAGTTCAAGTTGTTCTTACCATGATCTGAACATCAGGAGGCCTTTTACAACACCAGAAAACCTGTTTGTTTTCCTTCATTCTTTTATGGAAAGGGATAATGGCCAATTTCACAGAGGACGGAAGGGGGGAGGAAATACTTATTAACAAAATTGAGTTTTTTAAGTTTTTTTTTTTTGGACAAGAGTCTTTTGAGTTAAATCACTAGGAAACATTGTATACATGTGACAATGTCTTTGTTAGTTCAGTAAGAAAAGGGAAAAAATTGAACCCATTTTTCACTGCTTTAATTTCCTTCAGTCTGTCAGTTAAGAAGGCACATAGTTAACAGAATAATTCTCTACGCTGAACCTTAGAAAAAAGTCTTCAGGGAGTAGCAACGTTTTCCTTTGCAAGAGGAGCAATTTCCTCGCCATTGATTCCTGGTTCACTGCCTTCAACCCCTAAACCGAGCAGCATCTCTTCCCACTTCTTGGCTGGTCCCTGTGAAATTTCAAATCACACCTCCATATAAGAAAGAAATTTTAATTACAAAATCATATGTTCCTCAGCTTGATAAAAATATTTTTTGTGCTAATGTGTGCATGTGAAATTTTCTCTCACCTTCCAAGAAAGATCTTGAGCCATACAATTCTGAATCATTTCTGTTAGAGCTGGAGTACCGTAAGTTTCCAGTGCCCTTTTCACAGTTTTCGTTACTGCTGTCACGTCAGCAGGATCAACAGCGTCGCACTGGAAGATTTGAAATGTTAGAATAGAAGTTCAATTCTTAAAGATGAAAAAAAAAGAGGAATCTGAGGGAAAGCACAATTAGGAAGAAGTTGTATTTACTTCGACACTAAAACCTCCCATTTGGAATCCAGTGAACCCTTCTTTCACAGTGTCAACCAGACCACCGGTTGAGGCGACAATAGGTATCTGCATCATAAAAGTTTCATTAGAAGTACTCTACAGTAAGAATATTAAATTTGCCACTTGCCCGTCTCGAGTAGTCTGGTTTTGTTTTCTTGGAACTATTAAATGGTAATTTTGCTTATAAAGTTTGATGTTTAGTGATTCAAACAATTGAGATGAATAATGAGACAGAATATGCAATTTTACCAACTCGGTTCTTACCGTTCCATAGCGCATCCCGTGTAACTGGATTAAACCACACGGTTCAAATCTACTAGGAACCAATATAAAATCAGCTCCAGCTATGATCATATGAGCCAGCGGAACATTGAACTTAGCCACTCCTCTGGCCTTGTCTGGGTAATCCACCTCCAATTGTTCAAGTTGCTTCTCCATCACCTTTTTGCCAGTCCCCTAATAGCAAACCATGGAGCAGTACTCCTTGTAAGGATGTACAATTTCTCGTGCTTGCAGTAATAAAAGAAATGCCGGAGATATACCAATAAGTAATACTTGATACTTTTTTTTTTAAATCTCTAACCCCAAAGAGGGCATGAGGGATACTAATAAGTAATACTTGATACTTACAAGTACTATAATTTGAACCCTGTCACCAATGAACTGCGAAATAGCTTCTACAAGGATATCCGAACCCTTCTGTTCTTCAAGTCTTCCAATGAAGCCTATTACAGGTATATCCCTATCTACTGGCAATCCAACTTCTGCTTGGAGAGCTTCTTTTATAACAGGTTTTGCACTCATTACCTAAGAAACTCAAGCAATGTGCCAAATAAACCCGAGAACTCTTTATTAAATAGCAAGTTGGGAGTCTTAATTAAGTTTTCATAAAGGTTCTTACAGAGGTCGCATCGTATTTGATACTTGTGTATTTGTCAGTTAATGGGTTCCACTCTTGTACATCCATGCCATTCACGATCCCAAGAATGCCTTTTTTGCGGAGGAAATAATCCAGTTCCACTCCTTTGTCTTTGCCAGAAACAAGTTCTTCGGCATAGTATGGGCTAACAGTTACAATCTGGTCTGATTCTAGTATTCCGGCTTTCATCCAATTGATTTTCCTTCCCTTTACTGGTTTATCGTACCTGCAAAAGTAGAATAGTCACAGGGAAGATCCAATAACCAAGTAGTAAGCATCCAAATATGGGTATAAGATGAACCAAGCTAATCGAGCTCTGCTTGTGCTCGTTCAGTTTGAGAGGCTCATTTGAGATTCTTTCTCAGATAAAAGATTCAAACCAGGGTGTGAAATGGACCAAGCTAACGAGCTTTGCTCATGATCATTCAGTTAGAGGGTCGTTAATGTGATATGCGAAACAACTTTAACATAGTTGAAGCTTGTTATGTTATTGAGATTGGATTGATAAGCTCATACACCCTTTAAAACTATGTTAGACAAGCAAAACAACCCGTTACTCAGCTTGTCTTGGTTCATTTATAGCCCTACTTCAATCTTCAAGATACCTCTTACCCATCAATAAAATCGAAAGAACTCTTGAACTTATCGGGGAGATTGAGGAGTCTGAAGTCGGCAAAAGCAAATCTGCCTTGGTAGGCAATGTTGTGAATGCAAAAGGCAACCTGCGAATATTATAACAAAAACAAAATTCTCTTCTTAGTAGCTGACAAGTCAGGCCAACTCTTTTTCTTCTCTTTTATTATAATTTATTACATAATTAAGACTGTAAATAGGTAAAACCTTACTTTAGCAGCCAGATACATTCCTTTCGATTGATACATGGATTTCAGGTAGCAGGGGATAAGAGCAGTATGCCAGTCATTGGCAATGAAGACAACATCCTCCCCTGCATCAGTTCATATCAAATTAATGATTCATCTTTACGCAAAAAACTTCATATGCTAGTTTCTAGAATTTAAAAATAGGGTTTGTACCATATGGTCCTGAGAAATATTTACTACTATTAAGATTCAAAACCCTAGGTGCTTCCAAGGCTGCCTGAAAAGGACAGAAGGAATGTGGAACATTCAAGAGGAAAAAGATAAGAAAGAGGGTGCTTTCGATACAATTTGATAGCTGTCATGTGTAATGGAGTTAAGAGTTACAAATTATCAACCTGGCATAACAAACTAAATCGAATTTGATTATCCTTGTAATCTTCCCCAGCAATAGGTCCATAGACTTTTGATCCAGTTTTCCCCCAGACCTAAAGTTCATTGATAAAGCACGCATTGAAATGATCCAAACAATAAAAGACTTGCAAAAATATGATCATGTAAGGTCAATCGTAAGGCCTACAAAATCAGGAAAAAACAAACCTTTGCAAGAAACAGTGGATGATCCACAAACACTCGATCAACTCCTCGCTTGTAGCAATGAAAGAAGCGAACTTTTTCTAATTTATCCCCGGCTTTTAGCTACATAACAGAAACAGTTAATATTAGCCCAGCAATTCAACTTTGAAGGAAATGAAACTTTTCTAAAAATCAGCATGATTATTAAGATGTACCTCGACAACCACCTCTGTATCCCATGCATCCTTGTACTGGTCATAACGAGGAGATACAGTCATAACGCGATGTCCATTGGCCTAGGGAGAGATCAGATGTTGTGAGCCACACGCTCTTTACGAAATGGGAGACAGTTAGGTGGCAGCAAGGCATTGGTCGGGCATGGAGTGGTGGAGTGAGCCCACGAGAAGTCTACACGTGACCAATGCAGTGCTGCCATGTCAGCTATGTCCCCGTTTTGTGTCTGTAGAATTACTGAGGTGGGTAGGCTTACCGCCATGGCTGGTGGCAGGCCACCAAGAACATCACCGAGGCCGCCGGTTTTGCTCCACGGTCCCACTTCTGATCCAACAAAAATTAAATTCATGCCCCCAGCACAGACTAGGACTGCGCAGGGCCTTGAGTTCCCGTTTTTCAACTTCTTGCCCCTAACTTGTCGGGCAAGTTACGTTGAAAAAGGTCCTCAAATAGGGCTCAGCCACATTGTTCAAAAGCCTTAGTCCTTCATGAGACTTTGTACTATGGCTCCATGACCCGAATCTTGCCGCTGTGGCTTTTGGCTGTGTTGCATGACTAGGTGAACCACACTTGATTCTTGATGCATAGTTTGGTGCGGTCAGAGTTGCCATTCAAGGAATTTTTGTTCTGGGTAATAGCACAAAAATGTAAATTTAGGAAGTTATGTGACAAGTAAACTATGTGAAGATCATTGCCATTAATAGAACTAATTTGAAGACAAGGAATCTGCGAGTGTGAATGTTTTGACAAGTAAGTGAATAACATGCATAAAAATTGTACAAAGAGAATCACCGACGAAAGTTGTTTTGTTTGTTCTTTTGATGAAGTTTGAATTTCACCTAAAAAAAGGAATTATCCTGCTTATTTTGTTTCCTGCTCATTCCATTAATTTGAAGAAGTTTTTTTGGTAAACTTGAATTTTGAGACAAAGCTCTTGAGTTATGTCATTCCATTAGGAATCAAAAAAACCAACTACTCTAATAATAAGATTTGAATGTATATGACCCATTACCAAACATGTTTTTGTTAGGACTCCATTTGAAATATATTTCTAATTTCAGATGTAACCAATCTAATGCTATCTTGAAACTAAAAAAAAAATCCACTTTTGTAGTATTTCTTTAAATAGACAAAGGAAGAAAGACCATATTTTTTCACTATCTGCAAGGCTCAGGCTGGGAATAGCAATCTTATTTAACATTTTTCCCTGATGCTGGAGGTTAATGGGGTTCTCTTGTGAGCTAGAAATGGAATCAAATTTCATTCCATGCCATGGAATATGGATAAATAAGCAAAAGTAAAAGCAGAAATTAAATACTTTTTCAGATGGGCCACTCATGTTCACTGTTGAAGCTGCTATTATTATTATTATTATTGTATCCAGTGGAAGCAGAAAAGAAATATTAGGTGCTCAATTAACCACTTCCAGCAATGAAAGGGACTTAATCAATGCATCATATCTATCAATAAGTGGAAGTATTCTTAATTTGAGATGGAGCTAGTAATGAGAGAGTATGAACTTAAGCAAATGAATGTGCCTAGTTAGCTGCATGGGAAAATATTAAACTAACCAGTCTAGCACAGTTAGTTTAACTGAAAGAAAGGAAAATGTATCTCTTCACCAAACCAGGGAAGTGACAGCAATTGAAGAATGAACGAATAAATAGTAGAGATATTGAATGAATTAAAGCACTCTCTCTGTGGAAAAAAAATAAAAAATAAAAAGGGTATACATAGAGAGAGGGGGAAAGATACCTTTGGGTGTTAAATTTGGGGTGGACAAAGGAGTGCTGTTGTAGTTGAGTGATTTGAGTCTGAAATCTGAATGGTAAGGAAGGGGAAGAGTGAGTTGTATATGTATCATCATTGTATTATTGGCCACTAATTTACACGTGGCAAAAGCCCAATGGTCCCCTCCTTCCTCGTTGCCCGCACACCTCACGATTGAATTAGCGGCTTAGAAATTGCTATAAACTCCCCCCCCCCCCCCCCCCCCCCTTCCATTCTTCTTCAGATACTTACAAACACTACGCGAATATGTGCGCATGTTTTTCTTCTTCCTTCCTTTCTTTTTTTCTCATTCATTTGGCCAGGGAATCATTTTCGAATCCTAAACATTGTAGACCCGAATCATTTTGGAATCCTAAACATTATGGGCCCAATCAATTTATATATATACATAATATACGGAGCAGATTTTAAGTAAACTTTTTTTATCTTATCTGTGAAGGACGGACCTGCTTCCAAACATATTTATACAGTCCTAATTAAAAAAAAAAAAAAACTTGTTATTTCACTCCCACCCAAACGTACACATCACTCAATTTCCTTTCCCACCCAATCTTATGCAACACATCTTTCTACTCCAACTATCCCCCTGTTTTTCACCAGCGCTGATGCCTCCTTCCCCGGCGAACACTCCTTCCGCCGACCCCTTCCCCCGATCAAACACTTCTCCTATGAATCTTTCTTTGCACACCATTACTATTTTCTTTTATATTTCAAAGTAAGTTTGAAGCTATTGCTTTTCGTTTATTTATTATATGATTCATCATATTTTGGGTTGGCGTTTTGGTTTAGGATTTATGTTGCATGAGTACTACTTTCTATATTATATTAATGGGTATTCAATTAGCTTAAACCTTTTGCTATTTTGTGTTAGGTTTTCAATTTTGTTTGTGAAAATAAAGAATGAAAGGTAAAATATTAATGTGGATGAGGAAGAAAACAATGGTTTGAGTGTTGATCAAGAAGAAAAAGATGATTTGAGTGTTAATGAGGAAGAAACTGATGATTTAGGTGTTAATTTTAAAGAAAATATTAATTTTGAAGTGGAAACGAATCATGAGGAACAAACTGGAGATTCTAGCTTTAGTACGGACAATCCTCAACTAAATGATAGGATTAAGCCAAAAAAAGTCAAGAATTTCAAACATTAGAAGTTGCTCTAAATTTTTATAATGCATATGCAAAATAAGCCAGGTTTGGTGTTAGAAATTATTTTTCTAAGAAGAGGAAAGGAACTAAAGAAATTATAAAAAAAGGAATTTGTGTGCCATAAGCAAAGAAAATGTCAAAGATTTACTACTATAAGTGCAAAAATACGTCGAGAAGTATTAAAAGGGGGTTGTAATGCAAAATTAGCAGTTATAAAATCAAAAAGCGGTTCTTTTGTTATGAGTATATTCACAGAAGGGCACAACCACCCATTGTCAACCTCGAGAAAAACTCATCTCCTACAATCGCATCGTCAAGTTTCAATCGCAGCAAAATACTTGACTCAACAACTCTCTATGGTCAATATACCTCCACATCAGCAATATAGTTTGCTTCAAGTACAATCAGGAGAGATTGAAAATGCCGGGTGCACGCAAAATGATTTATATAATTATGAAAGATATAAGCGTATGGGGGTGAAGGACACAGTGGGGATATGTTGCTAGAGTATTTTAGATTAGAACATGCAAAGAACCCTTCATTTATTTTCAAGATTGAAGTTGATGAATAACAAAAAATAACTCATTGCTTTTGGGTTAATATAACATTGAGACAGGCGTACAAGTTTTATGGTGATGTGTTGATCTTTGATACTACATATAACACTAGTTATTATGGGTTGATTTTTGCGCCACTTTTGGGAATGAACAATCATAGACAAATTATTATTTTTGCTTGTGCATTCTTAAACAACGAGTTTGCTGATTCTTTCATATAGTTATTTAACCAGTTCTTGGAATTTATGCCTGGTGGTACCCCTAAAATAATTATCGCTGATCAATACCCATTGATGACAAAAACCATTTCTCAAGCCCTTCTATCTATATTTCAAATAAGTAATATATATTTTTAATTTTTTATTATTAATATTTTGCTAGCATTTTTCATAGATTATGTAGTTGGCATATTTTAATGAAGTTTTCGGAAAAGATTTATGCAGCTGCATATAGTTTATACTATAAAGAGTTTGCATGTTACATATGGAATTCAGAGAGTTGTGAAAAGTTTGACATGAAATGGATATGACTTGTTAAGATAAGTGGATTAAAGGGAAACAAGTGGTTAAATGATATGTAAGAGTTCTGATATAAATGGATTACAGCGTATGCAAATCATATTTTCTTTCCTAACATGTCTAGTAGCCAAATAGCAGAGCGTAGTCACTCATTTTTTAAGAAATTTGTTAGTAACAACAACTCTTTGCTGGATTTTATAATTTAATTTGGTAGGGGACTTGTGAAACAACGTCATGAAGAGCTAATTGCCGATAACAAAGATTTAATAGAGAAGCCTAATATGAAAGTCAATCATGAGTTTTTGTTATAAATGGCCAAACTTTATACGCATGAAATGTATTATCTATTTGATGATGAAATGTGAGAGAGCTTGATATATAGCTTTGGGTTTCTCAGGAAAATCGAGAATGAAAAAGTGTATAGTGTTCAAAGAAATGGTATCGAAACAAGTAGAATTTGTGAAATTCTTTATCACGAGCTCTTAGATTGTGCTTTTTGTACTTATAGGAAATTTGAGAGTTTTGGAATCGTATGTAAGCACGTCTTGGGATACTTACTCAAATTTCATTATTTGTATAAGTTGCCCATACACCTTAAATAGATGATTATGGATGCAAATGTTATGACAGTAATTGATGATGTTGGCTTGCTCATAAATGATGACAAATAATATATAATGAAACGAAGCTAATTAGTTAAATCTTCTTTGGATTTGTTGGCAAGGCCTTTACAAGTGAAAAGGCAACAAAGATCTTTAATGATGGTTTGAAAAATTAAAACTTTGGGTGGTTCTGCTAAAAGTGCTAATCAGAATAATAACGTGTTAGATGGTTGTACTACAAGTGAAAAAGTTTCGGATACTTATGAACATGTTTACAATGAGCCGAATCAAGTGTAAGCAAAGGGGTATGTAAAAAGGCTTAAGGGAGGGAAGGTATTAAAAAAAGGCAAGAAACATAAAGTTAAATGGTGCCATGGATGTGGTGAAGTTGGCCAATCTCATAATAAAAGAAATTGTCCGTTACTTGTGACTCATTATGTATTTTTTTTATTGTTTAGATTATTTTATTTGTCATTTTGTAAAAATAAAATAAATAAAATATTAACAAAGATTTTTTTATAGGTCCTCTTCATGCAATAAATATGCAAAATTATATGAGGAGAATGAGTCATCGAGCAAAGACATGGATGGAATTGATTTAAATCGCGAAAATTGACTTTTATTTATCATTTATATTTTGTTTTACTATGTACACATTACTTGGTTTTGAATATAGTCTTTTCTAGTTTGACTATGCAATGATGGTTGGAATTTCAAAATTTGTAGTTATTGCTGAATTATATAAGGTTGTTCTCTTTTTATTGTAGAAATTATGTTAGTTCCTTTTTTATTGAAACTATTATATTATATTTTTTTTCATTGTAGCTATTGTGGTGGTTCTCTTTCATTGTAACTCTTGTGATAGTTTGTAAAGTAAGAAATACATGTCATAATTATGTCAAATAGATGGATATTTCATTTATTCTCGCAAACACCATATTTTAATTACAAAAGAGTCTTCACCATATACCAAACATCAATTACAAACCAAAAAAATCATTACAATATTACATTAAACCCAAAATCAGCCGCATAAACTTGACATATATATTCACCATTATAAAATTACTATTTCAAGAACATAAAAGAGATACAAAAAAATTACAAAGACACATAATTCCCACTTTAATTGATGTTTTACATAGAAATCCTTTGAATTTTTCTGCGTTCTTTTTTAGGTCAATCCAGTGAAATAAGCCACAATTTACAATTGATCAATTTGTGTAGGAATTCAGAGTGAAACTGCCAGTGAATAGTCCACCTTCAGATGTATCTTTACTAGAAGATTAAGTGAGCTCTGTTTTAGGTAAATCCACTTGTGATTATGTTTGGCTGGAATTATAGTCAACTTAAATGTAACTTCCATTACCAGCTTTGAGACTTTTAAGCTTTTGGTAAAGTGTGATTTCATGTTTACCAGTAAACATAACATCCCCCAACTATTCCAACCGTGGTGTTTGATGCATATACATCCATGTGTATGCAAAAACCATATAGTCAAAAGGTCCCCATGGTCGTTCAAGATATGTGCACGATGTTCCTCTATTGCTAGTGATCACACACCTGCATCCATTAATACCATAAATGGGTCAAAGGAAGAAAACATTAATGGAACTTGATTTTACTTAAGAGGGGACAACCAATTTGGGCTCTTACATTCATACCCAAACAGGAAAGCTAAATCTTTCTTAATTTTCCATGTTAGCATCTAGAATGTAGGGCCATTCTCTAAGCCAAAAAGAATTATTTGCATCGAAATTCCATTGCAAACAACTCTATTACAAAAGAGGTAGTCATCATCACAAAGGATGCAAAAATTGAATTAATTGTCAACTCTTGGGAATTATTACATGTTAATGTCACCAAATGGGAGATAATATAAATTTGTTACTTGTTACTACTCAATCTTTGCTTTATATCAACTAACCCATGTATATTCCAGGAATAAAAAGGGGAAGCGTTAAGATTGACTATTTTCCCCTAACTCCACCCATAGAGAGGACCAGATTAAGAAAACTAAGAGTAACATATCCTAAAAACTTTTAAAACTTCTCATTATCAAACAGGAACGTTGAAATCCTTTCACTATGTAGAACTACTTTCTTTTAGAAAGTTATCTCATATTGCTCGACATAATTCAATCAATATAGTCAGATTCCATGGAACAAGGAAACTTGTAAATTTTTACATAATTCAACCAATATAGTCCATAGTTGACATTTATGAATAGATGATGGTATTTAGGTCGAGTTTAAAGTGGTAATCATCACCTCAAGAATACATATCCAGTTGTCTTTTGAGAAGATTTCCTACTCTGAGCAATTGTGTATCCAGCTGATTTGCAATGGATATGGCAATGTTTCAAAAGAGCAATGTTATTTCCAAAAATACATTCCACACTTCTTTCTATGTAACAGTCTTTTAAATATTGTTTGTCGTAATGCAAGTACATAGTATCATGTATAAGAAAATACATGTAAGAACTAAAAATACATGTTGAAATGTCAATCCTCGCCGGTGCAGCTTGTGGTGCCACTATAGAGGCTAAGGATACAAAACATCCTTTAGCCAAGACCGACTGCATAAAAAAATATAAGGAAGAAAATTTAAATGTAAATATTAGAAAATCTTTACAAATAACTCACATTCTAACAATAAAACTGCAGCATTTAGTTTTAGCTAACTTTTACAATGAAAATAAAGCATACAAAGTAAGTTTAATATTTAATAAACAAGTAACTATTCAAAAAATAATGAGAACAAGGAAAAGGACCGTCTATATGACTAATCATTGATGTTAAACTTACTACAGTAAATGTAAATAAAAATAGTAGTATTGTCAACTAGAAAAAAAAAAGAGATTTTTACTAGCAAAATAACAAGTAAGACTATACCTTAATTTATACTGGTCAATTAAAGCAATTGCAATATATTTTCCTGACAAAATCAATAAGGATATTTCTTTTCTCTAATTGACCTGCACTATAAGAAAAGAGCGTGTGCATTTTACTTTCACAAACACAAAAAATTATGTCCGAACTAGCTTGTATAAAAGCAAAAAGGTAATGCAAATCTGAAAATGTATCAGTCACTTGAAAATTTCAAACTACTAATTAATTACAAGAATATCTGCTTACCTTAAAAAAAAATCATATGGTCTATAAGCAATCCAAAGCTCAATTTAAACACCAAGTTCATTTGAATAGTTATCTTTGTTTTTTTCTAGTAGTTAAAAAGTTATTTAACCTTTGATAGTCAAACAAAAACATAAGTCAAAGTTTGCATTGTGTATTGAACCAAAGAATGAAGCATTTGTTGAGTCTAAATAGCAACATTATTGTTAATAGGCAATTGCTTAAATATGTTTTGTACAAAAGGTGGAAAGGAAAAATTATAAAGATTAACTAAGTCAGGGAGACTAAACATTAATGAAAAAATGCTCAAAGAGATAGAGGAGAGGAATTGGGGAACTAGAACTTTGATTTTATAGCGGATATAGATTGCATATAGAGGAAGAGAATCAACTGGGGGAGGAGGATTTACCGGCTATGGTAAAGAACGGAGGGGAAGAAGGTCGATGCTCAGAAAGAGAGATTTGATGCGTACGTTTGGTCCGCTCCCTACATATATATATATATATATATGTATATCTATATGTTATGTTATAAAGTCAAGCTTTAATTCAACCGCCTTAATGTTGTGTTAAATTTTTGTATTTCTTTTTTGACCAACAACCTTTTTTTTAATTAAAAAAATATGCTTACAAGAAGGTTTTGAACCTTACTTTTTGACAAAGTAATATGTAACACCCGATGTTTCTATTAATGTAATTAAGTTCTATTTTGCTTGCCTTGTGTGGGAAAGCGTTGTAAATGATAGAACTGTATGAAAATTTTTAATATTTTTATGTAGAAATCGATATCGTCCACCAAACTTGTGAAAATCACAAAAAAATTATTTTTCATCATTTTTAAATGATTCTGAAGCCATATGTTATATATTGAATCATATTTTAAGATACATATTTGATACATAACAGGTGCCTGTTCATATGGAACAGGCGACTATTGGGATTAGCCTTGGATCAAAATTCTCTCGTTGTTTGATAAGAGCCTTTTTATGTCTAACAGGCGCCTGTTGTGCACAAAATAGGCGCCTATTGGGGCCAATATGCACCTGTTTCTATGTTGGTTTAAATATTTAAAAGGATTTCTAAAGTTTTCCTTGGCCATTCTTCACTCTTCTTTCACCAAAACTCAGAGATTATCTTCTTGTACAAAATTTCTCTAAATTTCATTAAAAATTAAGTTCTAAAACTCGATCCAGCCTTAAGAAAAAAAAATTACGCAATGCGGGGATCGAGATGACTTAGGAATTTTGAGATTCTATCGGACAGAGCTCCGAATATCATATTTTTTTTCTTTTTTTCGACTTTTAATTTCGAGGTAATGGGTTTTCTCGGCTTTAAAATTTGATAAGTTTAATTATATGCTTTTGAACTCAATAATATGATATTCTTTATTAAAGTTGAGATATATTATACATATATGTTTACTATGATGCTCATGTCTATTGCTATTGATGCTATATGAATGACTGAGTCACGATTCGTCAAGTGAAGCAATATATGCCATCTAAACTCAATATTTATATATTGTTTGATTGATACGGGATGTCCCTCGGGTGTATATGTATTAGTTTGATAAAAAAGAATTAGTATATAGTTTTGTATACACCAAGGGACATGGGTGGATGAATAAAAGAGTTTTTATGGCATATGTTATTTCTAATTTACATTTAGAGCATGAGATGCATGTATGCATTATTATTGTGTCAACTTGACATCTTGAGGATTTCCTAACAAGCTTGGAATACGCTACTGGCATATGGCGCGAATGTCTACTTCTTGTGGAGTTTTTATTTGATATTTACGAAGATTGAGAGCTTTCTATGCGTGTATTGGCATTCATGAATTATGTTGATTAAATCATCTCCGGCAGCTCATCACTCATGTGGAATATATTCTCAACTATGCTCAATTATCGAATTTCTTGATGGTAATGGTACCCATTCATGGGGTAGCTATGAGAATGAAAAATCTTTATGAAAATCTTTATGAAAATCTATATGAATGGTTTTTGCCGAGTGAAAATAAGTAGGGCTCGGTGCCCTTCAATTGAAAATCCCTAAACCCTTGGGGGAAACAATGTTTGACCGCCTATAAGCCACCGATGAGCAGTCCGGGAACATAGGTATTGGCAACGCACCATATGTTAAATATTCTCTGTAGATTGTGGACGGGTTGTTCCATATCTTGTATATGAAAATAATATGTCATCTTGGGGTGAACGGATTCTATGATGTGATTTCTGCTTGAATTCTCGTCTGCAAGAGTTATGATTATGTTATATTCTCTTGGAGCATATGAGTTCTATAATATTATTTTGGCTTGGAATTTCATTGGCACAAATTATCAAGGTTTGAAAATGGGTTGACACAATGGAGGTAACCTGCATATGCACTTGCATACATAGTTTTATAAGATGATGGTTTTAAGTTAAATTATTGGTTCAAGCATGAATTATTAATAAACTGCTAATTATGTTTTTAAACAAAATATCCCCTATCCCCCCTACTGAGTTGTGAGCTCATCCCGTTTTTATTAAACAAATATAGGTACATAGGGGACGAGTGAGGTTAATAGGACGACGAATTCGGGAACGAGACAACGAGTTCGGGAACGAAATAGATGGCTCTGATACAGACTTATTATGTATATGTTCCTATGACAAGCCACGGCTAGCCTAGTTTACTATAAATGCTTAGATACATGTTGATACGACCTTGTATAACTTTTGGATATGTATGCATATGTGTTATGTGGTTTACCTAAATGCTTCTACTTCATATTGTTATCATCTGAATGAGTATAATGGTTGATTGACATGTATTATATAATTTATTATTCATACTAAACCCATTTTAGTTAGTCTATGGTGGGTTAATAACAATCCAGACTTTAATTACGAGTGTAATCCCGAGAATTAGGGTGGGGTGTTACATAATATGTTGTTTAACTATTAGACCATTTAACATTTTTATTTGTTATTTTAATTTGAATTAGATATATCTAAGTACCACATGCATTACATGTGCAGGTAGTCTAGTGTATATATATATTAATAATTATGATACCAAATTATGTGCGATGTTTTGTTTCGCTACTTGAGTGATTGGAGTTTGAACTTATGATATTGCTACTATTAATAACGATTATAACCATTAAATAAACACCATTTATATGCCTTCAGAATTTACGTACATATAAAATTACATGAGTTATCGGAAGTTTGAACTTATGACCTCAAAATTTACTACATATAAACAACACATGGTGCATTATCGGTGTGGCATTTCTAGTATTTTCAAGGGCAAAATTAGGATTTTTATAAGGAGTGGACTGTGTAAAAGACATACATCAAAATTTAACTAAATGAGTGAAGTATCAAGAATTTTATCGTCGCAAATACTAAAAAAATCAAATATTTTATTACGTGTCACAAATTTAACTTTAATTATTATTTAAAATTAATCACAAATACCTAAAATAAGAATGGGATGGGGTTAGAAAAAAAAAGAGGAGAAAATAAAGAAAAACCAAAAGGGAGAGGAATAAAAATTATTTTCTACTTGAACTATTATATCATAATAAAATTTTAACATTTTCATGAGTGATGAACTAATATTTAATACTAAAATTAGGCTAAACATATATCAATATTCTAATTAATAATGTAGACGAAAAATTAAGGTGGGCTCCATCCCCCCTCAACCCCCCCTCTAAATCCACTCATGAGTATTTTAGAAATAAAAGTAATGTTGGACCAAATATTTGGATACATGTCTCAAATACGGAAAAAAAACATGTTATATCAAAATCATATTATATATTTAAAAGTTTTACGTAATATAAGAAAAAATGTTAAATGGAATGTCTCACAAGTTTTAGATTTTTAAGAAAGGTCATTCAGTGATAAATCATTAGTATGTATGGATTTGGACAAGAAGAATATGATACAAATATTTTCAAACAAAACTTCCTTTCTTACTAAATTTATATTATTACTAACAAAAATGCCCTTTAGCATTGTTTTCAATTTTCAAAATTTGAAATCCAATAAAGTCACATTTATTATACCCTTATTTAATAATAATAATAATAATTGAAAAAAAAAGAAACTTACCTACAATACTTGGAAATTTATAAATTTACAATGAAGACATATACGAATACAAATTAAGAAACAATTGAGTAGTCAATTATACCCTTTTTATTCAATAAGCTCACATTTATTATACCATTTTTATTCCACATTTCATCATATTTTTAATAGTCAAGAGGGTTTAACAATGACTTTTAATAGTGAAAAAGGGCTAATACTGAAAACATTAATACACGAGGGTTCCACAAGTTGGAGTTTAACAAATCCTTAGTAAAAGGGTTTAATAGTGATTCTTAATAGTCAAGAGGGTTAAAACAGAAAACATCAATACTTGAGGGGATTAATGTAATTTACCCTTAGGGTTGTTTTTTTGGATATAAAAATTTGTGTCCAAAAAATTAAGTGGCAAACTTGTCACTTAAATCTGAAAACTTAATACCCCTCGTGTAAAATACCTATTTTACCTTCTTCATCTTCCACCTTTAAACGTCCCGTTTCACTTTCACACCTATCATAGCAGTTCTCAAAGTAAAACCCACAGTTTCCTTTTTTATACCCACAACATTTTTATTAATATGCCTAAGTGATAATCACTACAATTTCTTTTCTTTTTAATCAATTGTGTTGTAATTTTCTTAAATTTCAGGAGAATTTGGATCCAATTACAAAGAGTTGGACTAATTTCACCAGCTTAAATTACTGGGTTGTTTGGGATTATTACTATCCGGTGAACTCAGTTAATAGATGATTCATACATATAAATATGTGGATATACTAGATGATTCATATATATATATATATATATATAAGTGGATGCTATTGACACATACCAAAACACTCACTAACCCTTTGTCATATTTACTCAGTCCTTAAGGACTGAATATATGTGTACATACTCGGTATTTAGATATTGAACTATTTTTGAGTAAAAAAAATTATATTAGCTCGGTCCTTAAGGACCGAGTATGTGCACATATATTCGGTCCTTAAGGGCCAAGCCAATGTGCACATACTCGATCCTTAAGGGCCGAACAAATTTGGAGTGTTAAAGAGTATTTTGGTGTGTGTTAATAATAACCCCTTATATATAGCATTGGTTTTGTTTTGACCAAGTAATGGTGATTAGTAATTTTCATAAATGAAATGGGTTAACTTGATTGAAAAGATTAAATCATACGGAGTAAAGTCTTTTTTATTTTTATTTAGAATTATGTCATCTAAATAAATTAATAAGAGCAAAGTTAACATATTAAAAAAAATTTAATTTTTAAATATATTATATTTAAATAAATAATATTTTTTCAGATATAATTTTTAGAAGTAAATAAACAGCTTTTTCGGTTTCGATATTCAGTTTAGTTTTCGATTTTCAATTTTGAGTTTTGATGTTTTTTCAAATACCAACTTAGGGGGTGTTTGTTTAGCCATCTGAAATCTGAAAACTTAAAGTTTTCATATTTCAGTGGTATATGGGTTATTTGTTTGAAAAAAAAATTAAGTAATGACCCACTGAAATCTGAAAATTTTGGTTCAAAATTTTAAGCGGTAAATATACCACTTAAATTTGAAATCTGAAAACACACCAATACAAAATATCGATTTTACCCTCTTTCAACCCTAACAGCTCTTCCACGCAGCTGCTTCGTCTCTTCTTCGATCAACGATCGCTGTAGCCTCTCCGTTTCTTCTCTTCTTCGAGTAACGCACTGGAGCTTCTTCACTCGTCTATCTTCCTAGTTGAAAGGGGAATACAATTGGGGGGGGGGGGGGAGGGTGCTCTGTTTTGGGGGGGTTGAAGTTTTGGTTTGGAAAAAAAAAATGGAGAAGTAACTTACTTGAATGACCAGCCATGGCCAAGAGTAACGCCACTAAACATTAAAACAACCATTGCCACAGAGAGAGAGAGAAAGAAAGAAAGAAAGGGGGATTTGTAAAGATAAAAAGGAGGTGAAGTGAGAGCCAGGGGGATTTGGTTTCTACTTTCTTACAACTTTTTTCTTTTCTTTTTGGTTTATATTATTATCATAAGCTTGCATTCATGTAGATGGATGTGGAAATCATCTATATTTATTTATTATTAAAAGGATTTTTGAAGTTATATTAATTAAAAAGGGAAAACACCTGCTCCTCATGGAACAAGAAAAAAAGGACAAAATTGATAAGGATAAAATTGTCATATTAAAATAAATTTAATTTTTAAATATGTTATATTCAAATAAATAATATTTATTCAGATATAATTTTTAGATTTAAATAAATAATTTTTTCAATTTTAATTTTCAATTTTCAGTGCAGATTTCGGTTTCAATTTCCGGTGGTTTTACCAAACGCCACCTTACTCTCTACCCTTCTTCTCTGTCTGAGCAATTGAGACAAAAACCATGGCGATAACTGATCCAATTGAAGCCAAAGAATTATAGAAGATGACCAAGAAGAACATCAGACCTCCAATGGAACTCGATCTCGACGCATTTCTAGATTCCCACACCACCACTGACGAAGAAGAAGAAGATCACCACCAACTCCACTCTCATCGCACAGTCGACGAAATTCTCTTCAACGATTCCGACTCTTCTTCTTCACCATCTGCCCCTTCCTCTCCGTCGTCGTTTAATCGGAACTACCTCCGAGGTCACCACGACGACGTTTTGGTAACTAGTCCTAAAACCCTACCTGTAGATGATGATGCTTCGTTAGATCATTTTTCCGAAACTTCTGGATTATCGAATTTGCAAGTTAACAATAACAACCCTGTTAGTAATTATTCCGAATCTTTGAGATTATCGAATGCGAATTCGCAGTTAATTAACAAGCCTGTTGAGAAAAAAAATAGTTCAAGATCAGCTTTTGATACTTCTTTAGGTTATTCGGAAACTTTGAGATTATGGAATTCGCAATCAATTAACAAACCTAATGAGTCGAAACAAAGTTCAAGTTCGAGATCAGGTGATTTTTCCAGTGAGTCCTTTTCATTGCCGCCGTTGTTTGGTGGCGTTAGATCGAACGCGAAGCCTGGGGCTGCGCTAGCAGCAGCTGTGGCAGCTTCCCGTTCGATTACCACACCGCATGCAGCTGCCATTAAATTGAGACGAGCAACCACAGGTGGTTTGGTCCAGGTTGTGGACACTGAGGAACTGGTTTCAAAATCTGGTGGTGATTCTGAGGTCAGCGGTACTGATTCAGAGGGATTAGGAGTTCCAATTGATGTTTTGAATGGTGGTGGTTCTGAGATTAGCCAGGCGGATAAAATTTTAGTTGAGGAAGAGGAGAAATGGGATACATTTCAAGCTGCACAAGTTAGTAGGGGATTTTCCTTGGGAGATGGGATTAAGGAGGTTTCCCCAATCATAGAGAGGCCAATGGAAGTGGCACTTGTATCCGAAGTATCTGATTTAGGGTTCGATAAGTTGGAGGGGGAACTTTGTCCAAGTTTAGAACCTGAACCCGAACCTGAACCATACACTGTTTACCATTCAAGTATTGAAGATGGTCAAAATTTGGATGATAACTATACAAATTTAGTTTTTAATGATGGTATTCATGATCAAATCAATTCTTCCACTTCATGCGAGAATGATGATGTCAGTTCGACACCTATTGCTGCTAGAGAATCTATTGGTGTGGGGATTGCCTCTTCCCCTGGCTCTGATGAGGGCGGAAAGGTTGAGGAGGATTTGTCATCCGCGGTGGTGGAGACACATGGTCTTGATAATGTAATACCCGAATCTAAAGAGGGAGAAGTGAATGTTTCTGGAAGTGATGCTACAGAACTGGTTGAAGACATAAATCTTCAATGGGAAAGCAGGAGGGATGGTAAAAGGATAGGAAATAAAGCACGCCTGTTGATGAAACCCCTTGAATTGGCTGAAGAACTGGAAAAGAAACATTCATTTACAGGTTTGCATTGGGAAGAGGGTGCCGCTGCTCAACCAATGAGGCTTGAGGGTGTTCGCAGGGGTTCTACTGTATTGGGATACTTTGATATTGATGCCAACAACACTATTACACGTTCAATCTCATCTCAAGCATTCAGGCGAGATCATGGATCCCCACAAGTCGTGGCGGTTCACCTCAACTTCATTGCGTTGGGAATGTCAAAAGGGGTGATTGTTGTTGTGCCCAGTAAATACTCTCCTCACTATGCTGACAACATGGATGCAAAGGTTGCTTTTTTCATTTAAATTCGCTCATTCAACTTTTACTTGTTTTATATCTCTAAGCATTCAGTCACAAACATATTAGTCTTTTTATGATTTTGCCCTTAATCTGACTTAAGATGAATGGGTTTGACACATATGAACTATCAGACTTATTTATTTCTCTTAACGGAGAAAAGCTTATGCGGTGAATTCTTTAGCGGGTCATTTCAATAGTATTAACTTCACGATCAGTATTTGGGTTTAGCATCATTTATTATGTGTTGGTTACTGCACTTCGCTGAATTAACCTAAAAAAAATGTGTTAAGATTTGGATATATTTTATAGAATGTGTATATTTAGGAGATAATTAGGAAATCCTTATTATAAGGAAATATCCTTATTTTTAGGGTCTCTCTCTTGTATATATAGATGTACTCCTTTTCTTAATAATATAAAAATTCTTCTCACAATCTCTTGTATTCTCACAAAATGTTTCTCAGATGTTGATGCTTGGATTGCAAGGAGATAAATCTTATGCTCCAGTGACTTCCATGTGCTTCAATCAGCAAGGGGAGTTACTCTTCGCAGGATATCATGATGGACACTATACTGTTTGGGATGTAAAGAGGGCTTCAGCAGTAAAAGACATATATGAACATAAAGCACCAGTAGTTCACATGTTATATTTGGGTCAGGATTCCCAAGTCTCTCGTCAGTTTAATGTAGTTAGTGGTGATAGTAAGGGTGTCGTGAAGTTGATTAAATTCTCTGTTGTTCCCTGGCTCAATAGGTTCTCCACCTCTAAACCTATGGTAAAACTCTATCCTCTCATCTGGAAGATTGTTTTTAATATGCTTTTAATGAATTGTTAGTAAACCCTATCATCCACATTTGGTTAAATTACCTTCATCCTTTAAAACAGACACTTCTTGATGAATCAACAAGCACAGTAGTATGCGCTTCTCAGCTACTCCCTGAGGAAGTTTCTGGAAGTTCTCCGATGCCTTCCCAGGGAACTGCTACAGGATCTACCAGTGGTATTGGTAGCATGATGGGTGGAGTGGTTGGTGGAGATTGGAAGCTCTTCGAGGGTTCTTCATTGGCCGAAGAAGGTGTGGTCATATTTGTCACGCATCAAACTGCTTTGGTGGTAAGAATCTATTAGAGGATTGTACGAAACCCGAACAATATTTGTCTTGTGAATTGATGCCTGCTACTATATCTTACTTACAATGTATTAATGTGATGCATCTGCTTCAGGCGAAAGTCAATCCAAACGTGGAAGTCTATGCACAACTTCCTAAGCCTGATGGGGTTCGGGAGGGTTCCATGCCTTACACTGCTTGGAAATACACAGCACAATCACACGGTTCTTCTTCCACTGGTGTGTAAGGAAAAAGTTCATGAAAGTTATCTTGATGTCTATGGTTTTCTAAGATGCGATTTCACTGCAGAAACTGTACCTGTTAAAGCACCAGATAAAGTTCCACTGCTTGCAATTGCTTGGGATCGGAAAGTTCAGGTTGCAAAACTGGTGAAATCAGAGCTAAAAATATATGGGAAATGGACGCTCGAAAGTTCAGCAATAGGCGTGGCTTGGCTGGATGACGAGGTATTTTTTTTTCATTATTGTCGCTCTGTGAATGATGCAAATTGAAATATAGCATTGTGTAATCTCTCCTGTACAGATGTTGGTGGTTCTCACATTGACCGGACAACTCTGTCTGTTTGCAAAAGATGGAACTGTGATTCACCAGACAAGTTTTATCGTAGATGGATCTCGAGGAGATGATCTCATTACCTACCATACCCACTTCACTAATATTTTTGGAAATCCCGAGAAAGCTTATCACAATTGTGTAGCTGTAAGGGGGGCTACTATATATATACTAGGACCCATGCATCTTGTTGTTTCACGCCTTCTCCCTTGGAAAGAACGGATTGAAGTTTTGAGGAAAGCAGGCGACTGGATGGGTGCCTTGAATATGGCAATGACGCTTTACGATGGTCAAGCCCATGGTGTTATTGACCTTCCTAGATGCTTGGATGACGTGCAGAAGGCTGTTATGCCCTACCTAGTTGAGTTGCTTTTGTCATATGTTGATGAAGTATTTTCTTACATATCAGTGGCATTTTGCAACCAAATTGGAAAGTTGGATCATGACGATGACTCCAAGAGTATAAACAGTTCCGCGCATTTGGAGATAAAAGAGCAATATACTCGTGTTGGTGGTGTTGCAGTTGAATTCTGTGTCCACATCAAGAGAACTGACATACTCTTTGATGAAATTCTTTCCAGATTTGTGTCTGTTCAACATAGAGGTATATATCCCAGGGTGTTCACTGTTTCAATTAAGGGCTACTAATTATAAATTGTTGCATCTCTGGTTAATTTTCTTTGTACATGTGAAGCAATGAGTCACTTTCTTTTTTATTTGGATATATCTAAGACGATGATGATGTATTACTTTTAGCTAAGAAAGACCTGTCAAATGTGAAAAAGTTGATGAAAGAAAATATTGAACTAATTAACTTATTAAAAAGGACAAGAAGATGACCAATTAACCAAAGCTCATGTAGTGGAGTAAGTCAATGAGTTGTTGGATGGGGGCGTCTTTCTTGAGCTTGTTTTAGTTGCAACCTGGTGTCAATTAACACTTGTGGCCCACACTTGGCCATGTTTTATGTTTTCTTTTTGATTCTTTTACTTTCTTAGAGACATTTTTGGAGCTTTTGGAGCCCTATATTTTGAAGGACATGCTTGGATCCCTGCCACCAGAGGTACTTCTTTCTTCAATATATCTTCCACTACTGACAGTTTTATTGAGGCATTTTTCCCTTGTGTTTATACTCTGTCAATATATCATATAGTTTTGTTTTTTGGTGAAGATTATGCAAGCACTGGTAGAGCACTATAGTGTGAAAGGTTGGTTGCAACGAGTTGAACAATGTGTACTTCACATGGACATTTCTTCCTTGGATTTCAATCAGGTCAGTTGCAGTTCAAGGTGTATGTCAATTATTACGTTGTTGATATGATAATACCACTTTACTAGGACAGTGTTCGAACAATATGTAGTATATTCAAACTTTTCTTCATAAATTTTTTCATGACTATAATTCTTAATTTTTGCAATGTAGGTTGTACGTTTATGCCGAGAGCACAGACTGTATGGTGCTTTGATATATTTGTTCAATAAAGGTCTAGATGATTTCAAGGCACCTCTAGAGGACCTCCTGGTTGTTTTACGAACTAGTGAAAAAGAAAATGCTCCTGTCCTAGGGTATGTTGTCTACATATATAACTATATATATTGTGTAGTGGACTTCTAATTGGTTGATATACTTTTGAGCAATGTATTTCCTTCATTGTTTTCTTCTCCATGATATAAATTCTTTTCTTCTATAGATGATTTAACTTTTTAACTTTTTACTCTTACCATTCAACTTTTGGTATGGTAAGGAAGGTTTCTCACTCTTTTATAACCCTTTGTGGAGTAACCTAAGAGAAATATACTTCTTTCAAATGAAACTGACAAATATTTTAAGTTGAAATTTAGCGTAATCCTTTTTAGCTGTACATTTGTTGTGATCTATTTTTTACATCGATCTCTCTTAATAGTTGCACTTCTTTGACATGCTAAAAGCCATAATCCCCAACATGATGTTCATGTTTTAGTATTCAAAAAATTAATTTGTTTTCCATAAATGGATATGTAAAAAAAGTGTTGGATATGCATCCAAGAGTGCCAACAAAAAGTTAAAAAGATTTTTTTTTTAAAACTATGGATACATAAAAAATGTATTGGATTTGTATCTGAGAGCACCTTAGATAGTTGAAGTTATATGCATATCTGATACTAATATGCCTACTTTGTAAAAGTACCTGTCTTCTTAGGTCCTTAAATGATATAAACTGTAAATTATTGTGCAATTATAAGTACAAGAGATTTTTTCCAAATAATGAACAGGATATTTTATTTCCTTTTGAAGTGCTCCAGGCATGCTCTACTTGTAGTTTTTTTGTACTACTACAAATTCTTCAAATTTTAGCTTCTGGAACAGGTACAGGATGCTTGTTTACCTGAAGTACTGCTTTTCAGGTCTTGCTTTTCCTCCAGGTATATCTTTATTGTACTGTTGTTGGATCTTTATTCAAATGATCTTTTGCGAAATAAATTTTATTGATTTATAAGATAAATTGACATATATATAATATTGGGTGGAGATATTGGCACCCCCAAAACACTTAATAACACTCCCACTTTCATTCGGTCATTCGCAATTGATTAAGGTGTTTGTTATTCGGTTCTTGAGGGCCGAATATAAGCCTATATGCTCGGTCCTTGACAACCGAGTAAAGCATTATCAAGTTTATACTCAGTCCTTCACAACCGAGTAACATATATGAGATATTGGGGGTGCCAATATCTCCACCCTATAATATATTATCAAGTACTGTTGATCTTAGCACATACATCTCCTGCTAAATGGTCTGCATTGGATTTACCTCTCTGCATACCTGAAAGAAACACTTGGATGGTGAATTTATATTTACTGAAATCTGGAGTGTTCAATTAGTGATTTTAATAAATTGTGCTGTACATCTATTCATTGTAGAATCGACGGATAAGTCTTAATAAGGGCCATCATTTCATATATTTGACATATAACAGTTAGCTCCCAGTGTATATGCTCCCACAAAAATATTTTTCTGAATTTATAAATTGGATAACTTAAAATAATTTGATTCATGAGTTCTCTTATTAGTGGTGTTTGGTTACTAGAATGAGTAGATATAAGAGGTTAAAAACTTAAGTTGAATCTTAAGAAATTGTAAAAAAAATACGTGAATCACATGTACAGTTATGGTTCAAATGGGGAAAAGTAACATTTAATCAACTTGGAATCTGCAACTTGTAGACTAGCAATTCATGCAACCAAATGGGCCTGAAGTATGCATTTCATCTTTACTAGCCTCATGGCTAAGGATTAGAGTTGAATAAGGTTAGAGCATTGAGAACTACTAGTTTTTGGTGACCACTATATATACTCTTCTAACTATGGTGTTGTCTAGGATACTGAGTGTGGTTCTGGATGATACAGTCGTTCATTAGTGTTCATAATTTCACATTTTTTGTAGTCCTATTTCTTTCCCACAGAAGAAAATAATAGACAAACAAATTATTAAATAAATCAGTTTCATAATAAGTACCTTGATTTTCTAGGGTTCTAGATATGCACTAAACATCATGAAACTGATTTATGCGATCTACTCAGGAAGGAAAACATGGAAGGATATAAGGAGCAGTGGCAGAGCGAGGAATTAAAACCAGAAGGGGCCAAATTAATACGCTTTTTAAAAAAAATTGCATGTACTTTTAATAAGGTTAAAATCAAAATACTATATTAAAATACTTAACATCTTATACGTCAAAAATCACATTTTTAGTTATAATATTCCCCTTTGAAACTTCATATTTTGAAAATGCTTAATAATATCTTCATTATCATTAACTTCATATATTAATCTCCAAACCAATTTTTTCTCAAAAACATCTTACTATATAATATTCAATTTTTTCTAATCCAATATTAAATCAACCTCAAAAGATGAAAGAACAAAAAAAATAAAACCGATGAGCTACAACACCAAAATGGAAAAATAAAGAAGCCCTAAAAAAAATAATTATACTATTAATAATTAGCCTATTCAAATATTACAAAAAACCACCCCAGATATTTGACACACTATAACACACCTGCCTCCCACTTAATTACAATAACATGCCCCTGTACTTATACAGCTAATAGCATACGCTGCCCCCCCCCCCCCCACCAACACCCACACCCACACACACAACTGAACATACGTAGTTGCACAGAATCCCCCCACATTTTATGCTGCTGCACAAAGGCCCCTGTACTCAGTGCAAATTTGTGATGAGTCCAGATGGGGCCATGGCCCCACCTGGTCTCCACGTGGCTCCGCCTCTGATAAGGAGAATTTAAGAGTAAGGGAAACTGCTCCTCTAGTTACATGTACATAATGTACTTCGAGCTGCTTAACTAGTACTTACTAATCTCCACAAGAAGTTCCAGAATTTTCACAAAGGAGTCAATGCAGAAACCTAAGGCGTTGATATTTGTTTTTTGCAGGACATGGAACTCTTCCTCCTACGCGTTTGCCATCTCTTCGGATAGAGCTCATACAGTTTCTACTGGAGGAATCTGATGCTCCAAATTCATGGGCAGTTGCAAGCTTATCACCCACAGGAGCTTACCCAAACCTCTATCATCTCTTACAGTTAGACACTGAAGCTACCTTAGATGTTTTGAGATGTGCATTTGTTGAAGATGAAATTCCAAAGTCAGACCATCCTTTGCATGATTCGTCCAATTCAAGCATGGACGACATGAAAGGAAGTGATTCATTAGCTGAGAATCCAAACTTGGTTCAGAAAATAGTAGATGTTCTCTGTCTAATACTCGACACGGGCAAGTTCCAAATAGATAAGTCTACCGACAGTGATGATGTTAGATTGAAAGACACTTGGCCTTCAAAAGATGACATAGGTCATGTATTTGAGTTCATTGCTTACTATGTTGCCTCAGAAAGATCTAATGTCTCAAAAGATGTATTGAGTCAGATTTTGGAGTACTTGACATCAGATATCAATTTTCCACCAAGTGTTTCATGGCAAAATAATGAATCTTTGAAAAGAAGAGAGAAGCAGGTGCTTGCTCTTTTGGAAGTAGTGTCTGAGGCAGACTGGGATGCATCTTACTTGTTACACCTATGTGAGGGAGCTCAATTTTACCAGGTATTTTGAACATTGCCCAATCTTTACCTGCATTACCTCTCGAAGCAATAGAACCTAATTTAGATTATGTCAGAGTTGTTTTATACAATCCAAAAACCAACTAAAAATGACTCGATCGTTGATACTTTCAATAGCATTCAAGATGTTACATATTGAGATGCAAGGCCGAGAATTTTGTTCTGGGATTTTACATCCGAAACAGATTATTATTTGGTATTTCCATAAATCGTGAATTTGAAACTTATTCATCAAAACACATTTATGTATTTTTAGGTTTGTGGCTTAATTCACTCTATCAGACATCATCATCTTGCTGCTTTGGAGAGCTATATGAAAGATGTGGAAGAACCTGTTCATGCATTCTCTTTTATCGACTATTATTTGCGGCTGAGTGGCAGCGAATCCGATGCTTTTAAATTATCCATAATTTCTATAATTCCAGATCTGGTCAAATTAAGCAGGTGAGGATTTGAATAAACATGGATTTGCAATGGATTTTGGTTTCAGATGTTGACTTCTGTCAGTTTTGCAGGGAGTGCACATTCTTTTTGGTGGTAGACCATTTCAGTCAAGAAAGTCAACACATTTTATCTGAGCTGCATGCCCACCCAGAAAGCCTTTTCCTTTATCTAAAGACCATTATTGAGGTTCATTCAACTGGCAGCCTCAACTTTTCTTGCTTAAAAGAAGGAAAAGCTGTGGATTTTCCTAGTGATCGAAGAGCTAGGACTCAGTCAGATAGAGTAGAGTCTTACTTGGAGAGAATCTCTGATTTCCCAAAGTTCCTGCGCAATAATCCGGTTCATGTAACTGATGAAATGATTGAATTATATCTCGAGGTGAATATTCTTAAATCATGTACATTACAGTTGTTTGTGTTAAAAAACAAATTGATATTCGAGTCATGTTGTATTTTGTTGAGTCTAGTTTCTGACAAAAAATTATTATTCATGTATAAATATATAGAGGGGCTGTTAATCTACCTGCTAAATGGGGTAATTTAAATAATACAAGTATCAAGAAAAATAGTAATGACCTAATATTTGTGGAAAATGTTAACTTGTGCCCTAAGGCACATGTTAAGTACGCAATGCATATAAAGAATTAGGTTGTGTCTGAGAATCTCTCATTTAATTCATGTTCTTCTTTCTATAGGATTCTTACAATGTGCCCTACACATGTTAATATTACCCATTCTTCATTTACTCAAAACACATGACAAGTAAGATAAATTGGTTTCCTTGTCTTGAACGCCGTCCTTGCATTACTAGGAATGCCATTTGATCCTAAAGCCCTTCCTTTTTTAATCTTTCTTCATTGTGCTTATTAACTCACTCTTTTTTTTCCAAGGAAAAAACACGTTTATTGCCCCGTGTTATTAGTTCTTTCACAACCAAGCTTTTTTTTCTTTTTGTTGGTTTTCATAGCTACTTCTGAATAGCTTCCCTACAAACTTATTAAGTTTTCATATTTCACCAAGTCTCATACTTGATTTCAAACATTCAAAATCACATAGGAAAACTGAAGATAGCTAAATAAGTTTATTCTTGTACATGGTTGCATTGAAATTATTGCTTTCTTAAAACGCAAAAGTCAAACGTGGACTCTTACGTCCGAGATGAGAATTGGTTATTTAAGCCTTTATCACGTTTTAGTATTATTACATGCAATTGTCTAGATTGGTGTATCAAACATTCCCATTTCTCATTACATCCCCTTTGCCCCTTTCTTCAAGACACCCTGGACCAGGTGCAATCCTTCCCTCAATGGGAACACCATGCTATTTACATTTATGTAACCAGGATTAGTGTTTATTGATTATGAGGCCCCAGTAGTTGTTATCTACATAACACATTTTTTTTTATTTTTTTCTTCTTTTGGGTTTGGACCGGTTGTTTAAATGACGAAACACTAAGCATAATACAGGTGGATTTGAATCTGCAGCTATTATCTTTGCTCAAAAAGTTGCATGATTTGGGGATGGTTGTCGAAATTTGTCTACTTGTATTAACTGCCTCATAAAAAGGGGTTGCTCAGTGTCCCTCAACTTTTTATATTCATTATTACGTGAACAAAATTTGTAGAAGCATCTTTATGGTACTATCTAAAATTCGAATCTTTCTGCATTTCAATTTTTGCAGCTTTTATGCAGGTATGAACACAATTCAGTTCTCAATTTCTTGGAGACCTTTGAAAACTATAGGGTGGAACACTGTTTACGCTTGTGCCAAGAATATGGGATCATTGATGCTGCTGCTTTCTTATTAGAAAGGGTTGGTGATGTTGGCAGTGCTCTTTTACTCACTCTTACTGGCCTCAATGATAAATTCATCATGCTTGATGCCGCTGTTGAAAGTGTAGTTTCTGATCCTAAAGCAGATCATTTTAACACCATTTTGAAGAAGAAAGAGGTATGTTGTTTTATCCTTTTTTTAATGTTAGAAAATATGTTTCTTATCTGTACTTTTGACATACATGTGTATATATATTTATGGCAGGTCCATGACATACTTGATATAGTGCGTGCCTGTATTCAACTGTGCCAGAGGAACAGCCCCCGATTGGATCCTGATGAATCTGAGTCCCTCTGGTTTCAATTGCTTGATTCGTAAGCACAATACTTGCCACCAATTTACTTCGTAAAAATATTTTTTTTTACTACCAGTATGCTTCTTTCCTCAAATGCTACCAATTTCTGATTCACAATTTAATCATTTATGTTTATTGAATTTGAGATAGTAGAGGGGAAGGGTCTTTCCAGTATGGATACACATAAAAGTATAAGTTATGGAATATTTACATAATGAAGATTATAAGCTCCTGAATTTTTAATACTGAAACCAATTGATATAATCCAAGTTTAAGCTTATGAATCTAACACGATGGTACACAGCCATAGTTATCATGGTTTCAAGGTCCAAGACTCCAAGGGTTGGGAAATGGCTATACTGGACTAATGGTACCCAGCCAGGGCTATCATAGGACATGGCTATCTGTTATTCCTCTCATTTATGCTTGAGGAAATCTTGCCTTCCTCAATATTGTATTATATTCCCCCTCTTGATTAATGATTAGAATTTCTTTTCAGATTCGAGAGAGAGAGTTATCATGTTACTTATTTTGTTTCCTTGACACTAACCTATAACAGGTTTTGTGTGCCACTAATGGATTCATTAGATGGTAAATTGGATTCTGAAGGAGAAAAGCACTTGGGACTTCTAGCTGAATCATTGGATACGCAAGAGGATGAAAGGACCTACAAAATTAGTTGGAAGTTGTCGAAGTCCCACAAAGGTGCTAATGTTTTGAGGAAATTGTTTTCTATGTTTATTAAAGAGATTGTCGAAGGAATGATCGGATATCTTCGCCTTCCAACTATCATGTTGAAACTCCTTTCTGATAATGGTAGCCAGGAATTTGGTGATTTTAAGCTTACCATATTGGGGATGCTTGGCACATATGATTTTGAAAGACGAATTTTGGTATGCCCCCATCTTTATTTTCATCTTCTTTTTAATTGGTTTAGGCATGTATCTTAATATAAAGTTTTTGCTTGTCATCCATGCATTGTGGGTCACGTATTGATGTAGTTATCCATGTAGTCTAGTTAACAAATACGTCATTATGCTTGTTAACCTTTGCATCTTGTTGATGTTCTAATTCTTATGCTTCATTTAGCAGCTAAGGAACTGGAAAAGATTTACTCTAGGGTAGGACTGATACTTCGCATTGTCATGTTTTTGGAAACTCAAACGAGGTTCTGTATAATAATGTCACAAGCATTTCTCAAGTTCTACAAAGGACTTTAAGCCTAAAATGCCAAACATATTCTTAACATCCTTTCTTTCCACAAAATTACGTATGACTTTGACAATGTTTCACAGTGCATTACACTTTCAAAAGATGTCAGACAAAATCTCTGTACCTACATTTCGGGTATCAGCTATACACAAAGTACTGTCAGTTCACTAACTAAAAAAATGGAAAAGAGGGGGGGTGGTGAGTGCTGTCAATTCCGCCTGTGCCAAAGTAAAATAATTGAGAGTTTTTACACAAGCTGACAATATCTTTATTTAACCCCACCAAATTCAAAATAAACTTGATGTTTCATATTACCCTCATCATCTTCTTCCCCACCTCTTCCAACTCCTAACCCTAAAATAACACTGCTGACTTCATCAGCGAACACCATTGCCGCACCTCCCACAATTCTTGCTGCCAGCTCCTTCCCCAACACGATCCTTACACTTTTCTCCCTCATCTATTATCCCCAAAATCCACTCTAACAATATGAAATCGCAGCCACCTTCTCCCATTGCCAAAACCTAGTCCAAATGTAAACATAGATCTGAAATTAGTTCATGTACTGCAAATTGCACTAGTAAATATGCCTAGGCTACTCACATGTTTGAGTTTGGGACTGAAAGTTTTAAACCCAAATTAAGTGAGTCATCTTGCAAATGAGACTCTAGCCAACACTAATACTTTGCCAATTTCTGCCTGAGGTCCGTTGTCAGCAGCCGGTCCTTCTCTACACCACTCCGCTGCTCTCTACCATCTGACCGGAATAGCGGTGGGGTGACCGGGGAATGGGGGAGAGAGAGGTTGACGGTGAGTGGCTCACCTGGGCCAATGGAGTCGCCAGAGAAAGTGCATTTGACGAAGAATGGCGGGAGCTGCGACAATGGTGTTGGCAATGAAGATATATTTTAAGGTTAGAATTTGTAGAGGCAGAGAAGATGATGATGATGAGGGTAATGTGGAATTTCCATTTGTCAAGGATGGAAAAAGATATCATATGGATTTATATAAAAGCTCTCACATTTTTTAAAAAAGCACTATGGACAAAAGAAGCAGTATAGCAGTGAGTAATTTGTACATAGAGTTTTCATTATGATGCGCCAAACGTTTGAATAGTCTATTTATCTTTGACTTCATCTATACTATTATAAAATGGAAGCGGTTATGACACCAATTTTATTGGTGGCTTTCCTATTTTACCCCTATTACTTCTATTTTGAGCAAATTATGTAGTTAACTAGTCTTGAACCTGCGACCTGTAGCCCCAAGTCAACAGTAACTTTATGCTAAATTCTGCACGTGCACGGAATAAGATGTGCACATGCATTTGTGAGTGTTATATAAATTGGAGCTCACTTGCAAATAGTGATTTTGTTCTCTTCAATAACGTTCTTTTTATTATTTTTATTATTATTAAGTATACTATGAATGGAAAGAATAACACCATCCATGAAAATATGTGCCTAATTTAATGCATGTCGGGATTACCTTCTTTCTATTTATTGATGCTTAACATGTGCCCTTAGGGCACACGTTAACATGACCCTATTATTATTATTAATCATTTCTTGTATTTTCGAATAACCTATCTTGTAGACATTCGCTAAACTATTCTCTAGTTGTTGATCAAATTGTGTAATTAGCATATTGACTATTTTACGTTGCTATCCTAGGACACTGCGAAATCATTAATCGAAGATGATACGTTCTATACAATGAGCTTACTAAAGAAGGGGGCTTCTCATGGGTATGGCGGACCAAGGAGCCTTCAGTGTTGTATATGCAATTGCCTGCTCTCCAAAAATTCGACTAGCTCTACCTCTAGCATTCGAGTTTTCAATTGTGGGCATGCTACCCATCTCCATTGTGAACTTCAAGAAAAGGAGTCATCATCCCATAGAGGCTCCTCCTCAGCTGGATGCCCCATTTGTATGCCTAAGAAAAAGGCTCCCAGATCTAAAAGTAAGTCTGTCCTTGCCGAGAATGGACTGCTAAGCAAATCTTCGTCAAAACGCCACGTATCACAGGGGAATGTTTCTCTGCACCCATACGAAAGTGATGCATTTGAGAATTCCTATGGTTCTCATCCAATTTCAAGGGTCAGTCCATATTTAATTTCTCCCCCCTTTTTTCCTTTTTCTTGATCATTGTTTCAGGGTAGGCTACAATGACTCCCCTAAACTATCGCACTTAGGCTGATTGCCCCATGAATTAAAGAATTCGACTGTAAATCCCCTTCAACTAGCCCATCTCAGCACTTACCATGATTCCGTTGAGAATTTTTTCCTAAACCAGACGGTATTAAGTCTCACAGCAGTGTTTTTGAGTTTTGGATTGATTTTTATATGAATGGCATTAACTACACAAATTAAATAGTTTAAAGGATTTATTATCAATTTTATTTTATTTTTTGTTCAGGGGAGCATGATGGTTTAGGAGAGTTTACTACAATTATTTACCCTTAGTTTTATTTATCCCCTATAAGGTAAAAAAGAAAAGAAAAAGAGTCCCTTCCCTTTTCCCCCAGCCCTCTATTGAAACTAATGAAATGGGAACTTGGATGTAAACAGTTTGAAATCTTGACGAATCTACAGAAAGACCAGAGAATGAGCCAAATCGAAAACATTCCACAATTGAGGCTCGCACCGCCGGCTGTGTATCATGAAAAGGTGAAGAAAGGAATTGGTATGGTAACTGGAGAAAGTAGTAGCATTAGTGCTCCTCCAAAAATAGAAAAAACTAGTAAAAGCAGGCAACTTAGAGATTTAAAAGTGAAGGGATCGGCAATTCGTTTCCCATTGAGATCAAATATATTTGGTAAGTTGTGAATTATTAACTTCAAATTTCAGATGCTCAAGTCAAATTTTGTTGGTTTTCATTTCTAACCAACTCTAAATGCTTTTTGTAGGTAAGGAGAGGACCAGCAAGCACTGACATAATTATTGTAGATATGTATACACACACCATTAAGAATTCTGAGAATAATGTTCTTTTGAGGCAACTGCTGATGAGTGACCTTCTTGATCAAAATAAGGTCTACGGAGCTAAACTAGCTATCTTAACATTTTTCGAGTGTAAGCTTTTTCTCAGTAATCGTGCTTGTAATTGTACTATATGTATATATTATTGGAAAATAAACATGGTGTAATCCACTGAGAATGCAATTCAATAGTTGAAAGAATCTTTACAAACTCTCTACCCGAGACTATCCTTTGGCCTGTAGGTCTTGACACAAGGTTAGAATTCTAGTTGTGTCTTTTTTAGCAGCATTTGGTGATTTCATTATCCGAGATTGGCACGAAGTCTTTCGACTCTGCATGATTCATGATTTTCATGAGAGTAGCTATTTGGAATCTCATAGTTTTGTGAACAAAGAAAAAGGGGAGATTCTTATGGCTTCCATTAGGTTGAACTCAGCACTCAGCAGTGTGTATTGTAAAAATAATTGGACTTTAGGCAAATTTCTCATATTACCACATTGAAAAGTAGATTTGAAGGCCAAAAAATTTGTTCATCTTGGCCGAGGAAAACATAATAAAGAGGTGAAAGAATAAATAAAGAGTAATAACAAATAAATAAAGGGGTGATTTTGTTTCTATCCACCATATTCTGCAGTTAATGTGTTGTTAAGTTAATCTGTATTACATATTAAGTTAATCCGCGAACGTGGATAGACTAACAAAAAAATATTATTAATTTAATTTTGTAAATATTATTTTGAATAATAATTTAATACAAAAATATCCACTAAATTAATAAGTAAAACCACTTTAAAACTTTATATTCTAATATTATTAAACAATAGATAAATTTTAATTAACTTGAAGTTAAATATCAAAAACAAAAATTAAATCCTTCTGCTAATTTGAGGTCAATATCACCGTGCCCCTAACCTCCTTCCCTTCTTATAAAAAAGAAAAAAAAATCATATTTCCTCCACCTAAGATGGAAAGCCAAACTTGTTCAAATATATTATGAACTATGGTAATTACCCTTGATTTAAAGAGGAGAAAAATCACTAGCATTAATGGTGTGTTTGATTTTTATTTTATATTTCTTTTTGATATAAGAAACAAGAAATTTTATTAATAAGAGAAAAAAGTAAAAAGACTTCACACCCTAGAAAACATAGGATATGATGGCCACTGAAGCAAAAGTGTGTTTGGTTAGAAAAGTTTTTCTCGGAGAAACTTAGAAAAAGTATCATTGTGAAACTTGTGGTATATTCCTTACTTCTCTATTTTGTTAAAATTGGATTAACGCAGAGAGAAAAAATCACTTGGAAAGAACATGTTCTTATCAATTTTAACAATCATAGTATATCTTTCAATTTGTTTTTGTGCAGAACATGTTTGTAGAAATGCCGAGGTGGTGGGATTAGGTTATTGTAATTCTTTTTTCTTTCTTCTATTTCCCTTTTAGGTTGATTAGGTAATTCCACCGTTCTGTGTTATAGACTATAGAGTTTCATGAATCATGTATAGGTTTATTTTCCTTCAGTAACTTTGGATGCATGATGCAATATTGCGAAAAAATATCATTATGAAACTTGTGGTATGAATGGCCCATCATGCTGCATTGATGCATTATGCCATTATCTATGATTTTCCATAACTTCTGCCCATTATGGAGTATATGTCTATTCTTGGGCTTATTTAATTCGAGCAAAATTTGGTAATTTGACATATTTACTTATAACTTTTAGCAAAAGAATTTCATGACTTTTCTGCTCGTTATAGTTTGATTGTCCATAATCTCGTGAGTTGAATTACGAGGCGTCGTGCGAATTTTCCAAATTAGAATTCCTAGATACAACAAAAACTTGAACGAAATAGAGATAGTCGCATTCACGTCATTAGCTATTACGGGAGAAGAATGACATAGAAGAAAAAAAAATACGTATTAATATTTTCAAATTAATCAATCCAAGTTGTAAATCCTAACCCTAAACCATTTGAATTTTTTGGAAAGGTTAATATGAAAGAAATTAAAAAGGAATTATATTTGGATTAGGAATCTTAATTAAAATAGAATCTAAATTTATACAATTATACATTAATTTTAATTGGTGGATATATTTATCAATTTTAAAAAGGGTAGTATTGTAAAACTTTGAACAAAATTTCTATAATTTAAGGATGTATTAACGGGAAGAGACGGGGGATAAAAACAAAATCACCCTAAATAAAGATGAGAAGGTTGGAATGCATTTTTGTTTAAAGAAGAAACCAAAATTAAAAAGAAAAGATAGTAGAAATATGAGGAAATTAGATGAAAAAGGAAACTGGAAAAAATGATAGTAAGAGGAGAAAAATAGGTGGAAAATGACTATGAAATTAAAAAGAAAGAATGTTTAAAGAAGAAACCAAATAAAAAAGAAAAGATAGTAGAAAGATGAGGAAATTAGAAGAAAAGGGAAACTGGAAAAAATGATAGTAAGAGGAGAAAAATAGATGAATGAAAATAAAAGATAGTAGAAAGATGAGGAAATTAGATGAAAAGGGAAACTGGAAAAAATGATAGTATGAGGAGAAAAATAGAACAAGGGCCCAACCGGGTTCGAACCGGTGACCTCTTGATCTGCAGTCAAATGCTCTACCACTGAGCTATGGACCCTTGGTGATCATATGTTGGTTCCTAAATTATAAATCACTATGTTTTTTAACTTGTGTTTTATTGACCAAACAATAATAAATGTTATTTTAAGTTATCCAAAAAAATAGGAAATTTGAGTTCCTATTTCGTTAATCATTTGAATTAACCCCTTATAAATGGGTGCTATTATTTACACCCCTCAATTTTGTCACAAACACCACCATCTCTAATTTGATAAAACTTATTTTTCAACACTCTACTTTTTTGTCACAAACACCCTCTCACTTAAGCATTACTTAACTTATTTATTCAATGCTTAAAACATTAACCTATCTATTTATTCATTTTTTAATAAACTAATCAAACATTAACCCAAATAATTAAACCTATATCTCTCATTTCCCCCCATTCACAATTACATTGCATTGCTTCAAGTAAAAAGATAGAGAAAGAAGAGACTCACTTTTTTTTATCATTTGAGCTCTCAAAATCAAGAAATCACAATCAAATCAAAACACAAACATTATTGGTGGGAAGTTTGAAGCTTGGATTATGATAAATAAGAAGCAATATTCATGAGATGGTGGAGAAAGAAGAAGTTCAAAACAAAGTTGGTGATGAAATTACACTCCAAAATGAAGCCAAAGATGTATTGTAATAATTATTATTAATGTATTAATGTGTATATTAGCTTTCATATATCATTCTACAACATTCAAATTGAAACAAAGATGTAATCCCCAAAACAGAGTATAAAACGGGTTCTGTCCAGGCTTGACTCGCTTTATATAAGGAGAGTAATCTAGTTACAACTCTCCTTAAATAAGGCGAGTGTGTACAGACACACTCACCCCATGTGAGGTGAGTTTGTGCTATTAGGCGAGTTACTTACAACACATTCACCTAATATGGGGTGAGTGTGTGTGAATCCACTCACTTGTCATTAGGTGAGTCTAATTTAAAAATACTCCAGTACACTCTACACTCTATTGCTTTATATTAGGTGACTCACTTGTAACACATTCACCTAATGTGGAGTGAGTATGTATGAATTCACTCATCTGTCATTAGGTGAGAGACGAGCGGGAAAAGGTGAGAAATCTTCTCTCTTTATCTTTTTATTTTTAATTAAGGTTTGTATTAACTTTTAATTGGGTGGTGGGTGTTTGTGACTAAAAATTAGCATGAGGGGGTGTTTGTGACAATGGTGGTGTTAGTGACATAAATGGGGGGTGTAAATAATGGCCCCCTTATAAATAGATGTCGACGATTTTTTGTTAATTTATTTCTTCTTTGAACTAAAATATCCCTGTTTTCATCTTCTCAATTGTTTAATCTAATGATCTGTAATTTTATTTCTAAAATCTATTTCAAACTTTTGATTGTTAAAAATTTAAAATATCCTCGTCTTACAATTGAATCAAACATCCCTTGTTTTCATTTTCTACCACATCCGCACCACCACCTCCATCCTCTCCGGTGGTGCTTCTCAACCACCACTATCTCCTCCGGCCACCCCATTCGATCTCATTTCTCCCATCTCAGATCCGACAATTATGTTACTTACGATTCCCCTTACCCTTTATGCGCCATGGGTTTCTCTTCCACTACCTCTCGCACTCCCTACCACCGAATCACCCTGGGCAGCTTCATCGAGGAATACAACAACCGTGTTGACATCGTCTCTTTCGACGAAGAAACCCTACCCATAAAGCCCAACCCAAACCTTTCATTCGACTACCCCTACCCTCCCACTAAGCTCATGTTCCACCCTAACTCCTCAGCCTTCCTCAGCAAGTCCTCCGACCTCCGGCGACTTCTTCCACCTTTGGGAAGTCAGGGATAATTCTATCGAATCTGTCTCTCTCCTCAATAACAGCAAAACCAGCAAATTTTGCACCCCTTTGACCTCATTCGATTGGAATGAGGTTGAGCCTTGCAGACCTCCAGCATTGACACAACCTGCACTATTTGGGATGCGGAGAGAGGGAGAATGAACTGAATAAAAATGGAAAAGATTTATTGATTTTAGTGTGCTCAATTTCAGATATATTTGGTTTAGTGTTGGGTGATTCCATTCCACCCACAAATTGAGATTGTAGAGGGAGAAAAAAGAGTATTACGTTGCGTTTGATTGCAAAGTGAAAAAAGAGAATAAATTGAGTTAGTTTTGATGAAAACGTGTAAAATAAGTTGAGTGATATAGGTAATATTCTCTTGATTTTTAAGTTTTTCCATGAAAAACTTTTCTTTGCTCGGTGGTGAATAAAAATTTTTCACTAAAAATATTGAAGGATGGAGGATATATATTCATAAAATGAGTAAAATCCCTCACTTTATTTTCTATTTTTTCACACAAACTAATTAAATTTATTTTTCTTTTTCATCTTTGCAATCAAACGGAACCTAGAGTAAGAAAATGAGATTTGTATAGTTGATTCGGGTTTAGAGAGAGAAAATGTGAGATTTATATGTATAATTTGAGTTTAAAGAAAGAATGGGGAAATATTAGGGTTCTTTGGTGAAGGAATCAAGGAGAATGCCCAAAGTTGAAGACGGGGCACTTTTGTCAATTTGTATAAAATTTGCCCGGAGTTAGTTATTTATTAAATTCTAGAAAGTTAAGTCAAAGAATTAACGAAATTGAGAGTAACTCAAAAAAGTCCTAATAAAAAATTATCCTTTATAAAGCAATAATTCCAAAATATAACCTCTGTTGGCGACCAAAATGAATAGTGATTTATATAACTTTTGTCATTGTCCCCTTCTCACTTGAATTATTATATTATTTATTCTTTTTTTGAATACCATATACAAGTTTATCCAAAAGCTAAAGTTTGATTTCCATGTTATCTTCCCATTAGTTTAGAACCATGCACTTTCATATTTTCTAATATATGAAATTTCTAACAAGAATTATATGATATCTAAATTTAGAGATACACTAATTATTATTTTTTTGAGTACAAGATACACTAAATACAGATAAATAACATATTTGAAGTAATGAAACAATCATTTTTTTTTTCACAAAATCAGAAGAAATTAAAATCCATTAATGTTTATATTTTGTGACTTGAAAGGTAGAAAAAAAAATATTAGGAAAAAATAAACTTTATATAATCATATTGGTTGAAAAAACCTAATTAAATAGAAATTACTAAAATAAATCATGCACGAATAACTGAGAACAAAAAATATAAAATTTAAATGAAATTTTTTTTTGGTATATGCATGCGTCTATTTTCAGAAATGAAAAAATAAAAGATGAGAAAAACAGAAGAGATGAAAAGAAAGAAAGTGGTGTAATAAGAATGAAGCAGTTAGAGTTCCGGAAATTATGAAAACTAAAGAATTTGAAGTCTTGAAATTAAGTTAATTTGCAGTAGTAATTAATCTACCATAAATGAAATTGTGAGAAGCAAAGACCTTTTTTTTTTTTTTAATAACTTAAGGCTTAACTCTTAAGGACCGTCCATTTCAAAAGCTATTATGGTTAAGATGATCATTTCCATTAAATTTCATTAAAAAAAATTAATCACAAAATGGGTTAAATGAAAATTTAATATATATGCACATTCTTACCACTGAAATATTATATATATGTTTAATTAACCTACTTTCCGGTTAAATTTTTTGATAAAATTTGGTGGGGTACATGTGATCTACATGATGACCAAATTTTATCATAAAAATCATTCGTTTACACTCTCAAATTGTTTGGTCCATACTTAAGGACCAAAAAGTTAGTACATAATGTTAAAACATAAATATCATTAAATTATTTTTAATAACTTAATGTTAAAACATCCACTAAATTAATGAGTATATACACTTTAATTAATAAGTAATTATAAATTACATAAATATCATGCTGTTATGGTGAAGGTAGAAATTAGGATAAGTATTAATAAGGAAATATATTTTAATTAGGAGTCTAATTTAAAAGTAAATATATATTAAAAAAAAGAAATTTTGAGAAGGTGGATATAAATTAAAGGAAAATAATAACATGTGACCTTAGGACAGATGTTAAAGTTATTATAAATAAAAATAATAAAATTTTGTTTGAGAATTTGTGCCATATTTAATATATATCGGGAGTTAGTTATTTCTAAAAAGTGGATATTTAACATGTGTACTTAAAGCATACGTTAACCTTACCCTAAATTAAAATACTTAAAAAACGATGCATGTATATCTTTTACAATACGTCTCTCGATCTTAAAAACCCAAATTAATCCAAAAACCTTGTATGCAGGCAGGCAGAAATGGCTTCTTCAGCTTTCTTCTCTGCAACAACCAAAATCACCTACCACTCTCTCCCTCTCCCTTTCCCTTTCCCTTTCCCTCTCAACTCCATATATTACTACCACCACAACAAAATATCCACCAACCCGCGGCGGCAATCTTCATTTTGATCCCTCCTCCTCCAAAATCTTTCATCGGTGGTACGTGGTTCAACCCACAACCACTGCATGCTACTTCAACATGCTACGATTCCACCTCCTTGATCTGCATTAATTATTATCAGTCGTCGCCAACGCGCTAGCGCTCAAATCCAAAACTACCACTACCTCCCCTTCCACTCCCAATCTACAACCCGGTACCTCATTATCATCCAATTCTAGCTCTCAACGCAATACTACAATTAACGTTCTATTAATTAACTAAGCATTATTATAAAAAAAAACAAATGAGATGATATTGCGCCCATACATTCGATCTTGAGATATATATGCACGACACCAACGTAATTAAACAAGCTTCTGTTTATAATATATATATGAATCATATATAACAAAACTATGTTTGTAGATACACATCATATATATATTTTTATTATATTACTTATTTTATAGTTTATATATATACACACCCCTCCACAGCATGTTTAATTATATACACAGCATAGAATTTATTTATTTTTTTTAAAAAATAATGTTATATATATATATAATTTTTAAGGTTGATGGTGAATCAAATTAAGTTACAAAATTTAAATGGAAATTACCGCATATATATACCAAAGTTGCCAAAGTAGTACAGCTCATCTTCAATCTTCACCACCGGATGACTCAGCAGGCAAGAGCTTTGCTTGATTGGCCATTATTCATCTCCATAAATTTAGGTAGGTGTGAGTTGATTCTTTAGAGTGGTACGGTGGAAAGAAGAGATGTTAAAAGAGTGAGGTGGAAAAGCTTAAAGATGAGCTGAGAAGGCTGAAATTAATTACGTCCAATTTGCCGTTCACAGCAACAAGAGAGAGATACAAGAGCTTAAGCAAGCTCTTGCTTCGAGGACTCCATCGCCCAATCAAGCTATCGGCCAGACTCATAACGAGTAGATCGAAGGAACAGTTTATTGTCTCCAGCATGGATTATATATATGGCAAAACTACTCTGTCTACTCCAATCCTGGATCCTAAACAGTGGCATGCAACCATTTGCCAAAGACACCAACCCAAAATCAATTTCGATGAACGAGACTCCCAAATCCGTTAGAACAAGAGACGGTGGCCACTAGCAAAGTAACTCCAACAAGCGCAAACATGTGGGGTTTTAATTTGGAACATATAACTTCACTTCATTTCCTCCTCCGATCCTTTGGGCGCCTCTCGGGCATCTGTACCCATGAGTGAACAAAGCTTCGGAGGATCTGTTTTCCCGATGTGGCACTTATAGTTTCAACAGAAATGATCACAATATTAGTCTATATAAATAATAGTTAACGTCACTGAGCGTCTGAATATTTCAGAAAAAAGGTTCAATCACAAAACATAACCCAATGGTCATTCCTACATTAGTTGATTCTCTAGAGTACGTGGTGGGTATGCAGTTATGAACAATGGATTTATAAATAATTCCATGCATGGTGAGCTTAATTGAATTGTCTTTTTTAATTATCAAACCACCCTAATAAATACCTCTGAAATTCAGTTGGAAACGAAAAACATGAGAGTGATGATTGTAGGCTTGTAATTTGGGTTGGCCGGGTACTTGGGTTTTCTTTGTATAGCTCTTGTTTGCTTTGTTTATTGCTGTTGTTTCTGTGATTGGTGATTAATAAAATAGTTCAAATTTTCCAAAAAATGAAGAAAAAAATAAAAGTTTAAGCTTTTAGGAGAGATGGTTTCTAACAATTTATACATACATGTGCAACTGATTACAAAAGAAGAAGGATTGGAGCTGTATGAAGACATGTTTCTTGGCAGAACCTTCGAGGAGATGTGTGACCAGATGTATAAAAAGGGTGACAAAGTGTTCAGATTCGTGCATTTATACAACGGCCAATTAAGAAGCAGTCTCCACTGGATTCAACAAACGCTTAAAGAAGGAAGATTCAGTTGTAAGCACATACCATGATCACATTCGCGCTTTGAGCAAAGGCGCCCCTCTTAGCACCATCATGAGCGAGCTCTTCGGCAAGACCACCGGCTGCTGCCATGGCCAGGGTGGCTCTATGCACATTTGTTAGAATAATGGAAGAAGAATTCAAGAATCAAAAAAGGTGGATTGTTCAACAAGATCCTACTGCCATTTGGTCTTTGTATTCTAGATTGTTTTGACAATTTCCAACAAAGCATTCAAACATTACATGCTCATAATTCAAAGATAGCAGAAGTCTTCAAGCGGTGATTTTTTTTATTGCTTTAGTTGGTTATGCAATGTGTATATATAGATGCATAAGGGCAGTGCATTATATATAGTACATTAAGGTGCAATAAGAATGTGTGAGAGAAATTTTCTAAATGAGAAAAATTAGAGATGGAGCAAAATAAGAGTGAGAAAAATAGAAGTAATTTTTTTAGGTGAGAAAAATTGCAGTGTCTATTTTTGGTATTGAGAGATACACAGTGTGCGTGTATAGGTCTGCTGACCCGTTTTGTAAACCACTCTTTTTTCGATATAGTCAATTTGGTGCACTCTGTGGACTAGTGGCAATTTGCCGATATTACGTGATTCTTTGTGCTGTGAGATTGGTGTATTATTGTTAATAATTTTTATTGTGCAATTTTCTTTTCTCTTTTATATCCCAAGATCCTACTTGAAAACTAGTAACGTCTAGTTTGTTCCCAACAACCGGTATCAGAGGATTTTGTGGTAATTTCTGTCAATTTTCTGTAAGGTTACTGTTCACGTGAATAGTGAATTTTGTGAATAGTAAAATTTTGTCCGCAATATCGGTTTATCGACGGAGGTGTTCTAATACACGGTGGTTCGTAGGAATAATCAGAAACGATCCGGAAGAAGTCAGATTTAAGTGGGAGCAATGGTCCGCAGATGAAGGGAAGGTGAACTCGAGAAATTCGATGGCACATATTTTGGGTTTTGGAAAATGCAGATAGAGGATTATATGTATCAAAGAAGTCTGTATCAACCTCTCTCAGGGAAGAAACCAGAGGCTATGAAGGAAGAATATTGGAATCTTCTAGACAGACAAGCCCTCAGAGTTATTCGATTGACGCTATCCCTCAATGTTGCTTTCAACATAGTAAAGGAAAAGACCACGTCGGGTCTTATGGCAGCTCTCTCCATTATGTATGAGAAGCCATCAGTCTCAAACAAAGTGCACTTGATGAGGCGTTTGTTTAATTTGCGGATGACGGAAGGCGCATTGGTAGCTCAACATCTCAATGAACTTAACACAGTTACAACCCAGTTGAGTTCAGTTGGAATTGAATTCGATGAAGAAATATGAGCATTGATACTTTTGTCCTCTCTACCAGAAAGCTGGAATACTACTGTCACGGCTGTGAGTAGCTCGTCAGGAAGTAATAAGTTAAAATTTGACGATGTTCGTGATCTGGTTCTCAGTAAAGAGATCAGACGGAGAGAGTCGGGTGAATCTTCAACCTCTTCAGTTTTGCATACAGAGTCAAGAAGAAG